>CM049398.1:9547500-10770000 GCA_026929865.2 Hyperoplus lanceolatus
AGACTACAGAGGCATGGCTAGCCCGGCTGAAGTGCCTACGCGCTCACAGCCGCTCAAATGCCAACTCGTCTGGTGAAAAAATCCCCACAAGACGCAACACCACCTACTCTCAGGGCCTGCTTTGAATCAAGCGAAGCCACAAGTGAAACCTCAGCTGCAAAAAGCCCTAGCAATACTGCTGAAGGTTTAAGGCGTCTGCAGCAATGTTCCTTCCTCACAGACTAAAAGCGTGCGGCAGGTATACGGACGCACATGTCAGCAGTTCTCTGAACAGTTTCACATGCATATAGACTATACCAGAGATATGCACCCGATGAAATTGAAAAGAAATGTGCTTCCCCCTGCACCGCTTCCACTGAACTCATTAGAGAAAAACGGTGCTGTCCTGAACGTATATCATATGTAGATTTGAATAATGTTAAATCACAATGTGTTGCTTTTATTTAAGTTATTGAGTATTTTTCACAATTGTTTTAGTTTGTTTGCTTTTTAGAGGGAGCCTTTTGTAACATCTGGCCAGGGAATGCAGATTAAAAATGGCATATTTACTGGCATTTTTATTAATATGTACTGTCCTTGTCAAATAAAAGATAAAGATACAGAAAGATAACTCATATGCCAGTCTAACAGTAGGTGTGTTCTCTGCACTGTAACTAGCTATTTTCTGTGTAATGTCTACTGCGGTAAAGAGGACAACCTATAGAGTGTGTAGCTCACTATTTTGTCAACCGCCAAAGTAAGTAGCCTTAAAGCTGTCCCTCAGTCATGTCTGGAACATTGAGCTGAGTCTGGCTGAGTTAGAGCAGTGTGTTTTCAGAAAGAAAACGTGCAAACATGTTATTAGCCTTAACACCAGCTCAGCAGGTCTGCCCGCTTAAACAGCAGCACACAGCTCCAGGTGAGATTATGGCGGGGTTGTATGAAAAGTGACGTTGAACTACCACTCACTGGGATCTCGAAACGCCATCAAAAGACACTTTAAAGACAGGTTTTCCCCTTCATGTAGGATGTGCTTGGTATTCTGCGATCGAGATAACAATTGATTCCATAAAGTGTGATTGTGAAAGTAGGTTCAGTGAAGTTGGCACTTTGTGGTTAACAAGATGTAGAGACTGATTCAAGTGATAACACCTGGGGCGATAGTTATTTTGACACTCAATTATTCTTGCATAGAGATACTGTGAGTTGATAAGTAATAGCTTTTTGTTGCAAAGAAAAATGTGATTAAATATTTGGTCAGATAAGTTCTCCATTCGAATGTGTTGGTCATTAGCAACATCGAGCCTTGCTGTCAATAACAACAAGATCAAATTAATTCCATTGCAAGCGACAGCATCAACATATTGCATTTATGTCATGGGGGTAATGATTTAAACTTGTACATGGAAGCTTAAGGTAACAAGGGAATGATTGATTGAGTGTTGTGTATTCTTGGAAATGAAAAGACACAGTTAAGGTCTGGACATATTGATCTTCACACACGTTCAGCTATACACACTATCTCACATGTAAAATAAAGCAATACACCACCACCACATTACCACACTCACAAAGCAATCTGAATATAATGTGATGACTTCATGTGTTTGCAGTTTGATAGGTTATCACCATGCACCAATATTGAACTGACCAACGATAATCACTGACCCATTTACGCAAGTCAATAAAGCAATGATCATAAAAGGCAGTGGAAAAAGCAAAGCACAGGAAATGTAAAACCTAGGGCTTTAAAAAAAATGTATACCCTCAGTTTCATAAAAATTGTCCGGGAAAAAAAAGAAATTCATTTTGTCATTAGTGTTGCGTAGCAGCGAGCAGCACAGAACAGCGCCTCAAGTTTGACTGGTCGGAAGGAGCATCAATGTGTCATTGTTCACCGAGATATAAAAAGAAATGTGCTTTGCCACGAATTCTGTTCTAAAAAAAAAAAAGTCGGTTTAAAAATGGAAAATGACCCCAAGGGTAGGGGCTTGAACCAGGAATAACTCCTATATCTGCCCTCTCTCTCCCCAATCCCGCCCCCTTCTTTGCTAGTCTTCTTTCCCTCCCTTACCCTTTTTCCACGTGCCCCTCTGGGACATCGTGCACGTACACTACTGGCCACAGCTGATCGCACACTGGTTTCTGCAGCAGAAAGGGTCCCTTTCTCGCCCGCTGACGTCCACTTCCAGTAATTCAATTTGGCAAAGAGAGAGGAGAGCACACACAGAGAGCGCTCAGTGTGGAGCGCCCTTAAATTCACTTTAGAATTCTATGAGCCCAAGAAGTCGCAAGGCGATGACTTCCAGGAAAAGTACCTCCTCAAAATGGTCATTGTCAGAAGAATGCTGAGTTATACGTATGACCATTGTAAAGCGCAGCTGGAAAGGCAAAAAACGCAAGTCATGCAGAAGCAAATCTGTCTGCAAATGTATTTACTGACGGCCTCTTGGCAGGATCCCCTTTTCACAATCCTCTGCAAGGAATCTGAGTCCGATCAACAGCAACAGCCCTCCCCCAAACACACACACACACACACACACACACACACACACACACACACACACACACACACACACACACACACACACACACACACACACACACACACACACACACACACACAGCTGAACTTGGAAGCGTGAGCGGATGATGATTGGTTAAGCTTGAGATTGATCGGTCTCACAGACGCTGCAGACAAATGATAAACAGTCTGCGCATACGGCAAGAGGCATCAAAAGCCACTGACACTCCAGGATCTTTCATCGCCGTATGATAGTGTGTGTGAGGTGTGAGACGAGTGGTGGAGAGTGGAGAGGGGGCTATTAGAGAACTTCCTGCTGCATTGTATCCGCACAGGAAAGAGCTGCTCCGTCCTGATACTGATCCCAGCGATGCCTCTAGTTTCTATGCAAAACACTGAACGGATTGAGGCCCTGCTATAGGTGCAACGCAATGGGGCAGTGGGTTCAAGAGCCGCTACTTCCTAATCAAAACTCTAGTATAGTCTGACTGGGCAAAACAAGAGGAAAACGAAAAGAGGGGCCCTTGTCCAGGTATAGGCTTTATCAGTTAGGATTATTAAACAAAGCTCTTACAGTTGTTACATGTTCATCTCAGAAGCTGTTCCCAACTTATGATTTCCCCACATTAAGGATGCAAACAAACAAAATATATAGTGAAAAACAATAAATCATCAGCTAGTTCCTCACCCTAAAAGATAGCTTAGCTTGAGATGTTTCATCTTTCTGCCCTTACTTCACCTGACCTGTAAGGCCCCTAAACGTTGTCTGCATTGGTTAGAGAGTAACGGACTGATTGATTCACAGTTATTTTGGGTCTATTTTTGCTATAGTATATTGTTGATAATAATAGCTGCTACACATAGTTCTAAAATAATGTCCCAGCAGCTTGTTAAGAGCAATCAGAGCTCAGCGTTGACATGCTGAGCTCTGTGTCTTGTGCCTGGCTGATTTCCTGACTCAGAGTTAAGCAGCGCGCAGCTCATGTGCACACAGACAGGGACCGGGTTGTGCTGGGCTAAAGCTTACCATGCTAAAATATGTGCATGTGTTGCTGTGTGCAACACAATGTGAGTCTGTAAATGCACAGAGCTGTGTCTGTGGAGGGGTGGATATTTTTCGCCCTCTGATCAGCAGAGCGACTTTGGGCTGGGCCGCTGCCTGCTCTGGCCCTGGATAAAGATGCAGTGTGTGTGGAGCACTGCTGGGTGCCTGTGTGGTGGCCTGCGTCCATACAGGCCAGGGAGGGAGTGTTTGGGGGACTTTATTTATACTCGTGTGTTACCCCAGTTCAACTTGGCAAACATGGGGATTTACCCCAGCGCTGTTTTTATATACGACTGGATGCTGGTTCTAACAGTAAATCGCCAGGTAGTTCCACACACGATTTCTCATCGGCACACTTCTTTTCACCGTTGTTTTTATACATTGTAAAGAACTGACATAAGTAAGTGCACTTCTACACTCTCTTGTGTATACAATGGGCTGTATACAATGTAGGGGAGAACAGGGGAATCTGAGGCATCGGGTAATGTGAGCCACCCCCTGTATCTAGGCAACGGAAAAAAAATGTGGTCATGTGAGATATATGTTTTCAAGCCCCTCTCATTTCCCCATGGCCCTGAAAGAGAGGACCTCATTGTGCTGTGGTAAGCATGTTTTTTTCACCAAAATAGGTATTTTGCATGTAAAAGTAAATTTTCTTGCTGTCAACTTAATCAACTGTTGTGCCAAAGCAAATGTATTCACATAGAAAAACTTCTATCATACGTGTTGATGAACTACCAACATATAAAAACCATGTGATGATATTAGCTAAAGATTAGCCTGAAATGTTAAGAGAGGTAGTTTTTTCTCAAATTGTGATGGTGGGGGAAAGTGAGGCACTGTCTCACTTTCCCCCACCATGAGGCACAAGTTAAGTTTAGTCTTAAACATATGTATTGTAATATTACATAACATATGTTTTATTTTATTGTCATACACATTGTAGAAAAGCCATCATGCCAAGGAAATACACCAGGAAGACGACCTGGGGCAACCACACGGAAAGAGCACCTTCTCATCTTTCCCTGTAACCTTCAGGGCTGGAATGTAGAGTAGGCCTAGTTGTAGAGTATGACAGGCTGATGTTATAATCCAGTTGGGTCTTCTCCAGTGTTCTGAGTCCCAGGCTGTTCTCGCTGGTTCTGATTTTCCTATGCTTTGACCCCCAGACACAACCTGGCTCTAAGGGTCCTGTGTTCTGACCCCCAGACTGTGTTCTATTCTAATTGGTTCTATCTTTCATTTAAATCTTATTAAAACCTTTTGAATTATAAAATGTTGTATTTGATTTTGTTCAGAGTTACTTTCAAGTGTTTAGAACATTTGCTTTGCTTAATTGACCAAACCCCATCATTCTTTTACTAGTCTGACATTAGCTCTGGAATGTGTGGCTAGCTTTCAGGATTCTAACTGTTACACTATGTGTTGTTATGGTAGTTTCAGAGTGGAAAAAGTAAGTGGATCAGTTTACCCCCAGCTGGTTCACTTTACCCCCTTGATTTTTCTGGTCTGTCTCAGTTTACCCCACAGCTGGGGTAAAGTGAGCCACATGACAACTTTTTTTAAAACAATCATATTTTCACTGCCCTTTGTCTTGAAAAAATTCTGCTAATAGAAGAAGGGTATAACAGTGTATCAATACGCACAGTTGACAAAGATGTGCTAGTGCTGGCAGGAACTGCAGCCCACTCTCTCAACATCAATGAGCTGTGGGTTGCCTTTGGATCTGGATAGAGTTTTCGGCATTTAGCAGCTCAACAGATGGCAACGGCACTAAGTCCAGAACGATGTATAGCCTTGCTGGTGTTCCATGCCTTTACAAGATGTGACACAGTGTCATCTTTTTGTGGCAGGGGTAAAAAAAAACTGCATAGGATACATGGAGGAGCATTGAAGATGTCACTATAACTTTCTGTGCCCTTGCTGCCACACCTGACTCCATAGACAACTGGGTGGAGCCTCTGGAGCGATTTGTTGTATTGCTATATGAACGCAGCAGCAGCCAGGGATCTGTCAATCAGGCATGAAGCAGCTCTTCACCCAGAAAGGAACATCAATTGAGGGACTCCCCCCAACACTAGCAGCACTGATTCAGCACACAAAGACGTCTGCCTATTAAGCTGGTCACTGTTAAGGACAGATGATGGTTGTACAACACTTCCAGAAGGGACCCAGGCCTGTCGCAAACTCCTCTGCTGTGGATGTAAAAAGTGGTGCAGTGGACATTGCTAATGTGTCAAGGCAGCAATTCAGTATAGTTCCCTTTGCCACTCTGGTGGACTGTGTTTTCAGAAACAATTATAAATGTGATGATGGTTTTATTGTGATTTAATTCCCTGAATGCCAGATATGTTCGTATGTAGTTTAGCATTCCTCATTCTTGTACAAGTAGAATTAGGCCAATTTTGTATGTTCAAATGATGAATATGCATATGTGTTTTGGGTGTTACCTACAACTTTATGAGTAAAAGTTACTGCTTGCAACTTACCTTGCCTGGTACTTTCATTGTGGTAATTTTTTATTAATTAATTTATTTTTTTCTTCTTCGGAACCTAGAGCAATGTTGAATTACTCAGAGTAGGTTACATGGATAAAATAGCAATTACACCACTCAAACAGGCTAAACCGATGTATTGGTCAGGCTTTGAAATATATTTACTTGTAAGTATATACAGTCGTGGAAAAAATTAAGAGACCAGTCTGGATTTTTCTTAAATCTTTATCTCTATATCACTTATTGTAAATGCTCTAAATGACAATATTTTTATTTTGAATTTGGTAGAAATGTTGTCAGTACTGGTAGATTATATTATAAAATCAAAATGTTCACTTTACTCAAACATATGCCTTTAAAGAGTAAAACAAGAGACACTGAACTTTTGGAGTGGTCTCTCAATTTTTTCCGGAGCTGTAAGGTCAGCACACAACTCATGAACTGATTCTGTATTTCATGAAAATACGCATAACTCTGCTACTATTTGAAGGTTTTACCATAATTTTGTTCCCTGAATGCCAGATATATGAAGTTGGGTACTTTCTAGCATGTTTGAAATAGCACCACTGCCTTTTTCATCCTTGAAAATGTAGGATTAGACACCATAATCAAGATCCTAGGTGCTCTACAACCCAAGCTACTGATACTATAACAGCAAATGGCGGCCATTTTTTTAAATGATTGCCATAGCAACCATAGGAGAAATTGGTGATGGCCCTATAGCCAAAAATCTTCCTTAGGGCATGCTCTAACAGTGTGCCAAAGCTCATGTTTGTATAAAAAAAGCAAAATGCATTCAGATATCTGCTGGACTAATAGGGCTCCCTATTTGTTCGTTCTATCCACTCCATTCTATTTTGAAGACTTGTGCTGGTTGCACAAGTCTAATTTAAGACTCATAATCACCTCTCACAAATAAATAGTATGGGTATATTATACATTGTCTGAATAATCAGAGTGCCTTGAGTACTGAAGTTGTTGAGTTCATTCAACAGGAATGAAAGAAAGCATACTGTTTCGGCGGAACTTGTGAGAAAATGTGTTATATTTCTGGTTTAAAGAGGTCTTGTGACCTCTGTGTTTGTCAGACAGATTCAGTATTGGGCTTAAATGAAAGCCTCAAAGGACCCCTTTCCAGTGATACCAAGCATCCTTTTACAGAATATGTACAATATCCCTACCATGAGCCTAAACTAGATATACACCGGATCCAAAAAATGCAATTTATCTTAGGGGGTTAGTAACTTCATGATCTGAAAAAAGTGATTTCGCTACCAACCCATCACTGCTATCGTGATTTTTCTAGTACTAGGGGTTTATACCTTGCCAAAAAACAATGATAGCATTTGCCCCCCCAGATGATACCGATGGCCCAAATTTGGGGCTCTGGCTCATGGACTATAATGCCCATTTCTAGGAAACATCCTGCATGAATGGGACATGTGTACATTTTAGTGATAAATCATTTTAGTTCGCTTAGAGGGGAGCACATGTAAAAAGTGGCTCAGATTACCCTGTTCTCCCCTATGTGTTGAGGGAAAGAAAGAAAAAAATCCAAAACCCAGATATCGGAATACGAACTAAAAATAGTGTATTGGTGCATCCCTACCTCATTTGCAGGTTCAAACTATAAAAATTAGATTGTCAATAATGTTAGCAAATGGGGGTCGCATGATGTTCTTTTTCCAGGTACGGAAGGAGATTTCTTCAAAGACAGGCGTCCTCTTCGATTCCTTCCCTTTGCGGAGGTAAAATGATTTTGTTATAAATGATTGTTGCCAGTTCCTGATGCTTTTAACTGTTCTTAGAAATTATAGGGCTTCTATCCGAAAGTGTTTTCTTTTTTTCATGGATTCATTATGAAAAGGAAATGACCATGACACATCACAAAATAGAACAAAATATGTGAATCTCACAAAAGGAGCACCGGGGGACTTTTTTAAAGAGGAACATATTGTGACTCAGCTCCAATCTTAATGGTTATCTTAAAAAATATATATTGTTTGTTTTCAAATGCAAAACGCAGTTTGTTTAACATAAACATACTCCTGAGTTTAACAATAGTTTATAGCTGTTATTGTTAAATTATCACCTGCATCATTGTTATATGGCCTTGCTGCTATTTCACCACCATCATTAGATAACGCATATTCAATGAATTGAATAATATTGATAGTGGACAGCTGCATCATGCTACTATGTGTCATATTGCTACAAAAAAGATGTTTTAGTTTCCTCTAGATCTATTCATATGACTACAGAAATGTGTTCCCACCTTAAAAATCCACCCCAGTGAATGATAATAAAAAAACTTATCAGTCGAGGGATTTTGTGATGAACAGCTGACAGCGAGTGTGACATTTACCCAGGTCACCAAGACCTGAACTTCTGAGTCTGAGGATCCATTATCAATCTGGCACCAGTACAGAATCTCACTCAAACATTGGCTCTATCGCACTGGAGTGTGTACAGTATTCTTTTATCTCATTATGTCAAGAGTGAAACAAAATGTATATCAACGTGAAAATTATCTGAATTTAAAATGATCAATTATAGAAGGCCTACACATCACTGTTGCATTTCCCAGCTCTGAGAGGAGTAGAGAGGAAGAAGGGACACAATAAAGGAAACACTGGAAGAGGAAGAAGCCTCAGAATGTGGCGTCACATTCGGTGTCGCTTCCCCTCCTGATGACATCATGACCCTGATGTGCTTTGAAAGCCCCCGCTCCCTGTCAGTCAGGGGCTTTAAATGTGCTATGGCTTAAAAAGGGAGAGGAGCGAGCGTAGGAGGAGAGAGATAATGGATTCTAAATAAAGCAGATCATTTGCAGAGTCATTGCGCTAACTAAGTGTGCTGACACAGAAAATGTGATGATTAATATGCTAATTGTAATACAGTTATGCGAAATAACTGCCTCACAGAGAGAAAGAGAGAGATAATGATTTGCGTGAGACACTGTGATAAACTGTATACTCTTTCTAATGCCCAATATTAGCCCAGAATAGAAGATGTTGATACAAATAATTGGAACAATGGCACTATTTTAGAAAAAAAAACTAGGTCATCACATGTCATGTTAAATCTGAATATCCATCCATCCATCCATCTTCTACCGCTTGTCCCGTTAGGGGTCGCGGGGGGGCTGGAGCCAATCCCAGCTGCATTGGGCGAGGGCAGGGTACACCCTGGACAGTTCGCCAGTCCATCGCAGGGCCACATATAGGGACAGACAACCATTCACACTCACATTCACACCTATGGTCAATTTATAGAATCCAATCAACCTATCCCCATTGCATGTTTTTTGGAGGTGGGAGGAAGCCGGAGTACCCGGAGAGAACCCACGCGTACACGGGGAGAACATGCAAACTCCACACAGAAAGGCCCCGGGCAACCCGGGATTTGAACCCAGAACCTTCTTGCTGTGAGGCGACTGTGCTAACCACTGCACCGCCGTGCTACCTGTCTACCTAATCTGAATAGAATTACAAAATACTTTTTTCTTCAAACAATGATGCTGGATTATTTACATGACAACTCTATGACAAAGCCAGTGTCGTCAACAGATTCAGGTTCCCTTTTTTATTTGGTATCGCTCTTGACAATTACTTCAACCCGGTCGGGAATCAATCATTGAGAGAAAAATTATTCCAGGTGTGGTAACACGTCTACTCTGCCTGACTGGAACTGCTGCATTTCAAAGAGTCCCACACAGGAACCCTGAATAAGGAGCCATTCTGGGAGCTAAAGAGCCTCAAACCGGACAGTACATTCAGGGTAGATGATAGAAAAAAATCAATGTTTATATCAAGAAGTAGCCCGGATATACATTAACAATCTCAGGAAAACTACAACCTCTGTCTCTCTGTCATCTATCTGTCAAGGTGATAAATGAACAACATCTAACACTTGCTTTAGGAAACTACTGATGGAAATCTATGTTGGACTTCCAACAATAAAACAAATCAGTTTCAGTCCCTGCAGTGTGTGCTAATAGAACTAATGTCAAGTGAAACCTAACCTCTCCCTTCCCCGAGAGGTGTTCCTTTTATAAAATACGTCAGAGAGAGCCTCGCTATACAAAACAGACAATAGTGCTGCAATGTTGCAACACCAATGTAAACCTAAATTGAACACGCCTGAGGTAACCATTCTGTTACACTGCTGCGCACTTTGACCTTCAAACAAACTATTAGTTTCCATGACAACAGAAGCAGGGAACCTTGCTGTCTGTCTGACGCACAGTCATAATGGCAATTCTGAATAAAGTGTGCATTTCAATTTCCACCATGTCAGCCGGCTACAGATCTCCAGTGGGCGTTCACGTATGTGAACACAATCACACATGCCCCAATGCATGTGTGATTGTGTGATAATGCCGGGCCAGTCCGACAGGCACCGTGAATAATCGCTTTAGGGCGAGAATTGCACAACAATGTGCGTCTGGGTGGGTAATGCCTGTGGTTTGGGGCCCTCTGCAGTGAGCGGTCCCGTTAAAGAGGTCTGCTCTACTCCCTCTCCCTGTGTGTCCGCAGCCAGTTCACAGTCACACATGAGCTATGAGAATCTGAAGGGACACCACATTTTTCTCGTGTGAAGTAGCCTAAACGTTGCTGTGCGCTTTCACTTCTCATTTGAATGTTGAAATTATTCAAAATCCCGTACAACAGTTCCTCTTCTGCCACCATAAAACAATGCTGAGGCTTTCCTATTAAGCCCACAGGAGACTTTCCAATATTTCTGAGTGGTGAGAAGCTGTGATGGCTGAGATAGCAGCAACAGCACATTCTGTGAAACAAACTGCCATGCCTGGGAAAACCCACAGCCAAAACAGAGCATCACATGCTGTCGGCCTGCTACTACCAGACCCACACAGAGAATAACAAAACATTGTGACTCATCCTAAATGAGTGTTTACGATATCAACTCTATGTTTCACCTCCAGAGTTATGCAGCCTGCGGGGGGAACCTGTGGGCTCCGTTCTGTTGAATGAAGCTGTACTATCTGGATTTGTCAATCACTTACATTCTTACATTCTGTTACCGGACGCTCCACTCACTCCTCTGGTCTTTAGCCAGAAAATGAACTGACAAAACAAAACTCTGGCAGGAGCGCTGCAGGACTGTGTAATGCCAATGGCTGTGAGGTGAGTGGAAACACCCGTGTTCAAGTTTGACATGACCTGTTTGAATTCCATTAATGAAAGAGGCACTTTTTTATGGGGATTTTCCAGAGCCCTTTCCAGCCAGATAAAGGCTCCATACGTGTGAAGTTACCAGCTGTGACCAGGGCCGGCGGTAGCCAGGGGCCAGGGTGGGCCGTGCCCACCCAACCAATTTTTATTTATTTTTTGGTGGACGTCCAGACCCACTATCGGACGGACCTGTTCATTCGCTGTCCAAGACAATGTCAAATAAAATTCAGACAATTAACTAATACTAAAGAATATACCATTACCATGCATTGCTTCTAATTGTATGCCTACAGTTGTATTATTGCCTACAGTTGTATTATTGGGTGGGCAGGACAGCCTGCCTCCAAGTTACCCACCCGCTCATAGTGGTCACTGGTCAGCAGAGCCGGCCCGAGGCATAAGCGAAATGAGCGGTTGCTTAGGGTCCCGACTGCCAGGCCCCCCCCCCCCCATTCTTTTTTATGTGTTTTTTATGTTTTTGTGTGTTTGATATCAACATCATATTATCCTCTCACTGCATTTAAATTAATTCATTATATTACAGAAAAATATGTCCCGTAAAAGAAAAAGAGCACCAAGCCCATCCCAGAGGACCCTGCATAATATTTTATTTCAAATTTATATTTATATGGAAAATCCATGTGTTTTTCTTCAATAGCTTCTAATTCATCCGACCCAGTGTCTCCAAATTATTTGTTCAGACAAAATTCCTCAGATTTAGCCTCTTAATTTTCCTCTCAAAGTGCACCAGATTCATGCTTTTCACTTTAAAAAGGTAAATAAAAATATACCGGGTGGGCATACCCCCGGACACCCCTAGCAGGGTCGTGACCTCGGCTGGCTACTATTTTCACCCAGCTGGACATCGGAGGCAATAGTGGAAAGAAAGAATATATCTATATAGTGTGTATATAGCTCTGTACTACCACCATCCAGGTTGCCCAGTCCCAAAGCTTTCTCTTCAATCAGCTCAGGCTGCCTACAGTTAATACTGCGATCAAAAAAAAAAGATACATTATGTTGTACATAATGTATATTATATGTTATTCATAAACATTTTGGGGAAAAAAAATGCAAGAATCAAAACTCCCACACAGCAACACTCAAAGTTTATTTGCATATTGTGTTCTACACAATTCACAGTAAATGTGCCAAAAAGCAGACGCAGAGATCTTACAAGGGCAAAAAAATTCTGCTCGCACGCTCTACGCGCTTGCATCTTCGGTCTCTCTGCCCAGTGTGCCCACATAAAATATCCACAGGCCCACCCTAATCTAACTGTCTAGAACCGGGCCTGGCTGTGACACTAACTGAGGTTGAAAATATCAGTTATATAATATGGTGAACTATTATTACTCAGTATACAAACACATTTACTAGCTCAAATTTAGTAGGCTTAGGCTAATTGTCATCTGTTAGAAATAGTGTAGTGCAAAGTAGTAGTAGTTTTGGATATACCTGCATTCATTGAACTTTTAAGTAAAAAGCAATGTAAATAATATTCAAATAAAAATGTGGAATACTGTAGATAAAACAAAAAATAAAAAATAAATAGAAGATGTACTAGAAAATAATACAATGCAAATCTAAAGTCGAATCCAGAGTCGAATCGAAAAGGATTTCATTTAATCAGCTGTTTCATGGATTCATATGTTCCTTTTCGACTATGACAAGCACTGAAACTCATTTCACCACATTTCTCTCAACAATACAATGAAATTAATTTTAAAAATTATTATTTGAATAATATTCTCCAGATTAGTCGCTCAGATTGGTGCAGCCAGATAGTTCTTGATGTTGGAAAAAACCCTGACTGAGTACTGTTTGGCAGACCGTCTGGGACATCTAAAAGCAGCGTGATGGCTGCTGATACAATATGGATCACTTTTTCTATGGAGCAATGTTTTTTCATGCTATAGATTATGTATGCTTTATGGACATGTGAGGAAAAAACTAATAAATGGTGCATTTTCAGGGTAGGGGGATTTGTTCACATTTGCAGAGCATGCAGTTTTTTTTTAACCTTTATTTATACAGGTATATCCCATTGAGTCCGAAGACTCTTTTGCAAGGGAGACCTGTTCCCATTTACACGTTACCATTCACACACACATTCATACACCGATAGCAGGCTAACTATCGACATTCACACGAGGCAAGGTGGGTGAAGTGTCTTGCCCAAGGACACAACAACTATGACACAGGGCAGGGCGGGGATCGAACCTCCAACCCTTTGATCATCGGCCGACCCGCTCTACAAACTGAGCCACAGTCGCCCCAAAAGCCACAGTCGCCCCAGTTAGTTTACAAACATACTTATACCAACATAATTCTATTGAATAGTTCTATCTTCATAGAGACTCGAAGCTTTAAACAACAGCAGTGAAACAGTAACTTTTCAGGTAGCTTTCTGACTTCAAACAGTGTTCCAGGGATCCAATTTTCCTGTGAGGAAAGTATTTTTATTCAGTTATGAAAATATATCAGAAAGTTGTCACTTTTGACTGACACACCCAAAGTTACATTGTGCACCTTTAAGTCTGGCAAGCAGAACAATGACCCGATAAGAGTCTGAACTGTATTGAGACAGAACTACAAAGTGTGAAGCAGACAGACAGGATCCCTGTGCGGTATGTGTCTCACCGCTACTGTTGCTGCCGAGATTGGCTTCCACCCATGGCATTCTGGAAAGGCTGTGAAAAGTTTACTGTGAAACAATGACCCAGACGTCAACCGGCACATGGAATCAATTGCCAAAACTCGTTTAAGGGTTGAACTGACGTGACTTTGTAGCCACAGATTGGCTGGACGCGGCAATAAACACACACACACACACACACACACACACACACACACACACACACACACACACACACACACACACACACACACACACACACACACACACACACACACACACACACACACACACACACACACACACACGTGTACTACACAAAGACATAAACACCATTTGATATCCCCTCTGCGCCACACTGACCTGCTTTCCTACGTCGCCTTTTATTTCAGCGAGCCTGTTGAGTCAGTTATTAATATCCTGAAATGATTGGTAAAGGGGGAACGATAGACAGACAAAAACAGGGACAACCAATGACGGCACAGAGAGGTAAACAAAAGTGGAGCGGGACAGGAGGAAAGGTTGTGAAATGATCTGAGGGGCTATGAAGTTTCATGCTGTTGCCCAATCAATACAGCGTGTTTGGAAACACTGTGAAGTTACATCACTTTGATGACCTCATGTTTTAGGACCGTGTGCAGGGCGTATAAAAAAAATACTATTATTTACTATTATTTTTATTTAAACATAATAAAGACTCAACAGTTGGTCAATTAAAGGTGGAGACAGCGAGGAGGACAGGAGAACAAACTGCAGTTAATTGTCGAAATCCCTTTTTGTCAAAATCAGTTAATATCTCCTCACAATCCACTCCGTTCTGTATGTAGGCCGAGCAAAAATCCAGTGTTAATACACAGCCTAGGCTCTGTACAAGGGAGGGTGGGTTGCCCCTTTATTTGCATAACCTTTGTTTACATACCAGTTTAACAACAGATTTTTTTTTTTATTTACAGTTAGCTGATCTTGTGGATATTTACGGATTTTGACACAAAATGTTTTTGTAAACAAGCAGTCTCCAGAATCGCTGACCCAACCTTAATGGAAAGATATTAAATAAATAATTTGATAACGAAAATAGTCATTATTTCAGTATTAGTATCTAGCTGGACACCTTACACAGAGCAGATCAAAGACTAACAGGTAGTGTTCTTCAATACTACTCCCAGCTGCTTTTAACACCCGTGGTGTGCCAACTACAGTATGGTGATTCAGCACATCAAAGCGCCTTGGAAACCGAAGGGGCAGAACAAAAAAGGGAGTTGGAAGGAGAATTGGATTAAAATCAGATGGGGAGAAGAAGGAAAGTCAGAATATCACGCCACTATAAAAAAGATATAAAAGCCTTTGCTGGAATGTACCCTGTGTTGGCCTGTCTTTCTGTCTGCCATCGTGTCTGTGCATCTGCCAGCAGCAGAGCTTTAATTATGAGGCCCAGGTTACACACACACACACACACACACACACACACACACACACACACACACACACACACACACACTGAAGTCTATCTCTAACACAGTGCCTCACAGTTCCGCTGACTAACCAGTGGCACCAGACTTTGGCCTGCGGCTCCCTGATTCCAGTAAATGTCTTGTTATGCAACTCCTAACAAGTGTCACCCAGTCTGAACTTCAAGCATTCTGCTGCTCTGCTGATCTCTCTCCCTCTTCAAATCTTCATTTTACTCAAAAGAAGACAGTAAGCAGTTAGCTCCCTGGGGTTAGCCCCAAAGTGGGGCTGTGGTTGGTTGGTTAGGGGCTGGTGTTGCTCCAGTAACCCTTCAAAACGCTAAGTGTGCCGGGGCTGAAAAAGCAGGAATGGAGGGGTGGGCCGTGCAGGCAGGAAATCGGGAGGAGGCTGAGGAGAGCCTTTTTGCCTGAGAAGCACAGCTGCCCCTCATGTCTTGGGGCAATGCCAAGGTTGGACTCCTGGACAGCCTCGAGGGGGGCTGAGAGGTGTGTGTGGCTGTGTGTGTGTGTGTGTGTGTGTGTGTGTGTGTGTGTGTGTGTGTGTGTGTGTGTGTGTGTGTGTGTGTGTGTGTGTGTGTGTGTGTGTGTGTGTGAGTGTGTGGGAGTTGAACCAGTAGCAACATGAGAAACTGCTGTTTTATCCAGCTTCCTGTCCCACTAATACACATTCCCTGACCCACTGAAACACACAGTTTGTGATTGGTGATAGAATACAACCAACCAGCTTTGTACTCACTCAAGATTACAACAACGTAATTATTAGTCTGCTTCTGTTTCTCTTTATGTCGTTTTCCTCAGATCCATGGGTAATACGTCTGAGTTAACACACAGCAATTACAGTTACGCATTTGAATCGTCACTCATGTACCATCTGTCAGGAGAGATAAATCAACTAAATCTGGAGTTCATGAAATGAAACAGGGCTACCGAGTGACTCAAAGACATACTTATCAATCACTTAAACTTAAAGCGGTTGGAAGTACATTTAAAAGGTGGAGTCAGTGATTCTGGAGAAGGTATGTTGTCAAAATCACTTTGTCAAAATCACTGAATAATTCCTGTTACCTGTCCGCAATGTGCGTGTATACTGACATTTTTCTTGTTGTTGTTAATACACAGTCCACAAAGTGCGAGGTACAAAGTGATTTTGACAAGAAATCATAGAATCCAGAATCGCTGATTTCATCATGAGTGTGATGTTCAAGTAGGGTTAGGCAGAAAATATTGCTAGACAACCGAAATCTGTCACAGCCAAAATGAAAGTGAAGCTTGAAGTTTATGAGGTGCATCATATTATAGACACTGTTTATTGTCATTGTAAGAATAAAACCACACAATCAATAGTCAGGTCCCCTGGGATCTATGACTTGTTTCTAAAGTGAAATTAGAGATGCCTGCTCCTGTATTCCAAGACGCAGAGATTTCACACACACATATCTGAGTCTCTCTTGGCAATACCTACAGTGTTTACTGTAAGACCAGGAGGGATCACAGTCAATGGGTGCATTTACGTGGTAATGACCCTAGTGTCATCTCTGTCCAATCTGCTCTGCCCTGCGTGTTTGTCTGCTTCGGCACAGTTTGTTTTGAGTTCTGTGGGAGTATTTACCAGCGTGGGCTGAGGAATTCCAGGTCAAGAGAGCGCCCTGTACAGAGAGAACCTAAGACCGAATTGATCTTGATACTGACATCAAAGCGCACCTGAGCCAACCAGCTCCACGGGGTGAAACCAAATATTTACCCTGTGGTGACGTAAGTATAGTAGAGAAGAACTACAAGAAAGAACAGATTTTTGGCAGGTATGCAAGGATGAGTGTGTGTACTTTATATTGTGATGTGTTTACATGTGTGCAATTTGTGTGTGTGTGTGTGTTTGTGTGCGCCGCAGCCTGAAACAGTTTGAATGAGATAAAGAGTGATGGGGAGCGGGACATTGTAGAAATAAATAACCAGCCTGGCAGAGAGGTTTGGTGATTCATCATTTGAGCCATCTGTTCTTCTTCCTGTTGGAATGCGTCCTGTGCCAGGGCCAGTGTCCAGTCCACCTGGCACAACTGTCCTCAAACATCACACTTCTCACAGACAGTGTTGGAAGTGTGGAGGTTGCCATGACTCAGTTCAGACACGACCCACTGCGGAAGATAGGCACCACAGGCACATGAAGACACTATCCTAAGTTAACTTAAAAAACCTGAACCAAAAGAGAATCACAACCAATGTTCAGAGGTGGTAGAACAGTCAATGGGGAATTGAAACAAAGCATTTGTGTTGTGACTTCTGCCATTGCAATCAATCGATGTGTCTTACAGCACTTACTTATCAGCCTGTATTTGACAAAACACCCAACCAATGAATGCACCCATTCCACAACGCCACATAATATGTCTAGTCCTCATTCTTCTCTCTTGAGGGTTCACAGGGTCGAAAGGTGATTTGTATAGAGTGCTTTTGTGTGATTGTCAGGAGTCATTTTGCAAAGCTTCCGTCTTTAAAATGAGGTCTACCACACAATTTATATATGTTCATGTTTCCAATCCGTCATGTTGGCCCAGTCCAGACGGAATATAACAAGGGAGCCAAAGATGAAACAGTTACACTTGAGCCTTTTGCAGAAAAGAAAATTAAAAAGATTCATCAGTGAAATGATTAAAATTCTGATTTTTGGAAGTTACTTTTTAAATTCAAATTGAGTGAGAAAAACATTACACACAGTATATGGCTTGCGACAAAAATTACCATTTCAAATTGTCATCATCTTCCCTGCGCTCCTCTCTGGCCCTCGCCCTGGCGGCTCATAACTAAGGCCCTGTTCTCACGGCAACACAAAACGGTGCAAACGCGGAAAAATTCCCGCGGTTGCACTATATCATGTACATGAAAACAGCAAACGCAGGCATGAAACTGCAAGTTTTTGAGATCTACTCCCGGGGAGGATTTTTTGGAAAACACAACGGTTTTGGTTTCTTGTAAACACCGAAACCATTTTCCCTGATAACGCTGACGTCACGGCTCCACTTCACGTATGCATAGTCTATAACATTTGCTGTCAAAATACCCACACGCGAGTTATAAAGTTAGAGGACAACATAACATGCACGGTGTCTCCGCGGCACCATCACTGTGATCAGCGGAGAGTGTCGTGCAGGGCTTAAATAGGCCTATAACACTCGCCAATTTAGTCTAGTCTATTAGTAAGTTATTGATACCATGCACCCGCCACTTTGTCTGGGGAAAGATTTGTGCTTTACCGGTTTTTCTAGCAAAATAAACGTGTGTAGCTTCTATATGCCAGGGACACGGCTCTCTCTACATTAAAAAATACTATCCATAGTTCGCAGCGGTTAAGTTACTGTTCAACAAAAGGAGCATTAAGGCTACGGCTTCACAGTAAAAGCATGTCACTGGCTAAACATTAATAGCATTTCACTGGACAAACGTGAGTTGACTTTTGGCTCTGAAGAGACAATGTGTGATAGCCCCCCTGTGTGGAACCCAAGGGCTCTATGAATAACTCCCTCTTGCAGCAGTGAATGGCACTTTGCTTTCCCACACTATTACTCAGTCTACACCCCCCCAACATGGCAGGATAAGCAGCATGCCCAGGCGCTAGCGGAACGTACGCCCCTCTCCGAGCCGCCAATCACACAGTCAACTGTGAAGCGGACGGAACAACACTGAGAAACTTCCACTGTTTACTTAGGTGCATTAAAGGTGCACTATGCAGTTTCGGAGTAGGGGATTTGTTTACATATACAGAGACTGCAGTTTTTTTTTTTTATTATTATTTTATTTTTTTTAAGATATTTTTTTGGCATTTTTATGCTTTATTGATAGCGTAGAGACAGAGTTGAAATGGGGCAGAGAGGGGAGTGACATGCAGAGTACGACCGCGGGCTGGAATCGAACTCGGGTCTGCTGCTGGCCGAGGCTCATGGGGGGGACGCCTTACCAACTGAGCTAAAGGCGCCCCCACAGTTAGTTTTCAATAAGTATTGAATAATTATATCATAATAAATCAAAACAAAATCATTTTGAGGCAACTGTAACCAAACTTAAGATTATAATGTATTTGTAAACAAAACTGTGGGCCCTGCTGCTTTATAACACAACATTGAAACAGAAAAGGTTCACTTTTCTGACACACCCATAAGTTACATATTGCACGTTTAACGAAGACACAAACACACATTAACACAGTCTGTGTCACTGAGGCTCTGATGCAGGCAGGTTTTTACACAATGTGAATGATCTACTATTGTAGCTAATGGTGCAGGAGACAGTTAACTCAGGGTCACTTGTCTGATCTACACTCTGCTATGTAATAACTTCCTAAAAACACTGTAACTATTCAGTCTCGCTGACAAAGTGTTGAGCAAAGCGGTGTTTCATGGTCACCGAGGAGCTGATACGACTGTTGACAATCTTGTGGCCAAGTGATACATCTACTTTCTCATTAAAAACGCTAATTACGGCCTTTTAGAGAAAGATAGAATAACGGGAACAATTTAACTATCTTTTTTCTTTTACTTTACATACAACACCAGTAGTGATTTTTCTTCTCTCTTGATACTCCGCAACCTCAGCCTCTGCGTGACTAGCACTCTGTAGGTGTCTGTGTTTTTGAGTGTCATCTTACCACATACTCCCTAGTGTGTGAACATATTTGTTCTTTTCAACCAAATATGTTGTTAACTGAGAGCAAGTTTTTTTTGTAAGTGACCCAATGTTGGTGCCTATAACAGGGACAGCAGCAGGACACAGATGCTGGACATTTTAAAGAACCAATGCATATGATAAATAAACAAAGTTGTTTTTTCTTAAAAAACCAAACCTACTGGACAATACACCACACCACCACCCCAGTGCCTGCTTTGTTTATTGCGTGACTTTCACCACACTGAAGGGCTTTTTCCACTTGCATACAATTTGACTGACTGTACTACGTTTGACGGCCGTTGAGTGAATCATCTGTCGGCACATGACTCAAAACATTGGAGCCTCCTCTGACAGACGAGGACCAAAAATAAAGAATAAAAAAAAAGACTTCCACAACTTCTTTAGATTTCACCGGCAGCCCCAGACAGCCTACAACAGAGGCAAGCCGTGATAAATCTCCCTCACTGAGTGACTACAGGGCTCAATATGAATTCCCGCTGGGAGAACCTAGACTGTCATTAATTCATTGTCAGACACCAATGAAACTATGTGTCTCCAAAGGGAGGTTCACGCCCTTGGATAGTGTTTTCAGTGGGACGGCCTGTCACACCACGTCAGAGAATTCTAAGTCCCCTCTTGTGTAATGTTTTGGACAGTCTCCAGGACACATGAATGCTTCTGGTATCTCCTTAAGACACTGACCAAACACAGTTCCATTCAAAGCATGCGCTCTAACACAGAAAACTGTGTGATTCAGCCTTAAAATATATCATGAATTCAGAGACAAGAGAGAGAGGGGAGCCGGCGTCTCTCAAGCATAACAAGCCTGAAATCACAGTGAAATTGTGAAGAGTACATTGATGGGAAGCAATAGAGCAAAGAGAGGGAGAAGAAGAAGAAAAAAACTGTTGAGTCAGCAGACTCATATTATAAATCGCATACTGCAGGGAGATAGTCAGATGACTGTCTTAGGTCACGGACATGGTAGCTGTAACTGTTCAGATTGATATAGTGCTATGAGCTTGGTGGATGACAATGAATGGAGACATGGTTTCACAAGACCATGAATGGGAGCAAAGTGCTGTGTAGAAATATTTTTAGAAGAAAAGGAAGAATTCTGTGTCAAATATTGTCATTTTGAAAAGTCTGTGCAAGGAGATGGATCTGTGATAGCTTCAGATCATTAAGATAAAAAAATAAATGCAAAAATAAACAACCCTGACCAGATCATTATTATATAGTCAGAATAAACATAAGCCTGCTACTATTAAACTGCACAGAGAACAAGCCAGAAATCCCTTGAGGGGACGTTACATTGACACCACAGGAGATAAAAAAAACACATACAGTAGCAGCACAGTGCACAATAAGTCTCTGTGAGCAACACAGTGTTAAGAACCACAGACGCACCAAAAAAACAGCCCCACACAGGAAAACTATGTACAGAATTGGAACACATCAGGCAAAGCAGCCATAATAAGCCCTTCAAGCTGGGAACTCCCACCAAAACACACACACACACACACACACACACACACACACACACACACACACACACACACACACACACACACACACACACACTGTACGGCTATACTTAAGAGGACATTCATTGACACAATGCTTTCCCTTTCCCTATCCGTTAGCCTCACCATAAAAAATAATAATAATCAAATTGGTTCACACAAAATAGTTACACGCGCGCGCGCGCACGCACGCACGCACGCACGCACGCACGCACGCACACACACACACACACACACACACACACACACACACACACACACACACACACACACACACACACACAGCTTCTCAGCTGGATGAAAGTACCAAAAGAGAGTATAAAAACAACAACAACATACCTTCCATCCGGCCGAGCTATTGCTGTCTCCCTTGTCCTTGAAATAAGGCACGCTCTTCACCATCCAGTCGTAAATCTGAGACAGCGTCAGTCTGCTCTCGGGAGAACTTTCGATCGCTTTGGTGATGAGGTCTGCATATGACATATTCCCCCATGCGTTTCGCCGGGAGGAGCTGCTCTTCCTCTGGGCAGCGGCGGCAGCTGCGGCCGCCGAGGTGGTGGAGGATCCGACCGGAGAGGAGAGCAGAGGCACCTGCTGCTGCTGCTGCGTCTGCTGCTGATGGTGGAGATGCGGGAGTTGCGGGTTCGCGTGTTGCTGATGTTGCGCTGCAGTTTGCTGGTGGACGCAGTTTTCTTGACACTGGAAATCAGTGCACAGGATGCCGCCCGGCTTCTGCTCCTCGAAGTCCTCACTCTCCTCCAGAAGACTCAGGTTGTTGATGAAATCGGTGTTGCCACCGGAGACGTTCTCCTGCTTGACGGAGGGCACCGGAGAGGACGTGTTGGAGTCGCCCGCGTTGATGAACTCCGGTCGAGGCAAAGGCCAAGTGCATGACCGGGGCCGAGACAGGGGCTCGAAGTCCGGGTCGATTTCCACCAGGTGTGGCTGTTGCTGCTGGGCCGCTTCCGCCATGGTCGAGAGGTGACGGGAGTGGGACTAACAAGAGTTACAATGTCATGTAAAATGTGACGAACTAAAAAAATAAAAACGTCGTCTCTGAAGTGTAGAGCGAACACACGCACACAACAACAAGAGAAAATCTGTCCGGGAAAATAGTAGTGCTCCGCCTGGGCGCAAAGTCCTAGACTGAAAAAGTCACATCCCAAGCCGGTAAAAAGAATCAGTGTGAACAATAATCAAAAGTGTGTCTCTAAAAAGTCGTTTCATGAGAAGAAATAAAAGAAAAAGGTGTTCTGAGTGTCCACAGTTCGTTGAGCCGCTGCTTTGTTTTTGTTATCCAGATCGTAGTGATGTTCCGTCTGCGCGTCGTCCAGCCTGTTGCCTCTGTGTTGTAGATTTTCAGCATGTGAAGATTTACTGGAACTATCGTTGTAAACTGACACCGCCCACATATGATTGACACGAGGCGAGCGCCAATGAGCGGCACCGTTTGAGTGGGCTGAAAAAAGACGCTCCTTGTTTTCATTGTTTCGTCTAGTAAACATCTTATCTGAGGACCAAGAATCTAACTTTTTTTCTGTCTGCCGTGATTCTTTCTGAGAAAAAAGTAGCCTATCAGCTGGCTAGTAGTTTAGATGAGATGTAGCCAATTATTTTACTCGATTCCAGATAACATACTTTTGGGGTTGGATGTATAAAAACACTGTATTTTTTTCATCCTGTTGCTTGACAAAATGAAATGAATGTGGAAATAACTTCGTATAGCAGAATATATTGTTGGCATGTATCATCTCCATATGATGTTTATGGAAGATTCTATATCATATTATCATGTGCAACTTAATTTGAATTTGTGTTACTCCTTATGAGAGAGCTTTAGCAGTTTCCAAAAGGAAGGATTCACCTAACCACGGATACCACGGATGCTATGGTAGGCTACAGTCAACAATCACAGCATGTGAGAATTCAAAATATAAAGTCCACAATACCCTAAAAAACAAGTATAAATGTAATATTATTTCTCAAAACAATGGGTACTAGATACAATGTGGCTACATCTTAGAAATACTTACAATTCTAACTTTCTTTAATAACTATGAAAATAAAAACACAACGATTGTGCAGAAAGAAAATATTTTAAATGTAATTTGAGAGAGGCTCCTCGGTGTTTAATGAAGGCAACTAAACAGTTTCTGTCTCCATTTGTAGGAGTTGTGCTCCTTGTGGTTTGTGGGGCCATAAATTGTTTGGGCGTCCTAAGCCAATAATGGACTTTATTGACATCTTGTGGCCATTTACAAGTATCACAACCAGACAGGGCCAGCATCCAATCTCTTCCGCATATACAGTATGTCTAGTCAGCGTGGCAAAGACCCAACACATTAAAAATAGAACATGTGCTGAACTGATTTCTTTCAAAATACAATACATTTCCAAAAGCTATTTATTGAATAATGCTTCAAAGCTACAGAGCGAAAAAGAAAATCCCATTAGTGTCAACAGTCACCAGATGCTGTGTAACATTTACACATAGGAAGTATATCGATGTAAGTTATCGTGGCTTCCGCTGAATAGCTTGATAAAGTACAACTACGCTTGGTGTGCGTAAAGAGCGCACTTTTACGCACTGCAGGGACGACTTGTTCTAACCAGACAATAGATTTCACAAGACGTTTTTTAAGAAAACGAAAGTGCGAGTGGGACCTAAATGTCCTGCGTTCCCCAAATATTTTGGCTGCGTTCTTAGCTTGCCTTGCCTTGAAATGCTCCCATGGAAACATTGCAGGGTTTTGTCGAGGCTGTTATTGAAAACGTTAGGCTCATCTTTTCCCCAAATGGAGTAACTTACTAACAGTCTGTGGATGAGTACATGTCTTTTCAGAGATCTAGTTTGTGAGGAAAACCTCAGAGATCAGGATCACGCTGCAGACTGAGGTGAGGAAACGTCAGGTGGGAAAGATATGTGTCCATATCTGCTGCCAAGACACATAATGTTTTCCGATTTGTTTAATGTAGTTTAATATCTCACCAGATGTTTACTAATTCTACAACTACTTTACACATGTTATGTTTTTCTATGTGCGTGCGAAGGGATGATGCTTAGGCTATACAATAGCCCCAATTGTTTGATATTTTTAGTTCCAGAGCATCTTTTGAATCATCATGGCTCCGCATCCCATAACCCAGGCAATCATCGACTTCTCAGCTGGTGCAGCAGGTGAGTTGACTGGGTAAATTAGCCAGAACTGCTATCTATCTAATCTAGACCATGGACCCACAGTCAAACAAAAAGTCAAATGGGGGCGCCCTTAGCTCAGTTGGTAGGGCGTTCGATTCTCGCCTGCCCTCTCTTCCCCATTTCACCTCTGTCTCTCTGCACTATTAATAAAGCATAAAAAATGCCCAAAAAATATCTTTAAAAAAAAAAAGTCAAATGATGACTATTAAAAAGTAGAATTATGGATCATGATTAATCTATTATCCAAGTTAACTGTTTGTTGCTGGGTTAAATCTGTGTTGAAACAAGTCGGCTTTCTTAAAAAAAATACAAATAAAACGCTTTGATGAGATAAGTACTGAAACACTATGTGCATGATGGCATGTGAAAGGTTGACCCATAGTGACCCTTCCTTCCCTGTTTTGTGGTAAAAGAACAGTTTGGTTTTGGTCGTGAGGTCAGCAGCAGTGTGGCACTCATTTGTAAGACTGAAACAACAAAGATTTCATGAGAATCAGATTGTTTCATTTGGTCTTTAGTCAACTAGTTTTATATTTCAGTTTCCACAGCAGCAGTAGTGGTCTGTGTAGTGTACAGTTATGTATCTGTAACAAATATCCTTTGTGGCTGCATATAACCTGGAGGCAATTTTTCACTCACTGGGGGTCTTTCTGCTAATGTTTTTAGTTGTGGATGTATGACAATACAAGTGTTTCCAACTGCTCCCTGGGCTCTGACTTGGGCTCTTCTGCTGTGATGAATCATAACAGCTTTATCACTCTTATTGGCTCTTAGATATACAATCTATGAGTAACTACGACATGTCTTATATTCCCTCCTCAGGTGGTACAGCGTGTGTGTTGAGCGGTCAGCCGTTTGACACGGCTAAGGTGAAAATGCAGACATTCCCCAACATGTACCGCGGCTTCATACACTGCTTCACGTCCACCTTCAGACAGGTGGGAATCCGCGGCCTCTACAAAGGCTGCAGCCCGGCCCTCATAGCAAACATAGCTGAGAACGCTGTGCTCTTCCTCAGTTATGGGCTCTGCCAAGACGTGGTCCGCTTAGTGTCCAAGATGGATAAAGGGGCCAATCTCAGGTTTGACACTGTTATTACTGTGTATTAATTTGTGTATCTATAGCTCCACAATTAGCTGTGTTGTGATGATAAATGTAAAAATTACACATATCAGTATGGTATGGCAAAACACATATTAATATGAACAAAGACTGCAGTTATTTGGCCATGGTTTCCAGCCCATCAGCTTGACCTGTCTTGAACTTGTGTTGAAACAGGTTCAACTTGTGTGTTCTGTAGATTTCTATAAATTTGATATTTTCAATGGTTCAAATGTAATATTTCTCCCTCACATCCCTCCCATATACTTCATTACTTACTACTTCTTCTATCCACACCCTGTGCGGGAATTTCCCCATGCACTATTGTGCTAAGCTTCATCAGAGTTGGGTGTGGTCACACAATTTTATACCAATATAAAGTGAATATATTTGGGTCGTTGGGGGAAATTGAAAGCACTCTAAACATGAATTAAACAATAGATGAGGGATAATTTGCAAACAAAAATAAATCCTTAGTAGTAGTCCCCTAAAATAGAACGCATAGAGCTTGTGTCATACAGTACGGACCATTTTCAGATCATGATTTTGAACAAGTTTCTACTAAGGATGAACAACAGAGAGACAACTGTTGGAATTACTTTAGAAAGGGTGAATCATTGAATGACGTATGAGACAGTATTGCAGTATTACTTGTAATTGGATATAAACAAATATCAGATGGGAATAACTCTCTCTCAATCTTTAAAATATCTCATTCTTTTCAGGTGTATATCTAGGAGCCAGTCCTTTTAATGAGAAGGTGACTTTATGTCCCAAAGGCACAAATACAATTATCAGAACTAAACAGGAAATGTAACCATATTCCTTGAAAATCATATTGGGTGCATTCAGTTGCTTTTTCCATTAAGTCTTCCTGTACTTTTAATTCTATTGTACTCCTTTTCATTGCTCGTCAGTGATATTCAGAAGGCCTCTGCAGGATCTTTGGCCTCCATCTCCTCCTCCATGGTGTTATGTCCCACAGAGCTGGTGAAGTGTCGTCTGCAGGCCATGCACGAAATGGAAGCAACTGGCAAGATCGCAAGCGGACAGAAAAGGTCAGTGTGAGCAAAATCAGACATGGGAATAAGCAGAACATGTTAAGTTTCAGTTGGGGCACTTTTGACTGTGTTTTGTGGTGTAACTTCAGCACAGTGTGGACAGTGGTGAAGACGGTGCTGAAGACAAACGGTCCGCTGGGTTTCTACCAAGGACTGACATCCACCATAGCGAGGGAGATACCGGGTTACTTCTGCTTTTTTGGGGCCTATGAAATGTGTCGGTCTCAATTCGCTCAGCACTTGGGCACGGACAAGGACAGCATAGGTATAGTTATATTGTTCTGCACTTTGCTTATCCATTGAAACATTTCTGTGATCTGTTCCACACCAAAATCATCTGTCTCTCTTCAGGAGTTCTTCCCCTCATGTTCAGCGGTGGATTTGGTGGAGCTTGTCTTTGGTTGGCGGTTTATCCCATAGACTGTGTGAAGTCTAGGATCCAGGTGTTCTCTATAGCTGGGAGGCAAGAGGGCTTCATGAAGACTTTCACTGGTATCATACGCACTGAGGGTAAGATGTGAACGTGCCCTTTTAAATGAAAATGTTCTTATTATGTTTCTCTGTCTTTATAAGACATGTTGATTTTACAACCGCCATGTCTGATATTCAATATTAACCCTCCTTTCTATAGTGACAGAATATCCCTTTAACAAAGTTGTTGGTGTTTGTCTCTATGTGTAGATTTAAAAAGGTAAATTCAGTCTTTGATCCATACTTTCATTTCCTTTAGTTTCAGATCAAATTTCAAATTAGATTTTCAAACTAAATAATATTCAAGTGCTTGTATCAGGGTATGTATCACTTCTCTGGGGAATGATCTGTGTTTCTGTTGGACTCTCTCTTGTCCCACAGGGTTTACTGCTCTGTACTCGGGCCTGACTCCCACTATGATACGCACCTTCCCTGCCAACGGAGCCCTCTTCCTGGCTTACGAGCTCAGTCGCAAGTATATGATGGAGGCAGCTGGTGCCTAGTTCGGAGGCTCTTTACACTTGAACCAAATACTCTGCTGGAACACTGCCTAGTCCTGTTGTATTTAGACAAATAAGTGACTTTAAGTTTTATGGTGCATACATGTTCGATTAAAGCAAGTTTATTGTATCTATATTAAACCAAATCACAGCGTAGGTTATTTTATGACACTTTTTTATATTAAGCAGGTCTGGATCCTACACTTGAACTCTGACTTAAAAAAATATGTAAATATTGGTGCTTTAGGTATGTCTGTATTTGAATATCATGTGAACAACAAAAACACTGTTTCTGTCCCCAATAATTTTAAAAGCACACTATGCAACATTTTAATGAAAAAATAAATGATAGTCACGAAAATAATCCCTCTCAATGATCACTTCTGTCCCTCCAAAATGTATGGTGGTACGCTACTTCGCAGGCGGCCCTGATCCTCCAGCGACCCTCCAGAGCTTGGAGTAAATTTCCTGGTGAACACACATGCATAGATAGCCTACCGATCAGTTTTAGCAACTGAGCTAACCAAAGAATAGGAAATGGATAGAGGAGGGGGTTGCTGCTCTGGCCTCTGCTGTGGGAGAGCTCGACAAGTGTCTAGTGATTGGTGCAGCCAGCAGCACCTGGGTAGTGACCTGAGCTTTGCACAGTTATTGGTTGAGGGTTCAACACCCTCCACGTGCACTGCTCAATTGATTGATGCCTAGAGACGTCCCGACGGAGCAATGGAAAACATAACAAAGCATAATACAGCCAAAGGTGGGGGACTGTGAAGATAAACACACCACCACAGATTCCTAAGAGTAGTGCAGTAGTGATAATTGAGTCGGATTACTTTTGTGACTCTGTAGTTCTTTTTTTTGTTAAAATGTTACAAATTCAACCTTTAAATAAAGTTTTCATGTTAACTTTCATAAGCCTTTGTGTAATACCTAATACGTGAATATGTTTCAGAACCATTGATCATGCCTTATTATGAGTAATTGTCTTCCTCATATCTTCTCTGCCTCACACAGGCTTGGTATGTGTGTATCCCTCCTACCAAGTTACATTTGGATTTCATTCAACAAAAATCTCATTCAGTGGCAACACTGGAATCTCACTCTCTAAAACTTTTTTGCACATTTCAAATGTGAGTAAAATTCCATTATAAGGAAGGCGAGACATGATCACCTCTTCAAGTGACTGCACCTCACTCTCATGTATCATGCCTTGTATGCCACATATTGTTTATTCATGACCTGCATTCATCATGTGTCGGACGCCTGGACGTAAGGCGAAGAGTATCATGACAAAGCACAAGAGCTGAACTTTAGGCTTACCGATACGGGTGCCAGATAGATGCTGGTATTAGGCTATATGTGGTTTCATGTTACTTATTAGAATCCACTAAGTGAGTCACACACACACACCAAGTGGGAGTTTGAGACTAGGTGTTTGGAGAGTACAGGCCACACCCTTCCCAGAGAGAACAGACAGGTAGACAAGTGCTGCGCTGCTTAGCTCCATCACAACCACAACAAACTCACGAATGCTCTCAACAACATCCAGCACTGCTGACATGGTTACACAGGGTAAACATCAGATCACCGCAGGGGAGCATGTCCCAGGTAAATCATTTTTTTTATCAGTAAAAAATTAAGTCTTAGCACTGTCAACCTTCTACACGAACTGAAAAACTAGGACTTTTTCTCCCTAATATACCCTCCAGCTGTAGTAGAGAACTATATCAGTGTGGACTGCTCTGTTAGTTCAGCTCAGTAGCTTCACACAACACTGTGTTATGTAACTTCTCTTAGAGATTACCATCCGTTGACATCAGTTGTGTGAGCTTTTTGTGTATTTAATGTATTTGCAAGGTACATTTCGTTTGCGTTGTTGTTCTTATTTTCCTTGTTGTGTTTGACTCGACGTCATTGAAAACGAGGGACACCCCTCAATGATATCGCGAGTATGAATAAAAGTGGAATTAATTCATTAATGGATCCACTATTGTACGTCTTACTGTCTGACTGCAGGAATGTTTTCTACCACCTTAAATAAAAGGTGCTGTCCCACTGGATCATGTTACTTTTCAAATGTGTGAATTGTAATGATTACAGCTATCTTTGTTTGGGGTTTGAATGCAAACAGGTGTGGAACAAAGGTGCCATGGAAACTGTATGCAAAGAACCATACCCCTCTAGTACAAGCTTGTAAAGAGTTTCATTTTCTCTCAGCAGATAAAAACTCAGGCAGCCTGGGCTGTTGCGGTTGGCTGTTGGTCTCCATATCCCTCCTCTTTGTAACACTAACCTTCCCGCTTACAATATTCATGTGTGTTAAGGTAAAGAATGTCTTTGTATTGGTCTTGCTGGGGCTATGCTCTTATGTCAGCATTCCCATCTCTGGGATTTTTATGACAATTTTTTTTAAATTTCAACCAAGTTTCAACTATTTCTGTCATGCATCTGGCAGGTTATGAAAGCCTTATTCTATGAGTCTGGCTATCAAATCTTATAATGGTAACACTTTACAATAAGATACACAACATTTTTGTACTATTATATAGTAATGCATTACCTACTACAAAGGTTTTATTTATTATTTCATTATATTTTTTAGCAACTTCTACATAGTTATGCATTACCTACTATACATAGGTTTTTTAAAGTTTATTTTTATTTTTTAGGAACTACCATTACCCAATATTTCACTAAAATAGTAACTCCCAGTCTGTGTATCTGTCTGTATTCTACTCATAGAATTACACCTCATAATTGTGCTTATTTATTTTAAAATAGCAATGGCTAATTGGGAAACTGGCTCATCCCTCAGTCAGTAACAAAGTTGTGCATTTACAGTAAAGTCATGGCCTCGCTTTCCAGCCAAAAAGGCATTATTGGCCATTGAAAAGAATGTGTAAAACTTGCAGCGTTGTTTCACGAGATAACTGTTTTCCCTTTACACTGATTTTTTGTTCATGTCTTTCATGTATTTGATGTTTTCTCTATGGCTGGCTGTGTTTCTAACAGATAGTCCAAGAGTATGAGCGAGCTGTCATTTTCCGTCTGGGCCGGATCGTAGACAGGAAACCTAAAGGGCCAGGTCTGTCATTTGAACTGTTATATACATGAGAACATAAATCCAGACACTGATTTTCTGGCTAAAAAAGTCTGCTTTGAAAGTCAACTATGATCCAATAGTCTTCACCTTAATCCACTATAAAGTCCTTCAATTACAGGTTTTCCCAGTTTAATGCTCTGTTAAACTTTCATTAACTCATCCTGATACATTTAACAAGAACTTAAACATAATAGGATGGTCACAGCACTCGTTGACTCTGATTGATACTACAAATAAAAGTGAATCCTTTCTTCCCAGGTCTTTTCTTTGTTCTGCCGTGCACTGATAACTTTGTTAAAGTTGATCTGAGAACTGTGTCTTTTGACATCCCTCCCCAAGAGGTAATTTGTGTCCATCCTGTATCACAGCATGTCTCTGTCATTAACAATAACCCACTCTTTGTGTGTGTGATTATAATAGTGAGCACATCATAATTGCAGCTTTGTACTTTGTAGATCCTAACCAGAGACTCTGTGACAGTTTCGGTGGATGCCGTGGTGTACTTCCGCATTAGCTGCCCCATCTCATCTGTGGCCAATGTGTCCAACGCATCTTCATCTACACGGCTACTGGCTCAAACCACCCTGAGGAATGTACTCGGTACTAAAAACCTGGCCGAGCTTCTGTCTGACAGGGAGAGCATATCACTCACCATGCAGGTGAGAAACTAGAAACGTTCATGAGGAGCTGGAGGGCAGAAGAGAAGTGGGAATATGAAATTTAGAAGCTGAATCGAAAGGAATGATGTTCTAGTGACTCGTACATTGTTAAAAAAAATATTTCCGACTTTGTGGGAGCAACACGACACATATTTTTTTTGAAGCCAACCATTAATTTCCATTTTAGCCTGAAGATCTTTAACTCTGGGGATTTTTTTATTCTTATTTATTAATTAACTTTTTCTACATTAGTTGTCTCTTTGGCCACTAGGGAGCAGAAAATACATCTGAAAACAAGTTGACACTGACATATGATTTAAGTTGCTATGGAAAACATGTTAGTAAATATTTGCCATTTGTTAATAATTAATAAAATGCTATATCCATACCCTTTACCTCTTTTTCTGGTCAAAACAAACTGAAAACTCTTTGGTTATTCAATTGCTCTTGTTAACTTTCTGTGGGTTAAAATGTCAAAAAAAGAAAAGAAAAAAAGTTAATGGAGGGTAAATGCTCTTTAGCGCTCCAGAGCTGGGTCATAACTTCTCTTTTAGACTGATGGTTTATCACGTGATTTGCCTTATTCGTTATTAAATAATGCCCTGCAGGAGTCTCTGGATGAAGCCACTGATCCGTGGGGCATCAAGGTGGAGCGTGTGGAGATCAAGGACGTGAAGCTGCCTCACCAGCTGCAGAGGGCCATGGCAGCAGAGGCAGAAGCCACGCGGGAGGCCAGGGCCAAGGTTAAGATAGAACATTTGATTGCATTTCCTACTTATACATTCTAACTGTGAAAAAGCAATGTATACTTTGAGGGATAATTTGTAAAGTAACGATTGTTTGTCTGTGTGTGTTGTCAGATCATTGCTGCAGAGGGAGAGATGAATGCATCCAGGGCTTTGAAAGAAGCCTCTTTGATCATTTCTGAGTCGCCCTCTGGTCTCCAGCTGCGCTACCTGCAGACCCTCAACACCATCGCAGCAGAGAAGAACTCCACCATCATCTTCCCTCTGCCCATTGATATGATTCAAAGTTTCATGCAGAGGAAGTGATGGATCTCATAGTTACTATAGCGCTCGATTGAATCTGATATGTGATGTTGTTAATATTATTATATAGTTACTGTTACTTTTGTAAACTTCAGTGGCCAATCATTTATGGGTAAGAGGCCTAGTGTTTGTACTGTTGAACTGCATTATCATTTCTTGTATAACATTTTCTATTTTAGCTTAGACAAAAAAGGAGACTTCTGTAATTTCCCTGTATAAGAAGAACACATAATTATGTATATATATATAGATAGATATATCCACATATATATAGATATATCCACAACAGATGTCACTTTGGTTCACTCATTGTCTTCTTGTGATTTAATACTTAGTAATACAAAGTGCAACATATACAGTTTAGACATTAGTGTCGTATCACTGACCACAATATTTTTAACCAGCTAAGCTACAGTTGCAGTTCTGGAAAAGGACAAATCAATAAATAAATCAATGAAACACACAAGTACTGTAAAACAAAAATAATGCACAACAACATTATAAAGACATGCTTTCATATGAACCTATACAGGGCATGAATTTATGACAAATGGATATGATCATCCCCACATCAGTTGATTTGTAAAGAATCAATAGAAGCGCCAAAAGCCGACCAACCTTAACATCGGATGTGAACTGTAAACAAAACCTCTTATTTTCGTGTCAAACAAACATTCAGTGAATGAGAACATGGTCATGTCCACAGGACACAGAGACAATCAGTGCAATGGGAGTTACCTGACAGAGAGAAATATCCTTTCAGAACACAGTTAATCCACCAAGTTGTTGATTGACTCCTTACAGTAAATGCAACTCACCTTCAAAGAGTAATGCTCAAGACCTGCTCTATATGAAGTGTCATGAGAAAACTTCTGTTGTCATTTGGCGCTATATAAATACAACTGACTTGACCTACAATCAAATGCCTATTTCAACAGATTTCGACATTTTAATTTTTGTTAATGTAGATTACTACAGTAAATCATATTATTATTATAATAAAGCAATATTTTTTATATTCAGTTTACTTCACATATCCGCTTACTGCACGATGCTCTTTAAAATAGCCCAACATATTCTATACATCCAAATAATTATAAGGATATCTCGCAAAACAGACAGTTGAGCTGAGTGGTAATGTAAACATTAGCAAAAGTATACACAAAAGTACAATTAATGCAAGAAAACAACAACAACAAAAACGTTATGGCAGTTGCATCCCTTTGATGAATCATAATTCTCCTCAAGACCTGAGAGTATTCCCTACGATGAGAAATGAGGTAACATGTTTTTGTTTTAGTTTGAATTCTTAAACAAATTTTGGATTTTGTCAAAAGTCAATTAATGGAGAATCAAAGTTTGGAGGCTATAATAGCTTGTTCCATCACATTTGCTAATGAGTTTTTTTTATGGTGAATTCCATAGCACACAGAAATCAGCAAAAGAGAAAACTATTAGAGTAAGCTGCAAGAGCGATGATAAGAAGGAGAAGAGAATGTCTGCCTAAAACAATATACAGATGTTGGATTAACTTGTGTATAAGTCAATATATTTTGACAATAACTGCAATGTCTGCGCCATTTATGGTTGATTCTGCAGCACTTTCCTCCAGACATATGACAACAACAATACAAGATCAACTTCTTTGTTTGAGTGTTTCCTCTTTGGTGGTTTACAGATCAGATTTTTTTTTTATATTCTTAAACAAACTGAAGGTTGAAGGACAATGGGCAAAACGTATGTAATGTAGAATACCATGATGTACTTCTTGGTTTCATTTGAATAAATCCTGCTCTGTTTCATTCAATCTTAGAGGTAACCCATTACCACTTCTGTTCTATTTCATCACACTCTATGTCATCCTCCCAAAAAATTCCTTGACAGAACATGCTTTACATTTTAAGAGAGCAATACATACATTTATTTTTTCTTTTTACAAATTGTAACCATTATTATAGTTATACCGTTGGCAGATCCATGAATTTATGAGTTATGTTATTGTAACCTACATTTCGGGTCGACACTGTCTAAGGAGGATGAATGAATGAGGTTTGATGGTTAGGTAGTCATTCATACGCTCCTGATGTATTACATATTTTAGCACGAAAAAAAGGTAAACACGCCCCTAGAGAAGAATCCACACTTAGAGAGTACCTTACTGTAGGTACAGTAGGTTTGTGTTTTCACTCAAAGCATTGTCTGTGCCTTGATAAGACGTTGCTGGTGGGAGGGAAAGGACAGCAAAGGCGCTTCATGTGTTCAAATCTTTTTGATGATGAGTGTATGTCTCGCACATCCGTCGTCCTGAGCGCATTTGACGAGCAGGTGGTAATGTATTGTTAGATGGAGGCGAAAAACATGGAAAATGAGGCACGGTGACTCTGATCCTGCTCTCTGAAGTCTACAGTACATTGTCTTTCATCTCTACTGCAGCATCGTAGCATGTCTGTTTCGTGAGGCGTTCAAAGGTGGAATAGAAAAAGAGTAGGGCAGAGAATTCCCTTCTTTGAACAATAAGAGGTGTAATCATTACTACAATTCTTTAGGTCAGAGATTAAAAGTCCTTAAGGTTGGACTTTTGGAAATGCATCACGTACAGTAGGTGAGCGGCATCTTCCAAGAAACGTTTTCATGTCTATCTGTCTACATGGTTTAAATCCTACCCTTTTAATTGAGAGGAACATTCATCAATTTAAAGCTATAGTGTGTAACTTTTTCATATAATGAATGTCGATTACAACTAAGCCATCGCCAAACAAGTTGACACAAAGTTGATTTAGCCTATCAGCTCTACAAACCCCTCTATGTATTTCTCAGTATGGCAGCGTTTACAAACTGGTGTCGCCCCCCCGACACTGGAGCAGGAGCTCAGAAAAAAATCAAAAGAAGAGTCCACAGAATGTTTCAGTGTTGTTGTAATTCCTCAGAATTCCTCATGGGGGGGGGGGGAGCGACACAAGTTACGCACTGTAGCTTTAATTTTGGGTTCTCCGATGCTGGATAAAAGAAAGCGTTTTGATACAAGAGCTTCCATTGAGAGTGGTCATTGATGGTAGGAATGTGGTCGGGAGGGGGAGCCTGGTCCAGAGCCGGGTCCAGACAGAGGTCTGTGTATGGGGGAGGAGCTTGGGGACATGCCAGGGCTCAGCTCGCCCGTCTGCAGACGCCACAGCAGCTCCTCGTTGGTGCGACTCAGACGCTTCTTCTCGTTGCTCTCCTTCTCCACGTTCACGTGCAGGTTGGCGTTCTCCTCAGAGAGGTGCCTGAGAAAGAAATGTGTCAAAAGGTAAATGCGATGTACTCGTGCTTCCTTCCTTTAAAAAGGCAGAAGTCAGACATTTCAAGCTGCAAGTTCTCAGCAGGGGCGGGCCGTCCATTGAGGCAAACCAGGCAATTGCCTGGAGCCCCGGGGCCCCATAAGCCCCTTTGGAGCCCCCAAAATGCCCTCTTTATATTTTGCCCCATATCTATTGATTTTTATAAAAAAATCTCCTCACAATAGTATCATCGGGATGTCTAATTACTCGCGTTTTGACGGCCTTTCTGCCAACCGTGCACCCCCCTTCAGTCTGCACTACATGGACTATTCCATTACACATTACGCTCATGACGCTGCACGTTCACGCGTAAATCCAAAAAAGTAAATAGCGGGAGAAGAGAGAGACGAAATAAACCTAACCTACCTATACCAAAATGAAGCGAACATACGAGAGCGGGTCACAAAACAAACAGAAGTCAGGACTTAATATCAAAGTTGCCGAAGCTATTAAGCTTTTTTACAGCACCCAGCGCGGTGGCAGCGGGACCTTAGACGGAAGAACAGCTGTCTACATCATTAACCGGTAACGTTCCAGCTCCTACTGTCAATCCAACAGGGGCCTATTTCAGGTAGCTGGTTTTACATACTCTGGGTTTAATCCTGCGCTCTGAGTTGGTCAACTCAGAGCGCAGGGTTGACGAGAAACTCTGGGTTTTCGGTTTCAGAACAGTGGATCAGCGTTGGGTTAATCAACTCTGAGCGTGTTCACTCTGGGTGGAGCGTGTGCATAAAAGCCATCGTCAATGGATCGCTGAAAACATGATTCACCATGGAAACAGAAGAAACAAATGCTTGATCCTCCCACTTCTCCACTTCTCAAAAAAGAAAAAAAAAACTTCTCCGCTCCTCCCACTAGAGTAAGAAATATTAACTTATGAGTTCATGGAGAAGAATGAACGGGGATAGTCTCATAACTCTGATCTAATCACTTCGGCAATTCAGAAAAAAACGGTGCAAACGTTTTTTGTCAAGAGCATCATTGCTTCCGTATGAGAAGCAAGTCTATTTTAAGAATTAAGTTACGCATATCAGCAGCAACAAAATGATCAAGCTGCCGCTGCACAGCACTGCTGACAGTGTTTTATATTCGCTGTAGCCTATTATGTAGGCAAGCTATAATAGGCCTACTGTGCAGTAAACAGACTGTCGCTTCTTTTAAATGGGGAGTGAAAGATATTAACGTTTGACACATAAGGTGACAGTTTCCATTGTAGATCCTGATTGTTTTATTACCAGATCCCTTGTCCTCTAGTGATCACAGTTTAAATTATTAGGTAACACTTTACAATAAGGTACACAAAATTGTAGTAGCTACTACATACCTACTACATAGTTTTTTTTTTTTTGCGCTACCTATGTGTTAGGTTGCACAAAAAAAAAAAACCCTATGTGTTAGGTAGCACATAGGGTTTTTTTTTTTGTGCTACCTATGTGTTAGGTAGCAAAAAAAAAAAACCCTATGTGTTACCTACTACATAGTTTTTTTTTTTTTTTGCGCTACCTATGTGTTAGGTAGCACAAAAAAAAAAACCTATGTGTTACCTACAACATAGTTTTTTTTTTTGCCCCACCTATGTGTTAGTTAGCACAAAAAAAAAAAACCCTATGTGTTACCTACTACATAGTTTTTTTTTTTTTTTGCGCTACCTATGTGTTAGGTAGCACAAAAAAAAAAACCTATGTGTTACCTACTACATAGTTTTTTTTTTTTTGCGCTACCTATGTGTTAGGTAGCACAAAAAAAAAAACCCAATGTGTTACCTACTATATAGTTTTTTTTTTTTTTGCGCTACCTATGTGTTAGGTAGCACAAAAAAAAAAACCTATGTGTTACCTACTACATAGTTTTTTTTTTTTGCGCTACCTATGTGTTAGGTAGCACAAAAAAAAAACCTATGTGTTACCTACTACATAGTTTTTTTTTTTTGCGCTACCTATGTGTTAGGTAGCACAAAAAAAAAACCCTATGTGTTACCTACTATATAGTTTTTTTTTTTTGCGCTACCTATGTGTTAGGTAGCACAAAAAAAAAAACTTATGTGTTACCTACTACATAGTTTTTTTTTTTTTGCTACCTATGTGTTAGGTAGCACAAAAAAAAACCCTATGTGTTACCTACTATATAGTTTTTTTTTTTGCGCTACCTATGTGTTAGGTAGCACAAAAAAAAAACTATATAGTAGGTAACACATAGGGTTTTTTTTTTTGTGCTACCTAACACATAGGTAGCGCAAAAAAAAAAAAAAACTATGTAGTAGGTAACACATAGGGTTTTTTTTTTTTGTGCTACCTAACACATAGGTAGCGCAAAAAAAAAAAAACTATGTAGTAGGTAACACATAGGGTTTTTTTTTGTGCTACCTAACACATAGGTAGCGCAAAAAAAAAAAAAACTATGTAGTAGGTAACACATAGGGTTTTTTTTTTTGTGCTACCTAACACATAGGTAGCGCAAAAAAAAAACTATGTAGTAGGTAACACATAGGGGGTTTTTTTTTGTGCTACCTAACACATCAATCCAAAAAAAACTATGTAGTAGGTAACACATGGTTTTTTTTTTGTGCTACCTAACACATAGGTAGCGCAAAAAAAAAACTATGGTAACACATAGGGCAGTTTTTTTTGTGAGAAACACTGTAGGTTGCACAACAGTAAAAACCCCTATGTGCTACCTAACACATAGGGTTTTTTTTTTTGTGCTACCTAACACATAGGTAGCGCAAAAAAAAAAAAACTATGGTAGTAGGTAACACATAGGGTTTTTTTGTGCTGCCACCTAACACATAGGTAACAAAAAAAAAAACTATGTAGTAGGTAACCCACTAGAGTATTAAATATTACCTAACACTGAGTTTATGGAAAAGAATGAACGGGGTAGTCTCAGTAACTCTGATTTTTTCGGCTACCTAACACATAGGTAGCACAAAAAAAAACCTGTGCAAACGTTTTTTGTCAAGAGCATCATAGGTTCGTATTTTTTTTAAGTGCTACCTTAACACATAGGTTACGCAAAACAGCACAAAAAACTATGTAGTAGCCGTAACACACTGACAGTGTTTTTTTTTTGTGCTACCTAACACATAGGTAGGCAAGCTAAAAAAAAAACTATGTAGTAAGGTAACACATAAGGTGACAGTTTTTGTGCTACCATAACACATAGGTAGCCTGATTGTTGTGGTATGTACCAGATCCCTTGTACCTTTAGTGATTGTAAAGTGTTACCAATTATTATATTATTTCTATATTCATATTGGGCTATTTAACGAGGCTTGTCTGTGACTTTGGGATGACACAAGTGAACAATAACGATCGCGTGCAGCCGCAGAATTACATTTCAACCTGACATAAATAGCCTATGTTCAGTGGCACAGATGTTAAAAAACTACTGATAATGATAAAAATAAATAACGAGGTTTATTAATCTGAATGTAAAGCATGTTCACGATGTGTAAGGTAGCCGCATATGAACGAACGAGGGCTGAGAACAAGGCTACTGATCAAATGATCGATCAAACGTAAAATCATCAGGAAATGATAAAAACATCCCGATGGAGATTTCTATGGAGTGATTTTGCTTTAAACTGTACAGGGTTGCGTTGTGACAGTGACTCTTTCTTCAGTCGGAGCTGCAGCGTAAAGTGAAAACAAACTCAGGGTAGGTCTAACCACCTATCCAGCAGGTTAGACCCACGGCGTATGTTGCCGCAGTAACTGACTCTCGGTTGCGCTGAACCTGCTTCTTGAAACGGAAAACCGAGAGTTTCCACTAACTCAGAGCGAACAAACTCTGGGTTGCCTCAAAACCAGCTACCTGAAATAGGCCCCAGGTGGCTCTGGCTCAGCCAGCAGCTATGCTAATGACGTGAATGTTTGTCAACAAACTGATGGAGATAATTAATGGTGCAACGGATCACGGTTGATCCGTGGTCCATTCGGACCAACCCTCACGGTTTGGGACCCACGTGAACCGCGGATTGGATGCATATATGCTAAAAAAAAAAAACGCCTGTGTGTTCACGTGATCGGCGATCGTGTATTACAGAACAGTTAGTGGCGATCGGGGCCAGCCTCTAGGTCTACTGTAGGCTACTGACAAAAATCACACAACACTTTGCCAGTATTTTTATAACACTATTTAGGCCTATTAGTTTAGGCTATATTTGGCTGCTCCTCTTTAAGTCAGCCCAGCCAGGCGATAGTTAAGTTTCAATTTCGTTTTCACCTCTGTGTGTAACAGCCGTTCAGAACAACAGCTGATAGGCTTGCGACAGCAGGAGTCAGTCTAAAGCCATCAAGTCAAGTCAAGTCAAGTCAAGTCAAGTCAAATTTATTTATAAAGCACATTTACAAACAGCGGGTACTGCCCCAAAGTGCTGTACAGGTTAAATAATAATAAAATAATCCACATGTATTACAAATAAGAAACCAAAAGAAAAACACATAAGAAAATACTCAGCTCAGCTGGTTCCGAAGGCCAGTGCAAAAAAATGTGTCTTCAGCAGACATTTAAAATTTTCCAAAGAAGTGGCAGATCTGATGTATAAAGGAAGAGAATTCCACAACTTGGGTCCAGCTACAGCGATGGCTCTGTCTCCCCTGCTCTTCAGCTTAGACCTGGGACAGTCTAGAATACATTGGTCAGAGGACCTCAGTGCTCTGACAGGACTGTGCAGAGAGATCATCTCTGACAGATAAGGTGGCGCTAGACCATTTAGACATTTAAAAACAAACAAAAGGATTTTAAAATCTATTCTAAAAACAACAACAGGCAGCCAATGAAGATCAATGATCAATTTAAGTAAAAAAGCAAAATAAAGCTATCTCTTCCTCCCTCTATCTGTGTATATTTTTCTCTCCCCTGCACACTTAGTCACTACTATCCATGCTTAAAGAAGGCAGGGTTATAACCTTTTTTTTTTTTTTTTTTTAATATTTGAAGATTTTATTTCAAATAGGTCTAGACTCTGTGGACACAGGCTATTTTGTAATTCACTGTGTATTTAAAAAATAAAACAACACATTTAATTGAAAGCAAAGTCATATTGGTCTCTAGAATTTTATCCAGGTTAGTGGCAATCATCAACTTCCTGTCAGAGAGAAAGCTTCCTCTGTGTGGCCCATCTGACACACTTCATGAACTAGGACTAGGCAATGGACATGTCATGGGTCAGGTTCAGTTAATGGCTCAGTTTGACCCTGTGATGTGGGATCCTCTTAGACCAATCCAAGCTAAGAAAGCCTCTGACACGTACCTGAGTAGTCTCATCCAAAATGAAAAAAGCTAGTGACTTTTGTTCATCCCTTGTATGGAGTATCTCAGTGTGCGCGATATAAGGTACATTAGATGCCCCCAAATGACTGTTCGCCTGGAGCCCCAAAATGGCTAAGTTCGCCACTGGTTCTCAGATAGCATCTGTCGGTTTGTTATAGTGATCCTGCTCGGTAAATATTTAGTTTGCCCACCGCTCTATTTGAAAACAATTGTTTTTTCTATGAGCCCAAGACAACATAACCCCCTTGTACCAAATATACAATATAACCGGAAAATCACAAGCCACATTCTTCTGAGAAAAAAAAAACAATATTTTTGATAAGAAGATTTGAGGAACTTGGCTGCAGAATTTAATAAGACAAATTTTATTTTTTAATGTTATCCAAGTGACTTCTAAACACACCTAGATTCAACTTCTACCAGTTTGAAATAGGTTTTATATCTGTACTAGTATGCACTGAAACTGCTCTGACCTGGACACAGCGAGGTTCTTGTCTATCCTCTCCTTCAGATCTTCGTTCTGCTGCTGTAACACCTGTAGTCTCTCCTCCAGGAACACATTCTTTTCAGCCTGCTCAAAAACACAGGAGACATGCACCACATTAAATACTACAAACTACTATGTGTAACATGTAAAACAGACAACTCAGTCAGATGCATTGGCTCACTCTGGATGTTATGTGTTTTGAAAGTAAAAATTCAGAGTTTGAGTTTTAAAATAATTCACAACTTCCCATGCAAAACATTTGGATTTTTATCAAAATGTTTTGCATGGGAAGTTGTGAAAAAGCAGACATTTGAAGCCTACTATTTTTTCCAGCTCTGTGATCTTCAGTTCCTGTTGGTGGATTTGTTGATTCTTCATCTCCAGAATATCTTTCAGACTCTTCAGGTCCTCCTCAATGTGTTTGTACGGCGCCAAAGCATCCTGGTAACAGCAGATACCCTTATTAAAATACACTATCAGAATTTAGAAACATCACTTTCTTTTTTTAGCTTCTGTCCTTGTAATGTATCATGCATTAGTCACCACTATCTGCTCATCTGTGCTCCTGCGCAGAGCCTCTTCAAAGCGCTTGGCTCGGTCTCTGAGGCTACGATTCTGAAACAGCAGCGTATCCACTTGATCCTGGCACACCACACAGATAACTTGTTAATAACTTGTTAAATACTGTCACAATAACACAATGTACCATAACCTTTATCAGTAAAAAAAAGAAAAGAGAACATTTTGTATTTTTCTAGACATAGGTTTACCTGCAGTGACAGTCTGATTTTTTCAAACTCTCCTTCCAGAGACTTTGTCTGCTGTTCATGGGCCATCTTCAGATCTGACATAAGAAATAACACGTTAATGATGTGAGTCAGAACAGGGTATAAACAGGTATTTACTTGGGTCTCTTACTCTTCACAGTCCTGGCTTGCTCCTCCTGCAGAGTGGCCAGTGTGTCGTTGTGATTCGTCTCCATCTCCATCAAGGAATCCTCGTGGTTCTCCGTCATCTCTTCAATCTGGGGCCAAAATTAAGACAATAAAAAAAAAATACTTGATATAAATGATTCGGATTGTTGACTGTCACACTCACAGACACATTCTAAAGGCATACACATTAGGCGTGTAAGCATTCTGTCTAAGGTTTTCATTGGGCCTATTTTTCAGGAGAAAGCAGTTACAGTAAAGTTTGTGGATTCTCTAGAGTAACTGGGAAGTTGTTTCTGAGAGAAATGTTGCTAATGAAGTATTTAAATATTATTTAAAAATTATTTGAGAACAAAAACAAAATGAATGGCTCTCAAAGCCAAGTAATCAAAACCTGAATTAATTAAATTAGAAAATATATGTATTGTAATTTTGATGATATGACTACTTAAGTGACATCACATCTTCACTTCTCAAATCAGATGTGGACAACATTTCATTAAGGTGCTGCCCTGTGGGTCCACCACCAATAATGGGGGTCAGGTCCTTTTTCGTCCCAGGCCGTCTTAGCACTTGGCCTGAGCTCTGACACACACACCTGTTCTTGCTGTTTGAACTTTAGCTCGTCCAGCTCGCTGCGTTGTTGGGCCCTCAGGCTCTTTGCCTGGGCCTCGTGCTGCGCCTTCAGCCTCTCCTCCAGAGCCCCCAACTCCCTGCGCTGCTGAGACCGCAGACCCTGCAGCTCACGCTTAAAGTGACGCTCCAGATCCTCCTTCTCCTGCTGCAGCTGCTCCCAATGTGCAACACTGAAAGCTGGAACGCAACACACAGAGATCAGAACTGGAACACGAGAGTTTGTTTGTTTGACTGGATACAAATGTAGATCATCAACTACCAAAGAAGCTACATTGTTTTTAAAAGACCCAATAAAGTTCATTAACAAATTGGGACCCTCTTTGCGTGTAGCTTTATTATTTGTCATGTCAGTTTGATTAATATAGCTCAATATCACTAAGAACACTTTTCTTCAGGTGACTTAACAACCTGCACAGCAAATACGCCACCCTCTGTGCTGGTGGTAGTGTATAACATGCTATGTAGTAAGCAGTGACTGACTCACAGCTTTCTCTCCTCCCTGCGGTGCCATATCTGTCATGCTGTGTTTCCCACTTACCCACTTCATCCCTGATTCTGGTGAGCTCCAGGGACAGTTCCCTCTCATTCACAATGGCACTCTCACTCTGAAATGCAAACACATACAGCAGTCAACACCTCAGAGCTGCACATATTGAAACACCTAGAGCATTAGTGGCTAGTTTATTAGTTACTTTTATTAGGTACATCAAAATAATGTTCAGTTTTTAAAACTGATTTTTGAGATGTGTTTTTCCAACTATTTCGAACCAGAACTTTTACGGGCATTACAAGGACATCCCTTATTTCCTTACCAAAAGTGTTGTTCAACCACAACTGGTTTCATTACATGCAAAAAATGCAGTCTGACAATCTTAGATTCTGGCTGGGTGTATACCATTTTTTTACGTAAACCAGCTCAGATAAAACATGTCTTAACCATTCAGATAGTGTAAATAGCAATATCTACCAAGCATTATATATCTCTACGAAACCAAACACCAGCATGTTGTCATGTTTTCAGGATGCACTTCCATGAGAATGGCTGAGGACATGATTCATTGATAAACATAACAATTAAAACTCAACGTGATAATTCGACACACTATTCTTGATTAAAGGTCAGATGTTGCAGCAACCGTTTATCGCACTTTTGATAATTTGATTGAAGACTGTTCTGTCTGGTGCTCACAGCTAACAATGGACCGAGAAACATTTGACCGAATGGTAGCAGCATAGTCCGAATCACTTCTATTCATAAGTTAAATACACATTACTTTCTGTGCAGCGATTCAATTTGACATCAGTGTACCATCTAGTTTCCCTTGGATCATACAAGTTGAGGGCCTTACATTAGGCTACAGTAAATGCTTCATGATATAGTCCGAAAGAGTCAACGACAACATGCATAAAAATTCCTCCAATGTAAAGAGTCATCATATAGAGCATTTACTCTGGCCTTCTCCGGTATCCACTGGGGACTCGTCAACATGTCACACCTTAAGAGGAAATTCTACTCAGAGGAAGACACACTAGATAGTTAAATGACTATTGATCACAACCCTCAACAAATCAGGCATCACAAAGCAGTGCTCAGAAGAGATACAGAGAGAGAGAGAGAGAGACAGTGAGAAATAGAAAGAGAAAGAGAGAGAGCAGTGGGTTAAATATGTATGAGATAGTACACACTGTCTCGGCAGTAATGATGTCACCCTCTAAGAGGTTTCACATGGACCGTACAGTCATCAGGGAGAAACTCTGTAACTTATGAGTGATGAAGGATGGTTAGCAGATTTTTTAAATTTCTTCTTCTTCAGCTCCACCTGGTAAATGGTAAATGGACTTGTATAGCGCTATATCTCCGTTTATCACAGACCCAAAGCGCTTTACATTGTTTTGTACACATTCACCCATTCACACACACATTCATACACCGATAGCAGCAGCTACCACGCAGGGTAGGCTTAGCACTAGGGTGCTAAGCTAACTATCGGGGTTCAGTGTCTTGCCCATGGACACTTCGACATGTGGCGGGGAGACGGGGGATCGAACCTCTGACCTTTGCTCCAACCCATCATTTCCCTGGTCCCACCCAAACAACCCCCTACTCACATCTCCAGGGAGTTGTATGACCTGCATTCTAATTTTCCCATCTGATACATTTCAGCTCTCCTCGCAAAGGCAACACAATCCATTTATAAGGCTCCAACTAATGATGGTTGCTATTATCGACCAAACTTTATTGACTTTTTGATCATTGTTAGGTATGTGACACAAGATAACAGTGAGAAATGCTTCTCACAGGTAGCACAGGGTTGGATTTGCTTAACCACAACGTCCACAACCATATGGTATTCAACTTAAACAAGAAGATAAGCAAATCCTCACATTTGAGAAGCTCGCACCAGCAAGTGTATCCTTGATACACTATAAAGAGATAATGGATTATGAAAAATAAATCCCTTCACTATCGAGGTGATACTGTCATAAGAAGATAATGAACCTCTTCAGAGTCTGCACCATTGCAATCAATCTAGTTTCAGGACCATACAAACCTTCTAATGTGCTGCTGCTTCTTTGTTTGGACAAAACTAGAAGATTCAGACTCCAAAGAAGATACAGTGAGGGAAGCTGCAACTACAGCATGCTGTTGATGGGTAAAAATCGAACAAGTGATTCTCATAAATAAGAAATTCATCAACGCTAGGTAAACAAGAGAATAGGTTCTATGTCACAGTCAATGCAATCACCCAGAATTACAGCAGCATACATGCAGCAAGAAAAAACAAAATGTCCACAGTGCATCAGAAAGACAAGTGGAAGAAATATAGCACACAGTAACAGCATGTTATGTAATGTCACTGCAAACTCTCAGAGAAAAGAAAGAGAGAGACAGTGCAACAGACAAGCCTGCTTTGACTCAGCACAATCATGCACAGCTTACCACTCTCCTCACCTGCTCTGTCTCTAGGAAAAGAGTGACTATACCACTCAGATAGACGAGAAACACACTCACTCAGCCCCTTAAACACACACACACACACACATGTTAGCAAGAACACAGACATGTAAAGGAAATTCGCTGTGCTGAAACAAGCCTACTGTCTGCAGAAGATGCTGCCTTTACCGTTTGGTCCAGACATCGCAAAGAGAAGAAATAGAGCCTACAGCAGCAATGGCCCATACCAGGCTAGCTGATAGCAGCATCCCTGAGCCGAGTGGGGAGGCAGCAGTGATGGATGAGAGGAGCAGAGAGATACAGAAAGAGTGAGAGAGAGAGAGAGAGAGAGACAGAGAGAGAGAAAGAGAGGGGGAGGGCACCCGCTAAAGGAGGAGAGATGGGGAAGACCTCACCTCATTTCCTGGTTTTACGACCGAGCGATTTTTCCATGCTGGAACAAAAGACAGCCAGCCCCAGCCCCTGCCCAGCCCAACTCTGTCTGCCCCTTCTTTAACCCCTGCCAACCCACCACGGCAGTATGTGCGCTACTTTGCATCTTTGAAAAAAGAATAAAACGGGGGAGGGAGGTGATCAATAAGTTGCCAATTACATAGGCTGTTACTCTAGGGAAAATAGCACCATGCAGGCATTTTAACACATACAGGAACCACACAAGCTAAGAGGGAAAAAAAGTGTTCTATTCTGCACAGTACAGCTCAATCAATATAGAGTATAAAGCATATTCAATCGGCTGATGGTCTATGGAAGACCATTGGTCGTTACTCTATTTCTCCAACTAGTTACTAGTCCAATGCATATAATAAACCATCAAAAACATCCTCAGCATATGTTGTCACTGCTTGTTCATACAATATCATAAATATTACAGGCGGCATTCCACCAAAAATGGACAAGAACTTAAATGTTGTCAAGTTATTCAGGCTGGCTATCATCTGTACATCACTTAAATGGCCATTTTGTCATAACTGTTGATTAAAAATCAAATGTAAAGGAACAAATCTAAAGTGGGGGTCCTATCCTTTCCTAGGTTTGCCATTATATCTAAGATTTATGTGAGTAGCAATGCTGCTGCTGTCATACAATCAGTCTCAGTAAAAGCACAGCGAGGACCGGGCTGGCAGCTCTAATCTCATTAATCATCTCCCAGTGTAGAACTGAGCCTGTGGGTGGGGCCGGGGAACAGATGAAATGCACACAGAGGACCAAGAAAGGGCGACAGACAAGAGCTTACTCCAGGTCTGAGATGCAGAACACTCAGTCACAGAGTGCAAGCAGACTGTGTGCACCATCAGAAGCGGCATGATGGTGATTTAGTCATTATTGGAAGAGATTCATCTAACAAAAAAGGATAATAAACAACCCAGATATCTGAAATAAATACTGAATGTGTTCAGGTGCCCTGAGTCAGCAACCGAGCAGTCCAAGAGCAATTCTATAGACAGTATATTTTTGAACATATACAAAGCCATATTGAATCAAATACCATTTCCTTTTGTTTAAAACAACAGCACCAAACCTTTAGGGAATCCTCAGTATTTCCGCTCCGAAAAACTTCACTAACAAATCCTGCTGCTTCAGAGATATTTCAAACAGCAGTAACAATCGGTCATTAGCGTAAAGAAAGAGGCTGGCTTTGTGAACAGAGTCATGCTGACAACAAAAGCCAGATGCTGCAGGTGTCATTCGTGCTAGTGGATGCTTCACACTTTGTAGTTGCATTCTGAAGCCTGCAACAGCGTTACCCCTTTGTACTTTCTAACAGCAGTCCTGTATCCTTTAGCCTGGAAGATGGCTGCAAAGTGAAGTAATAGCAAGATAAAACATGATGCAAGCTTTTGATTTAAGCAACAAAAAGCAATTTCCATAACAGGATTCTGTTCCCTTGACACTCCTGAACATATTGAAAGACCATTCTTCTGTTTCTGCATGTCCTAGAACAGGGGTGGCCACTGTTTTTCAGCTTGTGAGCTACTTTTAAAATGACCAAGTCAAAGTGAGCTACCACCTACTATTAGGGGTCAAAAGTCACGGTTCGGTACGTACCTCGGTTTTTAAGTCACGGTTCTGTTCTGTACGGTACGGTTCTCAGTTAAGAGGAACATGCAGAATTGCAGCCTAAAGGTATTTTCCAGTATAGAAAAGAAAAAACTGCTGCATACAACCAAAGTCTCCAATAAATAAAATACTTCTTAAATAAAAGTGAAAGTCCTTCTTCACGGCCCGCGGCCCGTAGTTTCGACACCCCTGCACTAGAATATGTGGTGGTCTGTTTGTCTGAACAGTCTTCCTCTCTCTGGCTGTATTTTACATAGTAGAATTTGTCAAAGTGCAGAAGCCTCTCCACTTCCTTGACTTGGATTAGCTTTGGTTAGCTCACTGGCTAACAAACTGATATGTACTGTATGTCAAATTAGAAAGTGGTGTCCTCTCTCCCTCCACCGAACTTCGGCGCAAGCTCGCACGGCTCGTTCACTCTTTCATAGTAAAAAAAAAAAAAAAATGATTTTGCCACGCGATCGACCCACACTACCCCGGTCGATCGCGATCGACCTAGTGGCCACCCTTGTCCTAGAACCTAGAAACTAGGAATATTTTGCACCTTTTTTTCTCCTAACTTGAGTGAACCCCTCTGTGTCATGAACACCAATAAGACAAGATTTTAAACTTCCATTCCATATGTCATGATGAAAACGTATATATGACTGTTAAATAAAAATGCAGCTGCAAGCAACGGGTGTTTTGAAAATGTATCCCTGTTTGAACATCAAAAGATAACATTCACAAGGCATGGGTTACTTTCTCAGAAATCAAAGCTCCTTGATATTTTTGGGATTTATTTCTGATCACGTAACTGACTAATGTGATGCTCCCAAATCTTGGATGAAAAAGCCCTGTTTAACGATTCAGGATGAAAGTAAAAGAATTGACTTTACAACCTTTTATGGGGCTCTCAAAGTGGAGGTAAAACCAAAGTGAGCTTGCCTGTCAACCCTGCAGAGGTCCCATAGCAGCTCTGCCTCCTACCTTGTGACAGAAGTGCAATGTAGTGATGCTGAAGACATCCAGACACAGTGAGGCCTTCTTCAGCTGGGCCTGTAGGCTCTGCAGCTGCAGGGCCTGCTGCTCACAGCGCTCACGCAGCTGCTGGATCTCAGCCCGGTCCAGTTCCTGAGCCCGCTCAGTCTGAACAGAACCATGGACCGCTGATGTACGACCACGCACTGTACACACAGAGAGCAGAAGGATCAACCACATGGACTACTGGATTATTTTCACTCATAACAGACTTGAAAAGTGAAATTCTGGAAGACTGCCATTCACTAGTAGAATATATGTACTGGAACTCTACCCAGCTCATACTCTGTCTGTATAGTCTCAGGGGGAAACTTCTTGCTGTAACCTGACCCAGCAGCATTGCTACCTAAGGAGCCAGCACAGCATAAGAGCTACTGTGGCGTGTTGCTATGACAACAGCAGGCTGCCATGGGTCTCGTAATGGAAGGAGGAGAGACAGAGTGAGAGAGACGGGCAGAGAGAGCAACTGTACATTTTAAAGGAACAGTAGATGCTGACAGTGTTTCACTCGTGACTGCTGCTTCCTGCCTTTATATCACTCTGGATCAAAACAGGCATATATACAGTAAAAGCATATATATATATATATACATGTACATAAACATGTAAAACAGGCAAAGACACACACACACACACACACACACACACACACACACGCACACTCACGCACACACGCACGCACACACACACGCACACACACACACACACACACACACACACACACACACACACACACACACACACACACACATATTGCAAGATTGCAATGCAATATGCAGTGATATGTGATACTCACCAGGGGACTGTGGCTTGGGCGAAACCACTGCAAATCTTTTAGGAGAGGGCTTTGATGGCATCGCAGCCTCTACATCCTTTTGCATCTCTCTCCTAGAGGCTGTGTAGTAGAGGAAAATGTCTTTTACATTTGAAAAACACAATCCCGCAAAAAACTTGTTTTGTCTCATAAATATTTGCTTTTATATAATAAATTACATGTCAGTAAATCGTCAATAGTGAAGAGATTACATTTGAGTGATCTCCAGGTTGGGATTTGACATTTTACTGTTAATATATAAGTATACAAACGATGATCTATTGTATGGATTACGGTCAATTATGGAACATGAATGCAAAGTAGATACAATTAGTATCACCTTGACCAGCATTAATGCTGCCTTCACTTTGATGCAACAGTAATAATAATCTAGTACTAAAGCATAAAAATCAAAAAAGTTAACACAAGACAAAAATGAGGACACTGTGGTATTATGAGTGAGATGATAACTCGGATATGAAAAGAAAAACGTAACATAAAACCACTTTTTTCTAGCTTTTGAATGAACTTAAATATTATTGAGGAATCATTCAGGCCTTTAAAACGAAACAAACTGAGAAGGCAAAATAAAGCTTTGGTTTTAAGTGACAGTGTTATAAAGTGACCACTAGTTGGAGCCACTTCTTTTACACAACTTCTGTTATACTGTACTTAAAAGATGCTGCTCACTGATCACACAGAAACATACACTCTGACCACTGGATGGTGCTGATACTCCACATTCACTGCAAAGATACCAATACAGGAAACAAGGTGCACCAAATAACAACAAAGACTCCTACATCAGCAGAGAGAGAGAGAGAGGCAGTGTGTAATACAAGGTACTGTGTCACTGATGTGATGTGATGTGATGCAATGCCAAGCAACAGATACACCAAAGTGGGGCTCAGGTGAACATCATTTTCTGTCATTCTGTACTTTGCTTTCTTCATGTCTTAAATGAGCTCCCCTGCAGGGGAAGTGTAATAAACAGCAGACTTAAAGGGGCACACACACTTTCCTCACATCGATAAAATGGTAATGAGAGCCGATGGAAGAAGAAAACAAGGTAGTTTCTAGCCTAACTTCATATGAATCTAACTCAGATTTAAGGATCTATATTTTCTGTTGAATACATGAAAACTCATTTGGTAGATGATTCCTTATTCCCAGAGTAATTTAATCTACTACGTATTAAGTACCTTTTACTGTAAATTGGATATGTGTTACATTGTACAAATCCAGATAAGAAAGGTGATATGTAAACCAAGCCATTTAAACATACAGACAGTGTTTTTGTAACCCTGGCAAAGAGCTTAGCTTACATAGAGTAAACCAACATCCGCAAACTCAAAGGCAATGAATTCAGTCATCTTAATAGAGAAAAACAAAACATTGAAATCTGTGATAAAGATGCTGAAGATTAACGGATGCTCTCACTACAAAGCTGGGAATGTCCACTGACTCTTACTGAGTGAATTGAGGACTGCAGTTTATTACATGTCATGCGTTGTGTCAAGGCTTACAGTTTTTTTTTTAAGTACAGTAGATTCAAAAGCTAAGCAGCCCCCTCCCTCTCACTGTCCTGCTAGCATCACTGGACAGCGTGACCTTGACTCTGGACATAGATTTTGTCAGACATAGATTTTTGAGACAGCTCCAACACCACATGCAAGAGGTAATTGAGCCCTGAGCGCTTGTTTTTCTGCTGTGTGTGTGTGTGTGTGTGTGTGTGTGTGTGTGTGTGTGTGTGTGTGTGTGTGTGTGTGTGTGTGTGTGTGTGTGTGTGTGTGTAGCAAGGACGTACCAAGCGGGGAGCAGCGCTGCGGAGGCAGACTGCGGCGCTGGAGGCTGGGTGCATTGGGAGGCTGAGAGCGGTTCTCACTAGGGGGCGCTGTGGCTCTGTGGAGAGGCGTGTCATCGCTGCCACTGCCAGGATCTGCAGAGCAGGGAGGGTGACAGTGATTGTGCCAGCATTTTTAATGGTTTCTATTTATAGGGTACAGTACAGGTTATGTTAAATTAGAAACACTTAGTCTTTGTAGATGTAGTATCATCACTGCACTGTATCTGTCTGGTGACCTGTCCAGGCTGGCTGCCAGCCATTGCCCAATGCACACTGGATCACAACCCCTTGTTACTCCAAAGAGGACTTAGATAGTCCTTTCAGTCACTCCATAGTTCCACTTTTTTTGTGAGAGAATAGAAGTGGTATAAATGTTCAATGCATCAGTCTGTATTACGACACATAGGGCAATGCTGGTATGTCAATTGGATTGGTTTATTATGCTGACTATATTACAGTTTTGTTTTTATGATCAAATTAAAATCTAATTTGGTTTACTAAATGTGGTGGAAAAAATGTATCCCAGTGGAATGAGGACTTTATAGCTTTAGTTAGTCAGTGTGTTACAGTTTGCACAATGTTTACATGTATTGTTCCATGCATTACTTTAAATGTGGTTAGATCTGAAATATGCAGTGTATAGAAAACAAACCTTTTGATTTTCACATACAAAATATAAGGATCATGGAATCCTTTATGAATCAGTGAGAATAACCACGGTGTATTTCTCTTGTATACTGAGCACGAAGTCGCAGCAGATCACTAGCTTTTCTGAGAGAGTATTTTTTTCTTTCCAAATGGAACAAATTCACAAAGACATGCATGAAAGCAGCATGCTGGAAACATCTTAATTATTCATAACATCTGTTATTACGCCTCTAGATTTCTGTGGATATGAAAGGCTTTGATTATTAGAGAAAAAACAACTGAGGTGATAGCAAAGAGGAGTGCAACAGAAACACACACTAATAACAAACATGGCCTCCAAGACAACAGGATGATCTTCACTGTTGCTTAACATTGTTGTTTTGTTTTATGAAATTTCGTCACGATAAACTCCCAACAGTCTCTGGATTCCAGCACTGTACCAAAAATTCTGCATTCAGGTTCACGTTGTCAAGTGCAACAGAGGTGTTGCAAGCCGGATAGCTCCAATTGCTTATCATGAGATATTCAGCTCAATCAATAACAGTGCTGACACATGCTGCAACTCAGCAGTCTCTAAGAGGAAAGAAGGGCAGGTTTGTGCCCTTGAATAAAAATAGATTTTTTTTCTGAATGAATAAGCTAGAAGACGGTTCAAGAATCATGAAATAGAAGACGAGACAAAAAGCTAGTGTGTAAAATTGAACTAGTGATTGGAAATTCAGATTGGTGCATAAAACCCTTTTGATGTTGAGTTGCCCAGGGCCTGTGTGAAACCTCCACTGGGATCACATTGACTATCCTCACAGCATACAGTCTCAATCCACCAGGGAGAATCAGCAGATGCTTGTTTTTCCCCAAAGGCATTTTTGTTGAAATGAAGAAGTTCATTGGCTGAGGGAGAAAGCAGGAGGGCGACTTCCACTGCTAAATACCTGCATGTACATTACAAAACCCATCCCCTACTGAAAGCATCCTGTGATCAGTGTTAAACCAGCAGGAAGCAAGAAGCAGCCTTCACTGCTGGTGACTTATTTACAACAAGCTAGAGAACACACACATTAGTAATGTTAAAGGTGGAGTCAGCAATTCTGGAGAATGCTTGTTGTTAATTTTTTTTGTCAAAATCAGTGAATACCTCCTCACAAGTCGCTACCATACGTACTGTGTATGCGCTGACAAATCCAGTGTTCATACAGAGCCTAGGCTAAACGGGCATGTTGCCAGCTACGGTGGGACCGCCTTGTTTACGTAACATCTGTTTACATACCAGTTTACAGAAACCAGGCTGTGTATTACTGGATTCTATTTTCAGCACACAAACAGTACGGACAGGTAGAGGATCGTGAGGTGATGTTCACTGATTTTGACAAAAAGTTATTTTGTCAAAAAGCATTCTCCAGAATCGCTGACTCCACTTCTAAAAGCAAGCATTTTTATTATGTTTATTATAGCTACTGAATGCACTCTAAAATTGTCACTTTCTCAATGCCTCCCCAAAACAGGAGGAAGCTGTTTAGCCTGCATGATGCAAATATTGTAAACTACACACAAATATCTATAAATGGATAACAGGGGATATTTGTAATTTTTACTTTTTGTCAGATTAGCTTGACATCGTTTTATTTTCATACAATTGGAAGCGACAGAAATAAAAATGCTCTTTGTAAAAAGGCAGAACACTGTGAAGCTGAAATTGGTTTGCAATGTTACACCTCACAAATTTCTTATCAGGTCTACTTATGAGAAGACAGACTAGAAAAAACCAAATGGCCCTTTCAGTCACCTTAGGCTCATATACACTCTACAGTCGTACAGTAAGTGTGTTTGGTGGTCTTTTCCCTGCAGAACTTGACAGGAATGGGATTGATGGCAAAAAAAGAAAAAACAAGGCTACAGTGATAGCATGCCACAGAGATCTATGATGCCCGCTGTGGACTCTCATTTGGAACTAAAACAAAGTTGGATTGTATATATAGTAACTAGTAGCTTTACCACATCTCTGAGATGTCAGTAAACAGGGATGATATTCCATTTGACTAGAACTTATTTACATAATTGTTATAACAATAATACATTCTTTTAAAACGCCTTCATCACATAAAGATCTAGACACTGACAAACGCCCTGTAGCTCCAAAAACACACAACATACAGTTTCTCTCTTATCTTTCAGTCTAAGTAGCACCCAGTAAAACAGACACACAAGCTCCTAACAGGCTCCTGCTGAGCTGACAGCTGACAGATGAATTTGATACAGCACCCTGATGTTCATTATGGAATCCCCTGCACGGAGAGGATGGACTCACTCCCAGTAAAACAATGTTTTGCTGGAGTGCATGCCCAGTGACTGTAGCTGCATTGGAGGCATACAGTAGCATACCAAGCATGATCTAAAGCAACAGCACTGCTGTGCAAGCTGCCAGTCATGTAATGGAATCGGCTTAGAAAGTTAAACAATAGTTCCTCGGAAAAACAAAGACAACAATGGTGATGGAAAAAGATACACTTACATGGCTGCAGGTTATCATCTTGATATGTGGTTGTTTTCTGAATAATCAGTGTTAAAAATGGAACATAATAACCCAGTAGAGTGTACACTGGAGCCTGTTGGAGGATTGCTGAAGCAGTAAGAAAGACCATTATCTGGCTTGACTGCAGTAGAGCAGTGAGAGATCCAGGCTAGTGTGAAGCTGGTTGGAGGTGTCAGGGTCAAAACTGACTGACGGATTATCATACCACACCCTGAGTCTGTTTTTTGGACACACACATACGGCACTGCTTTTTATTTCAGAGCTTATAAATAGTGAAGAAGAGACTGCTGCAGACATGTGACGCAGTTGAGGCTGGAGTAGGGCACACCCAGCAAGAGACAACAGCTGTTTTCTTTTCTATACCGTTCTGAGGAATGAGGACCCTGCCTGCCCTAGCAGCAGCTTAAGGAAGAGTCCAAATCTAGCAGGTCAGAATAAGACAGTAAAAGTGGTGAGCTGGAAAAGGCAGCCGCCAGCTGTCTAAGACCAGAGCAAATGTGGTGACACTTGAGCGAGGAGAGCATTAACCCATCATCATCTCTGTCAATCAGCACAGTCAGTACAGATGTCACATGCCTTACAAAAATACATACCAGTAAAACGACCATTAGGTCCTTGTTATTGACAGTAAGCTAATTTAGACACATCTATTTGGGGTGATTTTGATTTATTTTTATGTGTTTTGAATTTGTTTCTGTTTATAATTATGGTAAAAACTACCAAAGCAGTACAGAACAGCTCTGGAGATCTAACAGTTGTGACTGAAGGTAAAAAAGCAGGAGGCTGGCCTTTTTTACACTTTCAGCATGTTCAAACATCGATAGCTTCTCAGCTTGTCTTGACACATTTCTTTTCATATCTTTATTGACAGCAGTGAATATCAGCTTGTCAATTGATATTACTAGCATTGACTTCTGTAAGTGATGGCTTCCAATTGTGCATGAGAATGTAATCCAGATAAAATGCTGCAGTACGCAGGCTAAGACGAGGCAGAGGGAGGAGCAGAGGGGGAAACCTAAAGATCTCTTCAACAAAGCCCCCGCAGTGGAGCACATTTCAGCACCTACTTTTGATAAATGAATGAAAGGGAAATTAGTTGCTGTTACTATAGTAACTGAGGAAGCCAAGACTACTGAACTAATGTAGATGATGTAAAACATACATGTGCAATATATCCTTTTAATCAGCTATAGCACTGTCTCATGTCTGAAGCATTTTTGTCTGAGAAAATATTTCATCCTGTACATTTTAAGTTCAAAAAAGCAACAAGGGACTTCTAAATATTTCTGAAACAGTCCAATTTGTCCTCCGATGATCATAAATTACAAACGAGACCATCAGTGGTAAAGAATGCTATTGTTATATAGTTTTTGATAATACCTTAGTCCAGGTACGCTCACCGAGGGACAACACCTGGTGTTGTAAAAACATGACCGCTTTTGTCAAAGTAGCCACTAGAATGAAGACAAACTGAAAGTTCCTCATAGCCACTTAAAGTTGGGAAACACTGTGTCAGCCTACAAGTCATTCTTATGAAAAGTGTTGAGAGGGAGTGACTCACTCTGAGAAGCTCTGCAGGGATCACTGTGACTGCTGTCAGTAGACTGGTTACTGGACACAGACGAGACGCTGGAGGTCCGGACGAAGCCGAAGGCGGCCAGACGGGCAGCTGGCACGCTGGAGAAGCCCGGAGGACGGAGACCAGACTGGCCCTGTTTGAGCTGGAGGCCTTTGGGGGCACTTTCTTGACCCCTTTCTCCTGACCTATTTTGCTCTCCTGGAGGTAGAAAAAAATGCAATTTTATACAGCTGCAGTGGGTGAATCTCAAAGACCTGGTAAGAAAGAGGCCAACATTTCAAATATACATTGTGACATTCGAATGTGAAACTTAGAAATAAAGAATGCAAATAAGAGTAAGAAAGACATATGGTCTGATAAAACCCACTCTTTAAATTGAGATTCCATTAATGACATTACAATTTGGTAAATTCAGCTAAAGGAAATTCATTAAGGGAAGAAATTTCACATAAATAAGAGAGCACCAAGCGGAAGATGTTGAAGAGTATGACTCACAATGAGAGCAGGTAGAAATATGCAATGCAAGTTGGTGCAATGTGAGTTACAATGCCATGAAATATTTCACACTTCAAGAGTTAAGGCGCCAAAAGCCAAGCCTCATTCATAAACATGACAGGGGTAAAAGGTTAATGATAATTTCCCTGCAGCTCAACAAACAAGGGGATGGGATGTGCACAGAATAGCCAGAGGTGAGAAAGCAGAAAGCTCTCGTACAATTATTTCCCTCAATGGTCTATGATTTACTATATACGCACACACACACAGCACATTATTATATGCAGCATATTAAATGCTCTGGGGTCTCATTTGAACTTCTCAATCGCACTGATGAGACAACTCTTATTTTCTCATGAACACAGATAACAAATAAATAGTCTACTGACAATATGCCACACGTATAACCGTCTCACCTGCATGGTCCTGGTAATGGCCTTGAGTTGACACTCCAGAATGGCTTTGGGTCAGTGCTGACCTTTGACTTGACTGCTGAATCCTTGTTTTGGCTCCAGGCTGTCTGTTGACCGCCCCTAACCCCAGCTGAGGCCTCGCGGCTCTGGGTGAGCGGTAGACACTGCCTCCTTCCTGGGCAGCTTGCTGGTGAGGAACATTCCAATACATGGTTGGAAAAATTGTAATTTAAGTTGCTCTGAGCAGATAAAACCTTTGCATTACGTACTTTGACAATTTGCTGCTAATTTCAACCACTGTACATAGAAATAAAGCTATCAATAGCTTATGGGCTAAGATTTATCTATATGAAAATGTGTTTTTAGAAGCACTGTAGCAAGTGTGACAAAAGCCTGTCAATATTTAAAAACTTGTTGAAGCCAAATACATGTCAAAGCCAAAGCATCGGCCGATCAGTAGCTTAGCTTTTATCGATAGCATTGTTGCTTGTTATGGTGGGGTGGACAGAGCCACTTTGACCCGTTTGTGGAACCTTGGCTGTGAAAAACACCGGATCTTTTTTCAGCGCGCATACAGTACGAGCAGGTAGTGGATCATGAGAAGATTTTCACTTATTTTGACGAAAAGGTTTTTTGACAACAAGTGTTCCTCCAGAATTGTGACTCCACCTTTAATTCTTTTGCTTGGCCACTAATATCATGCAGCTCTGTCATGTGACAACTATATCATGTCAAAAGTCTATGTCCTACCTGTTGATGATATTTCTCAGGCATATCCTCATGAAAGCTGCCCGACTTTCCACCTAGCCTTTGAGGGATGGTGCTGCCTTGAGGATAGTGCCCCGCCTTCTGCAACTCCTGACGGTATTTGTCAAACAGCACGTTGGAGGAACATAGCACCGGAGTGGTTTTGGGTTGAGGACCACCCTTTATATCTTTATGAGCTGGTGGGCTGGAGTAGGGAGATTGTCTATGTGGGAGCATAGAGGCTTCGAGGTGGGCATCTGGCACCTGTGGCTTTGCATGAGGATTCTTTCGAACATAGGTAATGATTTTTGGTCGGACATTTTTCGGCTTCTGGGAAGGAGAAGACGTCCTTGGTCCAGGCTCTTTTTGCTGAGGCATGACAGGTTTGGGAATGCCACTGGTCAGGTTTGTCTTGCCTGGAGGTTTTGCTGTTTGACTGAAACCTCTCTGAGGGGATTCACTCCGCTCTGAGCTCAGTGCCCTGACACCTTGGACCTTGGCTGGAGAACAAGGCGGTCGTCTCTTGGGTGAACAGGAGGTGATTTTGGGGGAGGATGGATTGGCTGGTCGACTAGGGCTTCCCCATGGCTTCCTCCTCTCCAGACTTGAAGAGCCGGGGGTAACAGTGTTCTCAAAAGAGCTTTGCTTTTTCACTGTGTTATCAAAGGATAGCTGCTTCTTGAATGTATACTCAAATGATGGCTGCTTTTTATAACTCCTGTCAAACGAGTTTTGCTTTTTCATGGTGTTATCAAATGATCCCTGTTTCTGGCTTATGGCTTTGGATTCAATTGAAGACGAAGTCCCCTGTGTACCCGTCTTTTGTTGGGTGCAGTTCACATCAGTGGCCTCATCAGCTTGTGTGCCTTTATCTATTTTAGTGTTGCTTTCTTCATGGGATTTTCTTGCGCTGAGCGAACACTTAAGCTGAGTACTTCTCCCTCCTTCACAATCTTTCTCTGAAATGGCATTCATAGCTTTATTTCTCTGGTTATTGTTCTCGCTGTGCTCATCAGTGACATTCTTACATAGAACAACTTCATTGCTCACTTTTGCCTGTGGTACCACATCCTCTATGTGAACTGTTGAATTCAAATTCATGTCTACATTATTCCGGTGTGTTGTGCTTTTTCCAGAGGAGGCAGAGGGATGATCTCCCCTTTTAGAGATCTGAACTCTTTCGGTGACGCTGTCGCAACTCTGGGAAACCAGAGTCTGATCTTCTGAGATGGTTGAGTAGGGACCAGAGGCCATGTGCCAGGAGTCCGTCGTCTGGGTCCTTCCAGCAGTGTCCATTCCAGTGTCCATGTTTGAAATGGTGGACAGACAGGTCACAAAGACGTCCGTTTCTGAGCTTAACTCATTCCTGGATGCCTCATGAGAGACACTAGATTCTTGCTCATTGGCACCACACCGAATATTCTTTCTCTCTTCCCTGTTCTTATTGTCCGTAGCTTGCTCCTCCCTGGCTTTGCTGCATGATGAAGGCTTTTCCAGATGCTCCCTATGGTCTGTTACTCCGACAAAATCCTCTTCGTCTTCAACCACGTAGGCCTCCAGCTCCTGACACTCCAGCATCTCAAACTCAGCCAGGTCGGGGTCGTCACACTGGGAGTCTGTCCCCCAGATGATGACCTTATCCTGCTCTGCTGTTCCAGTCACCAGTCCTGACAGAGTGCTGGTATCGCCCGTCATCCCTCCATCCTCTGTCTGGATATCATTGGCGTTGGCATCGCCGTCAGCCAGCACACCCCCCTGCTGGTTGTTATTCCTCATCTCGCCCTCAGCAAAGGGCTCTGCTGGCTCGCTCATTTTAGAGTTTACAGCACCAGCGCCCTAGAGAGTACTTTAAAAATTAATCATCCATGGCATCAAACACAAAAAAGTCGTTCCACCCATCAAAGAGTCTTAGTGGCACAGCAGGACATTTTTTTTTACATTTTGTTCCAGTTGGCCAGTCAATCAGAAAGTTGAATGTCATGTTTATTTTGGAGGATGGATCTTCATGACTTCTGGGGGTCCTTATCCTGTGTTAACACAAACCATTACAAATAAAAGATTACTCAACAAAACAAGTACTTAACAGGTGTGCATTTTTATAAAGCCAGACATTTCAGCAGTGCCCAAAATGATGTTTTTATTTATCATAGTCATTTATATTTTTTAGCAGCTCAGCATATGTGGATGATATTGTCATTTGTATGTATGATTGTATTGTATCTGTTTCTACCTGCCTGTGATTAGTGTACATACGTAGAGCCCATATGACATTAAAGATGTAACATTATGTCTTTTGGGACAGCTTGTTTATGCTTCCCTGAGATGTCTTAAAACTAAACTGCCTCTTTGTCATAACAAGATATTTAATATTGCGTGACAACTGACATTTTCTGTAATCTTTGACATTTTAATTTTTGTCAGTCATTGCTTATTGTTCTAACCAAGTAATGGTCTTGTAAACACATGAAGCCTGACTGATCCCAGATAGTTCCCAGCCTGTAAGGAACAACAGCACATCACTGTTTGACTTTAGCAGCTTTTAGTTATTCTTGTAGAGGAGCATTGCTTGGCATAATGACAGCAGCTGCCCTGTGGGGCAAACAGGTGGCAATCAAGTCTGTTTGCTCCTCCATTAGCTATGAATGGATTCACATTTATAGTGTAAACATGTAACATAATGGTGTCTTCAGTAACAGAATGCATTATTAGCCCCAAATCAAGTGACCTCTGCACACTAGAAGTCAAGAGGAACTTGTAGAAGACAAAAGTAACACTGACTCCCTGAGTGAAAAAAATCAGTCAGTGCCATGTGGGATTGACTCTCCCTACTGAGATCATTATAGGGGAACTTGTCAAGCTTACAGTTAGACTGTTAAAATGAATTATGTTTTTTCGTACAACAGCCTGGCCACTCTTTACTGATTAAAAGAGTAATATTTAACACCTGCTGAAAACTCAGAGGTTTTTAGCAGCCAGCAAATGTGCTTACTGTCAGCAAATGTGTTCACTGTTTCTTGAGGGGATCTCTAATTGGGTTATACCCTAAAAGGAAAGGAGACAGTGATGCACCATCACTGCAGTTTTCCTTCATGTCGTCATCTAAACACATTATAAAGATGCCTGCAATTGAGTGGACACTTATACAGTACAGGAAGCTTTATCAGATGCTCTGGTTTCAAGCAGAAATCATTTCTCACCTGCATATTAATTCCCAGGTCTTGGCCATTATTCGTCTCTGGTTATCAAGTTCAGCTAGGTACCTTAAATTAACCTCCCCAATGCTTTTTTCAGTGAAATATGAATACTGTTAAAAAAAGGGCCTTGATAGTTCTGTACCAAAAAGGAAAAAAAAATGTATGCAGTGTTACTTGAACACGCTGGGACAAAAGCAGGGCCTAAATAAATTCACTATTTGTCAAGGGAATTAGCAATACATGTAGCTGCTCCACCTAATCTCTTTGCTACCTATTTTACCTCGTCAATTCACTTACACTGCAGGAAATAGCATCTCATTTCCATTGAGACTGTGCAGTTGTATAATTGCAGAGTTTGCTACATGTTTAGAACAAGGAGAATGAGTTACAAAACATATATATAACATATATATTGCCCATGTTTTTTTTGTTTCTTTTAAATTTCCGGAAGTATAGTTGAAAATAAACGCAAAGAGGGTTCAAGGACACCAAGTTTCTGTTTGAAGCACAAGCAAAAACTCCCCAGACTAAATGCTGTGTCAGCACCTGCACTGCAGAAAAGAAACCAATGAATCAGATTATCTCACACCTGCCTCTCCCCCAGACTCCTGATCAGGTCTCTCATAGCACTGTACAGTTACATATCATTTAACATGTGTGTTAGTATATGCACATTTAAAATGTACAGAAGGACAAAGATAACAAACCAGTGATCTTATTTGAAGCCTCCACCTAAATAATTTTTTAATTCCATAACGTTATAGAGAACACAAAACAGTTCTGATGTTCAACCACGTTTAGATACAAACTCCCTCTGTCTAACCAAACAGCTGATGAAGCTCAGTCTTACAAGCAGCTTTCTGCCTGACAGGGATGGACAAGAGATGATGAATTGGATAAATGAAGTCTTGTTTCAAGAGTGAGAGAGAAGCTGCAGTCTGGTAACAGTCTTGTCTCTGCTGCTGCTGCAATGATTGTTTCTCCTTACCTGAAAATTGATGTTCAACTCCAAAAAACAGAGCACCCAACAGCCCAGTACATCAAACAATCTCATTAGAAGAGAGACAATATGATGGACATGGCTCACTGGTTTAAAAGTTTAAACTTTTTTTGTTGTTGTTGCTGTCATCATACTCCAAGAGTACGGAAGAAAACAAGATCAAGGATACATTAAACAACTGTGGGACAGATGGCCCGTGCATCTGGCGTCACTAAATCTATATCATTTGAGAAATTGAAGTCAAACTAAGGCTAACATGTTTGGTGCAATTGGATGTCAGAATTTCTTTCGGGATCAATCAAGTATCCATCCATCAATCTAACACACAACATCTCTCAGAACCCCCAAGATGCACCCTTGCTGGCTTTAACGAGACTGAACAAATGCACACCTAAATCTCCCCTGCCTTACCTGCCCTAGTTGTGTGAGTTCACGCTGCTCTGACTGTGGATTCTGTCATTTTCTGCTTCACAGTCTCCCATTATGGATTGCGGGAAAGCATTACAGAGATAATTAAACATTTTAATTCATTTCAACCTCGTTCTCTTCACAAATCTCTAGAGATGTCTCGAGACCACGGGTCTTACCAACTAAGAAATGCAATGCAAGTAGACTGAAGCGACATTCCTTTAAAAAGCCATTTGTCATTTGCATACCAGAACATACTGTACATGCAGCCTGTGTCTCTTCCATCGGTTTGTTTATTTTTTTCCTAAATTGACATTCCCTTGTTGTTTTCCTCTCATGATTTTGTTTTCTTCCTGCTGCTGCAACAGCTGATAAGCGGTGACACCTTAATGGCATGAGGGGGATAGAGCAAATTTATGGACTATACCCTACAACATGTTTCCATGTACATGTTTCCCCATCCCCCCATTGTGGAGCAAGTCCCCCCCGCCACCTCCCTTCTAATATGGAGAATGATGGCAAGACCTTCATCAGGGTCTGTTATGAATTCTGTGCATCCTTGCGCGAGTTTGTGTGAATGTGTGTGCATGTGTTTTTTTGTGTGTGTATGATCAAATAGAAGCCCCCTACAGCTTTAGCAGTCAAATATCTGAAGCAGAGCAAAGATCAAGGCCTTCGTTCATTTGTCCATCTATGGCTCCACTTGATGCTTGAACTGGAATAATCCTCATGAAATATTGAGGGTGAATAAAAATGGAGGCGTCTCCCTCCCAGTTAAACGCTCCAGTGGCCCTGACTTCTTTGTGTAACCAGCCAGCGCTCGTAGAATATCTTCTGTTGATGTGACTTCAGCACATTGAAACAGCAGCAGCAGCAGTGTGTGTCCAAGGCCTATACCGTATGGTGGAGAAGCATTATAAAATGCGGGAAAACATGCATGTGACATGCACATATAGATTTTTCTTGTGTGAAAGAAAAAACATGTAATGGCTTTCGTAGTGAATGAGAAGCCTTAACCGGTAGATGACTGAGGCCTCGGTGGTCCTCCATAGCTCATCAACACATTTTACGTAACAAAATCTGGCCTCTGTAAGACTGTGGTCACTCATACCAAACCAGCAGAAATGTGTCACTTTACTCCTGGTGGTCAATCATTCAGCTGGTGCTGCCTTGTTCCTCATTTTACAGTTTCTAAAAATAAAGTGCATCTACACACATGATCCCCACACAGGAAGAGAGGAGGAGGCTCTTCATGGACATTATAAAAGGGCTCTTCTGACAACATGTTAGATAAAGGTTAAAAACACATAATCTAGGTTGTGAACTAAACACACACACTCTCTCTCTCTCTCTCTCTCTCTGAGGTGAGCCCACCTATGGCGAGGTAACCTTTCTTTCATCTGGCCCATACAACAGCTACAAGAGAATTTGCACTCCTGCAAACAATTAGCCAAACAACTAGAAAACAACAACGTTACGACAAACACCTCCAACTGCAGCATGATCCGCAGTCCCTCCAGTAGATGCAGTAGTGTTAATAGATACAGTTATTAGCGCTGTTGATCTGACACTGAGATTGAGAGGGAGACAGAAAAACACCCGCCGTCCCCGGTGTGAAATGGAAGTCCTTACCTTATAGTTTCGGCTCATGTGCAAGAGAAAAGCTCGACAGTGAAGAGAAGAAATAGCAGGAGAGACATCCAGGTGGAGCCGTGATGAAGAGGATACAGTCTGCAGCATCGCTGGAAAACAGGGAGGAGAGGAGACCGAACGCCCATGTTAACCTGGGCTCGTGTCGCCCCCTGCAGGTCAAATAATCCACTTACTGTGCATTTCCTTCAATTATTTAGAGCGACACACTGTATGTAGGTGTTATAGATTGGCCCATTACATTTTTACCTCTAGAGAGATAAGACCTTTTTTTTAAATCATTATACGAAGATTCACAACCCTATATTTTTATTTAAGTGCAAAGAAAAATAAGCCATTATTATTATTAGCAGTAGACTAGTACAACCTGGACAGCTATAGCCTACTGTATCATCTTATTTTTTTTGTTTTGTTAATCAACTGCCTTCAACCGTTTAGTATCCAAGAAAAAGATTTTCTTTACTTTTCTTTTTTTTACAAACAATTAAATAAAGTAAATGAATGTCTCAAAACAAACAGATACAAAAGAGGATGAAAAGGGAACATACATACATAATAAATCAGAGACAAAGTCTGTGGCTCTGACTTTCAGCATCATTTATTTACAGCACAAACTATACAAACCAACAAAGACAACACATGCTGAACAGCTGACCTTTACTGCTCTTATCAAATGTAAACATGTTTATAATATTATGCACAAATATAAAATCAAAATCTTTTTTTACAAGCTTCATACAGTTTTGAAATACTTAAACTTTCAAATGGTGACGCATGCAAATCTTTACATTAAACTGACAACGTCAAGGGCCAAAATTCAAGGTATTTGTTTTACTTGAAGCCTAACATGAGTTATACTATAACTACAGCATCTATAACACAAATGCTACATCCCTGTCAGTTAAACAGGGTTTAATATACATCTAACTAAAAAGGGAGATGACATTCAACTGATGAAGGAATCCTAAAAACTAAAAACAAATATATTATGTCTATTAGCAGTTAAAAGCAAAGATACAACTTAACACAATGCTTGTAACAAAATATTTGATACATAAATGCTGATGGGTGAAATATGTGAAAGCTGTAATATGGCCAGTTACCTTTAGGCATAATCAAAACTGTATTTGCAAAAATAAAAACGTAAACTGTTGGAAATTGGCATTACTAAAACACAGTATTGATGCATGTGATTGTAAAAGAAAAAAACCTACATGTAATAATCTCTGACTGATGTAAAAATCTCCCCGTTTTGATAAAAATACACACACACAGTGTATATTTACAAAGATTTCTATTATTTCCAAGGCTACTTCAGTGCTACAGCAACTTCATCAATATATAGCGACATTGTGTTGACACAAAGTCCAATTAAATGTCACAGAATATGGCTTCAGGATCCATCAATCGTTTTCCTCAATGGAATATAATGAGCAAAAAAAAAACTTTATCATAGATTCTATTTAAAAAGGAACTCCAGATTAAGATATTCCTGGCTAAGGCACTTTCAGATATGTTACTTCGTGAAGTACACCGTTACAGTTTCCTGAGTGCACACTGCACCGTATCAGTTTTGGCTTTTTAAAATAAAAGCAAGCAAAACAAAAGTGAGTCCTTAAGCTATGGAAACCACATCTGTTCAATGTCAACTGCTTGTAATTCATCCCTTTTAGATGCATGGGCACTTAGGTGAACTTTCTCTTATAAATTATCAATATAAGCTTTAAAGTGGTAGATTATATACAGACAATATAAATATATTTCACAATTCTAGCTGCTGATAGAGCGATATCAGATCTCTTAAAGGTGTAACATTCATTTGAGAAATAGGCACTTAGAATACAACCTTTGAGGTACTTGATATTAGCAGCTTTTTCTCTTTGGCTAGATAACAAAGTGCAGTTCCCTGATGGGGGCAACAGTAGTGTATTTGATCTCTGGTAAATGAGTGTTGTGAGGAACCATCAATGAGCTTTTGATTTGGACCTAGTGTCCAACACAGATGCATGCAAGTTTGCCAAAAGGGAAAAACATTCTGACAAACTGTGGATTAAGGAACAAAAATAAAGTTTAACTATGGATATATGTACAATTTATTCCTTGGTAATAATTTTCTGTCCACAGAATGTATGGTGTTATGTGAAATTGATCAGATAAAAGTGCAAAACATACAAAAATAACTTTTAAACTATAGAAAATATTTTTTTTATCTTAATTCATCTGGTGCAATAAAATGTTTACACTTGGCCTTTACATCTAATAAGTGTTTTTATTTTTGACACCATTTTTGCCCTGAATTAACAGCTGAACGCTCTGATCGGACGGGGTGAATAAAAGTCTCTGAATATGTCTCCTGGATTTGTAGTTAAGAAATTGACCACATGTCAAAGTTTGATATGCAGAACAGATTTGTGAACCTCCAGTTTTTTTTTCAATAATCTTCGTCTTCCTCTTTGGAGGCGTCCTTTGTGAAAGCTTCATTCTCTACACTGTTACGAACACCGTAGCTGAAGTAGATTACGAAACCTACAAATTGAGGAGAAACATTTCCGCAAAGACATTAATTACTTTTCAGAACGTGGAGTCAATATGTTCAATTGTTTGCCGAAAAAACCAAAGTACTGTACCTAAGACCATCCAGATGGCAAAGCGCATCCAGGTGCCTTTGTCGAGCTGCATCATCAGATAGACGTTGATGAACAAACTAATGACTGGGATAAAGGGCAGCAGGGGAACCTGTCAGGAGAGAGCATGTGTATTCAACCAGTAATTACATCACAACCTTTAATGTTAAAAGAGAAACTCTCAAAGCATATTATAATTGGTGGCATGTACCTCATGAATGGTGTTAAAAACAACAACTGCTATTTTTTAAAGTCCAATCATGCATTTCTAAAAGGTAATTTCGGACCTGTCAGATAAATTGTGTGTACTATCACAGAGCTGTCATAGTGCTGTCACTGTGGGGATATTATCATTATGAATATTGGTTCATTAGCCTAACCGTAAATTACATATCAGTGGTTTCGTATGTTTTAGTCCATAAAACCTCGTAGACACTTATTTTCCTTTAATATTTTGACACAATGGAAAACTTAAAAAGATTATTCCAAAAGCATTCATAAATCTAAGCTTGTTTCATATTTTTAGGCATTCATTATACTATGAAAATGTTTTAATGAAGTTGCAAAGAGCTGGCTGCTCTATTTAAGACCTATTAAATTGGGGTTTAGTCTCTGCCAGTTGATTTTAATAGTGAAACAAAATTAATCAATAACATTACTTATGGTCTACTTTGTAAATAGACGTTTTTTGGCATGGTAGAATAGATGATAAACTCTGAAGGGCAAATACTCCCCTTTCACACTTTGCTCATTGACACTTGCTCTGTTCACTGTATTTTACAGCACTCACAATATACTGTAGCAGTTAAACTGCAATAACACAACACACGTTTAAATGGCTTTTTATGAAACTTTTCTCTCCACTCTATATAAGACCTTATGTTCTCTCTGAGTAATTTACAATTTGTACTAATATGAATACAAATCTCTTTACCATAAAAGTTGGCTTGGCCTTGCTTTGGGGCTGTCTCCCCACAATGAGGGTGAGGATGAGACAGAGGACCAGGATTATACTGAGGACGGATAGGGACCAGTATGCCAGCCCTCCTTGGACAGCTACAACACTGAAGACGCACACCAAAACACCTGTAGGGAACAATACAATAAGTCATCAGATAAAATGCTGTTCACTAACAAGGTAAATAATTCCTTTTTTATCTTGGGCTTTGCATGTGTCTCACCAATAATACTGGTGCAAATGTTGACGGTGAACCCGGACAGAGGGGACGGGTCCAGGTTTGAAGGGTAAAATAGATTCCTGAAGGTGAAGTGATCTTCTGGTTGTGTTAACATGATCGCCACATTGAAAGGGTCAACTTCATGTTCATCCTGAGTGTTGGCCATCTCATAGGCTCCACTGGGCTGTGCAGGCTGGTACCTATACAGACAACAAAACAAACAGTCAAAAACCAAGCTTAGAAACTACAGGACACACAATAACATTTTAAAATTGTTAACAAGTTTGAAAACACACACACACACACACTGGCTTTAACAGTTTATCTCTACTGAATAATTAACAAATGATTAGGACAAGGCATTATATATACATACAATTCATGAAATATGAACTATATATTTTGGGCTGACACCTGACTGGGGATTTCCTACCCAGTGATTGGATGTGGTGAATATGATGTTATCCAGTCTGCATCCGCCCTAGCAATCTGTCAACACAAGAATGGATATATAAAGTGAAAGGTGAGGCCTACCTGAGGACTAGCACACATGCAGCCACCAGAGTGTAGGCCAGCAAAGTGCCAATAGACATGAGGTCCACCAGGTCCTTCAGGTCAAACAGGAAAGCCATCACAGCTGCAGGAGTCACACAGGAGAAGAAATAAACGTGTGAAAGATGAAAGACTTATTCAAACTAATATAAAAGGTTAAAAAAAATGCACAAAGAACATTTGTACTTTTAAAATGAATTGTTTCCTCAATTGCTATACAGCCTTATGTATTTACAACTGTTTGCCACTAGGAGGCACTGTAGCTTCTGGCCTCCTCTTACCAGACATGAGCCCTGCGGCCCAGGTGGCAATGACTGGCGTGTTGTTCCCCTCACTGACTCGGGCCAGAGAGGAGAAGAGCAGACCGTCCCGAGCCATGGCAAAGATGATGCGTGGAAGAGGAAACATGGAGCCAAGGAGACTGATACATTGATGGGGACAGAAGGAGGGAGAGGGCAAAGGCTTATAAATACATAACAATTATGAAAAATAATTGGATGTACACTGCAAATTAGCTTAGTTAATAAAATATTTTGTGAATATTCCCTGCATTTTAAACTGCAATACAACACTATATAATTAAAACATGTATGGAAATATCCGTAATACAATATGCTGTGATAAAGCTGTTTTCCTTATCTAACTTGATTATGTATAGATAAACGGTGTTATATACAGCATACATTTTTGGTGATTTTGGGCTATATCAATAAAATGTATTCAAAAAACTGTCATCTGGCAAATAAGTGGTTGGAGTAAGTGGATTATTTTTAAGACTACATCCAGATCAAGCTAAGTAATGAATACAATATACACAACTATTATAATATTCTAAATTTAGAATACTGTATATAAATTATTCATTCCTAAAAAAAAACATGCCAACATTCCCTACAGCTCCTCATGCTGAGAGGCAGTAGTAGAGCCTCTTACCTGCTTGACAAGGCACATAATGAGCCAATGGCCACAGCATAAGTGGCTCCCTCCCAGCCCACATACTTAAAGGCCACTGGCAGAGGGCTGCTCATGTCCAGCATGTAGTAGGGCATCATCAGAGTGAGGGCTGCGGACACACCGAAGTACGCCACAAAACATATAAGCAGCGATGCAACGATTCCAATAGGAATGGCCCGCTGAGGATTCTTCACTTCTTCGCCTGTGGAGGAAATACAAGTGATTATGTCAGAGAGTATAGGGGTGATGTGTGTTGATTATCAATGTAATGTATCTCTGCTCACTTGTAGTTGAAATGCAGTCAAAGCCGACAAAGGCATAAAAACAGGTGGCGGCTCCAGAGAAGACTCCAGACAAACCAAAAGGCATGAAGCCACCTGCACCAAGACTTTCTTCAGATGGTAAGACATCGGACACACTGGAAGAAACAGAAATAAAACATTTGCTTATCTTAAATATAATAAATCGTTCTTTACATATTTGGAATAAGCCTTTCATTTCACTCACTTGAAGTTAGAGTTGTTGGTGGGGTGGAGGATTTCTTCAGGATTCAAGTTCCAGTTTTTTCGGGTTCCTTTGACAAAGCCGGTGATGATCACAAACAGTAGCACCACTACGTTGATGCAGGTGAATACTTTATTTACCACGGCCGACTCCTTCACTCCAAATACAAGCAGTCCTGCAAGAATATTAAAAAAGACAATGTGAAAAGATGTAAGATTAGGATGAAAAGTTGATTAAACATGAGTTATCTTGCTGCTATTTATGAGGCTGCTCCTCACCTGTCAATAGGATTATGATGAAGACAGCAAATATGTCTGGATACTCTGCAAGGACGCCCGGGGCATTCATGGACATGTATTGTCTGCAGAATTCCTCGATGTGCCTTCCATTTAGCTCATCAAAGGTTGCGCTCCATGCTCTGGCCACACTTGCAGTTCCTGTGCACATAAAAGTATTAATGTAAACTGAAAAATATCTGGTGTAGCCGCATACTTATTTCTTACCCTCACCAATAGTACTTGGTATCAAAGTTCAATATTTGTTTTGGCACAGATCGAAATGCCTCGATAACATCAAGTATCGAAAAATGTCCAGCACTGAAATGTTGAGTATCGAAAAATGTCTAGTCGTTTAACGTCAGTGAGCCAATAAGCAAGCAGCATGCTTGATGTGCCCAGATCTAAAGTGCTGATGATTGGCTGTGTGGAGCTGCAGTGGCTCAGGAGATCAGGCATTTGTGCTAATCTAAACTGCTGTATCGAAGTCAAGGTATCGGTATCAAACATTTTGAACAATACTGAACCCTACTCACCGATGACATAAGCGAGGATGAGGTTCCAGCCTGTGATAAAGGCCCACAGTTCCCCGACCGTCACATAGGTGTAGAGGTAAGCCGAGCCCGTTCTGGGGACGCGGGCTCCAAACTCTGCGTAGCACAGACCTGCCAGGACTGAGGCCATGGCCGCGATGAGGAAGGACAGGATGATAGCTGGTCCAGAGCTGTCCCGGGCCACAGCTCCAGCCAGTACATAGACTCCAGCACCCAGAGTACTGCCCACACCCAGGGCTACCAGGTCAAACGTGTTCAGGCTCCGACACAATTGGGACTGTCCTGGATTACAGTTCACTACCTTCACCCTCAGGAGCTGCCTCCCTAAGCCTTTTAGCGTAGCCAGAATCATCCTGACAGGCAATATGGACCAAAAGCCTTTAGAAGATGATTGAACTGTTGATGAAACAAAACAGGAATTAAAGAGATTATTACTTTAATTTACAAATAGACAAAAGTTAGGGGGAAAAAAAACATTCTTGTGCTGTTGCAGTCCCACATCAGTCATGTCTTTGTGACTATTTTTTGATTGATGTTGATTTGATGTTTAAATAAATTTGAATACTAAATGAGTCTTTACCAGAATACAATTAGTACTTCAGACAGCACATGCAACATGTTCAAGTTGAATACATTTAATTTCTGAAACTATTTGAAAAAATATACTTTACAATTAAATGTCAGGATCCCACTTGCAGCCCACTCACATTTTGATGTCCTTCCTATTGTTTCAAAGGGGGCTCTGACCAGTTGTTTGTTATGTAAAACACCAAGACTCAAAGTGTTGATTGTATGAGGACCATCAGCATCCTAAATGGTGCTGAATTTGCATACTAACATTGCACAGTTGAATTGTAAAAGCAATGCATCTGCATTCAGCATTCTGATTGTACATGAAAAGTTAGGTCATGTAATATGAACTATTTGGCACCTCTTACTTTTAAAGTACCACAAACGATTTGGACATATACAGTAACTACTTCAAAATGAAAGGGTTTCCTAAACAATTGCTTTTATTTGTGATCAAGGTATATTGCCTAGGTTAGATTGTAGGCAGCAATAACAATCCCTATCAAAGGTATTAATTAAATGGTTGCTGAATTTTCATTCATGCCTGATTTTTGTGACCAAAACGTTGCTTATGAAATAAACGTATCAGCGTTTAGAAAAAGTTTTTCCTAGTTTGACTTTTCATTCATCAAATGACAACATGAACACAATCTTCTTCAGATACTGCAAAGTGAAATAATGAAATATCAATATCACAAAGTCAGCTTTAAGCACTTGTCACTTGTTCAAATCTCATTGTTCATTTCCTAATGACAATAGATACAAAAGTAAACAGAACCATGAGGTTGCCAGCCATCATAATCCTGGCAGTCAAATATCCAATTTCAAAGCATGTTCCTAAACAGCACATATGTAGATCTGGCCAACAACACAGACAAGTACTCACGTTCACAACACAATACAAAACAGGATCTTGTGTCTCCACTGATACACACAGTTACTCTTCTTTCAGTTTATCAATCCACCTGAACTCTTCCTCCACAGAGCAGTTGTACACTAATTTGTTTAGATTAGAGAGAGGACGTTTACAAGCGCTGTTTTGACATGTGACGCGCATGCCTCTTAGTGTACAAACCATTCAGGTGTTCGACACAGAAATAGAACAGTGACACATCACATGGTCTCCAGACTAGAGCAGCTGCCATGACGTCATAGCCATACCCCCCATGTAGGTCCCATTGACACTGGCAGGCATTAATCACTATAGTCAACACATGAAAACGAGACAAGTACAACAATAAAATGTGACCCAATTGTATTTTTCCACCTTCTCACAGCAGAAATACAGTTAATTTAAACACAATCGCACACTGTGTGAAAATGCAGATGCACAGAGGGGCATGTCTGCTACATATCAGGAATTTATAATGTGTAGAACGTAAGAGTCAACTAAATGAGCCACAGCAGGAGCTAAGTTATGTGTTGTCTGTCTAGGTTATGACGACCTTGTAAGAGCCAGGCAATTCATTGGGTCAACAGCTTGATTAGACCAACATGCGGACACCATAACAAGTCTGGTGGATGCACATAAAGCTGAATCTACCTCTAATATTCAGTCAATGTAAACAGAAGTAGATCATGAAGAAATATGCCTTTATATGTTGCACAAGTGAGAACACGTCATATCTAATTCAGGGCAAAAGGGGCTAGAACAGTCAGTGGTTCAGAACGCACCGCAGGGGCATAGTGTAGCTAAAGCATGCCGAGATGTGCTGTGAGTGTCTGAGCTAAAAAAGGATGGTGGGCAGGATAGGACCCTGCCCTCTACTCAGCCAATCAGCTAACTGGACACCTGCGTGCGACTCATAGGGGGCATGTGGGTGAATTTGGAATAGCATCACATGCTGATCACTATTTGGCCTCAGGGGGAAACACTTGCTCCTTTATAATGTCTTTTATGTTAGCTGTGACATTGTTCAAATGCATGGAGAAGGCATCAGAGTAAACTCATACATTAAACTATACACTTCTATAAAGTTAGCACCAAAATGATCATTATTTAAGCAGCTTAATACAGATATTTAGAATGTGGCGTGACTGTCCTGAAGGTTACCAAAATATGTTGCCCGATGTAAGGCTTAACCCAGAGCACATGGGGGCATGAATATGTATTGTGAGAACTCAAGTAACGGAATTTAACATGCATTAAATTGACCTCGGGGCACCACCCTGAGGTAAAGGGAAAATTATGTCAATAATGAATTCAGCCTCAAATCTGAAGGCTGCAACTAAGTTGTTTGACTAGTAAACAGTGGCCACAGTGTTTAATACAAATACACACACACACACACACACACACACACACACACACACACACACACACACACACACACACACACACACACACACACACACACACACACACACACACACACACACACACACAGGCACGCACGCACACCAAGTATTTATACATTAGAGGTTAATATAACTACACATACAATTAATAACTACTACAAAAATTAATCAAATGAAATCTACCTCAGAAAAATTAATGAATGGCATAACCCCCCCCCCACCAAAAGTTCTGTTCAGTTCTCTGTACAGTTTAAATTAAATTTGTAATGTGTTTTGTATCTTTGTTCACACACACACACACACACACACACACACACACACACACACACACACACACACACACACACACACACACACAGAGAGAGAGAGAGAGAGAGAGAGAGAGGGATCACACCAGATAAAAGCATCACCTCTGCTGTAGAATGTGAGTGGTGACACCCTAGTTAAAAGCCAGGTGCAGTGTCAAAAACAGTATCTCGTAACAGCAGCTGACATGACCTTGCAGGCTTCTTTCTGATCCAATGTTAACTTTCTGTTCCTTCCTCATGCTCTATACTCAATGAACTTCAGGCACAATCACAAATGTCACAGTGACATCAAATACAGCATGTACACTATAACTTGTCTGTTTACTCTGTGAGGTGGGATGTCAAACGCTTGCAGAAAGTATCTCTTCAGGGCTTAAAACTTCCATTACATGCCTCAGTAGTAAAGAATGGACTGATTCACAGAAACAGTCCTCAGTCTCAGAAAAGTGTCGGACCACTGACTGGCATTGGGCCTGATATATTGCTCCCCTTTTATTATAAAAACAAAAACAAGAACTTAAAAATCCTCATTTATTTGGCAGGTAATAATTGCCTATTTCAAATGCTCAAAAGCTTGTTTGAAACAATTTGCAAATTTTTTTTAAGCAATTTCCATGCCTAATTGCCTAACATGTCAGAAACATGTAAGTTCCACAGCACTTATCCAACTCTCCAACAGAGCACAAATGGTCTAGTTAAATACCCAACAAGGCGCATAATTCTAGTTAATTTATTTATTCGTAGGGAACTGGAGCAGAAAATAAACACTTATCTGATTTATGTTGGTCACTGCACGGTCAGTTATTCTAAATGAAACACATATCAAAAACAGATATACTCTCCAACACCTTTGACAAAGTTTTTTGGTCTAAAGTATCAATATCAAATGTATTCTATGTTATGTGCGTCTGTCGCAGTTTTACCTTCAAATCTAAAACAAAATGAGAGAACCACAGGATTGAATGCCTACCAAATGCAAAGTTCAGTCAAGAAAAAAAGTCATTTAGTTCAGCAGAGAGAAAACTGATGCAGAAGCGACCTTAGGGAAATCAAACTCAGACTGAGATATCAGCTGTGTGGATAACACTGGAAATGAATGGCGACAACATAAACAAAGCTGAAAAGAAATACAACATAGTGATTTGTTTTTTGTTTGTTTTGTAGAGGATGGGTTCAGCCGTATTGAAAGGATTTGAATGCCCTCTTTTACTTCCCACAGATAGTGTTTCCGTCCTGAGTTACCGTGGCAGAAATAATTATTGCACTAACAACACTATCACTTAGGAAGATATTAATTCGATAAATCATTTGAACAATTAAGACTTTTGAAGCCTGATATTAGATTTAGCTGAACTTTGCATTTTTTTAAAATGTTGTCCCTGTCACCTCCACTCAAATCCCATTGGAAAGGGATCTCTCTACATCCTTCAAGGAACGGAGGAAAAACTACAGTGCCAACGACAAATTGGGGCAGACAGACATAACCCAAAAAATGCCTAAAATGATCCATATGTCTACTTTGCTTTCGTCATTCAAATTTGTGTGCACTCAAGGACAAAGTTTAAAACAAATACATCAAACTGATAAACTGATTCTGGGGGCACCCTTAGCTCAGTTGGTAGGGCGTCCCCCCCATGGGCCTCGGACAGCAGCGGAGCCGGGTTTGATTCCAGCCCTCGGTCGTTCTCTGCATGTCACTCCCCCTCTGCCCCATTTCAACTCTGTCTCTACAATATCAATAAAGCATTAAAAAAAATGCTAAACTGATTCTGAGTATTCATCTGATCTAGTTTCACATACAGTTTGTTAACACATGTTTTAAGACATTTCATAATAACCCTAACTTGAAATGATATCAATAGTTTGGGTTCATCCTAGTTCACCAACAACACTGGTGGAAATGACATGCCACAAAAGGCAATGTTCCTCCTCATGCTCACAGCTCAACCTTTCCAAGGTGTAAACATTCACTGCTAGAACTACTTCTAATAATTCACTTCTAAACAATAGGCTAGGGCTAGGCTATATTATCAGTGACACCTTTGTGCAGCACTCAGACACCTTGATTTGTAGCCTTCTGGTATGAAAGGAAAAGTATAGTAGTTGCTCTTAGGCTTCACAAGGTTTAAGAAATACTAAGGTCGAAAACCTGAGCTTTGCATGCAAAACATATGTTTGTATTTTAACTATTTCTAATTTATCTCACTGTCCTCTACTCTTTGTTCTCTCTCTCACTCTGCCTGTCCCTTACTCTGTGACTCCTCACTTCTATCAGATAAAGTAGACTAGACGTAATTTTAGCAAACATAATTACTTATTATTTATCAAATAGTTGTGTTTAAGTTTGCACCATTAATGATTTGAGTTATAAAAATGTCTTTCAAACAGTAAGAGGATGTAAATTGCGTGTTATACATTACTTTTGTAATAAATATGTATGACTATAATAATTATGCCAGGTGTTTGAGCTGCTGTTATATTTAGCCCATCTGTTCCACTGTAATTAGCCTACAAAAGAACATACAGGCTATATCTTTGGTTTAATTTAAAGTGTTTAAATAGGATCAGTTTTTATTGGTGTGGAACAGCATAGGAATAATGCTAATCCTAAATGTTAAACCCAAAGCTGTGCTTTGATTGAGGAAGTATTATAATGTATATGTCTTATGTCTAACACAGAGTCATACAGTAGGCTATGTAAATGTTACCAGCCTGAAAATATATGTATATATATAAAATATATATAATATAAAAAAAAAAAAAAAAAAAAAATATATATATATATATATATATATATATATATATAGGCCTAGGTAGACTACCTCAGTTGAACATGTAATGAATGGCAATTAATTTAGAGAAACTGAATGGAAAGAAAAACATTTCTATATGCAAAAGTCTCATCAGCCTGAGTCTACCATTGGAGGGATGGAGTTAATGTCTGGGAATGAATGGTCCTGAACTACAATACGTCCTCTAGTAAAGTTCTCAAGTTACCTTCAGCTGTCTGTCAGGTTCCCTCAAGTTGTTGACATGTCAGTAATTCCACGACTTTAAGTTTGTTTTATTGTAAGCAGCACCTCGGAAAGACTAGGCTACCAAGATCCGGAGCGCATTGACCTTAGTTGGGGGTTGAACGGCCATGAGTTTACGTTGCATCAGCCGGGCAAGCTACTGTACTACGGTGCACATGGCTTCCTCAAAGAGCAGGATACGCGTGTCTTTAAAGGCGACCACACTGTTGCTTCCCCCTTGGTCTGAAAAAATAGCTGCCTGCAGCCTGCTAAATGTCACATTGTTTGTTTTAACAACTTTAATTTCCATTTCCAAAGGGAATCAAGTTATTGGAATTTAAACGCCCCACCTTCTTTAGAGGGCGCCGATCAGGCAAAGCTGCTGTAGCCTCGCTCTTTCACATTCACATGGATCAGGCTTTCATTAGGCTGATTTTTCTGACAGATGGTCCGTCAGGAAGCCCGCCCATAGATATATTATAGAAATATCAGTTTCTACATATTCATATTTCTACAAAGACAGCCCCTCCTGCCACCATCAGATGGCGCTCTTTACAAGCCAATGCCCATGGTCCAGCTCCTCCTGTGGCTATGTATCTACGAGGCAACCTAGATGGGATGGTAAACAGCAATTTACCCCACACGCCTGGGTTCATTTGTATATTTGCCTCTATATCAGGACATTCCCTGTTGGTCCTCCTTCCTTTCATTTTACCATTCAAACACAACAACGGAATGATTATGGATTTCTTGTGAAGTTTAAAATTCTCTGGAAGACAAAGCTGTTGTAATCCTTTATCCTGAGTTTCCTGCTGTGGTCGTGGAGTGGCAGCATGATCCTCTTATTTCAGCCTGATTCTTGTTATTCAGGCCCAAAATCTACACCAGGATTTGGGATTGTCAAAGCAAAGGGGGTCCTTCTGATCGCTCGGACATACCAGTCATGACTGACTAAGCTCCATCCATGGAGAGATTCCTTCCAACCAGATCAGTAGTTTGTTGTATTCCCTGCTGAATCTATAACTGCAGAAGGTGTTGAGATCAGTGGGATATTTTGTGCCGCTTCATGATCTTTGACTCTAACTAGTACATGTATCAAAGCGTACCGAGACATAATTGGTGAGAGGAAGTGCTGTTATGTGCTGCCTTATCTGACATGTTTCTAGATTTATGGTCGACTGCCGCTCACCCTGTGGGCCAATTGTGGATCTCTTTGATAAATGGACGTCACTGCGCTAAGGTGATTTTGAAAGTAATAAAGTTCCTCAGAGACTCAGAGATGGAAGTTCTTCAGGAAAAATAATTGCACCGCACGATCACCCTAACCAAATATTGCTGCATTTAACTATTTTAAGATAAAGCATCATATCTCTATTTTTCAGGTGAATTATCTCTCACCAAATGAACTTAGGTTAAAGGTCACATATTATTATGCTAAATGCACTTTTTAAATGTGTTCTAACATATCCATGCGTCCACGGTGTGCTTAAAGACTGCCAAAATATAGGCCTATAAAAAAATACCAATCTCTCCTTTTCTCACTCTCCCCCTTTCTGACACCCCCACCAATATACTCCAGTCAGAATTCTCCTCATTTCTGACCTCAAAAACTGGAAAGCCAGGCTGTGTTCGGAACGCCATACTAGCGTCCTACGTCCTACATACTCACCATCTATATACTGCATACTCTCTACTCAAAGATTGATTGATGCGAGCTGCGTCGAAACGTTTTCAGTTGAAGTATACTCAAGCAATGAAGAATTTCTTCTTCTTATAAGATTCAGGCAGTTTAGACACTGTTAAGCTTATAACCGCCCTCTACAGGTTAGATATTGAACTAGATGTTTACAGTCCTGTGTTCATCATCTGTGTTTTAGACCTCTTGTTTTATAATTATGTTTTGAGGCGGAAGATCCCTCCGACGCTCTCTGTCCGGCTCATCAGCACTCAGCTGTCTGTGAGTTGAGCTGGACGAGCCACGGTGTGTGGAACAGCGATCTGTTCTAATCTCTCTCCACTATCAGACTCACATCACTCATTTCCCTTAGTAACTCTAATGTTGTTAGGTATTTATCTTCATCTCTTATCTATTGTAAGAGTTTATGAATGACTGACTGCACGTACAGTTGTCAGATCGCGGACCCCAAACAATGTTGTTGCCTAGCAACTTGCTCGAAAATATTTCATTTTCCTGAATTGACCCAATGCATTGTGGGGTGGTTGAGTAGGAAAAGTATACAATCGATTCATACCCAAAAAATCTCCCCGGAAGTTAGTACTCATCCGGGAATTTCTCACATACCCAAACTCGCATACCCAACCGTCACATACTCAAATTGAAGTCAAAATGAGTATGAGTAGGACGTTAGTATGGCATTCCGAACACAGCCCCAGAAGCTTCCACTGTGCAGCCCACACCCCTATTTCTTATTGGTCCACGGCCCTGACAGACAGAGGGCGAGGCGTATCTGGCTTCGCTTCCGGACAGGGGGCGGGGGGAGCTCAAAGATTGTATATTTACGAGGGGACCTGCAGCTCTTTTAAAAAAATAGGCCATTGTGAGATTAGCTGAACATCAGCATAGTACAATAAATTATCTGAAAGTTTTTTCAGCAAACAACCAAAGAAAATCGTATTAGGGACCACTAAGACCATATAATATGGTGTATAATAGAACCGAAACGTGTATAATATGTGAGCTTTAAAGGTGAAGTCAATGATTCTGCCGAATGCTTGTTGTCAAAATCACTTTTGTCCAAACCAGTGAATATTTCTTCACAATCTGCTAACTGTATGTAAGGTCTGTACGCTGAAAAAAGAAAAGCTAAAGTGTTAATGCACAGCGTAGATTCTGTAAACAAAGGGTATGTAAACAAAGGGAGCCACCATAGCTAGCAACATGCCAGTTTACAGAGCCTAGGCTGTGTATTAACACTGGATTTGTTTTCAACCAACACACAGAAAAGCTAGTGGATTGTTCGGAGATATTTTGACCACAAGCATTCTCCAGAATCACTGACTCCACCTTTAACCACCTTCATAAATGATAACCAGTGGATTTCTGTAGCAATGCAGTTTACAGTGTTTTCCCAGTTCTGGTCGTCAGGAGCTTGAGTACTGATGGGTTTCATTCAAGCTGTTTAATGAGGACTGAATAGACACTATATACCAGGAGAATGCATTTAATTACCTACTGCAATAGAAAACAAGTGGCGCTTTGGGTCCCAAAGATCTGCATTGGAACCCAGTCATTGCCAGTGATACATAAAGGCTGTAATGACAAAAAGACAATCAGCACACTCTGCTGGGCCGGACAACAGTCCAAGCTCGCACATTGATCTCCCCTTCTTCCTGACTGGTGCCAGAGTGAGTGCTGCACGGAGGAAGCCTGATTCAGACACCAATAAGCTTTACACTCATATCAATCACAATAAAGGTATACAATTCAAATCACTTTGACCCAGGAGGCTAAGGACCCCTCCCATATCAAACTTTCTGATGCTATCCTCCATCATTCCAGGCTGAGATCAGAAGCTTGATTTCCATTTGGCTTCATGCCTTTTATTGAGATGTATAATGTTCACATGTTGTAGCAGACATTGGCCTCCGTCAAAAGGAAAAAGCTCCAAATGTGACCCCAGTTTGTGCCTGTTATGAAAAAAATTGATCTGGTCTGATCCTCAAGAAAAAAAGGGATTTCTCAAAGACTCTTCTTACCATCTGGATGACAGAAACACATAAGAACTGTATAAATTACACACAGAACGTAATTTGCTGAACTGTTTTCGCCAAACAAACATTGAAGCCAGAAAGGACATTTTTTCCTGCTCAATTTCTACAAGTTGAAATCAAATATTAAAGTTTTATTATAAGTTCTTTTTGCCTATATTGTTTTATTTTAATTTTAATGTGGCAACCCATACTTGTTTTATTGTTCACTTCTTACAGCCTGTTTGTCTTCCTAACATGACACTAAAAGTGCAACGTTTATATTATCAAGGCTCCTATTTGCCTATATACTACAACTCCCAAACTTTGACCAAATTAAAACGGAGGCAGAAGTTATGGAGGAGAGTGTCCTGAACAATGCTAATTGCTGGTCTGAAAGGATCAGGTTTCATACTGTCTGCCACAACCATTCAAAGCTGCAGAGTCCAGTGTTCGTGAAAACCACAGGTTCATTTTCTTCAAAAACCAAGATGGAGAATAATTGTGCTTGACAGTTACCCATATTCAGGAGAGGTAAGAACAAGTGAACTTTTCATAGCATTATGTGCTAAAGGTACAAGTGGATAAGGAGAACAAAAAAACTAACCTCTGTAATAGCCCTTGACATAAATATTGTATTATTGCAGTGAATAGGTTAAAGCAGCGTGGGCTAAACAAAGTTCAACTCTTGAAATTTTTGCACATGTTTATTCAAAACTGATGGAGGTTTGACAGAATTTTCCTTGGTGTACATGCTGTTAAGTAGGTTTTTTTTTTATTGCTTTTCTCTGCTATTTGAACACTTATTTCATATTAAACTAAAGGGAAGTAAGCTGATATCCAACACACTGCAGACCCTTTTTTATCATGGCATTCAACACCATTTTCCATTCAAATCTTGTCGCTTTATACTAGACTTTGAAATGGCTGGATATGAAATTCTTTATTTGTTATCACATTAATTAATTGTTGATTTTCCTACAGTTTAAATGCCACGTGACCTAACAAATATTTCACAAATTAACACAATTAATTTTATTTCTTATTTCTAAAGAGCTTGTCTCAGCCTTAGCGAGCATTCATCTGGAAAGCACAAGTAACAGAATGGAATATAATCAGGCATTTTGTATCAGCTGCAGCATGCAGTGTGCACGGTGAAATCCCTTCCTGACTTGAGCAGTCTCGGGGTTTAGACTCTTTGTGCATTTACCTACCCCCAATTCTGACTTTGACAATATTGTATTCCCATGGATCTTCCATTCAGGCATTTCTAAGCCTGTGAACCCATAAACAATTCCCCATGTGTAATAGCCATCGACCAGTTCTTGCTGTAACTGTTAAGTAGACGTGTAGGTTTAACTCGGGCTAGGTCTGAGGCCATGTTTTGAGGTGGTGTTGCATGATGATGTAAGCTGTTATTTGTCCACTGTGTGAACACATTTGCATGGTGATTGGACTGGGCTGCATTATATTGTACAAGCCATTCCCCTTGGTGGCAAATGCATATTATAAAGTCACCGATTGCTATTTTTGGAGAAAAATAAAAGTTTTTTGGGAGGTAGGGAACTTATTTTTGGCCTTTTTTTGGATACCTGAGAGGTAAGAAACTGAAGTGTTGCATTAGACAAATGAAACCACTTCAAAACATAAACCAAACACCCATGCACAGACACCCAGGAGTGAAAAGAAATATACAGGGTATAAACCAGTCACAGTAAAAAACACTGACAAAACATTTTAAATAGATAAATATATATCCTCCTAACACCACACAAAGGCAGCCCCTAAAATGGTGCAGAATTAAATTAGCATTTTTGTGAAACAGCCTCTTTAAAATGCTTTTCATGGTGCAGCTGTTATTAAGAAGCTGCTGTATCGATGCCAGCGCACAAAGGCACATAATCTGGTGTAAGTAGCACAATGTGTGGATGCCTAGGAAATGGAAATTTAAAGTATTATGATCTGATGAGTTGTCTTTCATCCCCCTTACATTATGTTGTGGGAATCACTGAGGCGATTGAAACAGCTTCCAAAATTAGAAACTCTCCGACTATCAAGACCAAAAAGAACAGTTTTTGAATCAACTACTTGATGACTGAGTACCATCACAATATATGGAGTATAATGAAGTACCTCCATTTCCACAACTGTGCAAATGGGACAGAATCAGACTGTACATCCACAATTTCCTTGTAGCTCGACAGGCACTGATTTATTATGATTAGGAATAATAAAAGAAATATGCTGCAATAGTTAGCGTATATCAGACATCAACTTCACTTTTGAGAACAAATGTGAACAATTCATTTTGGCAGTGGGTAAAATGACAATGACACTGGGTCAGGTGAGAGATGATTAAACACTCCACTTAAGTCTCACAAACCTTGTGACTTGAAATGTATGCCGAGTGATCCTCTCTGTGCTTTTGGAGAGGTGGAAAAGGACATTTTGGAACGCTATTGTTGTTATACAAAAAATAAATGGCATGTTCATGATACTTTTGGCTAAGTGCGCAAGGACGGTCCCTGAATTTAAATTTGTTTTTCTTCAGCTGCAGGGTAGGCAGATCAAAACCATGCCATGTGCAACAATACACCGCCTAAATGACTGAGAGTCTGTACTAATGCAGTAGGTGTGGATCTCAGAATTACAGTATCCATGCCAGTAAATCAAGGCATTAGCTTTTATCTGGGATGCCCAAAATCAGCTCTTGTTTCACTTATGACAGTATTGCTTTGAAAACATGTGCTGGAAATGATGAAAATGATATAAAAAAGACACCCATTCAAACAGTAAAAAATTGTCTTTTAGAGGGAGGATGGAAACCAAAAAGTAAAGGCTGGAAATGTATCAATTATCAACAGTCATTTGCGAAACATAACCTCAAAGGATGAGACCTCTTGTATGAGAGACCATTTTTAATGACATGTTGCCTGACTTTGTTAGTTCAGCGGTCACAAAAACAGTCACCTATCATCATTGATGTTTCTCGGTATACGTACACACATTGTAGTTAATCAATACATAACAGCTACAGGGGGCACAGAATGAGGATTGCAGATTTTCTTTGAGATGTTCAATCGTCAAGTGTGTTGAGAGGAAAGTCACAAAAGTCAGCACTAATTGGAATAAGCACACGCCATTCTCGGCATAGATTCAGTTTTTGAGTTGTTCCTGGTCTCATCCCAAGGGAATGCTACAGTGCCTAAGGTAGATGGTGCACATCATTTAGTACCATAAAGTAGTCAGGTGTGTGAGTCATATTGTACATGTGAAAATAGTCTTCTCCCACACAAAGTGCTGTTGATCATCAGTGTCAACCTATTTCAGTAGAATGTTGCAGAAGAGTTTGACAACATTAACTACTTTAATTTACTGGAGCAGAAAACTATGCATCAATTTTGGCCAAGTTGGAAAATGAGTTTAGTGCAGCTAAAATGCTATTTGTAAACTATATGCAACACAATGAACAATTCAAATTAGGCAATTTTATCACTTTGCTGTTGCTGCAAATTACTGGCTTAATAATTGGGTCGTGAATAACCACATGAATGCTCCCAGTAGCCACATAAACCCAAACATTACAACACAACTGTTTTAGACACCCATTAAAAGAACAATAATTCAAAGCAGCTTATCACTTTGTGCAAATTACATTTTCTTTTTATATATACAATGTCCCAAAATGGAAAACAGTGAAAGATGGTTATCCTGTGATTAAATACCTAGACATTTTGATTTTCAAGAGCTGGTAACGTGTGTGTGTGTGTGTGTGTGTGTGTTGACATCATAACATTGTTTGTAATTAAATACAAAATAATTAAACGTAATAATTAATGCCGGTCATGTGTTTTCAGATGACACGCCAAATTCAACAGAGCCTATAAATGGCTGCTGGCTAGTGGTGGATGGACTCGGCAGGGTCTTAAGTTTTAGCATCTAGCTGCTGGTTAGGTTGGACGCTTCCCAAATGGAGCAATCTGTAGTAAATGGGGTTACACAGCATCTAAGGTTGCAGATGCTTTTCCCCCCTCTGCCATTTAGGAAAAAGACTCAAACACAAAAAGTGGGTTCGGGAGGTGTGCAAGGTTGACAATTTAAGATGAAGGTGATTGTTAACCCTCAGTTTGAAGTTGGAATCCATTCTCCATCCAGGTCTCCGTGGAGACAATCATCCCCTAATAGCAGTAATTTATCTCCTCGTTGGCCAGGACAATAGCTGTTCTGCAGGGGATGTAGACCTGAGAGAGAGAGAGAGAGAGAGAGAGAGAGAGAAGTTTAATGATGTTAACGAAATCACCAATTTTCAGAGATGGCTGAATCTTCAAGTCTATCTTTTTTTCTTCTTTTTAAAGTCAGACACTTGGTGGCAGTGCCTTGATGATCAGGCGTGATTGCTTCTCACAATCAAGGTGGACATGACATGATAACTAAATGAAGAGAAGGAGGAGTAGAGGAAATACAGCAACGAAGAGGACAGAGGTGGTTTTTAGAAGGATATTCAGATCTGTGCAGAAAAATACAAAAGTACACAAACACCGCAGCCTTGATTGAAGAGGGCAATCAAAGGGAGAGAGAGAGCTATATTGTGAGTTTGTTGCCGCTACGTTAAGACCTCTAGAGTCAGCAGACCAGCGTAATGAGAGAAGTCACAAAGTGCTTTAAGTTGTGCCTTTAGACTGGTTAATTTTAAGCTTTAAGCTACAGAGAATACGCATCCTGGCAAAGTTGGTGCTGCAACCTTCTTGATCAGGGACTCAAATTCATACCATTAAAGGTGCACTATGCAACTTTGGGTGGGCCATAGACGTGAACATTTTCTAAGGTATATTCTCTTAACTGGATAAACAAACTTTCCTCACAGGACAATTGGATCACTGGCATACTGTACGAAATTAGGAAAAGCTACCTTAAAAGTTATTGTTGTTGTTAACAGCAGCAGGGCCCACTGTTTTCTATTCAAACATATTATAGTCTTACTTTTGGTTCCAGGTTCCTCAGAGTAATTTTGTTATGATTTATGATGATAGAATAATTCAATAGTAAGAATCACATTTAGAGAAAATATGTTTTGTAAACTAACTGCAGGCTCTGCAAATGTTAACTAATCCCCCTCCCCTGGAACTGCAAAGTGCACCTTTAACATTGCATTGCAGTCAAAGCTTGTGCATTCAAGTGAACGATCCGCACTTGAGCAATATGGCAAATAATGTAACAAACAAACAAACAAACAAACAAACAAATAAATAAGTAAATAATCCTAATTGGTTCATTCTGAATGCTCCAATCAATGCAATACCTCTTGTGTTTCATCATCTCTATATATATTGGATGGCTGCACATCAACTGTACATTTAGGATTCTGTGAAGATACAATCTGCCAGTGGGCATAAGCTGAGCTAAAATAATCTCCCGGGTTTTGGGTTGACTGAAGTAGAAAAAAAATAAAACATGTCAGCAAAAAATAAGCACACCATGAAGGAAAAGCCAAAGGAACCAAAGCGTGGAAATGTCAGATTCCCCATATATACAGTACAAAGAAATCTTAGTGAGGGCGTTAGTTTGGAGCGGTGTAGCTAATAAAAACCTTTGATCAATCCTTTTGATATTCACAGTATATCGTTTGAAGGCAAGGAGCCACCGTGTACCATTAGTCACTTCAGATTTATGCCAAAGGGGGAAGCACCAAGCAGACATAAATGATGCTATATTTCCCCAACATAAAAAGTGAAAAAAGAAGAGCCGGAGCTGTAAACAATTCAATCACCCCCCCTGAACTCTTCAAGCCGCCCCTCGGCATCAGCAGGATCTGAGATCGCGCTGTGGACGTGTTTCTTTGGCAACAGTTTGTCACCGAGGGAGCGGAGCAGCCCAGCGCCGAAAAAAATACACACTGACACAGACATTGGTGACTAATTAAACAGTCACAGTGGGAGAGTCTCCACTGCAGAGAGAGAACGGAAGGCAGAATGAATCACTGCACCTGTTTAGACAAAAGCTACACCGCAGCGCCTGACCTGGAATACGTCGACAGCTTTTATGTCAACCATTTAGCTAGCAATAGTGACACGTTCTAAAGAGCAGTTTATAGTCCCAAGTGTTGGCACAGCAATTAGTTTAAGACATTCCAATTTACATATTTCTCTTCAGGTTGCATGAATGAGATATCCCAGATATTACCAGTGTTGGGAACGTTACTTTAAAAAAGTAATTAGTTATAGTTACTCACTACATGTTCCAAAAAGTAACTGAGTTAGTAACTGAATTACTTTATAGTAGAAGTAACTAGTTACCAGGGAAAGTAACTATTTGCGTTAGCCTATACTGTAAAAAGAAAAAAGTTGCTATATGTCAACAAATTTGGATTTTTCTGAGCAGTTTTCACAAGTTAGTTGAAATGAGTAGAACAGACAAGTAGAGCTAGGCCTACTTGTAGGGTACATAACCTTCAATATTTATTGCACATCAACAGACATTAAGAGGTTTATCCTGCACTTCAATTATTTTGTTCTCAACAAAGGTAGTAAAAGAAACTTCTGAATGTACCGTGCTGATCTCCTAGCCTATATCACTGGATTCACTTCAGGGGTGTCGGCTAACACACCACTTAAAGAGGACCTATTATGCTACTTTTCTGGTCTTAATTTCTTGTTTTACACTGCTATAGAGCAACCTGACACGAATCACATCACAAAAAACTATGTAGATTTTCGGGAAGCTCTTTCTCTTATTTCGGCGATCCAGCACATCCTGTCAACACTTGAGTGTGTGTGCTTCGGCTCCCTCCGCCTGTGCTTCGGCCATCTCCGCTCCCCTCCCCCCCCTCCTGCAAACCCCACTCCGTTGTGATTGGTTACCTTCCTTCCGGAACACTTTCAGTGGCGGGAAGCGCGAGCATGGACCTATAAGGGCGCGAGGCAGACACGAACAGAGAAGTGACAGCATTACCATACATGGAAACATCCGCGTGGAGACGTCACAAAGTTTTATGCGACGTCACAAATTATGAAAGGGTAGACCGCTTTGAAGACGTGACTTCTCGACTGGCTAGAATAGTGTTTAGTGCTCTGCACAGACACCCCAGACGGTCAGCAAGGAATATGTCGAAATGCATGTAAGTCATTATTTGATAATTTAGTATGGTTAAGCATGACTATGAATCATCATAACAACATTTATAGGTCATAAAAGTCAAAAAGCATCATAGGTCCTCTTTAAGGCCAAAAACGTCAGACTATGAAGCATGAGACGATGAGAGGAGGAGTAAGGATTTATCCGCTGTTTATTTCCTTCTTTAACATGCACAGCAGCATACAGATCCCAGGAAAAGAACAATAGCAATATTCGGCTCGTGATGACACGCTAAACAGCTGTTGCAACCGGCGAATCGCGGCCGTTTAATAACGTGCATAAATTATAATTTATAGAGATCGGGAAACTCTGTGCACTTACTCACAAGGGCGATGCAAACAAACTCAGGGAAAGCACGTTTCAACCGTGGATTGATAGGTGGTTACTGCGGCAACGTGCACGCTCACACAGCAGAGAGAGAAAGAAAAAGAAACTTCACTAAACAGGCGCTCCGGCTGACTGACGTGACGGCGCTAACTGACAGTTATAATGTCATCCACACTGAATAAAACACAACTTAAAACACACCGGTCTCCTCACTAGCAGTTTGTGTAGTATGGAGCCAGGGGTGCGTTCGGATTACACTGTTTATTCAATCAATAGTAACGCACCACATTTAACGTTCAGTAACGATAACGGCGTTGTAACGACGGAAAAAGTAATTAGTTAGATTACCCCGTTACTGAAAAAAGAATGGCGTTACCTAACGCCGTTATTTTAAACGGCGTTATTCCCAACACTGGATATTACTCATTAACACTTACAATTTAGGGATACATATTATAATTAATAATATTTCCCATTGATGTAACAGTTCAGTCAGAAATGTTCTCCACCAGAACAAGGTCCACTTCTATTCAACAGAGCTCATTCAAAATAACATGTGGGAATGGAGTCAAAGAGTGACACTGTTGTTCAGAGTTATTTCATCACACATTACAATGTACTCAATGGGGGCGCCCTTAGCTCAGTAGGGCACATTGGGGGGCCATGGGCCTCGGCCAGCAGCAGACCCGGGTTCGATTCCAGCCTGCGGTCGTTCTCTGCATGTCACTCCCCTCTCTGCCCCATTTCAACTCTGTCTCTACACTGTCAATAAAAATGCCAAAAAATATCTTTAAAAAAAAACAATGTACTTTATAGTAACAGGTAGTCCCGTTAACTTCTCATAGACATAAGAATTAAAGGGCTACACCAGTGTGTTAAAGCCCATTTACCACAAATGATGTGGCTTTGGCTTTTGGCAAACCATTTTGTAAACTATACAGCTATGTTTTAGAATTTGTTCCCTAAATCTAGCCATAAGCACACCAGGATCAGGATCTCGTAATTGTGAGAAAAGATCTCGTAATAACGAAATCAGGATCGCCCTCTCATTCATCAATAACGTGGCTGGCTGCAGGACAGCAACGATGACGCTATCCGACGTCATCATCTTTGATCAACTACTTAAAGAAATAATGTGTGAACTGACAAAAATAAATAGTTTTCATGTTCACTGTAAAAGGGCCAGGGATGGCACAAATTGAAGAGCAAGTGAAGCAGTTCGCAGGTGCTGTAGTGGATGGTACATCTGGTAGAAGAAAGTTAGCCTGGGCTTTTTGTCCTTTTTGTAACCTCTTTGGTCTCAAGGTTGTTTCATGTATTGGCTCATATCACGTGAGAATTTAGATTTTTTTTAACTCACTTCAAGAGCAGAGTCCAACCCGGGCTAACACTCAATCTGATCCATGTTTCGAACAGACTGATTAAGAATTCATGAGCTGCTTCACAGGAATATATCTTCCACTAGATTTCTGTCTCTTGATCCAGGCTACTGGCCAAGAGCAAACCCTGACTGTGTGTGCACTCTTAAAGTCCCCAGACCTCTCTCTGCTTGGCTCCATTACTTGATTTAATAAGGATAAACTCTCGCTAAGACCTTCTGTACACACAGGTTGTATTTTAAGCCGAAGAAAGGATATTATATATTGTTCTTTTCCCACAGTTTCTGGCCATCAGTATTGGTTATATTAACATTTAGCTTAGTTGCTGAAACTTAATTCACTGGGCATTATGTTAACAAAACTAATAAAGAAATACTGAACAATAAAAAAAAAAATGCAGATTACAAAATGACACCACAAAAAAAAAATAGTTTTTACTATTTTACACAAAATAGGTACATATACATGCTGCTTCAATTACTGAATCACTAGCTTTTCCTGTGCCCTGTGCATTTGTACAAGTTTCATAAAGTATATAAACTATTGTATCTTGTATGTCAAGTGTGAGGCAGGTCTTCAATGTCCTGTCAGTTTTACTCTTCACATTTCAGGCCTTGGTCTTACTAAATGAATAAACTGGAATCGTTTAACGGCAGAAGTCCTAGTTCTTGATGTGAGAGTTTCTCATGAAACGCTCTGCTGGGTATATCAAGTTGTCAGTTTGCTCAGATGAAGGCTAGCTGCAACATTTTTTTTTTGCATAAAGAGAAGAGTGCATTTTTCATCTTTTTGATTCAGCGTCTTGGCTTCATAGCTGTTGAAACATTTACTCTCTTCATATCACCAGGGATAAAATAAAATGAGCTCAAATGCTGGTTCTTTTGTTACTGCTAAACAACCTTACTGTAATCGATGTTGTTACAACCGTATACACCTGTTACATCAAACCCAACACATTTATATTACCTGCCTACAAATCAAATTTGTTTTATATAGTAGTACTGTACTATATTAGAAATATTTTAATTGGGAAATGTTATATATTCTGGAGTATTTTCTATTCTCAATTTCTTTTTAACACAGCACCCCTTCTATGGTCTCTTCTTGAGTCTCTCTGTACTGGTAAAAAACAAGCTAGGAGCTGCAGATTCCGGTGATAATTCTCTGTAGGTTTATCATTAACTCTTTCACACTCTCTTGATGTCTTGTCATTTGATAAATTATTTAACTGGTTAGATCCACTTTAAACGAAATAAAACCGGCCCATTCTCAATCACTTGGAATAAAAGTTGACAGTTGCTCTGCACTTTTACAGATAAATATTTAAGTTATTTAAACAAAGATGCAATTCAAAAGGCTAGTATATTGAAAGTTCTTCATAATTATTTCTTCATAATAAAATGTAGGTTATTCTTTAAGGTTGACATGAAAAAAACAATGCAACAAAGTATTAAAGAAAAGAGTCACATCCTAACCTGTATAATATGATACTGAGTTGTTTATGTCTGTTTTTGATATTTGTTACTTGTTGATATGATCTTAGGATGCCGTGCCCATCGGGGACCACTGTTCTATTTAATAGTTGCTGTAAAAAAACTAAATTAACTCTCCCATTCTGCCTAATTACAGACCCAAAACATATCATAACTTTTTTCAATATAACTAGTCACTTACATCAATTTCAACAATTAGTGCAAAAGAATAACAGTAGATTGTTAAGCAGCTGTAAAATGTAAAATGTGAAACATTTTCAGCTTAATGGAATATTTGGCACTTCCTCCTAATGAGGCGTCTTTTAATAAGGGTTGATACGTCCCTACTAATGTGACCGTTGGAGCATATATTGTATTCTTGGATCTGAAATTTTAAAGTGAATTCATGTGAAATTTTATTTTAGAGAGAGAACCGCACGACACAACCAATATGGAGCATTCCTCTTGTTTACCCACGGTGGCAAGTCTAACAGATTCGATAGTGGTCTTGTGTTTTTTTTGTTATATGTTTTGAGAAGGTGAGGGCATTTTCTCCTTATTGATTTTTTTTTATAATGGTGAAGAAGGAGCTCAAGAGATGTCACATGAAAGCAGACCAGTGCCACATTTGTAGTCAGACAGGGCATTAAGGTTACATGAGCCTACCCCCAAGCCAGTGGGATTGCTCTCGGCTTCATCCAATTATGTGCATTTCTCAGACTGAGGCGTGATGCATTCTCGGAGGATAAGAGGGTTTATTATCACTCAGTAACGAGGAAGCCGGAGAACTGACAGACCAATTACAAACACAGGAAGGGAGAAGTTTTGCGCTAGAATTTGAAAAGCAACAGTTGTTAAATAGGACATGGATGGTGGGCACCGTTCGCTCGCAGCCCCTGCAGATGCGTGCGTCTGATTATTCTTGTCATAACCAGGTAGGTGTGAAGAGGAGGAGAAACCGCATCATTATGCAAGAATACAGTCTCACTCTGCAATGGGTATGAGGGAGCCTAAAAAAGGACAGACGGCAGAAGGATCCACACCCTGCCTCTGTCAGCCTCAGTCCACTCACTTTAATTCCATTGCCCATTTATCCATAATGGTGCCAACATTAGCAGATGACTTGTTAACTAAACTTCACATTTTGGCCAAGAGGGACGTGGGTGAAGCCAGTGGTGTTATAAATGAATAAGAGTTTGACAAGATTTAAGAGAATGTGGAATACTAGCTCCAAAACTGATGAATCTTAAGTGGCAAAGGAAGATGCTTTTTAGGCACGGTTGAATAACGCTGAATTGATGCTCTGAATGCCAGTGACCTCCGTCCGACTTTTAATATTGAGTCATATCATCTTTCCATTAACTGCAACACTTTCAGCATTGATCCGAGGTTCAAGTTGAGTTCAGGTAAACAAACACCACCTCATCAGGTGCTGTGTCAACCCCACCGGTACAAACTGAAACAGCTTAAGTGTACCGCCTTGGCATATGTATGACTTTATTAAACTAAATGAACAGAAAACACATAGAAAGAGATGAAGGATGACTGTGCCGACCACTTTGCAGACGTCACTGCGCTCACTCATTTAATTGGACTCATTAACATAAGATCTAACACATCCAGTCAGCCGAGCTACATTTGGAGTGTTTGGGTGTATTCTGTGCTGATTCTCACTAATTCATCTCTGACCTTATTCAGAAACATCATTCTGCCGTTCAGCATTTTAATCAAGAAAGGATGACATCAGGAAATACAATTAGGGAAACAATAAGCATGCAGTTCTGCTTAGAATGCATATCAGTTTTTCTATTCTGTGTTTTCAAGGACCAGCTTAAGTTCATGCTATTAGCCTAAAGCAGTCTTCAAGATGGAGGCCCAGCGGTTGGTTCTTCCAGATATTTTTCTCCCCTCCGTGACGCCGCGCCGAGCATAGAGCCGTGCACATGAAACAGGTAAGTTCTAACACCATGAATAATTCACAATTGTTTGCCGAGGGAATCTGAAAAAGCGGTTGATATCAGATTCACATAACGCTCAAATGACTCCAGGATAACCGCGGCATGAGCAGACAAGAATGCATATAGAAGTCACATTTGATGTTCACAAACAAAAGCCTAATATTGTGGAGAGACCACAAGCAATGGATACCATCCCCCTGATATATGGATTCTAGCTCTTCTCTTTTAATGCAGCCGTGTTTGATCATTTCCTGGAGTCTGCATTGAAAAGCTAATCATATTAATGAGGAAGATGCTAAATTATAGAGCAGTGGGAGGCCCCGACCAGGAAGATAGTGGCTTGTTGCCAAAACAACACCACTCATTCAAAAGGCTCTGAAGGATCCTTTCATTGCAAACTCTGTGACAAGCTAGTTAAATTGATTTGGTAAAATCAAAAAACAAAAAAACATAAAAAAGGCAAAACAACAGCTATTTAATCATATTTTGTAATTGGTATAAGCAGGTTGTGTGTACACCTCTTTCTCTGCATAGAGGACAACACTAAACCACTGTGAACTGTTGGCCGGGCTGCAAAGAAAGCATAATTGTGTTAACCAATTGGAGAATTCTCTATTCATAAGTACGAGTTCAGTCAGCAACCAACAGTGGCAAACAAGCATGAAAATAAACCTCTCATAGTGTGAAAAAAACACAGATGTAACTAAAGGCAATTAAGGTGACTCTTTTTCCTTTAAGCGCTATCACCATGTTTTAGCGACGTTAACATTATCAACGCCCTCAAGGGATTCAGCATATTCTGAAGTCACCCTGGGAGGATTTGGCGTTTGTAGACTACTGTACTGTATATACATTTTTAATCATCCTTGTATACACGTATACAATGTGTACAATAATAACATTAATGGCTGTATTATGTTTTTGGTGTGTCAGAATCAAGATGCAGCATTAGTATCTGCTTTAGTGTGGTTGACTGTGGATAATTTAATAGAACCAAAGTCGTTGTCAATGGTTACACCATGTGCTTTTCCTGTTACAACATGTCCAAGTATACTCTGAGAAAGGTCAATAGGTGAATCATGACAGCAGCACACCAAAATAGAATTAAATCATATTAAGTTACACCTTTGTGACAAGTCAACATGTTTGAAGTGGAAAAGGTAAGTGAGACCAAAACAAAAGCCTGAATGTACACACTAGAAAAATGCCATAGTATCAGTATGAGGAACTAAGGGTGATAGTACAGAAAAGATTTATGGACTTTTAGTACATTTTGTAATAATGTTAGTGATTTAAATTAGAATATTTACAAAGATTAATACAATGTTTGTCCACATTTGTAATCCTTCATTTTATATTTCGCAAGATATTTCTGCTATTGTCTCAACACCTCCCACAGATGCTTCAGATGTTTTCTTGCTGCGAGTAGCTCCTCCATTACATAAGTGAATAGCATAGTGGGACAATGGCGTCCATCAAATATTTCTAAAAATAATTTATAATGCATACTGGCATTTTTAAGTACACGTCACTGTCAATTTTTTTGTGTGAATGTAGATTGTAGAGCATCCTCCAACCATGTTAACATTAGTATGTAGAGTGGGATGGTGACACAGCCCAGGTTATTAGAAAAGAGGTTTAGAGACTGGAGTTGATGACAGTGGCAGTGGACTCATAATTGGCGTAAGCGTGAATAAACCTATTTACCTGCATGGAGTTGGGGTGACCTTTGAAGGGCAAGGGCTCGGTGAAGAACTCTGTGTTGTGGTCCAGGCGTCCGTGACCTCCGTACAGACCTTCATCTGAATCCAGCTTGATTTTGTATCTGACAAGAATTGAGGTTAAGGCACAACAACAGAAAGGGCTAGATTACATGATCTAAGACATACGAAGCAAAAGAAAAGGTTTTTTATTATCACCAGAGCTGTTGGTGTGCAGGCTTGTTTCAGCAGTGCTCAGCTGATTATATTTGTTGAAATTCTCACATCCAGCACTACCAAGTGACATCGCAGAACCCTAACAGAAAAAAACAGACATTTCCTTAAATAAACTTGAAAGCTATGTTAATCTAATTCCCAACATTAACAGTTATTTCAATAAAAAAGTGACCCAAATGAGTTGAATGACAAAAAATCCACAACATTTTTTATCTGTGCTGCACCGAAAAAAAAAATTAAGAAGGATGAACATTTGATCGTTATTTTGCAGAGTCTCTCCTGTGCTTCTGAACAAGGAGATTGCTCAGACAGTGAAGAGCTGACTGACGGCATTTTCCAGTATATGGTTAGAAGAAAGGAGAGGGAAAGACATGGAATAAAAACCTAAATGTAAAACATGCTATTTACTACAGTAGGGGTAAATAGACAATTCTGACTAAAGTGCGATATAGACCTGAAATGTCTGTAGAAACACATGTTCAGGGAGACATGAGTACGGTCCCCATCTTGTTACTTGTCAAAATCAGCTAGGGCCCTTATTAATATCAGAGGAAACATTTAAGACATTTTAAAAGCCAGATTTAAAAATGCAAGAATGTTCAGTTTGACAAGCGTGTACATCAATATGTATTTATATCAGAACAATCTCTCCAGGCAAAGCTCAGCTTTTTCTCATGCTCAGTGGCATACACACCTGTATAACTTGAAGTCTGTGTATAATGTAAATATCCATAAACATCTGTGCGCTGCATTATTCACTCCTGTCTCTCAGGATCAAGGAGATGTAGAAGTGCTTCTGTAACAAACACCAGGAGAGAAGGAGCACATACATGCAAACAGTCCCCTAATTAGCTGGCTGAATAATCACCTTATCTTCCCATAGGCGATAGTTTGGAGTTTGAGTGCAGTGATCCTACAGCACACTGCCTCATTCTGCCCCAGAGCCGGGGAAAGAAATTCGGCTTTTGCTGCTTTGCTTGTCTGCTTTGATAGTGATGATTAAAAAGAAGTGCTGCTCTGTGCATTGTTTCTAGGGTGGAGGAAGACCCCCCTCCTCCACACCTTCTCTGCTCTACTCGCCTTTATGTTGTCTTATTGATAGACAGAAGAAAAACAAATCATTTTGCTATAAGGATTTTAAAATAGGAAAAAGAATATGGAAATACTATTCTATCCTGGGTTATTATAATGCTTCCAGGCAAATAAGGATGAATGTAATTTCAATGGTTAAAATGGTCAAAAAGCTCCTTTACATTGTCCTGTGGACTGCATGTGGTACTGCGTGTGTGTGCATGGCTGTGGCACACAGTGTGCTGGAAATTAAGCATAGTTACAGTAATTTAGAGTTCCCAGGCAAACTTCCCTGCCAAGCAGCCAGCACCAGCACAAATAGGTAGTTGGGATCCTTGAGCGATTACGTCTTTGTTAGTGGCTCCAGATGGCTGCTGCAACAAGCACTCGCAGTTCAGCTGTAAAGTATTGGAATCGATACAGGCCTTTGTGAATAAGGCGGAAGATTTAAGAACACAATCAATTTTGCCCAATGAGCAGAAAGAAAGGAAGGCAATCCGAAGTTTGATGATCAGAGCCATTGATGACCTGAAAACAATCTGTCCATGAGTGTGATTGCAGCCCGAGCCACCACTTAGTTTCTCCATCAGCTAGTCTGTTTTTTTTTTCTCTCTGGCTGTATAAAAGTAAGAGCTACACAGGCGTTGGTGAACAAGAGCCGAGCGAGATGTGTGTGCACATCTAAAGAATGTGGCACAGCCTTGTAAGCATTCTAAACGCTGTATCTCGCCTCTTTTAGAGTTGACTTTTCCCTGTCTTCTCTTGCTCAGCCGGAGCACGTTACATCAGAGCCGATAGAAATGGTAGAAATAGATTCTGCCACACAGAAATACAAGAGCTGTCTCGCTGACCAACAGCTGAAAATGATATACACTATGATAAAACCATGCCCTTAAAGGCTATTCATTTCAAAATAAAGGCACGTCTGTCGCTTTGTTCAAAGAGTGCAAAGTACAGCCTTCATCAAAATGCTGTTATGGACTCACGGTTTGCGTTGTTTTGTTGCTACGTGTTAAGTTTGGAGAGATCTAGACATTCCTTTGTCATACTTTTCATAAAAAGTGATGAAGTGCTTACTTTTTTAATTCATCATTCATGTGAAATAAGATTTACGGCTTTATATTTGCACAGGAAAAAAACATTATTATTCCAGAGGGCTAAAATACAATATTTGGTTGAATTCGCCGACAAGTGATAAATAAAAAAATAAAAAAATGGAACTGTCAAATTTACTGCCAATGATTTTGAACCATAATCTAAAACGACGTGAAAACGATTTCTGTTGTTAAAGGTTTTGAAACTAAGAAAACATTGATGTCTTGCTATCGGTTGTCGAGCTTTTTTAAGATCCAAAGTTTTCTTTCTGTATGTTGCAGAGGTGGGTAACAGGTGACTTGTAAGAAGCAGGTTTGTATTGGGTACAGTTGTTGATAAGTATGGGGATTATGAGGTTATGCTCTAAAGTCAAGTATTAGTTCAGGGGTTTTGGCTTTGTCGAGCAGCAGAGTATTGTCTGTGTGTAAAAGATAAATGCTTTATTTACCTCTCCATGGCACTATGTTTTATATATATTGAAGGGAAACATTTAAATGGCTGTGGCCTACCCTGCAGGTATTCAGAGGTTCAATTGTTAGCTTGTTTACAACCCGTTAAAATCATTTGGCTCCTCAAGTTTTTGCTCATTCTAATTTGATGCCACTACATTTTGTTAAAGTATCTTTATCCACAGCATGTGTAACATTGACAACATTTTAAATCACAGATGTAGCCTGTGGAGTGATGAGAGATGTTTGTGGCTGATATCTTGTAGAGTTAAAACCTGCAGAGAAAGTAATGTAGCCTTGTTTGTAGCTCTTTCAGTCTAATATTTTTTTTCAGAAAACCTGGTACATTCTAGATAATATCAGAGCAAATTACCGTCAACAATAAATGACTGTGTGTGTATTTTCCTCTGAATTCTAGTTAGTTAATGCAACTGCGACTGTAATTGAATTATTCCAAACAACATGTATGGCTCAGACCCAAAAGGAGAATGATGACCTGACACAATCTCAACTGAGTATTGGTACAGTGTAAATCAAAGAACTATCTGCCCTGACAGATACAGATTTCAACTGGGATTTCAAATACTCTAACCAGCCAGATAAAGCCCAGTGCCCGAACAATGTGTCCACCGCGAGTCAGAGGGAAAATAATAATAAAAAAAACCCACTGATGGTTTGAGTGCCTGTCCAAAAGCTGACGTTGACTGCATTTTAATGGCCAACATTTTTAGTAAGGCGCTTCCATTCACTTTCTCTCCTGTTTCTCAAGGAGAGAAAAATAAGAAAACACATTCAAAAGAGGACAATGAGAAGCTAAAGAAAGAGCTTTTCTAAAAATATCAAGTGGCCAAATAGTCATTAAGCATCCAACCAATGACTGGTAACAGAGGATTGAGTTGAGGATTGAGTTATTCATTGTAAATGTAAGAAGGTAGGCTTTTCAGTGTTATTATATACCCCAGGCACTAAAAGCACAGCGGTTAATTAGCTGTAAGACCTCTGAACAGTATACATTTTTATATTCTTTTCAGCACTACACTGGCAACACTTTTTTCATAAAAATTATGTTATATTATATTATATTAGGGGAAGGTGGGGTGATTTGTGCGTTTTGGAAGTTGCAAAACCCCTTGTTTCTAGAAAACCGTGGAAGAAATTGGAAAGGTGACCACATATTTAAGAAGAGCCATCCATTTGACTCATCCTGTAAAGAAGGGAGACACAAGGAATAAGATATAAGCACATTTAAGCTCAAAAAACTGTGTTTTGCCTTTCAAAGTAAAATTTCCATGATCAAGGTTTTTTGATTATTGTGTCTGAACAATTATAGACACGTTTGAAAACATTTGACACATGTTTTAGTGCTTTGGTATGCTACACTTTGAGTCTATATAGTTAGCACAATGTCAACCCTAAATTGCTGCATCATGCCTATTATCCAAAATTCTGGGGATGGGGTGATTTGTGCGCAAGGGCCTGGGTGAGTTATAAGTAAGTAAGTAAGTAAAATGTATTTATAAAAGCACATTTATGACAGTTTGCACTGTCCAAAGTGCTGTACATAGTGCATTCAGTAGGTAAACAATGAAGGTACAATAACAATAACCAAAATAAAAGACGTAAAGCCCATACATCCACATAAACACAGATAGTAGTGCAGAGGTAAGTAAGTAGTGCAGAGGTTAATGGGGAGGAAACACCAGGGTGTACATATGGGTTTTGAGCCTTGATTTAAAGGCAGAAATGTAGGGGGAATCACATTTGTCAGGTGGCAGTTGGTTCCACAAGCACGGAGCAACTAGTGCAAAGTACATTTCTGAGAGTTGTGCCAGTGGCATGGCTGTATACGCTGGTCACCAAAAGAAAGTGATTGTCTACAGTAGCTCAGAAGAGAGTGACATCTCAATTCCACTTAACGACACCACTGATGAGAGTTCAGATGGCCAGAAAGATGATGATGGTGACTTTGTCATTGTGACACAATGACGCACAAAACACCCCACTACGTGGGGTTTGACTTTGAGCGGCAAGACAACTTTTTTTCCGAAAGCTATATTTCTTAAACAGTTTATTCCAGATCCAAAGTTTTTATTGCCAGGGATGCACAACATCCTGAAATATATGTACATATTTGAGTTGGAGACATAACTGTCAAGGCCTCACTTTAAAATCACTTTGAGTAAAAAGTTGCACAAATCACCCCACCTTCCCCTATATTATATTTCAATATTAATTAATGAAATTATACGGAAGCGTATTGATACCACTAGTGAAATAAAAAAATTGTTCAGTATGATGTAAGAAGGTGATAATAATGTATTGTGTTATAACAAGATAACAAGTTAACACATGATAGTCTTGTTAAAATGTATTTTTTCCTGTTTCCATGCCAAACGGCAAGTGTCAATTCATTCCGCCAAAAAACTTAACCTTTTTAACAATTTAAGATGTATAAGACATATCTGGTTATAAAAGTGATAAGTATCACATTTTCCCCAGTGGCATTAATACGCTGCCATAATAATTAAGCAACACTAAAGAGTTTTAAACAGGGCTGCATTTAACAAAGAATAGGCTGACTATAAAAGTTGTTGAGCAAGCAGACGGGGAACCACCTGAAGGGCCACCTAGACCAATGTGTAGTCATTCAGCATGTTGCTGTGGAGGGATACCCTGTGTAATAACAACAGGACTTGCCATATTGGCAAAGGAAAAAAAAACACCCTGTTTTTGGATCCATTCTTGCTGGTGAACAGCATTGTCAGCTGCGTTCAGCTATTATTTCCAGATACACTAACAGTGCGGGGCCCCTCTGTGACATCCCTGACCCCCATACAGGTAGAAGAAAGTTTAAGTATATGACAGCTGAGCGTAATGAAAAAGCACTTTTGGACTCTTTGAGCTTGTCTTGTTTACCTCCTCTGCCTCTGAGTGGCACTTTCATCTGTCTTCTTCCCTAATTGGATCCTCTGCACACATTCCCATCGGAGGATCTGCATCTCCTCATCCACACGGCACATTTACCTTCCCCACACACACACACACACACACACACACACACACACACACACACACACACACACACACACACACACACACACACACACACACACACACACACACACACACACACACACACACACACACACACACACACACACACACACACACACACACACACACACACACACACACACACACACACACACACACACACACACACACACACACACACACGTTTACTGCTTCTCTGTATAATGACAGCCAGGGCTTTGCCCTCACATTTATTTGCATTTCCTCTCAACCCACCCAGTGTCTGAGGCCGCTCCTTAAACATCAAACGAAGCACCAGGAGGAAAAAAAAGATGTGGTTCCATCTAAATGAAAATAAACCCTCAAAAACGGTGTTACAGACACTGCAGCGAGGCTATTAGTGGTGGGCCCTGGATTCACCCCCATTAAGGCAGAGCTGGAAACATGAGGCAGAACCAACAGTTATGCACATCAAACAGGCTCACAATTAACGCATGATATTAAGGGATTAGCGGGTTATGTCCTTGTGCTTCTATTAATCATCAAATAAACTTGATTATTGTTCCGTGTCACTATTCACATTTAATGACATGTTTGGGATTACTTGTCCATTTTAAGGTGGTGATTAACACTCACAATAGAGATTAGCAAAGCTCTTTTTGTATGTTTCTTTTAATCCACTGTAATAATTAGGCTACCCAGGCAGTCAGTGGCATTAAAGGTGGAACCAGCAATTCTGGAAAACTCTTATTGTCAAAATCAGTAAATATCTCTTCAAGCCCCACAACCTGTCCAAACTGTGAGTGCACTGATAAAAAATCCAGTGTTAATACACCGCCTAGGAGGCCATGTGAACATAAATGTTAACAAAGGGGCCCACTGAGCTAAGACATGCTCGTTTACAGAGCCTAGGGTGTGTATTGACCCCAGATTTCTTTTTCAGCGCAGACACAGTGCAAACATGTAGCAGATCATAAGGAGATTTTCACTGATTATGACAATACATATTTTGACAACAAGCATTCGCCAGATTCGCTGACTCAAACTTTAACATGGTTACCAGGTGTAATGCAATGAAATTCCCCAATTGATTTGAGATATTGTAAAACATATTGCTTATAAGTAAAAGTATATAATCAGGCTGACACTGCATTAAAAAACTATTTTCATTGAGGATATTTCATTACATTTTCACAGAGTTATATTATTTCTTTATAATTCCAAAGAAGTATCAACGTATCCATAAAAAAAAAAAAAAAAAAGAACAACGGCTGTTTAACCGCTCCATTGACGTACCATCACAACTTGAGACTGGATTGCTCATGTAGTTACGTGAACTGTTGGCATTGTGAGGAACAAACTAACAATATCTACGCTGACTCACCATCGTCACATTATTTAAATCATGGCTGAAAAAGTAACACAGCTTCGTTCGTATCCATCCGGGATAACTGTTGGCGTGAGCTTGACTGGGCCGCAGCAGACAGCGGTGTGCGTTATAATAATAAATACAAATCTGTCAGCTTTCTGTCCCCCTTCACAGCCCTGATCATTAGGCTTGCTGTAATCACAACTGGGGGACTCATTAAATTCCTCTGTGCCGCTCGCTCGGAAGAAAGAGAGCCAATGCCGCTAAAGAGAGAGCTTTCTGAATCATTGGGCTCTGCTATTATTTCACTCCTAATAGCATAACAACGCCACTGTAAACAACTGACTCATATTCCGCTCAACACTGACTGCAGAAATTATATTGCAAAAGTACCAACGTCGGAGAAAACAAGGCCATTAAAATTGCAGCTTTTGCCAAATCACGGTCTTACACAGTGTTAAGAAGCGTGATCCACTTCTCAGTAAAGGAGGATGCATCTTCTCAGAAGGGATTTTTAGTCTCTTAACAGGCGCAATAACTGTATTGGTAGTGGTTCAGTTATTATACACTGTTTTGCTGTAGTAGTGAATTTGAATGGTGAGGCTGCCTGATGACGTAAACCTACTTCACACCTTGCACACAGCAGCATTTGACTGATTAAGAAATGTAGGATATGGAGAAAAGGCAACTTAAGACTCAGATGGCATGCAAGATAATCTTAAATTAACTTTCCTTTTCCTATTCTTGAATTTAATAATACAACAAGACAAACTGTTAACATCTTAAAAATTGCTGTTTTTCTGGAAAGCTGGCAGCCAATAGGAAAGCCACATATCCTGACATCAACTGAAAGTGATAGTCCATGAAAAGACAAAAAATAATAATTATGGTTTTGTCTGTGTATTCAGAGCCTGATATATCTTATTCATCTGTGCCATAGAGCTTCATTGTTGACCAAGTTTGCAGCTGAAAATAGTCCCCAACAAGTAAATAAAATGTTTTAATTTTTTTTAAACACAAAAACAATATATAGCTCTACTAGTGGCATCTTAATTATAACAAGTACAGCTGATCTGATGGGAATGTGGTCATTGGTGAATGCTGTAATGTAGTGTATGGACAAGTGGAAATGTGGACTTGTTGATGGATAGCTAAACGATATCTAGAGAAAATAAGACCTATCTCCATTGGGGACCATTTTTGTCCGTACTAAATCTATCCTGACGTTTCACTCGGCCCAAAAGTGTTGCACGGATATATTCCTTCCCCAAACAAGTGCTTACACTCTCTGTGAGCTTTTAAAGTGTTAATGTGTGCAAGGATGATGTAATTCACATCTTTACATTTATATCTCCTTCCTGACCTTTCCAACAGACGTCTCCGTTATAAAAAAACAAACAGTTAGTTCGATTCTGTCATGCATGAGAAATGAGTCCATGTTATTATATAAAAGAAGTAATTAACAAAGACATCTGAACTGTGAGAGGCACTGCAGGTAGTGTATTAACTGTGGCGTGACAGAGGAGAGCCAATGTCGTCAGGAAATGAGCAGTAACATGACAGATGAGAGCTTAAAAAAGGATACTTTCCTGAAACTTCTACAGCCACCCTGTAGGCCTCGTAGCTCTTACTGGGGTGGAAGTTGAAGATAAAGAGCACATTTGCCCTGTCAAACACAACGACCTTGTCCTCTTCATGCTTGGCGCTGACAAAGCCCTGGAGGGGGGGTGGAGAGAAGAGGGAAAAAAAGCTAATAAAATATTTCTTCATGAATAGTCATTACCTTTCTTCATCTTGGATTTAGAGACTTTTAATGGGTCCCCGTTCTAACAGTGGACTACACATTTTGTCCAAATAGACTGAATAACACATATACACATCAAATTTCAGGTGGAACTCCTCAGCAGGAAGTAGTGGCCCGGGGTAGTGTGAGGACACACACACACACACACTGACAAGCTTTAGACAGCGGCACATGACAAAGCCTCCGCCACTCTCCTGTGGAGCGAGCTACTGTTAACGTGTCATTAGAAGAGATTATCAATGTCACCCATACCCCTATTTTTAGTGCCTTGTTCCCCAAGCCAATTTCAGGGCAGCATATTCACGCTCTAACAAGAAGATAAGCATAGTCTGCTGCAACTGGACCAGGCAGAAGGGACGGAGGTTAAGGGATGAGCTGACAGTCTGGAGTCTTTTAACGAGACACATTTTTTTACACAGGAAATCCACACATTTGGAGTAGCGCCAAACTCTTCTAGCTGTCTGTAACTGTTATAGCATTGGAAAACCCAAATATAACCTGCATCCATCAAATTGTGACCAGCTGAGCATCATGGTATACGTGCCATATTACTTATTATATGTAAATGCAATCAACAGACATATTGCAATTTTGTACAGAGTCTGCTAATGTTTGTTGGAAAGTTCCAAATAATTATCTAACTAATCGTTTCTCCGCACATTGTGAAAATCCTCCATGCTTCTTTTCCTCACTGGATCATGGGTTTAGTCTGCTGCAGGTGCAGCCTACAACATAAACAGCAGTTTGCGGAAAACATTGGATTAAAACATTGTATTTGCCCCAGGCAATAGGTGTATGTTTCCGGGGAGACACAATATATAAGATGTTATTTTCTGGATAAGAGGTCAAAATAATGTTTTGACATTTGCCCTAAGGTTTGCTAAGGAATGCTATGGGATCCAATCGTAGAGTAACACCACCTTACATACATTTTTTTTTAAGATTCTTTTTTTGGCATTTTAAATGCTTTAATTATCGTGCAGAGAGACAGAGATGACATGGGGCAGAGAGGGGAATGACATGCAGAGAACTGACCATGGGATGCTCTTACCACTTCACCATGAACTGAACTCAAAATTAGGAAAAAGAGGTTTACCCTTCTTATGCACACACAAATCTAAACGCTTGTATCCACACACAGCTTTAACTTGATTACATTAACTATGAGGGAGTGATAAGTATCTTACAAGATACTGTAATGGTTTGCATCATTTTAAAGAAATGCTTGTATAAGTAGAAGACAGACTACTCTAGATGCCACAGTCCGCTTGTTAGTGTGTGGTTTCGGGACACCTCCAGTGATGCTTTCTCTCCACTAAAAGGAGTGTCAGTTCCTGTTCAGAGTTTGGCCTTTTGAATCTCCCAGCTGCACATCTTCAAAGAGGCGGGCACAAGCCACACTTTACAGCAAAGTCCCTGTCTTTTTCCATTTCCTATTACACCTGAGTGAACAGGGAGAGCTGCAGACAGATTTTCTCCCGTTTCACATTTTAACTACAAAATGCCCTTGGATCCTCACTCTACTATTGAACTAAGCTATACAATATTCCCGCTAAGAACCTTAGCAAAGTCATTGATAAGCTGTCCAGCGGATTCCGACTCATCTGGTTATTACAGCCCAATCTCAGAGCAGTTATTGGCATTATCTGCAAGTGATGCTCTGCAAAGTCTTTTGTGTGACATTGTATCAATCCAGGAATAACAATTGTCTGTTTTCAAGAACTGTCTGAGACTGGAGCGCAGGGTCATTTACAGAAGCCCCTAGAACTGATTTATTATCTCCGGCTTCAGTCTGGTTTTTATACCACTTACTATCATAGGTGAAGTTTTACATAATGTAAATTTTTTGATTAATGTCTGTCCTTTGAATCCACTTCTTCCCTTCTGTCACTCCCAATCGAATACTTTTGAAGCCCAAAGAGTAAATGACTTGGCAAGACCTTTTTAAATTTAGTTTCTCTTTGAAAAGTTTTTCTTTTCTAAATGGAGGCCATCAACTTCATTGTATTTAAACAATTAAATCAATATTTCATTTGGTAAACTCAACATAGTTTCTTTTTTAATCCTGTCAAAACCTTCTGATGATCACAGAATAATTATTCAGCAGCCTAGTATAACTACAGGACTTTTACTCTTGTTTGATCAAAAGAAAAATTTATTTTATGAACATAGCCAGAGAAAACATGATAAGTAATTACATGATTTTACATGCACATTCTCCTTGGTCTTTCATAAGATGTACAGTATCTCACAAAAGTGAGTACACCCCTAACATTTCTTCAAATATTTCATTATATCTTTCCATGGGACAACACTGAATAAATGACACTTTGATACAATGTAAAGTAGTCAGTGTACAGCTTGTATAACAGTGTAAATTTACTGTCCCCTCAAAATAACTCGACACACAGCCATTAATGTCTAAACTGCTGGCAACAAAAGTGAGTACACCCCTAAGAAAAAATGTCCAAATTGGGCCCAAAGTGTCAATATTTTGTTTTGCCATCATTATTTTCCAGCACTACCTTAACCCTCTTGGGCATGTAGTTCACTAGAGCTTCACAGGTTGCAACTGGAACCCTCTTCTACCCATTCATGACGACATCAAGGAGCTGGTGGATATTAGAGTCCTTGCGCTCCTCCATCTCCCGTTTTAGGATGCCCCAAAGATGCTCAATAGGGTTTAAGACTGGAGACATGCTTGGCCAGTCCATAACCTTTACCCTCAGCTTCTTTAGCAAGCCAGTGGTCGTTCGGAGGGGTGTTTGGGGTCGTTATCATGTTGCAGTACTGCCCTGCGGCCCAGTTTATGAAGGGAGGGGATCATGCTCTGCTTCAGTATGTCACAGTACATGTTAGAATTCAATGAACTGTAGATCCCCAGTGCTGGCAGCACTCATGCAGCCCCAGACCATGACACTCCAACCGCCATGCTTGACTCTAGGCAAGACACACTTGTCTTTGTACTCCTCACCTGGTTGCCGCTCCACACTCTTAACACCATCTGAACCAAATACATGTATTTTGGTCTCATCAGACCACAGGACATGGTTGCAGTAATCCATGTCCGTAGTCTGTTTGTCTTCAGCAAACTTTTTGTGGGGTTTCTTGTGCATCATCTTTAGAATAGGCTTCCTTCTGGTTTGACAGCCATGCAGACCAGTATGATGCAGAGTGGGTATGGTCTGAGCACTGACAGGTTGACCCCCCACCCCTTCAAGCCCTTCAGCAATGCTGGCGCACTCATCGTCTATTTTCCAAAGCCAACCTCTGTGTACGAGCGACCATGTGCACTCAACCTTCGTAAACTGGGCCGCAGGGTGGTATGCAACATGATAACGACCCCAAACACACCTCCAAGACGACCAGTGGCTTGCTAAAAAGCTGAGGGTAAAGGTTATGGCTGCCAAGCATGTCTCCAGACCTAAACCATTTGACATCTTTGGGGCTTCTTAAAACGGAAGGTGGAGGAGCGCAAGGTCTTTAATATCCACCAGCTCTGTGATGCAGTCATAAATGGGTGGAAGAGGGTTCCAGTTGCAACCTGTGAAGCTCTAGTGAACTCCATGCCCAAGAGGGGTAAGGCAGTGCTGGAAAATAATGGTGGCCACACAAAATATTTACACTTTGGGCCCAATTTTTTAATTTTTTTAAGGGGTGTACTCACTTTTGTTGCCAGCAGTTTAGACATTAATGGCTGTGTGTCGAGTTATTTTGAGGGGACAGTAAATTTACACTGTTATACAAGCTGTACACTGTCTACTTTACATTGTATCAAAGTGTCATTTCTTCAGTGTTGTCCCATGGAAAGATATAAAGAAAAATGTGAAGAAATGTGAGGGGTGTACTCACTTTTGTGAGATACTGTATGTACTTACGACCAATAACAATTCATAATGGTAAAATCTTGCTGTCAGAGGTGTCTGCATAAAGCCCAATATTTAGTAATGATTCTTGTGATGGATGGTCCTCCTGCTGCCTAAATATCACATCTACACAGAGCTTTTACACATCATGTAAATTAGCGGTAATTCAGACAGCCATTACACGATTTAACAAAATCATTTCACAGACGATTTAAGGTCCTAAATCAAAGAAATAACCCAATTAGATGACGTCTTGAGCATACATTGTGGAGCTGTCATACTATATGGTTTTTACCTATCAAAGGCATAGAAGAAGCAGCCAAGAAAGAAACAGCACCCAGCATGCAGCAGGTCGGCCCTGGTGCCAAATGTGTGAGGCTCCACTGCCAGCAGCGTGCCTTGGGATCCATGTTCCTTTTCATTTTCCCCCCAAAAGGGAGGTGAGAAATCATCCAGACATTGCTTATTGCTTTGCCTTATACCTCCAAAGCCCTGTGTCATCTGGTTGCAAAGGCTGTAAGAGGTTTCAGCAAGTCGGAAGTTCACGCTTCTGATTGAAAGTGTAACATAAAGAAATCTACCAGACATGATTTAATTTTGCTCTATGATGCATTTGGAGTCGTGCATGCGTTGACCAGAAATATGCAGGCCAGAGTGTGACGCAGCAAACTGAAGTAACTCTAATTGTGAGGACGGATTCCCAGGGATGTGAGGATGGATATTTCTGAATCGATTACAACGACTCCATTTTAATCCCTGTCAATTTAGCCACATTCTCTTCATTTGCATTATCCCATTACTTTGCCATCAGCCCCTCAAGAGCAGCACAAAACATTTATTCTCCCTTGCCCTTGAAATGCATGCAAAGAGGAAAAAGTGCAGGTTGAAAGTGTATTCTATTAGCTTTCACCTATATTTCATACATTTATTCTGAAAAGAAAAATTATCTGATATGAATCATTTATGAACAATTAGTTTGGACACTATATTCTGTATGTGATTAAAATGGTGACATCATATTTTCAGGTGGGGAGTGCCAGCACAAAGCCTACTGTACAGAGTGTGTGTGTGTGTGTGTGTGTGTGTGTGTGTGTGTGTGTGTGTGTGTGTGTGTGTGTGTGTGTGTGTGTGTGTGTGTGTGTGTGTGTGTGTGTGTGTGTGTGTGTGTAGTCCTTACAGGTGGGGCAGCCAGCCAGCCATACTTGTCTTCGGTACGGTTCATGTCGCGGTCAAATGCGTAGAGCTGACTGTATCGGAGGTTATCCATATCCACCAGGTTAAACTGCCGCCGGGCGTAGTGGTAACTCTGATTGTTCCCAACTCTAGGGAAATCCAGCCACTCAGGATGGCCAAACTCATTCCCTGCAACACACAGAGAGGGTTGGGGTTATTAAAGAACCTATATAATGAAGGGAAAGTCACACACAGACTCCTCCATGAATTACCATACTCAATCGAGTACTGTGCTATATGGAGGTACTTCAAGTTGAGCAATTTTTAACAAGACAAAAAAAACACAGGAGATCAAAGGGACCAGAGCCGGCAACAGTCTGCAACCTTTTTATAACCCCAGCAAAGGTTTGTACTTTCCATAATAACACAGAGCCACTGAGCTCCCGCGGGCAATTTTTAACCAACTACAGTGTGTCAACCTCCCTGTCACTCAGGCACCTGCCCTTTCATGAAGAAAACTTAGAAAAACATTGTGCATATAAATCCCATATAGCTTTCATTTGAGTCCAACTTCTTCAGCAAAAATAATGCACCTGCACGACATTTATATATAATTTATCCGTAACAGAGAGCCAACTTCAAGTCAATGCTGGAAGGAAATTGTAAAATGAACATCTTAAAATAAAACAAACACAAAATAAAACAGATGAGAAATAAGCAGATAGTACTCACTCCAACTCTCAAGGACATATCTCTTTATAAAACTCTTAATTAATTCCGGTTTAATGTTGATTAATTCAGGTTTAACAAGGCTGTATCTCAATTTCTGAATTATTCTGCCACCTCCCAACAACCAGAACTACATTACTTTAAATATACTCCAGAAGATTGCTCATTTTTCATCTTTTAATTGAGAGGAAAGGCCACTAAGGGCGAGATTAACATCTTCAGAGTAAAGCATCACTGATTGAGAGAGTTCTACAGTCCACACGTATGCTACAGCAGACGTGTAGACAACTCCTGGCCCTGTTGCTACAACGCTGTCACACCGGGAGATGAGATAATGAATCTGTCATCAGACGTCATGACAACATCATAAAACAACAGCCGGGGTAATGGAATTCCTGGAAGAAACAGCCAAGACAAGGGACGGAAGAAGATGCATGAAAACAGAATACAGGCAAGTTGTTTATTTGGTGCTAGAAGCCCCCTTCCCCCCCTTCATAAAAATAGAGATGGGATTGAGCGAAACGGACAGGGGCTGACAGCGGAGCCTAATGAAATACATTATGTAGGTGTTAAAAGGAGTAGCAAACAATGAGGCACGCACTGCCAACAGAACGAGCCCACTGCAGCTCTTCCCGAGGAATTAGGGCGGCAAAGACATGCAAAGAAAGAAAGAAGCAAAAGGAGAGAGAGAGAGAGAATAACAAGCCTCCCACACAGCTGAACTTGAAATGTAAAGGAGGAAATTACACCTCACACTTGCAACACTGGAAGTGAAAGGCAGATTTTCTTCCATGCACTCCAAAAGGAATGTGTGTACACTATGCATATATACACATTCAAATAATCAAGAGCAAATGATCCTACACCGTTTGGTTGCAGACTTGTGAAATATTTACCCTATTTCAATGGCAACAGAGCAGATCAAACAGTTAAGGTGTAGCCATGTAGCCTGGTGCTACCAGACCATCGTACTTCATTTCATTTGTACAGAAGGTCTGGCAGTGCTGTAATTGGCAAACGTTCACTCATGGAGGCGGGTGTCTGTTAAAGTTTAAAACTATTGGATCTGCCCAGTGCCACTCTGGATTAGCCAACCAATCGCATAACGTTTGGTCGTCACGTGTGTCATGAGCCGGCTTCTGGCAACTGAAACTGGAGCGCTACTTCGACGTCATCGTTCTCAGTCACTCGCTCTGTTTGCTGATTGGACCGGCTGTCGAATCTCCGGCAAAACTGGGAAATGGGCTGTACACCCAGACTGACTACTGAAGGGAAAATAAAATGTGGCCGGAAGTAGGCGGGCGGGCGGAGCCAGGCTAGTAGCCATGTGTCTTTGACGGATAACTTGAGCAAGTCTATGACCCACACAGATTTCTATTGACCAACATTGACTTCTATTGGATTATTTTAGGTCTGATGTTTTGTTCAATATTCAGGATAATTTGTCATGTGCACAACAATTACAGCAGCAGTAGTTGGCAATGGAATTCTTTGGTCTCATGCTCCCTTCGACAATACAATATAAAAAGGTAAAATGTACACTGTGTGCACAATTATTAGGCAAGTGAGTATTTTGGCCATATCATAATTTGTATGCATGTTTTCCAACTTCAAGCTGTATAAACTTGAGTTCTTATTGGATTCAAGCATACCAGGTGATGTGTATTTGCATAATGAGTGAGGGTGTGGCCTAAGGAGATCAACACTCTATATCAAGGTGTGCATACTTATTAGGCAGCTTCTCTTTCTCAGGCAAAAAAAAGAGATTTAACAGACTAATTGTAAAAAGTATTTCAGAGGGATGCAGCACTCTTGAAATTGCTCAGATATTGGGGCGTGACCACAGAACCATCAAACGTTTTGTTGCAAATAGCAAACAGGGTCGGAAGAAACGTATTGAGAAAAAAAGAGGCAAATTAACTGCCAAAGGCTTGAAAAGAATCAAACGTGAAGCTACCAGGAATCCATTATCCTCCAGTTCTGCCATATTCCAGAACTGCAACCTACCTGGATTGCTCAGAAGTACAAGGTGCTCAGTGCTTAGAGGCAGGACCAAGGTAAGGAAGGCTGAAACCCGACCACCAATGAACAAAACACACAAGTTGAAACGTCAAGACTTCAAAGGTTTTATGGACTGATGAGATGAGAGTGACACTTGATGGACCAGATGGATGGGCCCGTGGCTGGATCAGTAACGGACAAAGAGCTCCACTTCGACTCAGACGCCAGCAAGGTGGAGGTGGGGTACTGGTATGGGCTGGTGTTATTAAAGATGAGCTAGTTGGACCTTTTCGGGTTGAAGATGGCCTCAAAATCAACTCCCAAACCTACTGCCAGTTTTTAGAAGACACTTTCTTCAAGCAGTGGTACAGGAAAAAGTCTGCATCTTTCAAGAAGACCATGATTTTTATGCAGGACAATGCTCCATCGCATGCATCGAAGTACTCAACTGCATGGCTAGCCAGTAAAGGCCTTAAGGATGAAAAATAATGACATGGCCCCCTTCTTCACCTGACCTAAACCCTATTGAGAACTTGTGGGCCCTGCTTAAACGGGAAATTTACAGTGAACGAAATCAGTACACCTCTCGGAACAGTGTCTGGGAGGCTGTGGTTGCTGCTGCACAAAAGGTTGATCGTCAACAGATCAAGAAACTGACAGACTCCATGAATGGAAGGTTTGTGACAGTTATTGAAAAGAAGGGTGGCTATATTGGTCACTGATTTTTTTTCTTGACATGTCAGAAATGTTTATTTGTAAATTTTGAGTTGTTTTATTATTCTCACTTTAACAGATGAAAAGAAAACAAGTGGGATGGGAAAATGTTTTTTCATTTAGTTGCAAAATAATTCCGCACACCAATAGTTGCCTAATAATTGTGCACATATATATATTCTCTTAAGAAAGACAAAACCTAACTTTTACTTTCTTAAACATTCAGGTTTAGGTTCATTAACATTTTGGATTGACCGAGAGCACTGTAGTTGTTCAATAATAAAATTAATCCTCAAATACAACTTGCCTAATAATTGTGCACACAGTGTATAAGTGAAAAACACAAGTGAAGAGAGCCGCCTGAGACCTAAATAAACACAATGATAGCAAGTGTGGAGTGTGAAGTGTTTTTGCTTAGACCAATATCAGACTGAGCATATGGTCAGTGGGGATAGAATACATAAATAGTCAACTCATATCTAGGTTTATATGGGGTTGCAAATGTTAATTAAAGTGTCTGGAATATAGGGATAATTGATTATAAGGGGTTAGTAACAGATCAAGGTATACACTCATTTAAAATTTGCAAGTTTTTCTGTTATGAAGTTGCTTCATTTATAGGTCATGAGGTGAGCAACATAATCAAGATTCTTCCGAATAGTAAACATTTGATTTGTGTTGAGCAATAAACGTGTGGTCTTATTGGCCAAAAGAGGAGGTCATTTGATCAACAAAATCATTCAGTTTAATCATTGTTTGAGTGTTAATCAACACATCATATTTTACGCAAATGGGGCTGTTCATGTTTGGAATACGATGGTCACAAATCACAAACAAATGAACGCTGTTGTTTGAAAATTCTTTGAGTAAAGAGGTCCACTTTTCTGAAACATTACATTGGTATGTTTCAAGGTCTTATGTGTTGGTATATACAGCATAGTTTACTGTATGTATAAACAGTGATTTTGACGACTTTGAATCCATTTGATGTGATTATCCTGATTATATTTTGTTGAATATGAAGATCGGCTCATGTGCTGTAGTTCTGCTTCATTCTCCAATCCTAGAAATAGGCACTTTGTCTGCACTGTGTGTGCTCAGCCAATAGAAACAAGTCTTTCCAACCTTACTGGAACTTGAGTGCAGCAATGATTCTGCTCCTCATCTACTTTTCTGCACTCCTGTCAAAGTTTGCTCATCAGTGTCACCTCAGCTCCGCACCTGCTGCCAGCGCGTGGGATCAACAACCAGCCAGAACGTATGGACCACATGGCTTTGTCGTCAGATGACAAGAAGACAGCAGTGCTATAATTGCTCCCTGCATTCACTATGGATGACACCCGAATGTAATCTACAGCGATGCATACTGCGGTGTGGCAGCAGTTATGCAAGGCCGCCCTTAGCAGATAAAGACAACTCCACTCCTCTTGGCAGAACTGAAGACAGTGCCTTCATGTCCCTACCATTCTGGAGATGCCGGTGAGTAAGGTTAGAGAGACTTTTCCCGGAGTTTTGAAGTCAGTTTCTCAGACCATCAGTAGCCCCTCAGTACCCAGTAAGCCTAACCCTTATGGCCTCTTTCTCACTTTTACTGGAGGCCACCTCCAAGCCAGTTCCTTATCAACCCGAGTGTTAAAATGTCATGGCAGGACTCTCCTGACACAGCCCCTCTATTAGGCCATGCCATGGCCCTGGAAAGAGGTCGTCAGCTGATTGGTTTGGAAAACATGGCTGCCCTGAAGGCAAAAGGGAAGATGAGCTTCTTGGGAGTTCTCTGCCACTGCCACTATAGGCCTGACTGTCTAAAGTGTAAATCTCTCCAACTACCCAGTGTCTTCAGAGCCTCCAGGAAGCAACAGGCCATTTCAAGAGCATTCCAAAGCGATCCAAATAATTCTCATTCTCTGCTTAACAACCACACTACTGGACTGTTCCAACGCATTTTGGAAACACATGGTGAACTGCAACTTATGTGAGATGAACTAAAAGCCTTGTATTGAGCAAATCCAATATACTGTTAGATCATATGTACTCCTGTACAATACACGTTTTAGTACAACAATCCTGGGCACTGGTGGACATTGTTGCAGGCCAGTGGTGAAACAGGCCCAAATGGCCAGCATGGGCTTGCTTCAGAAAGGCTGGATCCCAACACGGTGTGTAATGAACTGATAACAGGGCAGAGCTTAGAAGATGCAGATACACACTCCACTATAAGCGATAAGAATACATTAGTTTTCCTTTCGTGCACCAAAGTAACTACTTTATTGTCAGCTTTCTGCAACCTAATCTAACGGAGGAGTCAGTTCTACTTCAAACTCAGTTAATAGAGCTTTATTTGTTCAGGAGATGTGTGTGATTTCTAACTGACCTGATGGGCAATTTGGGATTTTTCACCATGTCTGAGAGTAAAACTGGACGCCCAGGAGTTTGGAGACTTACAATGTGACATTTTACAATTTTGGTACACTGTTTGTTTTAAACGACCGCTATATTTTGGCTAGTGTCAGGTGTTCCAGACTGATATAATGTAAAATGGTCTATAGTCAATCAGAATTTACTGCATACTGTGGGCTCTGGTTGTTCCCTTCACTCTGTTTTACAGCATACACTGGTGTGGAGAGGCAGAATTTTGATGGTTTACAGGCACTAAAGGCTTATGGGGTGGGTATAGTTAGAGGGCAATGCTAGAATTTGAAACTACTTTTCAGATGGAAGAAATAGCTTGGTTACAAGTTTTCCTTCATCTACATGTATTTTATAAGGAGTTGCATCAATGAAAACCCAAATAAGAGTATTCCCGTAGGGTTAAATAAGCTTACTCTGATTGGCTGAGCACATACTGTATACACAAATTTCTGTATACGGAATGGGATATATAGCGGCTTACCCTGTAGTCATGAAACAGGAGTTACAGTATAAAACAAACTATTTCAAAACTACTTGAAAACGCAAGCATGACTGAGGATTTTGCTCAATGAAATACGTCAACGTCATTCAAGAATATGACAACCTTCCCTCAAGGAAAGAAACAGGATTTGTATACAGTATGAAGGCCTTCAGAGTAAGCATGGTATTGTCTGGATTCAGGTAGCATTTCACAGGATTTCAAGACTTGTCAAGAGGGAGCAATGGCATAAAGAATACTCTCAAACACTGAGCTAGAGGCTCCTCCCTTTAAGTAGCACCTTGCAGGGGACTTTAAGGAACTCATTCTCATGAAGAAAAACAAATCCACACTCAAGATACTCTTTCATTGTCAGACATCAATATCTGATGTTCAATGCATTATTTACTGTTTGGGTAATCCAATCCTCAGTCTGGCCCGACAACATGTACAGCACTTTTGAGTTCCTACATTTCCCAGAATTACTTTGGACAAGCCCCAGGGGAATCTCTCAGTTTCTGTGTTGCACTGTGTTACATACAGTATGTGTAGGTGGTGGGAGAGAGAGCAACCACAGTAGCACTATACTATAATAAAAATTAAAATGAGAATTGGATCACTACCCAGTTCAGACTGCAAAAAGCCATCAAAGGGGGTCTTATACTTCACATGCCACTGACATGACTAGGTCCATGATGACGTAAATTGCAAAATGCAAGTTTAACTATGTGTAATTTATATGAATGCTTAGTGTATCCAGAGCTGTGCTCCAGTTATATGCTACCTCATAATTCTAAGCAGGTTTTTAAAATGTATTGTATTGATATTGGAATACGTAGGCTTGGTATGCTAGTGTGCTGTTCATGGACTCCGTTGCCCCAAAATGCAATGCACAAGGGAATTACACACAGATACTAAAAATCGGAACAAATTGTCGATGGTGATGAAAAAAAAAGCTCTGAAAATCTCACAAACCACACAAACAAAAAAATTGGAAAAGCTGTTTTCTTTCTCCTGAAGTTTAATTAGTTTTCCACTGCTGAATACTGATTCACTGATTTGCATCTGTCAGCCTACGTCTTGTATCATCTCATAGTACAAAGCGGAAAAGTACTTTAAATAAAAACAGAATCCTATGAAAATGTATATATAGTGCATGCTCTATGCAATTAGAATGTAATTTGGCTTCTGCAAACTGGTTTAGTTTTTTTCAAACCAAAAATTGCACCAGATGATTTCCACGATTAGTTCCCCAACCATCTCATGCTGAAGATGTGCTTGTCAGTGAAGATGTGCTCACTGGGACCAAAACTAGCATTCAGCCTTAAAAACCTGGCTTGACACATTGGGCAGTGGTATCCATACAATACAATTTTATACAAATTGAAGAAGCAAAAAACACTAGCATTTGTGTCCTTGACCGTACTGGTGCAATTAGACAAGCTGTAAAAATAGTTTTCTGTTGTTCTGGATCTGTAGCTTCAGTCATCTTGAAAACATGACAGTTGCTTGAAATCCAGTTTGAAACTGAACAATGTTGCATAATGCTGGTAGTGGCAACTATTTCCCCAAATATGTTTCTCTCTGCTGTCCCCATTGGTTCATAATTTAGAATTGATAAAGTCACATACAGTCTGAACTGCTGTTCATGACCCATAGCCTCTCTTTGTGTGAGCCTTTTTTGTGTGGCCACCAGGAAAAATAACCAGAGACTTCAAGTGTCTGCGAGCACAGCGGCGTCACTTGCTGTCAGCCAATGAAATTCATTTGTTTTGATTTTCCCTGCGGGCCCGTGCAGGTCACAAAACTGTCCAATGATTGAGTTACCTGCCGGTGCAAGCAATTTTATGTTTACAACTCCTGGTTTGTTTGTAATAATTCAGTCTGAACCCCAAATGGACTAGAAGCAAAAGGAAATAATGGATTTTCTTTTCTTCTTCTTCTTTGGTTTAGACTGTTGGAAACTGAACTGCAGGCGTGAACACATTCAGGGCAAAATAATGAGCAAATAAAGGAACTGTTACTGCACACTGCATTTGACATTTTTCAACATGACTGGACTTCATTGTTGGCTCACACTTGACCTGTACAAATAAGCACATTCGGCACATAACAACATTTCTGCTAACAGTTTCTCAACAGTGTGAAAATGCTTAAGTATGGACTTTTTCCCATTAATGAGCAGTAAGGAATTAAACTATTCCCTATCACCCACTGGCTCTTCTGAGTGCGTGTGGAATATGGAGGCAAGGAGGGCATGTACAAACACCAGTGTACACAAATACACAAAAAGCACAAAACACCGGGGTTAGAAAAAAATACGCCTGATCTCTGTCCGAGACGGCGAGTCCAGATACAGGGCTGGGGCTTTGATAAGCCCTTTAAAAAGAGCTACGCATCATTACCGGTGGAAGTGCACCGACCTCCTCTGCCTCTATTTACAATCAGTTTTTATAATGTTATTATTACATGAGGTCAAGTGGAGATGATTGATTTCTTCTGCAGGTAGAGTCGGAGCTCAGCGGAAGCCTTTGACTCTACTTTTCATTTCAGCTTTAAAGAAACACATTGGACACACCTCTATTAGGTAATCATTTCCCGATAATACAGCAAACTTCCTCCTATATGCCTGCATTAATCACCATGCTAATAACCTTCCTCTGCCTCCTCGCAGCTGAACTAACGCAGATAGCGCACTCTAAATGCAAGAAGGAAATATGATGGATTCTAACCACAAAAGACATATATAAAGTCATGATTTTAGTCTCATACTAATACAGTATATCTGGGGCCATGTTATCTGAGATAAAGGAGTTTTGGTCAAATATATGCAGGGGTTCTTTTTAGACAATCATTAACATATCATTATAGTTGTTTGCTCCATACTGTCTAGATGAAGTCAGTAGTCAGAAGATCACATTGACATCAAGCCAACTGTTTATCCAGATTAGAAGTTTGAAACCTGTATGAACAGGTTACTTTTTTGTGTGTGATTTAACCATTTTTATTTCAGAAATGAACTTGGTGAATGCATTATTGGATGGGCGCAACCCTCAGGGCTGATTGTAATCACTTTGGTGATTTCCTGACTTTTAAACTAGACCTTTTTATCTGTTTAAAATGTTAATGTTTCCAATATTTTTTATTTATGACTCAATACATGCCCAACAGCCTGAATCTGAAATTCCCCAAAATCATCTGAAATTTATGGCAAACTAAATAGATTTCAAGGTAGTAGAATTTTTATGGTTGAGGGTTTAGTCTAGGGTTTTAGAAAAGCAGTATGTAAATTATGTACAAAAGACGATGTCTGATCCTCAGATTGCAAGTTGTCACCACATCCCCAGTTTTCAGCTATAAGTCGATGAATAAAATGTTATCATAAGCAATACAAATGCTGGGTTAACATACAAATGCTCCCTTCAAGAAGTTGTACTAATAATTTGGACCCATGCAAAAGGATAAAAAATAAAAAATAGAAAAAGTTTCTTGGATAATGTTGATGCGATTCCAAAAATGATATGACTAATGGGGGGCAACCATGTTTACACAAGGTTATGTCAGACAGCTTTTCAGCTGGCACATCCCATTACTCTGCTACACAGCCCTGCATCAGATAAGGGCCTGACAGTGACACAGTCCCCTCAGTAATTAGCAGCACGGGAAGGAGCCAAGGATCAATGTGTTTTCCATTGGAGGGGATTCTGGCAGAGGAAGATCAATGAGTGAATCAGAGGGGATGGCAAGGCGAGAGTCACAGAAGGTTTCAGATGCAGACGCAATGCAATGATTATTTGCACTTGCTAGATTGATTTCTTGTTACTGTGTTAGTGTACACTCCCACTCCCAGTTTACACATTAAATGAGCATTACTGGTCCAACAGCAGTGGTGGGGATTGCCTCGTTCATCCAAGAGCCACAAGCCTGAAAGCACAGTTAGCTCTCAGTGAGATTATCTATTTGAAATGTATGAGCAGGAAGCGCTGGTTTTCCATTGATCGGGCCAGGGCCGCAGTATAATGCTTTGCCAGTTGTATAGCACTTTATGAATACGGAGTGCAGGGAGAAGTTTTTCAGTTCAATTATTAAGACTATAAATGTGCAAGGTTATCTTAAGTCTCTGTGAGCCCCTGAAAGTCAGGAAGTGCGAGTGCTTCCATTCTGTCCCCGCCAATGTAATGATAAAACCACTGAAGCGTTTCATTACTGCCACACATCTTGACGCTTTGAATGTCATTGACACTCCAACATCCTTTTACAGTATCCATCTCTCCAAATCTCAAATGCGGATTCTCCCTCTGTCCTCTTGTTGTGTGGTGTTTGCTATTGGTCACGGGTAAATACAATGGTTCGTTCTATTCTAGGCTAGGCTTGGCACTTCAAATTGATTTGCTTGCTCAAACAATTTGCTCTTGCTCAGCACCAACTAAATTACTCTGCAGTCATTGATCCATTGACACGGCATGTCATTTCAGATCTGCTTGATTTTCTGTTCTTGAAAAAGGAAAATAAGAGTTTATGGAAAACTCAAGTAAAGAGGTCAAAATGAAACACCAAAGTACGGTTTCCATTTTGTACTACCGTGGCTTTTTACAACTGCCTTCATCATTTCAAGTGTTAAAAATAAAGAAATAATCATGCTTGCCCCGGCAACCTGAACTTCTCAGGAACAGATTGTAGTGCTGTGTGCCTTTGTTGATTTAGAAAAAAAAAATTAATTAGAAGATTTTGTACTCTTTTCATTTCTTTACATTATTCGTGTTATCAAACGAGGATAAAACCTTTTGTTTAGTGAGCCAGATATCAGTTCCAAAAGGTAACATTCCTTTTTCTGCCTTGTTTGCTTCTACCTGATATCGCTGCTCTTCAAACCAATGAGCATAGCATGACAGAATGGGGAAAAGTGACGAAAGTTTGACTTCTTTGTCTGAGTAATTCTTCGCAGTCCAACTTAACAAAATGTAACACAATTTGATGTCATTTTTTGGTAATATTTTGAGAAGGGAGATTTTCTTTCACTTTTTATCCATATCTAAGACACCTACAAACAAAACCTGACAATAATTAATGCATAAAAGGTTTATACCAAAATTAAACTGTTTAAGACATAACTGTCTGTTTGAATACAATTCATGATTATAACTATTCACAATAAAGTGCCTTCTAGGGCTTCATAACCCTTTGAAGAAATTAGAATAACTGAGGGAGAGGAGGACAGTTTTAAATGTGATATTCATAAGACCCTACAGTAAAATTGGTAATAAAAGCCTTCCAGTCCAGACTGGGCCAAACTGCATCAGCAAGAGGAATTATCTTTGATCTAGAGGTTACAGACTGCTCACAACCACAAAGACAAGGGCAAGATCAGCATTGGGGGCAGATTTTACAAGGCAATGAAAGCCATGTTTATGCATGGGCTGTATCAAGATATGGGAGAATGACTTTGAATAGATTTACACATTCACAGCTACAAGTTTAATTATAGATGCAGATGCGAGTATTTACATCAGACTCATTGTCTTTCAATATACACTCAACAAAAATATAAACGCAACACTTTTGTTTTTGCTCCCATTTTTCATGAGATGGACTTAAAGATCTAAAATTCATTCCAGATACACAATTGTACCATTTCTCTCAAACATTGTTCACAAATATGTCTAAATGTGTGACAGTGAGCACTTCTGCTTTGCTGAGATAATCCATCCCACCTCACAGGTGTGCCACATCAAGATGCTGATCTGACATCATGATTAGTGCACAGGTGTGCCTTAGACTGTCCACAATAAAAGGCCACCCTGAAATGTGCAGTTTTGTCTCACAGCAAAATGCCACAGATGCCACAAGCATTGAGGGAGCGTGCAATTGGCATGCTGACAGCAGGAATGTCAACCAGATCTGTTGCTCGTGCATTGAATGTTCATTTCTCCACCATAAGCCGTCTCCAGCAACTTCGCACAGCCATTGAAGAGGAGTGGACCAACATTCCACAGGCCACAATTGACAATCTGATAAACTCTATGCGAAGAAGATGTGTTGCACTGCATGAGGCAAATGGTGGTCACACCAGATACTGACTGGTTCTGAGTCCCCAGACCCCCAATAAAGCAAGAAAATGCACATTTCAGAGTGGCCTTTTATTGTGGACAGTCTAAGGCACACCTATGCACTAATCATGATGTCAGATCAGCATCTTGATGTGGCACACCTGTGAGGTGGGATGGATTATCTCAGCAAAGCAGAAGTGCTCACTGTCACACATTTAGACATATTTGTGAACAATGTTTGAGAGAAATGGTACAATTGTGTATCTGGAATGAATTTTAGATCTTTAAGTCCATCTCATGAAAAATGGGAGCAAAAACAGAAGTGTTGCGTTTATATTTTTGTTGAGTGTAGAAGCTCTCACTCTAATTTACTGGACGCAATTGGAGGCATGAACATATATATATATACATATATACACATATATACACACATATACATATACACACAGTATATAGCAGATATATATTACTACTTTGACAAGGCCGTCATTTACATTATTACAAAACATATCTATGGAAATTCATAAGAACACAAGCCTTGTGGTTCTAACTCTGAGAACAGCTAGAAGTAAGCAACATAAAAGTGGCTGAACGAGACTTGGCTTAATAAATACAATGAATCAGAATAATAAAAAGTTGCCTTTTTGTAGCCAGAACAAACCATTTTGATCTGCAAAAAGGCATTACATTGACTAGTTCAGGCCCCTTGTCAGTTGGGGGGGGAGGGGCTACCTTAATCAGAAATCAGAAATCAATGAAAATAATCAATATCAGACATCTCAAGATTGACTTAATAACATCACTGTTAGATTGTATGGTTTCTCACTACATCTACTCTTAGTGATTTCCCTGCAGCACTGATTGGCTGAGAGTACATGTATCACCAAGAACACAGCAGAATGTGTCATTTGCGCTGTACTCTAGCCAGAGAATCAGATACAATTATTGTCAACTGTCCTTCAGCTGCCCACATGGGGTCAGTTCTCTGAGATTTCGTGATGAGCCGCCCTGTTATGACTGTCCATCGAGAACAGCTGCTTTGATTTCTGCTTCTCTTTCCCACTACACATCAATCCACTTACCAGGCATTCACAGGGTGTTGCAGTGTTGCATTATTTTTCCTCCAGTAAAAACTGAACATGGTAGAGAACAGGGAGAGAAAATTAATGATCCAACGCCACAACACAGGCATTGTACAGTAGAAAGACTTTGATCATTTGAACTGGAGCTTTTCCCCAGATCACCTTGTCACCAGGTGGAGCTAAAATGCTGTGGATCACAGGCTCAGATGCTGTCTACTAGTGATGGGTCGAAATGTGCCGAGGCTTCGGAGCGTGTGTCGAGTAATCCCGGAAGTTTTTGGTGAAGCGCATATCGATGCTTGTATCGTTTAGGGCGAATCACGTGACTGATGACGTTCGGAGCCTCGTTTGTTCAACAAGTGCTTCGGGTATTGTGGATCCACTCGCACTTTGTGGGTTAGTGTTGGCGATTTATTGGTTTGGGAGTGATGTAGACGTGGATGTTGTATCAACTTGCTGTGACTTTATTGTGCACTGCTGCCTCATCTGTGCCATGTGAAAGAGTGTTCTCCAAAGCAGGAGAAGATGTTTCCAAAAGGGGAAATTGTCTGAACTCCAGCACAGTGGAACACATTTTCTTTCTCAATAAAAATGAATCAAATCCTTAAGTTGCACAAGCACATTCACTGCCCCTTACCTTTTTATAACACTGCGACAGTTTGAAAATAAGTATTCCTGTCATTATGAGTAATTCAAAGTTTGACGAAAAATATTTATTGATAGATTTATTTATATGTTTTATCATGTTTCATACCCATAATAATACACCAAACAAAATATAAATTGTATTTAATTTATATGAATTAATACATAGGCTACATGAAATGCATTTATTAAGATGTATTGATTTATTAACTTGTCAGTCACTCATTCCCATGGCTGCACTGTTGCAGGACAGTATTGAGTTTATTACAAATTGATAGAATTATCTGGCTATTTAACACTGTTTGACCAGCAGGGGGGGTTGTATAGTGTTCAAATCGGTTCAAATGAAGCCTCGAGAAATGAACCTTTTTGTGAACCATTTGGCTTTAAGGCTTCAAGGCTTCAAGGCTTCAAAAAGCTTCATCTGGCCATCACTACTGTCTACAGTATAAGCCATACAGCGGAACATGCAAGAAAAATACATTCACCCCACCCCTTCCACCAAGGTCGACTTCCAACATCATTAATTATCACTTTATTATCTTCACCAGCAGGGCCTTGATAGAGCCATGCCGTAGCTCAGATGATGTGTTGAAAATGAGGAGCGTCTCTCAGCAGTGGCTGAAAATTGGATCCATTTGAAAAAAGAAAAAGGAATGAAATCCATCTCATCTTAGGAGACAGCCTTTGTCCCCTTATTTCCCCATCAGCTCGGGAAAGTGAGATTTAATGTCAACCCCACTTCAAATGGCTTATCATCAGCCTTGACTCATTGGTGAAGAGCTGCTCCAGAGATGTAGCCATGAAAGAAATATAACAGATCTAATAACTGAACAATTTGTCCCAAATGTAAAATCAGTAACTAAGGCTATTTCAAACTTTAATGAAAAAGGTAATGTCTTAACTTCAAATTGGTTTCTGAGTCTTGCCCCGAAACACACTAGACATAATGATATGTACAAAAATGAATAACACTATAACACGAAACATGACACCCCTAACAGTAATGCAAATGGTCACATTGGGGATAGCTCATCAATTAAAAATTGATAGTAAATCGTGTTTCTGCCTGTTGCCGATGGAGGACGTCGATGGACAGCAGAATAAATGCACAATTAATGTGCCCCCCACTGTTTTAATTAAAACTGAACCAAACAGAAGGACGCTGCCTCACAATCATGACCTTGATTGCCTCTTGACTGTTAAATGTTCCCCGCTACGATTATATATTAATGCGGCCTGATCGCATGATCTCATTACATATGGTATTATTGAAGATGGTGTAATGTTTTCGTTTTCATTACACACAAAAGTGAAATATTTCATTAAAAAAAATGTATATTTAGCTGATAACGGGCATACAGCTCATAACAATCCAAAATCCAGCATCACAAAATATTAGAATATAACATGAGACCTATCAAAAAATGATTGCCTGTATAATACAGCTATGCCGACCTTCTGAAAAGTATGTTCATTCATCCACTCAATACTGTTGTTGGGTCTGGGGTGTCTCACCTTCATCTAGACACAGCAGACCTAACAATATACCGATAGCAAGTATCAAGGCAACATGCTTTTCCATGACACCTCAGTAGTGCCACAGGTTGATCCCCTTTCATGCGATGCCGCATTAATGCAATAATTAATGCAAAACAAGATCCCAGAACAATTATTGAGTGGATTAATAAACACTATGTGCTGTATAATCTATTGGTAACTGCAGGGTTAACTTCTCTTTTTCGCTGCCATGATGACTCACCAATGAAGTTGAGGTATCCCTCTCCACCCAGAGAGTGAGTGAGGAGGCGGATCATCTTATGCAGCTGCATGCCGCGGTCGATGACGGACGTCATGGGAATCAGAGAGCTCATATTGGTGTACATCTCCTTGTCCATCAACCAGAAGGCCAGAGTCTTATCCCCAACCAGAGCCTGCAGGAGTGGGTTATGTTTTATTACAATACAGACACTATGATAGTAGGGTCTTGTTGGAAAAAAAAAAAAAACGCCTACCTGATCATGACTCTCTGCGTAGGCTATGCATTTCTCTCCATAGCGCCGGTTGACGAGTGTGTGGATGATATTGCCTATGTCCCAGTCTTCATCCTTGAACTCCTTAAGGATCTACACCCAACGACAGAGATGGTTTTATTGAAAAAGGGATGCAATTGATAGATGTGTGTAGCTGAGAGATCCAGTCGGTGCCTCTGACTGATGTCTGAAGCTCAGAATTGCAGCTCGGCAGTCTTTAAAACCTTTGTTAAGTTTTTCTCTGGGTTACACTTCTTTTCTCAGATCAATCTCCGTTTTGACATCTCTATATCCGCACCGTGAGTTATATGTCTACCTTTGAATGGCAGTAATGGAGTTTCTAATAACTTCACCGCCACAAGCCCAAGGCAGGGCAGTGAAAGCATCAGCTCTCCCCAGCACCTGAGATGAGCAAGGTCAGAGCCTCTCCATTCAACAATAAATCCAACCAGGGAATCAATGCCCTGCCACTGGCCTGCCTACATGCACACTTCCTGCCAAAAGGGAGTCATTTTCAAAAGGTCAGAAGAAAACCGGTGGGGGTTACCAAAACACACGTCTGGAGCACATCTGCCCACACAGTGCTGCGATACGAGTTTGCTAAAACAGGTCCTAATCAGTCAAAGTTACACAAACAAACCAGAGCACAGGGCAGAGAAAAAAGGTGAAAAGTGGGCACAGAAGATTCAATCAAGGAGAGAGATGCTAGCAAGCCACAGTATCTATATCAGTCCTAAATGGAGGAGAGAAAAGGGAGTTTATGCCCTCCAATAACCCTGGGTGATGGACGTGCAGCTTGTCTGACTGAAGGGGGAGTTGGCGAGCCCATCTCAGTGACAGGCTGAGGCAGAGTCTGCTCGGTGGAATTGGCTGCGACAGCTGATTGACACGTCAGGAAGCCTTTATATTACTCTACAGAGCCATAATCCTCCAAGTAAAGAGAGTAAATTGTGCCGATCAATATGTCTGAGATGAACTGGCTGCTCCAACTAAATGGTGGCGGTCCCCGTTCTTTAAAACACGATCTGTTCACATTCAGTCCTTTTTCACCTTAGCCTGGTGTGGCCAATATTAGCCATTGCCAACGCCAACAGAAAACCCTCAGCAAGGAACTTATCATCCACATGTACTGCTAATACTAGCACCTTTTACCTCCCTCTGAGCTCAGTGCACTGCCTCAGATCCTCACGCCCAGCCTCTCCGGCCCGGCTATCCTTTGATTATTATCTCAACGTCAAAACTGATCTGGCCTCTGATGCTATGGAGCGTATGCGTTGGAACAAACGTTTATATACATTCTGAAATCACAACTCAATGAGCAGCTTTAACAAACTTTGCTTTGAGTGGTCAAGTACGCCTAGAAAAGCGCTATATAAGTATATGTCCATATCCATTTACCATTTTAACCATCCCATTGAATTTAATGTCATTTGTGTTATATGTACAGTATGTATATATATATAAAAATATACAGTATATATAAATGCGAGATCTTGAAGACATAGAACATAGAACAAAACAGATGTATTTTGGTTTGAGCTGTATATTCAATATAACTGTGTTGGGAAGTATAACAGAAATGTCAATTAAAGTCCTTTGAAGAGAGTTCATGCCCTCAACAACCTTTGGTGATTGACAAAAATAAAGTAAAAGCAGCAGTGATCCTATCAGGTACACCACAGTGGGAAAACTATTAACACTATTGTTGGCAGAAAGAGAAAGAACAAGAGAGCAATAGAGAGGTAAAAGACGGATAGATTTGTTTCCACAGAGTTTGAATGATGTGTTAATAAATTAGGCTTCATGTCCTAATAACCAAGGCAGATGGGTAACCATTATCATTCTTAAGACCTTCTCCTAAATGAAAAGTACCTTGTTGAGTAGGGATGTTTTAGCAGCACCGGGGACAAATGGATAAATTGAAGACTTTACACACACTTTAAAAATGAATTTCACTCCTGCAGCTAAATTGCAACAGCAACTGAAAATAAATCAATTGTCTTAATGCTTTTCTTTTCTTCACCAGCTCCCAATACAAAAGCTAAATAACTGATTCTGCAGGATACATATACTTATATACCCCAGAGATCATCCCTGCTGCCTCCACATCCACACACAGTCACACACTTTACACTCCCTTACGAATCATTACAATTCAATTCAACCGCAAAAGTGTTCGGGGAGCAATTAATCTAGAAGTGAGAGTGTCTGTGTGGAGGCAGGAGTGACTGGGTTGACGACTTCCATAGCACCAGCTCACCCACATCAGCCCCAACCAGCCCAGCTTCCTGGCACCACTGACACTGCACTTCATCAATGATAATGAGCAGTGCACAAATCTTACTTTACAAGCCTGCTGTCAGGAGCCAACCAGAGCGCTCGGATTAATTAGGCAGAACCAAAAATAAAATATGAAGAAAAAAAAACATTGTAGCAGTGCAGGATGAGGTCATCTCACTGGCCAGTGACATGCTGTGACTGATTCAAGAGCCTCTTTACTACCTATTGCCATGGCTTAGTATAAAGCTCTTGTTTTACATTTGGTGGCTGGCCCCCGGCATCCTTGCCTATTGCAAACAGTTTTTAGTTGCTATGGGTACAGCCTCTCTTTTCGCACATACTTCGCCCGCCCCCAGAGAGGAGCAGAGAACGGAGGGTGTGCAACACTCAATCCCATGGATGCCTCCCCTACCAGTTTTTGGAAACTAATGAACTTTCTGCCCACGCAAATGTCTCTGCCGGAGTCCTCACTCAGCTAAAGGGGACTCCTTATAAGCTAACAGTTTTCCTCTTAAAAAAAGTCATCTTGCTGAAGAGTTTACATTCTGTTAACTAGCGAGGCCTCAGAGTGCAATTAGCCAATAAATTCAAGCAGGGTGAAGTGGAGAATGCTGCAGTTAAAGGAGGCGAGGGTGACACTGGCCAAACGAGGTCAAAGAGAGTGGGCGCCATTTAAAGGCTTGACATGTTTACATAAACAAGCTAGATTCCATCATTTCTCGCTGGCAGCCTGAATTTTTCACGTTAATTGAAAGTGTTTCCAGTATGACGGACAAGGCAAAGTGTGAGGACCAGAAATGGATTTAACTCCCTGAAACTAATGAGGACAGAGCAGTGCCGGCTGATATTTTCATTAAAAAAACTTTACAGAATGATGAACGGAAAACAAAATCAGGACAATTGACTCGGAGGTCACTCAAGTTGAAGAGCTGAGAGAAGCAGAAGGGATGCTGGGAAAATTCTCTGCATTGCCTTTTAATCGCGTCCTTAGCCTGCATGCGACCGGCGAGCCCTCCACTTCCTCCGCCTCTAATTGTTTCAATTACGTCTCAATCTATTGTAGCTGGAGGGAACGGCTGCTTGTTAAATTAAAGGGGCTTTTGTGACACTATCCATTAAGAGTGACAGCATTTTATGGTCATAATCAGATCGAATCATCCAAACTTGTGCCGTGCGTGCGCCTTATCTGGTCTGCTCATTAGGATATCTTCATTTCTCACAGCCTGTTGGTCCTAACAGCCTTCTGCAAGTCAGCAAATGAGTCATATCAATCAGGCATGCTGAGGACCAAACACAGCGTGAGGCCCCGGAGCTGGAGGAGCCGTAAGAGAGACTTATTGGTGCACACATCTGAATCTATAAATACGCTCACATACGTGTTGCTTTGTTTATGTCTCTCTTTCTTTGCATCTCTTCCTGTCTGTCTGTCTGTCTGTATGTCTGTCTTGCCTGCCCTAACCTTCTTGATATCTGCAACACACACCTCACTTAGAGGGTCCACTTGAGTCCATGCAAATCCCTCCCTAATTGACACTGTGTGAGAAGAGGCAAGGCTGGCCCCGAGTGCACTTCACTGACTATACCCAGGGCATGTTCATATGAATGCTTCTCTGTACAAAAATACATGAATTTTGCTGCTCACTTGCGCTCACTCACTTTTTTTTTACGATTCATGTGGCGTCAAGTCTCCTCAGGGGAGCAACAACAAATTTAATTGAAAAAATGCGACCAGAAGAAGTTCATTTTACCAATATTACATTGCGAGCAATATTGTTTGTAAAGAAAAAAGCAGCAACAAGCTCTCCAGAGGTGGCCCCGAGGATAATACTGTGAAACCCCTTCTTACCATGGAGCAGGCTGCGTCCCAGCGGTGAAGCGCTGCCTGCTGCAAAGCTATTGCAAGCATCACTGAGGAAGGTCAAGTCTGGGACTATCTCTCCCTCCGCCCCCTCTCTTCTCCTCCCTTCTTTCTCAATACCAAGTAAAAAAAAATCCTGCTGTGAGAGACAGACTTGATTAACGATGCATAGACTTCCCCCATCAAGAAACACAAGAAACTGTAGTGCAAGAGGATTGCATGCAGCGCCGAGGTCACACACTCCGCTTCGCTTCTTCAACAAAATATATGAGTAAATATAACTTCCAGTGAGGGGCAGTGGATAAACAGGTGGAGATTTTCATGAATCTTACAACGGACAACCCTCTTTGCGCATTCAAAAAGCCTTTTTCCTCAAATATCAAAAGGCCTCTATGGTGTCTCACACACACACACACACACACACACACACACACACACACACACACACACACACACACACACACACACACACACACACACACACACACACACACACACACACACACACACACACACACACACACATCTCCTTGTCCGCTCCTACAAGTGTACTTTCTAAATTAATATTGGCTTATTTAGTAAAACAACAGTCTGCATACTGATGAGGAATTGGGGATTTGTTTTTAATACAAGCTTTGAGGAAATGCCAAGGGGTCCTAAAAAAAAGAATAGTTACGTGCTGATCCTCAAGTTTTCCAGAAAAGGCAAACTTCACCTCCAAAACAAGGTTGAAAAAAGCTTTCTACGAGCAAGTCTGTACATAAGGCAGGATGTTGGTGCTGTTAGAACAGACAGCAAAAAAAATAAAAATAAATCCAGATAAAAAATATTAATCATTGTTTACCCTTTGGATGGATGGCCGGATACCTATGAACCTTTTATTCACCTTAAACATCCTACAGTCATGGACTTTCATACCTGATGGCTGCACTGTTATGAAAAATGTTTTCCCACTGTGAGCCATTAAGTACTTCATAGGTGGCAGATTGGGCTGAAGTGCTGATCTGAAGGGTGCTTCATGTTACAGTTAAGACAGAGAATAGTTGCTGCCCAGAATTTCCAATCCAGTCTAAAGCAACGCCTGGTGTTAATGTATCCCAGCATGGTGTTATTATGTCCGCCAGTGACAGAAACTACTCTTTCAATTTTAGTAGTGATATTTAATATTGAAGCTGTTTTTGTAAAGTTACCCCTCTAAAAATTCAATTTACTGACTTCGTTATAATCCAACCTAATACTATTAGGCTGAGGTTGAGTAACCTAAAAATGTGGTCCCATCCCATCACTACCGCCATGTTCCATTTGTTGGCCCAGGTAATAATATGCTAAATGCAGTGTTAAAAAAATCACTAGTTCGTAGCTCCATAGACCTTTATGTAAAAAAAACAGTGTCCAACAGTAAAAAAATCACAACATCTGAATAACAGTGGGGAGAAATATGACTCTTCAAAAAAGGTCTGTCCAAAATACAACATTTTCATTGGATCTTGAAAAAGCATCAGTGATCTGGTGAGGGAACTCACCTCTCAATTAATGTTGGGATTATAGGACTACACACTGTCAAACTCTGTCTCCATTACAATACATTTGTTCAGAAAACCCATACATTTTATGATAAAATACATTTTCTAAATGTCTTTACATCAAGTGTTAAAGAGAAAGTAAGTAAACCTTTCCTTCTATATTATAGTATGGCTGACAGCACCCTCTGTATTTGAGAATGAGTGAGATAAAGAGATAACTGGTCGTGATCTTCGACTATTCAGATTGTCTGACTTAAAAAAATCAACAGAGCATTTAGCTCAAACTGAAAATAATATTTGATTTCTTTTTTTTATTCTTAAATAAAGCTAGCGAGGACAAACTAAATAATGAATCAAAGCTCATTTAAAAAGTAAATCACAAAAACATCTCAAAAGAAATGTCAGTTTGGGTTAGTGACTAGATGACCTTTGCATTGACATTATATAAGATTATATAAGATCTTTCTTTTGCTTTTATTTTTGATAAAATAACTATGTCCCTTGCACCATTTATATTTAACTCTGTAAAATGTAAGATAATAATGACCTTTCCATTTGCACAGAAGGTGTGATTAAGAGGGAAATAATAAATGCATTAGCACTACTCAGAGGTGGAAAGAGTACAAAAATATTCTACTCAAGTAAAAGTATGATTACTTGGATGAAATTTTACTAGTAAAAGTAGTAAGTACTGGTCTAAAAATCTACTTAAGTAAAAGTCAAAAAGTAGCTGATTTAAAATGTACTTAAAGTACAAGTTACTAGTTACTTTTTAACAAAGGGAGGGGGCGGGGGTCTCTTCTGTGTAGGGCATTACAGAAAAGGGGATATAAATCTCAAACTAGTTTTGTTTAATTAATGCAACACTTTTACAAATTAAAGTGCACAAATTAAACAAATCATGTCACCACACATGTATGGATGTACACTGTGTCATTATACTTTAGATAAGCAAATATGGAGCAAACAGTCTGTTAATGTGGGAATTTAACCTTTATCTACAGACCTAAACAGACTGCAGCTGCAGTTCTAATAATGTAATTGTGTATAATTGATCGAAACCATGGACATTGCAAGGTTAGGCTGCTCGATTTTGACAAATCATAATCATGATTATTTTGATTGACATTGTGTAATCACAATTATTATAGACAATTATTCATTGATTTAAGAACTGCAACATGCACTTATTTAACATTTGAAACCATGACTTTGGACTTTAAAACATATCCTAATTTAACTGAAAACAAGGAAAATGCAAAGAAGTAAAAATATTTTTAATAATTAAATAAAATAAGTGTCAAAATCAAAATAAACCGTTGCAAATGTTGTTGATAGGGCACGTCTTTTGCTAGCAGGAATGTGAGGGCATATTGTATTTATATCTCATGGAGCTGGCTGGAAAAGCAAGTTGCATTGTAGGCTACAGTGTTCTTAATTGATGACTGTTGTGGTGGCAAGAGTGAAAGAGCTTTTAACTTCCTGTGTTTTTTATTCCTTTATTGCTTGGTCATAGACCACTTGGATTCGACTTAAAGTGAGTAAACTAATTGGTCGTGATGTTTTGAGGTGCAGCTGGGTCGAATATGACTTTTTTTTCTCTCTCTCTCTCACGGTCGCGCATGTCATCTGACTCGCGTGTCCGCGCGTAAACATATCCTATACATTATTTTAGTCTATTAGTTTTACTTTTCTTCTCAACCAAAGGCTGACTTTCTGTCGTCTTTTGGAAGTTTTTCAAAGCTCCCGGCAACACGTACTGTCTCAATCCTACTCTGCACTGTTAAAGAGGACCTATGATGCTTTTTGACAGTTATGACCTATAAACGTTGTTATGATGATTCATAGTCATGCTTAACCATACTAAATTATCAAATAATGACTTACATGCATTTCGACGTATTCCCTGCTGACCGTCTGGGGTGTCTGTGCAGAGCACTAAACACTATTCTAGCCAGTTGAGAAGTCACGGTCTACCCTTTCATAATTTGTAACGTCGCATAAAACTTTATGAAGTCACCACGCGGATGTTTCCATGTATGGTAATGCTGTCACTTCCCTGTTCGTGTCTGCCTCACGCCCTTATAGGTCCATGCTCACGCTTCCCGCCACTGAAAGTGTTCCGGAAGGAAGGTAACCAATCACAACGGAGTGGGGTTTGCAGGAGGGGGGGGGGACGTGAGCGGAGATCGCCGAAGCACAGGCGGAGGGAGCGGAGATGCCCGAAGCACACACACTCAAGTGTTGACAGGACGTGCTGGATCGCCAAAATAAGAGAAAGAGCTTCCCGAAAATCTACATAGTTTTTTGTGATGTGATTCGTGTCAGGTTGCTCTATAGCAGTGTAAAACAAGAAATTAAGACCAGAAAAGTAGTATAATAGGTCCTCTTTAAGCTGAAAGCTAAACCACAGGTGAGGGAGGGGCCGATCGCACAGCTGGATGAAAGGTTTGCTGCATTTAAAAGCCTTCACGTCTTCACGTGCAGTACAGTGATAGTTTAACTAGGATTATTTTGTTTTAATGATAGAGGGAAGCAATGTTTGTTGTTATCATTTAGTCGCAATGTGTTCTCTCCTCCTGTCGATCATTCACTGTGTTAGTTTCCGGTATTGTGCCGTAAAAATAAAAGCCCCCGGCGATATTTGTTTTATTTTCTCTCCGTTAGCCTATCTATTTTTTTACTCAGTAACGCAGGTGATATACAATGTAGCGAAGTACAATACTTCAAAATAAACATACTCAAAGTAAAAGTAGAAGTATAGGTTTTAAAAATCACTAAAAAATTACAAGTACACAAAAAACTACTCAATTACAGGAACGCGAGTAAATGTATTTTGCTACTTTACACCCCTGGCACTACTTTACAAAAAGCATAAAGACCTTCTTCAGGTTGATCAAAAAAAAACTCACAGCTCCATGTGAAAAAACATGACTCATGTGAAGAGAGTCTTCGGACTGGAAAATATTTTCCCATTTTCACCAGAAATTGTGTTGACATTCTTCAATGTGCCTCACTGTAAATGTGACATTAGGATAGTAATACTGTATAATAATTGTTATTTGTTCACTTTAAGCCTTCTTGGTCCTTCCAGTCAGTAGCCTGTTCGCTATGCTTAATAAAAAGTTCATTTATTTCAAAATAATTGTTTATATGTAATTTCATGAAAAGCACTTTAGACTGCATTGTATGTATGAAAGGTGCAATACAAATAAAGTTTTCTATTGTATCATTTAGCAATTGTTCCTGTGCATGTATGCTAAATGAGAACACACGCATGCAAGGCAAGATCCTCATTGCATTGTTTCACAAGTTGTAAACTTGAAAGCTTCTGAAAAGGCTCAGAAGCTTAGCAACAGCACAGCTGTTACATAGCACAGGACAGTTTTAATGCCTTCTCACAGGCCCTGTCACTACCTTTGTCTTTCATCTCTGTTCTGAAAACGCTTTCTCTGTACCGTACTTTTAACAAATACAGAAGCACACAATTACAGTTTTTTTTTCTGAGTTGATTGGGAGGAGAGAAACAATATAGGGCACAACATCAAAACAAAAAAGCAAAGTCAAATCATCTTACCTGAATCCACTTGTCAGGAATGGCCATAGCCAGTCGGTAATCAAAACCCAGTCCGCCCTCCTCCACTCCTCTGCAGAGAGCAGGCATCCCTGACACATCCTGCAGAGAAGTCACACTATTTTATATCACATTTTATCTTGTCAAGGGACACTCCACAACTCACATATTAAGGGCTGAAGATCCTGTACCACAGGCCAAAAAAAGAGTGACATTCCCATTTCCCTGTGCTTGACTTCTTAATTACACCAATGAATACGTTAGTAAGCTATGCCTAGCTAATAAGTGATTTTAATTAATAATAGCTGTGGGCAGTGTCGTTGCAAAGTACGTGGATGTGCAAGGTGTGTTTGATGGAGTGTGGGTTTTTACCTCAGCAACAGTGATGCAGTCAGGATAGAGCGTATGGAGAATGTGATTGGCAAGCATCAGGTACACCAAAGAGTCTTCATCCACCTGGAGGCCAAAGTACTCGCTGTAGTCCCCCGAGAAGCCAGAGCCTGAGGAGTCAACACCCACACCATCAACACTCATCATGTGCATCACCCAAACTTTTCTAAAAAAAAATCCTTCAATCTTCAGTGTGTGTGCTGCAGTGGTTGTTTCACCTCACATCTTTTAACAGATTTCAAAAACAGTCCCTAATATCAAGACATTTCTGTTATTTATATAGGCTGATTTCCTGGGTCATTTAAGATAGAAATTATACATTTCTCTTTAATTAATTATCTGCCCACAGGTATATGAGCAACAACGTACAAAGATACCTGTTTATTAAGACACTGTGAAGTACTACCGACCAGTTTAGGATTTCAGAGGGATCCAATATGACGTAACACACATCAGTTTGTCTATCTTCGACCCCCAAAATTTTATCCACAATGTTTTCTTTTGAATCAACATTTGCAATCTAGACAAACAGTCTACATCTATTCCAGCTTTTCTTGGCACATTAATGCATTATACCCATCAACTGTTGATCCACTGAATAGCATGAAAGTGTTATCTTGAAATTTTAATTGAAAATGCCCTCTTCACTGAATAAATGATTGAAAAAAAACATCCAATCAGGCAACATTGTAGAATGTACAATTACAAAATTCACTTGGAAGGTTAACCTCACTTGAAATGCTGTAGAAGAGCGGGTTTTGTCAACCAATCAGGCTTTAGTACATTGAATGGTATGCCTGTGAGTACCTCATTTTAAAATAAATGTGATGAACTACATCTAATGATAAAACATCATCAGAAAAACGTTTTCCCTCCAGAGCCTCCAGTTTCATGTTCGGGAAAAGATTCACTCATCTGACAGCAGTTAGTCTATTGTGGCCTAATGTTTTTAAATTGAAAAATGCTTTATAGATAAGACATTCCACCACAGGATGGCTGGGAACAGTCAGACCTTTCAACCTAACTCATACTGGGCTCTTCCTTTAAGCTTGTTGAGTCTGGGGAGCATACTGCACTGTGGGTTTCAAAGGGAAGGAGGAGGATGTGCTTTAGACACAGTGCCCAGCCCAACACTAGATGCACACACACAGACCAGCTTACCGATGCCATGGTGATGGTACAGCATAGAGGTAACGCCGTCAAATCTGAAGCCATCAAAGCGGTACTCCTCCATCCACCAGCGCAGGTTTGACAGTAGGAAGCGCATTACTTCCCAGCTATAGCAGAAGACACACACAGGTACACACACACACACACAGGTACACACACACACACACACACACACACACACACACACACACACACACACACACACACACACACACACACACACACACACACACACACACACACACACACACACACACACACACACACACACACACACACACACACACACACACACACACACAGCTCAAGGTCAGATAAAGCAGAAGGTGCTGTGAATTATTCACACATCTCAGATCAGGCACTTTAGGCAGCAGAGATTAATTCCCACCGCTACAGGACATTCACAATTTGATAACCAAAGCTCCATTATGTTGGAGATAGAGTGTCAGTGACAGGAGATGGTGTTTTCATTAACTACACCATAGAGAGGATGCAGTCTTTCAACGTATCCAGTTGTCAGGATGAAAAATGCGGGGCTTATACAGTGCACAGCCAAAGTTTTCCGCTCGCATGACCACTGGGCAAGTGTTTAGTATGGCCAGGGCCAATCCCTGTGTATTTGAAAAGATAGGATTTCATGCACGTTGGGTAAACAAACACCATGCAGAGAGAATCAAGTTCCCTCTATCTCGATAAGATAAATTATACACTTCTGCTGTCTTTGCTTTCCATCTTTAACATATGACGAGATGCTCTGTCCCACAAGCAAGAGGGCAAATACTTGGGTGAACCATCAAAATGTCTGTTTGCTGGACCGTGGTGGTGGAGATTTGAGGAAGTTTGATTCCATAAATGGGCCCTGTCCCCATTTCTGACATTAGAAATGGAAGATTCTTCAGGATCTGAACAGTCCCCCAAGGCAAAAGAACACTACGCACCTCACCTCCTCCCATTCAGTGGGGCATGTTGCCATGGAAACGTCAGTTAAAACTAAAGATTTGGTTGCGTCTATGCTGTGTGAGTAATGAGCACCAAATGGAGCATTGTACACATGGATGCAGCGTTTTGAAAGCAACAGCAAAGTGCAGAGGATGTGATGCCCGTGACACATTCATGACACTGATTTAAGGTGAACTGCTGCATTTGCTTTAGGCCAAAAATCCCGACTCAGAAAGCTAAATGAACACAATGGTTATATAACCATGCCTTAATACCCTAATTTTTCTTTCACCAAATTAATTTAAATTGAATATAATTTGACCTCCAGAGGTTGACACCAACCTCAACGAAATGTATTGCACTAAGACAAAATATGTTTATTATTTACCATCCCTGGCTATACAAATGGACTGAACTGGATAGCATGTTGTTGAACAATTTAAGATGTAAGGCTCAATTTTTAGTACTGGCTATATTAAAATTGTAAAAGTGATATTGAATGAGGTATTCCTATTTCCGGAACATAATGAAACAAAATTACACTCTGAATTAGAAAAGTTAGACACCGAAAAAACAATTTTTTTTGCAATACCACATTGATGGAGAGTTCAACATTTTGGGGTTTAAATTATGCAATTTCATCACGTCAAAAAGTCTGGAGTCCCAGATTCATGTTGCAACAACACCTTAAGCTGCAACAATCCATCCATACACAATTGTTACTACAAAATACTCTTCTTTAAAATGATGGAATTGGTCCATCTCCTGAATGTTTCAACACCAAGAGGATTACATCCTCTATGGCAAGAAGTCAAAATCCCTGATTCTCTACATCTTTTATGGCAGAAGACAAAATCCCTGTTTTTCTTGCCCCAGTAAGCCATGACAGAAAATACATTGAAATGCGTCGCCTTCTGTGCTCCATTCCTCGGGGATGACCGACCTCGGCACTGTTTGACAGGTGTGAAGCTGCATGTTACAGTGGCGCTTCCTCCCTCCCTTGAGGAAGAGCAAGAGGGAGTCAGGATATGATCCGATATAGCAGCCAGGCTGGGTGGTCACGCAGACCTTGTGATAAATAGATTAGGTCCTCCACTCCACTGCGCAGAGCCAACAAAGGCTCAGACACAATGTATCCACATGGGAGGGAGATAATAGCCAGTGAGAGCCAGAGGGCCCAAGATGAAACCATACTGCCACATTAGGACACACGTTGCCATTCATCATCAAGTCCAATTACATAGTGGAAAAGTAGATCCCTATACTTGATGCAATACACTGCATATCTATACAGTTTAATGAAGTTATCACTTCGGTGTTAATACAAAAACATTGCTGATGACACTGTCCTGATGCTAACGCTCTGCAATGACAGTGAAACCAGGTTAGACAGCACTAATAGAGTAACACTCTTATATAGCTGCTTTTTAAGCTATGGTGCGTAATTTATGTCACCCCCATGAGAAATTCTGAGTAATTACATCAACACTGTCGGCGCATCAACATGAGGTAGACCTTCTGTGACCGCAAATCTATTTTATTCCTTCTGCTGTTAATCCAGGTTTTCATCTTGGTTAGCAGTAGTATCAACAACTGAAACATTTATTGGGTGCTTTTTGGGATTCTTCTGAGCTCCTGCGCCAGTGTCAGGGGTGACGCCAGTTTGTAAACACTGTCATAATGAGAAATACTTTTGGAGCTGATAATCAACCTTGTGTCAACTCATTGAATATAACCAATATTAATTTTTATGAAAAAATTAAGCAGTAGCATATAGCTTTAAAAAACATCTTTTGTGATGATGTTGTACCTGCAAGCACACATTGCTAGAAAAATTCCTAAGTCGCCTGAAATAACAGACATATTTTCAACCCCAGCTTCATGTCTGGTTGCTCCTTATCAGAGCCTATATCCTCTTCCAGTCGAACATGACTGTGACCCAGTTCATGGTCTTTATGTTCCGTTGTGAGCGGAGCAGATATGGAAACATGCTGCTGTGTTTCTAGAAGTCAGTTTTGTATAATGGATCAGGCAGCTTGTCATGATGGCTGAGAGGAAACTATTTAAGTCCCTGTTTCCACAACATCACAGGTAAGCTGCCGATAAGACCAAATAAATTTAAGAAGCTGACAGGTCATTCCAGCAGAAGTGTGATGCTCAAACAACGATGCTAGACAGCCTGATGGATGGTCTGTATTTGTTGGAGCAAAAAAAAGGAAAATAAGGTTCCCTCATTTAACACATTTCAAACTTTTTTCCAATCTGTGTGCAGGACAGACACTGACAGGAGTGACACCTGCAATAAATTAACATGACCTGGTTGAAGCTTGATATGTTTATTTATTCAGTCATGGAATTATTCATTCAGCTTGTGATTAAATACACATATGCACAGTAGACTCTTGAAGGATATGAATTGCTGATGTTTTATAATGTCCTTTCTATAAACCTCTGTGAATAAAAGTAGACATTTTAATCATGTTTGGTCGTGACATATCCTTAAATCAAATAAGCCACAGTCAAGGAAAACAGAGTTCAATCAGCCAATCAGCACAATGTGTGTCTTAAAACTCAAATATGTGCTCTGTGTTGGACATGTGTATGAAAAATAAATAAATAGATGTTTTCACTTCCTACGGCACTGATTAGCAGCCCTCCAAGCAGTCTGGTAGAGCTGGCTGCCTCACAGTGTAAACTCTTGTCTTGCTGTTTGACAGATTGTCCCTGTGTTGCCATGCTTTGTGTCAGATATCTATTTGTCTGGCATTCTTTAGGATACCTGGCAGCTAGCTGCTTTTGCTTGTCATCCTGGGAGGAATATTCTGCTGCCTTCGAGGCAGTTTGTATGTTAAGCAACCTGTAATTAGTATCACCTTGCACTTAGTGCCTATAAGAATCCAATTCCAGTCCGGCGGGCAAATTCAGCCCCATCGCAATTCTCTCAAATAGACTGTATTTTGGTGGAGCAGGATATCTCTGAAGGTGTACGCTCTCATGAATAATCACTTAAATGATATGGTATGACCTTTTTGGCAAAGACATCGTATAAAATGTCTACAGAGTCATAGCTATATAGTTGTGTTAAAACGTGCTGACCACTTGGATTGGTTACTCAAAGAGGTGTTTTACTGAGGAAATAACAGTCCCTGGGGTCATGGGACCCAGTTAAAAACGGTTAACTTAATGAATTTACCAAGCTTAGAAATGTGGTAATACTAAGTATGACTAACTCTTAATTTACATCTCTTGCAACTACATTTTATTAATATTATTAAATCAAAAAGTAATTCGCAGTACATTTTTTGTTTCTCTGCAATCTACACTCTATAAAACACGTATTTAATAAGTAAATTATTCATTGGTATCACATAAAACTGCCATGATGATACCTTTTTTGCAATTTTTTCCCCAGATACTTTAAAGAGTCTGGGGGCCATGAAGGTGCAGAGCTGCTATATGTTCCTTCCGACTGGCTTCATCCAGCACCTAGTGGAAGCACCGCAGGCAGCTCCAACCAGCCGCCATGCACAGCTCACCTACAGCTAAGTTCAGCTCATTAGCTGAAGCTCACCAGAGGGGAAAAACAGCTTTTCCCCTTGCTGCGTGGCCTGATGGGGCAGGGGAAATAACTCATGGGTAATAAATACTAAAATGACTGAATCTCCACTGAGTTGACATTTCAAGCGCAAGTTTATTGACTGATCAGACAGTAGCCAGGCCTCCAACAGTGGCCAAAAGTTGGTCAGAGTATGTACAAACCTAAATAAGGGTGATATAGATTGTTTTTTGTAATGGTTTCTGCTCTGCTTCTTTAAAATAAAAAGCTGTCATTTATCAGCAGGATGCTTCCCTACGTGCCTCCCCCTTGTGTACAGTTATTTTACTTTAGAGAAAAATATCTGTTCTGTAATCTTACTATTGCGTTATGTTACTGCAACCCAAAGACTATCTTGTAGTAATGAAAATGTATATGGCAAATGCTGTTTTTATAGTAGGTTGCAAACATTAACAAACAAACAAATATAATGCAATGGGTTTAGAACTTTATTATAAAGATGGTAACCTACATAATGTTGCCTTATTTGAACTCCAACCTAATCTCATTAAGGGAATGTTTTAAAGATATCTTTTGGGCTTATTCATTTTGAAAAAAATTAAAGCACACGCACACAATTATCTTGTCAAAGCGAGAATTATTGTCCCTTGGTCCCTCAAACACAGGTTTGATCCCTGAGCAGGAGGACATGGAGAAGGGGTTTAAAAGAGTTTTCAAAAGCCTGGCCCTGGGCCTATTTTTCATATCTTAACAATTCACACAAAGATTGATAAAAAAAGGATGCAAATGATCCTGAGAGAGGTGGTGATGGGGTGGGAGGGGGGATTATGGAACGAGCCCACATCAAGCTTCTCAGAACTCACATCTGAAGGCCCTGATCTGCAAAAAGGCTTGGCTTCTTTCGCTGCCAACCACGTACACACAGTACCACAAGCTTCTTTCACTCGGCCACCGTCTCAAGGTGACTTTCATGTCTTTGAAAAGGTTTATGAAGGAAACGACGAACAAAAAAATAGTGCTAATATCCCTCGGTTAGTTTTTTGTTTATCACATCAAAAGAAATTGAGTGTCAAGTGCATCACCTTGTACATTCACGTCAAAGGTAAATTCAGATCGGTTTTGGAGTTTAAGGTCTTTAACATATGGTCAATTGATGTATCAAGCAACATCCTTTGATGTTTCAATTGCACTTGGAACATTTTAGTTAAAAAACGAGGGTTCAAGCAAAGCCTTTATTACCTTTTCTCCACTAAACTGAATTGATTCATCCCTAGTAACAATTTAGTAATTCAGTTAGAAGTTTAAGCTTCAACTTTCAGCAAAGAAGTAGCAAGAACTTTCTGACATACACGAACCAAAGTGTCAGCAAAGCACGCGTCTGCAATGTCTGCAGGGCACTGAAGTTAACAACTGGATAGAAGGAATGGGTAAACAGCATTCTCTCACTTCGCTGAGCTGAATGTCTAATGAGGGAAAATTGAAAAAAACCACATACCAATAAAAACTTGTTCTTAATAAAGATGTGGAAGAGGAGTAGCAACAAGGCAAACATAGCTTTGGTCTGCCAGTATCCGTCAGACCTAATAAGATCATCATGGTCAGAGTGGGGTGGCTGAGAGCAGGGTTGTTAGATTAAAAACAGGTTGTGTTTCACACTAGGATCGCGGCTAGCCCCAGAGGATCATTTCCTTCCAGAGGGATCATAGCGGAAAGCTTTTTACACAAACGTTGATTTAAACAACCTGAGAGAGAGGCAGACAAAACAAATGAACTGGCGATGACATTGCGGAGCTCCTTCGGGCTTTTACAAATGACTCCTCATATGCCTCCCAGTCGTGGCATATGTCTGCACCATGTTTAATGAGCGCTTCTGATATAAGGAGAGTTCAATACCTAATGAAAGAAGAAAACCTTGTTCTCCTATTATAGACCCCATGCCTGACACTAAACATTGTCTAATGTATTGGAAACCGTTGCACACCGACACACACAGCTATAAAAAGGGAGTTCAAAAAAGCCATTTAATAGACTCAACAGTGCCTGATCCTCTCTAATGTGTGCCGGGATCATTTTCTGGGTACAAAGGCTAGAGGAGACACTTAATTAACAGGACCTACAACAACAACACAATCAATGGTTTTGTTGTGTACCGAGCACCAGCAGTAAGTCTGCCAACTTAAGGCCTTTCTTGTTTTTCCTTAAACTTTTGTAAGTAGCTGAAAATACGAACATTATTAGCAAAGCCTGCTGCCAAAATATAATCCTTACTTCGGAACGCATTCAAATTCAAGACCTGTCCGGCCAAATGTGTTAAAAGGTAAGATCAAGAGCATCTGAGGAAACTAAAATTCACTACTAATAGCCCATTTTACGCCTGAGAAATATCAGATTAACCGTGAATTTGACTGGATGGCCATTTCAGTGAGACATGTAATATGTCATCTTGAGATCATGTCTTGCATTCGACCTTCATTACGTAATGCTGTATCAGATGGCATGAGGAAATATGAAGAGTGGTATGTCAACTCCCACATCCGTCACAACTTTGCAATCACTTGTTATTGTTCCCTTCCATAAGAACACTTTTTTCTTACCTTGTCGAAATTGAAACAGTGAAATGGCAGTTTGCAAATATAAAGCTTCTGAAGGATTTTAAAACATGCTTTCACCATAAGGATCAATGCACATCTAATACATTCAGTTGATCAAAAAATTTATATTATCTTGAAATATCTAAGATAGTAGTTTTTTGTAAAATGTAAATATAATGTGAAAGAAGATATTTTATATATCTCTTTAAAAAATACACCCTTTAATGCCTTTGAGTTTACTTTTCAATGACTGCACTCTTTCTTCATGCAGATGAATGGGAACATATATCCAGACAGGAGGTACCTGGAGTAGTTGAAAAGGCGGCTGTCCCACTGGCTGTGCTCCCCTCTGGGTGGAGAGTGGAAGAAACAGGAGTCAGAGCCATCAAAGTTGTTGAGGCCGTCCTCAGTGTTCTTGGAGGCGTGGCTGTGAACCACATCCAGCAGCACCACGATGCCCATGGAATGAGCCACATCTATCAGCTCCTTCAGCTCCTCTGGGGTACCGTAGCGACTACACACACACACACACACACACACACACACACACACACACACACACACACACACACACACACACACACACACACACACACACACACACACACACACACACACACACACACACACACACACACACACACACACACACACACACACACACACACACACACACACACACACACACACACACACACACACACACACACACACACACACACACTGCATCAACACTGTCGGTGCATCTACATAAGGTAAGCCTTCAGTGATTATATTCCTTCTGTTGTACTTTACGTCCATGTTTTTTTTTCTCAGCAGTAGAATCAACAACTGAAACATTTCCTGGGTGCTTCTAGAGCTCCAGTGTCAGGGGGTGACACCAGTTTGTAAATGCTGCCTTACTGAGAAATACAGAGAGTTTTGTGGAGCTGATAGGCTTGATCAACTTTGTGTCAATTTGTTTGGCGAATGTAACCGACATTCATTTACATGAAAAAGTTACGGTATATAGCTTTAACCCAAACAGAAACCTCATCCTTCAATCTAAATCCTAAATTTCCGATAAGCATTTAACAACTAGTGAGCAGTATATGTATTTATTATTGAATTCCCTGGGACAAATTGTTATATGCGATATAAATAAAATTGCCTTGACTTATTTCACAAAGAAAATGTCCTTTGTAGATCATTTGTTCTATGATCATCCATTCCAACCACACTGTGACGAGGGCTTCCTGCGGTATTATGACTCCTCTGCAGTCCTTTAATGCTATTTAAAAAGGATCATAAAGACGACACTATGGAGCTCACATGACACTCCACGGACCAACTGTAAAGTATGCATACATTCATATAGATAGACACACATATCTCTCTGCACACTATTCACATTGTCCACTAGCCTCCCATCTTTCCTTCCAGCTATCACTATATCAGCCCCCTTGTAAAACAGGACACATAGCGCCAGTGTAACTCCGCTTCCCAGCACTCAACCGCTCAGGTTTTAAATGACACTGAGAGATCAATCACGGGTGAAATTGGACCATATACATTACACTTCGGGTTTATGCTCTACTCTAAAGCAAGGGAGGAGAGATATCTGAAAGAAAATAAATAGTCCAACTCTAGCCCACCTTTTATGATTCCCTCCACTCCCTGGATTAACAGCAAATGTATTTACAGCGTGTCAGACTTCCTAAACTTGGTTTTAAAAAGGTGCTACGAGGAACTTTTAACTATTTCAGAAACAGTCTAATTTTTCCTCTGAAAAGAGACCATCAGTTCAAAGAATGATATTCGTTCTTAATGCAGTTGTCATGGGTGCACTCACTCAGGAACTACGGCTGTCATAGTAAAAACACTACCTATTTTGTACAAAGGGGGTGCAAGAATGAACACAAACTGAAATTTTCTCGGAGCACCTTTACGGGTGACTATTTATAAGAAGTGGGAGCTTCTCACTAAGTCTCCTCTTCATGATTAACCCCTACCAATAAACATCTAATTCCCAATCTTTAAAATTATTTTCAGTTATATTAAAGTGCAGATACAGCAAGTGAAAGAGAATGGGTGTAATGTGTTAAACACAGCAACTTAATAAATAAATATACCTTGTAGTTATAATTGTAGCCCTGGCTAATTGGGTGACACCTGTAGTCAAAGGCGGTTTTCACAAAAAAATCTGTAGGAGTTCTAATAGAAATGATTTTCATCACCGGTAGCAGTTAACACCTCTTGAGCAGCAACTTTTAGAAATGTGACAGACAAAGAGTTTTAGTTTCTACTGAATCAAAACATGCTATGACAGTTTTTTTAACCGAACTTTGAAATCATGAGTGTAAAAATGCACAAACCTCAAACAGACATAGTGACATGTATTTACCTGGAAGCAGCAAAGAAATTTGTAATCTGATATCCAAAGCTTGCATAGTAGGCATGCTCCATGATGGCCATCAGCTGGATACAGTTGTAACCTGGAAACAAAGGGCATTTTTTTCCATGTCATCTTCTCTTTTCGTATCATAAAGTGGGTAATATATCACATTTTCATGGCCTATACCAATACAGCAACATTGAGTATCTGCACATACCGATGCCAATCTGATACCTACTGTATGTCTTCTATCCCTGTCTCAAACAACTAAGCTGTTAATAATACATTTGTATGGATGAACTTTGTTTAACCTACTCATTTAAAAAAATAATAATGCTCAAACTGTGAAACAAATATTATAGTCCCCTAAAGGAAGAAATACAAAGCCCACATATGATTCAGCTATGCAATACTGCAGGTCTTCTTTTCATGTAAACCTTCTCACAGACAGAACTTTAAGCTCCATTTTTGAGCAGAAGTAAAGTTATGAGAATTTAGCATATTTTGACTGTTTGATATGTATAAAAGCAGCTGTAGAAGATATAAACTGGGCGATATCGCTCCAAAGGATGGTGATGAGTTTTCAACATATCGTCAAGTGATTTTGGTCGGTATGGGAAAGAAACTGATGCAGTTTCATTACTGATGATTCTTAGACTGTGTGTACCACATAGGGTTAAACAAGACGTGCTTCCTATTTAATACATATAAATATGCTCAACATTATCTACTGTTCTGATGTACTCACGTACATTTAGTACAACAAACATCTGGAATCATTACAACTAAATACCACTTGACCCGTGTCAGTCATACTGTATGTATGCAGCTCCAGGCATGTTCTCTTTTTGACAGAAGCTCCAGCATGGTAAAGACAAGCTGCGGTTACAGAGGAACACCAGCTATCAGAGTCAGGAGGTCATGTACAACATTTCAAAAAAGGAAACGAAAAAATGCTTCTATGAATAAGAGAACAACAGGCTTTTAAACTGCCACTGAGCACTCCAGAGGGAGGCCCTGAGGTTTAGCAGATTTATTTATTTATATCGCAGCTTCTTTTCAGTCAAGAGATATTGAAAAGAAAAATGTCACCTTCTAAAGGAGTGTGACAAAGCACCGGGGTGAGAGGATGTTTTTCCCTTTTTTATATTTATATAGTTATATACAGTACTCTCTCCACAGTCAAGAAAAGGAAATGGCAGGCAGAGGCAGCCCGTCACTAGAGACGAGGGAGTTTATCCTCCTGGAGAATCCTATTGTGCAGATTCCCTCACTGCTGCAGGTAGATTCTTTGACAGCATTTACTCTGGCAGTTCTCTTTCCCACTAAACTGGATGACACAACCAAGGAAACAGCACTTATCAGATGGCTCCTGGTTCGCCGTGCCAGTCATATCTTTGCCTTTTATTAACCTCAGGGCGGGAAGCTGCATTTGAATGCAAAATAATGCCACATCTCTATTAGCAGAATTGCAAACCAAGACAGGAATCTGTCCAATAAGTTTAAATTCCCATTTGAATAGCTTTTCATCAAAAGGCATTATTGTGTTTTATTATTGTGAAAATGAATCAGACACCCTGGTTAGGAGTCACAAATGTAGTGAAGACATAAGACACCGCTCGCAAGTGAATGCACATTTATATTTCTTTGAAATATAAGTAAGCTTAATCATAGCTGCAAGCAGCAACAGACTCTCTATTCCAGTCCTAAAATGTAGTGATTAAAGAGGACCTATTATTCTACTTTTCTGGTCTTAATTTCTTGTTTTACACTGCTATAGAGCAACCTGACACGAATCACATCACAAAAAACTATGTAGATTTTTAGAGTTAGCACATCCTGTCAACACTTGAGTGTGTGTGCTTCGGCTCCCTCCGCCTGTGCTTCGGCCATCTCCGCTCCCCTCCCCCCCCTCCTGCAAACCCCACTCCGTTGTGATTGGTTACCTTCCTTCCGGAACACTTTCAGTGGCGGGAAGCGCGAGCATGGACCTATAAGGGCGCGAGGCAGACGCGAACAGGGAAGTGACAGCCTTACCATACATGGAAACATCCGCGTGGAGACGTCACAAAGTTTTATGCGACGTCACAAATTATGAAAGGGTAGACCGCTTTGAAGACGTGACTTCTCGACTGGCTAGAATAGTGTTTAGTGCTCTGCACAGACACCCCAGACGGTCAGCAGGGAATATGTCGAAATGCATGTAAGTCATTATTTGATAATTTAGTATGGTTAAGCATGACTATGAATCATCATAACAACGTTTATAGGTCATAAAAGTCAAAAAGCATCATAGGTCCTCTTTAAGGAAAAGGGTGTCATTCTCTAGGCCAGGGTTTTTCAAAGTGTGAGAGAGTGAGCCCCCCCTCAGAGAACAAATTTCAGCGGAGCCCCTCCCCCACCAAAAAAAAATTGTGCATTTTTAAAAACATTTTTTAATTCATTTTAACATCTTATTCCAGTGTTTGGATTGTAGTGACTGAGTGTGCAGCAGAGTGAGGAAGATAGGCAGAGAGAGAAAAAAAAATTAAAAAAAATAAAAATAAAGTGCGCACGCACGCACACACACACCTTTTTTAAAGTTTTTTTTTCATATTCATCCGTGTCCCCCCTGCTGCCATAAGGGGCGCGCCCCACAGTTTGAAAACCCCTGCTCTAGGCAATTTGTCTTCAAAACAGTTGAAAAGAAAATTAAATTTGGTCAATCACAAAAAATGAATTGAAAACATTTGACTATACTAGCTCTATCATTGGAAACTAAAACAAAAATTGGTATGGAGGACATTTTTAAAAGGTAACATTAATAGTCACAGCTGCCTGATGAATAGTTGGTTTTTATCAGAGTTCAAGTTTGGAACAATCACAGTTTATTCTTATAAATATTCATATCAAGTACAAGTAAGGCATCCACTGAATTTATTGACTTTCAGAAATGTTTAAATGTTTATCAAGTTGACTAATAAATAAACTCTATGTATAATTACTCTTAGAATAGCTGCAAAAGCCAGTCACATAAAACCGGAGGGTCAACCAATCAATCAGCCCACTGTCAAGTCCAAATGCAGAGAAACTTTTTGAGAGTTAGACTGAATTAATCAGAATGAACAAATGCGTGTGGAGTGCATGGAACAGCAAAAATAAATAGAAATACATTCGAAATCTGTAGTAAAAGTTAATTCTATAGCTTTCCAAGTAATTGTGACAATTTATCATTATATAAATTGTAGGTCTGTATGGTATTTGTGTTACTGAATGATACACAGTACAGGGAAACTACTTTGGCTGTCTGTGTCAGGATCATGGAAAGGGAAACAAGTTGTCAGTTTTGGAGCCATACCTAGCTGTGTGGTGGTGCGTGACTTGTGCTGTGGAGCCCCCTTTTTTTTTTTTTTTTTTTTTTTTTAAACAAAGCACAGTCCAATGGTCGGTGATCCCTGTAGGTCAAGCAGGATGTTTACTTGCTGATGTGGATGTGAGCAGAGGGAGTATGACAGGTCAGCCACTGAACACACTGCTATGGGAGCAACAGTGACACTCAAAGCAGCATGGCATGCGTGTCTGCCGGGTGGTGGACCAGTGTTGACAGATTGGCACAGGACACTGGCTGACTGGAAAAACATGGCTCTTGAACCCACTCAACTCTTGTTTTTTCTCTTTCAACATTGTTGGCTCTGATTTTATGTGTAGGGAGGTACAGAATATACAAACCTCATCTTAACCCATTGATGACTATGGCAATCTAGGATGCATGTCCTTAATGCCTGAGGGTTTTCTGAAAAAATAGTACGAATTGTCCAGTCTACCAAAACCTTAATATCTAAGCCTGTGTAGCACATAGAAACATGAAATAAAATACATTTAAAAGTTAAGGTTCTCAGGTTTTATTTAAACATGCTCCCTTAGCGCTTACACACCAACATATTTTTCTAAAAATCGTCAAAATTAGATGGGGGAGAAAAAAAAGAATAAATAATATAAAATACTTAGTGTGATTTTCGTCAGTAGCCTATAGTGGACCTTGATTCTGCGCACCAAACGCCACTAACTGTTCTGTAATACACTATCGCTGACACAGCCGGCTTATTTTTTTTTATTATTTTGTTTTATTTTTTATTTTTTATTTTTTTTATTGATGTGATTTTCGCCAAACCACACAACTTTTGGGTGATCACGTGGTCTTAAAAAATCAACAAAACCCACCTCATGTGTATTTGAACCAATGACAGTGCATTCTATGCTGCGCATGCCATGAAAATTAGATAAAGTAACAATGCTGCACGATGCAGCATCAGGCAGGAGAGGCAATGTGGCATCGCGCAGCAGCCGTCATCAATGGGTTAAAGCCCCTGTAAAACAAAATCCTTCTAGCTATGTAATTTCGGGAGTTAGTTGCATGAAAGTAAGCAGTCATACGGCCACACCCACACAGTCCTGTCAAACGGTCTAGACAGTAAAAAAGCCTATTATAATATCTATGAATTTTCAATCAGATTTTTTTTTAAAAGCTTATTAAGAAACCCACCTTTAATATCATATATTGATTTTTATCATTTTAGACCAGATTTCCAGAGGCTTTTAAGCTTCGTTACTGCTTTTGTTCTTGGCTGGAGGAGATGCAAAATGTTCTCAACTTGAGTCAACACAAGCTCTGACACTTGGGTATGGAGAATCACAGCAGGATGATTGCAGTGCACTTCTTACAGACTTTTGTAGCCAACGAAATAAGAGAGAAACTATAGGAGGAAGTGAAAAATATCAACGGGTATAAAATGGTCTCATGTCTTACCCAGGTCTTTTATATGCGGCAGCACCTTGGTTGTGAAGTTGGTGTATGAGGCAACCTTTTCCTCAGGTGAAGCGATGCCCACGTGGGCTTCATATATTCTCAGGCTCCTAGGTTTCTTTGGCCGAGGGTGGATTTGCTGCAGAGGAAAAAACAAAATTATACAGAAAATTATGACTGGTCCACTGCTTTTTCCTAAAAAATTGTTTAAAATACAGTACATTCGGTGAGTAAGTATGCACTGAAAGGTCAACGTGTGAGTTTTCTGGGTCTCTGCGCCCACTTCTTACCACAGGAGGCTGATAATACTTCTGCACACGTTAAATATTAAAAAACATCTATGATTCACACTGGCTGTGTTACGCAACAGAAGAGGGATATGTTTTATACATAGAGAACCAGTTTCCCTGATGGCTGCCCACCAGGTCTTGTGAACCCACTATTTGAAGTGCGTGATTGAGCCACTCGTAAATAAAGTGAAAATAAAGGAAGTAAGAGGGCTACGCTAATTAAAACGGTGCAACATAACAAGCGATAAAGAAGGCACGGTGGTGTTTAATAGCCTCTTATTGTTTTCACTTGTGTAACACTTTTGCTGAGAACGTCAAGTAGTGTTGAGACACATTCAGACCCTCTTAAATCAGCTGTATCAAGCAGCCGCATTAAGAGTAGCCACAACAGCTGTAGATGAAAGGCTGATTTTAAAATGTAAAATAATATGGGAGGCTGTTTGAGGAACTGAAACAGACAAAACAAATAAATAAAAGGTAAATAAAAACTGAAAAAACACATTAGTTAAACATTTAATAATAACTTACAACGTAGGCCTGAGGGGGATCCCAGTGAACCCAGCCGTAGACGACAGATTGGTCATCCTTGGTCACATATTTTGCCCAAGGCGAGTTCCGGTACAGGCGCTTACCCTCTTTGGTGTGAACTACCACCTAGGAGATTGAGACAAATGGCTGTTGGGTCTTAGCAAGGGCATTGAGAACGACATAGAGAGGGGACATTCAAAATGCACAATCGGATCCCTATAAAAGCTCAGAGCCAGGGGTACAAACATTGTCTAAAAGTACGAGAGAGGACATGGATGAAATGGAACACATTGTAGATTATCACTAACCTACAGGAAGGATGGTGCATCGATAATATAGAAACTGAAATATGATGAAAAAAGCAATGCATAAGAGAAAGGGTTTGGGGGGGGGGGGGGGGTCGTCGAGTTTACGAGGCCTGGTTCACAAATCAACATACTGTAGGCTATAAAGTCCGCTGTGGCTTCTGTGTTTCTGTCCCTGGATGTATGTGGTCGTTTGTGAAGTCAGCATTTATATACATCTTCAAAGCCATGAAATGCTTACTTCATAAAACTGTGCTGTTCCTCCTCATCCATTACAGAGAAGAGATGATGCAGATTGTTCAACCAATAACCCAAACATTTGTCAATGTGTCAACGGGAAAGCCGCCCCTCTTCCACATAGCAGCTCCCTGCTCTCCAACACCATATACAAAGCTTTAGAAGACATTGGATGGTTTAGGAAATACTACAGTATAGAGCAGAAAACTGGTTGTAATCAATCTGGATTCGATGATAATTTTGCCGTGTTTTATTTTTTAGCCCCTGGCTGACCGATCCGGAGAGGAGATTTTTATCCGGCTAGGGAGCAATTTAGAAAAACTGAATCATTATCCTTTGCCTCTCATCCATTATTTCTGCCATTCAGGACTGAAAGGGGGCCGAATAGGTAGAGTTTGGAAAATCTAACTGACGAGTTACTTTGCCTCCATCATTCAAATAAGAAAGGAGAAAGCCAGCGTGAGTTGGAAAAACCCGCCAAGAAATCGATCCTGTAGTGTTACCCGCAGCATGTGTTCACCCTGTTTTGTCCCCTGCAGAAACAGGCATTATAACCCAACTAATTCTGGCCACTGTTATGAAGTAATGACTGTTCCAATGCCACCTGCCTGCGAGCAGTACGCCAGACCCCCCTCTGGGGTTTTTTCATTATGGCCAGGCCACCTGGGGGTTAGCTGCCTGGCTCCCCTCATGAAATGCTTCACAGTTTATAGGATTAGGAAAAGATAGTTGGATAAATGGACTGGCATAAAGGCTGACAGAGCGCTGGTCCTTCAGACAAATTGGCCAGTATCAGGCACATTAAAGAAAAACCAGACTGCTGGGCAGGCTGAGGGGGTACGTGGACAGGAAGAACCAACAAGCGCCAAGCAATATGCGGGGAAGTTAAGGTGTGAAAGAAATAGTGGGTGTTTGATTGCTTGGATAACACTTCAGTTCACTTTTAATAAAGTGTTGCATACTCGAGTCTCGACTTACAAAGAACTTATTGTTAAAACTGTATACCCGCAAAAGGGACAGAGCTTGTTAATGGAGACAAATTGGGCCCAGAACAAAGGAGATGGAACGGCTCTACACAAGAGTGATTGGAGCTAGGTTTGTGCTTCCATGAGGGAGTGCTGTGGAACTAATTCTGAAGTGGAGCTCACAGCAAGACAGCCATTCATAGGCAGCAGGGGTGCACACGGAGAGGCCAGGTGCCAGCGTTTCCATCTGCTTCTTATCGTCCTTAGACTGACCTCCGCTGACAATGGGAGCCGGGCAGCCTGTCCAGGGCGCGAGCGTGTGCCAACCATGACCTGCTCCCAAGGAGAGTGCTGCCACGGCAACGCCATCCATTCTACGACTGGCATCTCATTTCACTTTGATTTCTCATCCGTGCTGTTTGCTTGGGGAAACAATGCATAATGGGGAGGTGCGTCTTTTGCATTTAACCCTGATGAATTATTTACTATGGAGCTAAAAACCAATCATCTATTCTACACCCACTGTGGGCTGTGCTTCTGCACAGACCAACTGAACAATGTGCGGAGGGATACCTGCCTCACACAGTAGCCGAAATAAAAAGCCATCAGATGGGCTCCTTGGGTGTATCTAGCCTCCGCTGTGTAGATTGTGTAGTCTCCCTCCTGCACGCTCAGAGTATGACATGTTTTCACTTCATAAGACGCCACACATGACAGGGAATGTCCCTCGTCCGTTACATTGACACGGCAAGAAGACACCTACAGAGGGTGAAAAAACAGCTAGGAAGGCGCTGTGTTCGCTACCTTGAGTTTGGTGTTATGATCCACGGCTGGAGACTTGTCAGGCTTGGGCGGTATAATCAGTTCCCACTTGCCAAATTCTTTCTGGGTGTAGCGGTGGGAGAATTTGTCCCAGCCATCTTTGGGGGAAACACAGAAAGGAATTTTTTAAAGACATCAAATTAATTGGTTAACAACACAGAGCCAAAAACTCAATTCTGATTAGTATCCTGATCTGAGGAAGCCATGTGATCATACATGCCTATGACAGAACAGCCAAAGTCAGAACATGAATCTCTCTTGTCCCTTTGGTATGGTATCCTGAAAAAATTACCTATGGTCTCTGGCACAGTTTAAATGTACAGAAGCATGTACAGAAGCATGTGTATGTATGTATGTATGTATGTATGTATGTATGTATGTATGTATGTATGTATGTATGTATGTATGTATGTATGTATGTATGTATGTATATATATATATATATATATATATATATATATATATATATATATATATATATATATATAAATGGTTGGTGGTCCTCCCTTAAAGAGAGACGTGGCGCACATTGGCACATTTTTATTTACAAAGCCTTGACCGGGAAGCTTCCCCGTTATTTAACAGAAATGCTGCAAATTTCAGATGGGCTTTATCAGACCCGCTCCACTGATATGCTTATGCTTTATGTCCCACAAGCCCGTTTGAGCTGGGAAAGACAGCTTTTAGCTTCAGTGCCCCCGACTCCTGGAACAACTTACAGCAACAAATTAAACTAAATACCTTCATATCCTTTAACCAATTTAAACAAACTATCTTAAATCTGCCAAACTCTACTTGTAACTGTTTTAATTAGGCTATATTGTACTTTCACCCATTTAATTTTAATTGCTGCCACTCTTCACCACTGTGTAAATGTTTAAAAAAAAATTCTCTTCACCTGTTGTTGTGTATTTGATGTATTTGCATTGAATATTTTGTATGTATTGTTGTTTTCCTTTGAATTTGTTTTGAACTCTACGTCATTGTACATGAGGGTCACCCCTCAATTGGTCTCTCGAGGATAAATAAAAGTTAAATGAAAAATTAAATGAAAATAAATGATTGTTATTACCTCAGTTTTTGTTTGTAATATTATTCTGTATTTTAAAAACAAAAAAAGACTTTTTGTTAATTCACCACCAGGAGTGGCCAAAGTCAGACACTTTAATCCAACCACGCCAGGATCTCTAATTATTTGTGATTGCAAAAAATGACAAATAACAATTGCACTCTTCCTTTTTTCAGCGCGTTGCCACTTTTTCTTGTGCAATTAACAGCTTTTTGCTGAGAGTCAACGATGTCACTTTTGTTCTATTTCGATTTCTCCCCGTGATCCTGATCCTCCTCTTTAATTTTCAGAATTTTACACTTCATCTTCATACCATTTGTATCTCTGCCGTGTCTGAAACTTCTGAAGTTATTATTTCTTGCTGTTTTTATTCGCTGAACCACTCTTTATCATGAGTAAAGCAGCAGGTTCAGTCATCTAAAAGAAAAACTGATAAAAAACCACTTCACTGCTCAATAAATGTTATCTTTGAGGGAGCAACACATAGGCATAACCTGCCCAATACACATTAAAGATTGTCATTGACTGACAGGATTTTATTAGGACAAAAAACATTTATTATAAAGCAACCACCTTGGCATGTCAATTTAGGGATTATGTTTTTATTCAGTAATCCATATCTGCTTGCCACGTATGAGCATAAACAACGATGGCATAGAAAAATGAATCACAGGAGGAGATGCTCCAGAAGTGACCGGGCACGACACCAGCACTCTTCAGGCGAGCCGAGTCATGTGTTTTCACAATTTATATATCTCCCTTTGCTTACACTCCTCTGAAAAAAAAACTGTGCATTACGCATCCAACCTGCTACATATTCATATGACTAAGGCCTGCCGGGCTGTTTCCACATTTTCTAGGAAATTGAAATCAAATAATATGACTGTCTCGTGTCAAAATGTAATCTCTCACAGAATTGAATGTCGGAATTGAGCTTCTGCCCAAGGTCCTGGGAAGATAATTAAAAAAGGGAAAAGGAGCGGGAGAAATATGGAAAAGGGGAATGGCAGCTACATAACTAACTAGCACAAAAAATGTGTAGGGACAACCAATAAATTGACAAATCTCTGGTTTGGCATACAATATCAATCTGAGGGTATTACTGTTTGCATTTGCTTTCCTTTATCATTACCTGCAGTGCGTCAGTTCAGAATGGCTTTGGCACAGAGGAAAAGTGTTTGCGCTGTGGCGTGGCATAGCAAATGGTGTTTGAGTCATGTGCAGAGCTTTACAAATCTTTCAACATCCTTATTTTTATTTCTATTATTACATGTTTTTGTTTGTCCTTTGAGGTTAATATATTACTACTGCGTGTGTAATAGAGCTCAGTGCATTAATATATTTGATAAAGAGATTCAAAGAAAGGAAAGAAAATGACACTGAGATTGCATTTCATTGTATATCTGTGTGATAGATGAAAGCCAGTCTCATTTAATCTTGTTAATGATGACGAAAATAAATAATTGCAGCACTTCCACAGCCCACATTAACTGAAAAAAAAAACACTCAAAAGACTATTAACCTGAAATTACTTTCAAAGTTTAAGACCGGAGGGAATGGAGATTTCAGTGCAAACACAGAGGTTGCACTCTCCCAACAACTTTGCGGGGAGATGATGAAATATTCGGCTACTAAAATATTAACCACCACTTCCCCATTCAAAAGAAGCCCCTTCAGTATGCAAGTTTATCCTGTGTAATCAATATTTTCCATATTTCCTACTCCCAGGTTGCTTGATCAAAAGGGCTGATACCCTTGTACCGCAGTTCTCTCTGATTTTTCTTAATGTTTGGCACTTTTGTGTTCAAAAGTGCAGAAAATGTCAAATTTCTTATTTAATGCCCCATGAAGACATGCAACCTTCCCGTCTGCACTGAAATCTCTTTTTCCTTTTTGGTCCCAGCAGTGTACATAGCTCCATATTGAAGTGGCATTTCGTATTTATTAATGCAAATTATATTTGCTAATGATTGTTACTATGCAACTGAAGTGAGGCATAAATCCATCTGTCTTCAAAACACAGTGTTGACACCTCTCGTGCCTTATACTTTAGAGTTTTTTTTCTATCAAATAACTCATTATTTTAAAGGTGCTAGGAAGAACTTTAATAATCTCTGAAACAGTCTCACTTTTCCTCTGATGATCATAAATGACATTTAACAGCAAACAACACCATCAGTACAAAGAATGCTATTTTTATAAAGTTTTTCTTACAGCTGGCGTTAAGCAAACAATTCAATTAAAAAATAAATTAAAATAAATAAGCATCAATAAAATGCTGTAGTATAGCTGAGCTGAAATAACCTGGACATGACACTGCTGAGGTGTTTTTGTTCAGAAGAGAGACGGTTCTCCTCAGGAATACTTACTGAAGTCACCAGTGAGGAAGAGGGCCTCTGCAGCCGGAGCCCACTCCTGAAAGAACAGGCTGTTGTCAGGCTGTCGCTGCACCCCAAAGGTGTTATAGCTGCGTGTGAACTGGTCGAAGCCTCCCTCCGCCTCTTCCAGCTGAAAAAGCTGCTTCTGTAGCAGCGCATACCTTCAAAAGACAGGAAACACACACACACAACTGTATGAATGAAATGGAAAGCCACTATTGGATACACAATCTGCTGGATACATATATTATACATCATCAATGATGGGATGCATCAAGCTGTCTCCTCTGCTTCTACTTGACATGGCTTTTTTATTCATTTACCAGAATGCTTTTTGACAAGCAGGATGGATACCTAAATTATATTGTTGTTGCTCTGGTAAGTATTCACAATGGCAACAAACAATGTTGCCACGTCCAAATAACATCCTGAGCCATCAATTAAAGTTACTGGGGACACGGACAACAGTTACTACGTTGTACAAGTTATGTTACTTAGACCAGAAAAAGCAGCCCATCCATGTCAGCGTTATCACTTTTTACCCATTAACAAAATGTATAACGACAATATTTATTAATTATCCCATCATTTCTGTGTAGTTAATGGTATTCCATTTAACGGGTTGTTAAGTTTTTTAATATATATATATATATATTTTTTCAAATGTTTACAGAGGACTTTTCCTTTAAAGCTCCCATATTATACACTTTTCAGTTCTATTATACACCATATTATATGGTCTTTGTGGTCCCCAATACGTTTTTCTTCAATTTTTTGCTGAAAATAAAACTTTCAGATCATTTATTGTACTATGCTGATGTTCAGCTAATCTCACAATGGCCTATTTTTTAAAAAGAGCTGCAGCTCCCCTCGTAAATATACAATCTATGAGCTCCCCCCGCCCCCTGTCCGGAAGCGAAGCCAGATACGCCTCGCCCTCTGTCTGTTTGTAAACAATCATGACGTATAGCCTGTTAGCACAGTTAGGTTTAGCCTACCCATGAGAAGAACCAAGTCTAGTGCTAGTAACGCACTTTGAACAGTTTGACATGACCTATCCTTGTCTACATGAAAGACTATGTTCATACAGATGCACTGACAGCCACACGCTAATGGAAACGGCATGTTCACAATAAAAATGCTGCAAAAGATGGTGGCTACTGCGAAGCTAGCTCGGGAGCTAGCTGCTAACAATACCACTGAAATCAGTGGAAAAATTATCTTCAAAGGCAGAATTCTTCAGTATACCTTCCATTCCTTTGTCCTGTTAAAAACGAGGCATTTCCAGACTGGTGTGGGGAATATATATAGTTTATATATATATATATATATACACACTATATATATATATATATATATATATATATATACACACTATATATATATATATACATACACACTATATATATATATATACATATATACACACTATATATATATATACATATATATACATATATATATATATATATATATATATATATATATATATATATACACACACACACACACACACACACACACACACACACACACACACCAGCTGGCTATATATATATATATATATATATATATAGTGTGTATATATACAGTATCTCACAAAAAGTGAGTACACCCCTCACATTTCTTCACATTTTTCTTTATTTCTTTCCATGGGACAACTCTGAATAAATGACACTTTGATACAATGTAAAGTAGTCAGTGTACAGCTTGTATAACAGTGTAAATTTACTGTCCCCTCAAAATAACTCGACACACAGCCATTAATGTCTAAACTGCTGGCAACAAAAGTGAGTACACCCCTTAGAAAAAATTTACAAATTGGGCCCAAAGTGTAAATATTTTGTGTGGCCACCATTATTTTCCAGCACTGCCTTAACCCTCTTGGGCATGTAGTTCACTAGAGCTTCACAGGTTTCAACTGGAACCCTCTTCCACCCATTCATGACGACATCTCGGACCTGGTGGATATTAAAGACCTTGCGCTCCTCCACCTTCCGTTTGAGGATGCCCCAACAATGCTCAATAGGGTTTAGGTCTGGAGACATGCTTGGCCAGGCCATAACCTTTACCCTCAGCTTTTTTAGCAAGCCACTTGTCGTCTTGGAGGTGTGTTTGGGGTCGTTATCATGTTGCAATACCACCCTGCGGCCCAGTTTACGAAGGTTGAGTGCACATGGTCAGCGTCGTACACAGAGGTTGGCTTTGGAAAATAGACGCATGAGTGCTGCCAGCATTGCTGAAGGGCTTGAAGGGGTGGGGGTCAACCTGTCAGTGCTCAGACCATACGCCGCACTCTGCATCATACTGGTCTGCATGGCTGTCGTCCCAGAAGGAAGCCTATTCTAAAGATGATGCACAAGAAACCCCACAAAAAGTTTGCTGAAGACAAACAGACTACAGACATGGATTACTGCAACCATGTCCTGTGGTCTGATGAGACCAAAATACATTTATTTGGTTCAGATGGTGTTAAGAGTGTGGAGCGGCAACCAGGTGAGGAGTACAAAGACAAGTGTGTCTTGCCTAGAGTCAAGCATGGTGGTTGGAGTGTCATGGTCTGGGGCTGCATGATTGCTGCCAGCACTGGGGATCTACAGTTCATTGAATTCTAACATGTACTGTGACATACTGAAGCAGAGCATGATCCCCTCCCTTCATAAACTGGGCCGCAGGGCAGTACTGCAACATGATAATGACCCCAAACACCCCTCCGAACGACCACTGGCTTGCTAAAGAAGCTGAGGGTAAAGGTTATGGACTGGCCAAGCATGTCTCCAGTCTTAAACCCTATTGAGCATCTTTGGGGCATCCTAAAACGGGAGATGGAGGAGCGCAAGGACTCTAATATCCACCAGCTCCTTGATGTCGTCATGAATGGGTAGAAGAGGGTTCCAGTTGCAACCTGTGAAGCTCTAGTGAACTACATGCCCAAGAAGGTTAAGGCAGTGCTAGAAAATAATGATGGCAAAACAAAATATTGACACTTTGGGCCCAATTTGGACATTTTTTCTTAGGGGTGTACTCACTTTTGTTGCCAGCAGTTTAGACATTAATGGCTGTGTGTCGAGTTATTTTGAGGGGACAGTAAATTTACACTGTTATACAAGCTGTACACTGACTACTTGACATTGTATCAAAGTGTCATTTATTCAGTGGTGTCCCATGGAAAGATATAATGAAATATTTGAAGAAATGTTAGGGGTGTACTCACTTTTGTGAGATACTGTATATATATATAGTGTGTATATATATATATTCTGTTGTTTGCATGTATTTCTAACTTTTCTAAAATGTTCCAGCACAGCAGTGTAGCAGGGCTCAGTGCTGCATCTTAATTTGTCCAAGCCAACGTTATCTCTTTGAGGTCCTATGGTACCTCAGGATGCCAACCTGCTTCATTCCCTCAAGAATGTGTGACTACAGGCGTATCCTGGGAGATAAAACTTCTGTCTGTTACGTTAAACTGCATGGGAAGGATAGACTACTTTGCAATTTATCTCACTTAGGTTCCTGCAGCCAGCTGGTGTTCATATCAGATTCCCCCGTAGTACAGAAAGCCCCTTTCAGCCGGCTGAGTTAAGTGCACTCTCCCCCATAGCCCTGAAGCCAAGCTCAGACTGGTCTGTGAATGCCCTGGGGCTAGTCATGATGGGCTGAAGTAACCGTGCGATTTCTCAGCATCTGCTCCCTGTGTTGTTCAGCATAGTGGATGGATGCAGACGGTTGCTTGCCAAAATGTAAACCTATAAAGTCCAACCAATGCTGCCACATGGCTCCTTTGCCACTTTGTCACCATTTCAAGAAAAATGTTGAAAGGAAGGAAACAAAGGCAGGATTCACCTAAGGACAGATTATTAACAGGCATGAAAGCAATGCCTTTGATTATAACAAATGAGTTGCAGGAGGTTGGACCAATGGGAATAGGGCGCCAACATCCCCAATGGACGCAGTATTCACTGCACATCCCGTGGTGTCTGTCTCCACTTGAGATTGCAGCAATGATACGAGATCACACATAACAAATGAAGTGTGCCACAATTCATTTCAGGAAGTCATTTACAGAGTTGAAGCTGTAGGCAAAATCTAAAAACTTTGATTTATTTCCCTATTGATTGTTATCAGACGGAAACTGTCTGCGAGCACCCGCTCTTGTCCTCTGTGCCCCTATCTACAGATTTGAGTTTATTGAAGTTGTCATTCTTCCTCTCCTCCATCCATTTAACTAATATACACATTCTACAGATGACAACAATATCAACCACAGGGACTGCACATGGTATCCAAGGGCAACATTTGGCCATAAGAAGACTCCCATCAAGATGCAAAGAGCATAGCCTCACACAGCGTGACCGTTCCACCACATATGACCAACCTTTCTTCTCTGGCACTGGCTCTGCATTCCTAATAATATCAATAAAGCAAGAAAAAAAATCAATGATAGAAGCAGAACTGAAACTCAATTCACAACTGTTATCTCCCTGTCTTTGGTTAGAGCCATCACAATTCTTAGTAGGTTATGAAGTACTTTGAAAGCCTTGAATGTGATTTTGACAGCTCATGTATTCAAAATAGTAACTGCCCATTAAAAGCTAAAACGATTGAAATACCTTTTAAGAGTGTCACACTTCAAACTAAAATTTGATGTGGCCCACGTGTACCAATGCAAAGAGAAAATAATCCATCTCAGTTTGATAGAAATGTGAAGAGCTTCTAATCTGGATTTAAGAGTCTAAGAAGGATCTTTATTTACGGTAATAACATTATCTTAAAAATTATTCTGATGGTATAAGAAATTGTGCCTTCTTTTGATGATACTGTTATTGAGCTGAACAATGAAGTTCTTTATTATAATAAATTAGTAAATCAAAGCAAATACATTTTATTAATATTGCCATAGCCCAGTATCACAAATAGCCATTTGCCTCAGTGGGCTTCACAATCCGTACAGTTATATGACCCCAGTCTGTCCTTTGACTCTACATTCACCTGAGAAACAACCCCCAAGAAAAACTTGGCATTCTTTTGCTCTTTTGCAAACTTCTGCTTAATCTTAGTTGCTTAATGCTTCACCCATGCTCACAATATGTTGCTAACTGTTTCTATTGGCAGTTTGGTGCTGGGCAGGAGGCCTACATTCTTATAATCAGACTAGACTGCAATAAATTAGGGTGATAAGTGTGGTGGGCCTGATCCAAAACAGTAAGGCTGCAGGCCATAACACAAAAACGATGAACCCCTACACACACTGAAACTATAATTCATTGGGGAAATGCATGTGGGTTTGTCATTACAAAATATTCCAAGCAACTTTATGAAATACACAACATTAAAAGATCAGTTATACGCCTGGTATATGCCTGCAGCCTGAATGTTATTAAGACTGATCACCATTTCTCTGTAGAATAAACCAATAATTCTGTTTCACTAAGAAAGATCGCTGCTCATTGTCAGGTAGGGCACGACAAGAGACACGACTAATCCCTGTGGCCAGACATTACAAAAGAGTTTTGTCCTGTGCCCCGTTGGGTGGTAATAGAGCAGCAGGAGATTGTAGATGGGAGTCAACGATTACAGGCCTGGATCTCTTATCGCTTGGTTTGAGTAACTGTTCTTTATCTACAATGAAACTGGAGAAAATATCTAACAGCACAACTGAGATATTAAACCTACAGATAGTATTGCACCCCCAGCAAAGGGTACAAATGACGGACATCAACCTCAGGTCAAATGACTAAATTAGCTCAGTGTCAGACCAGGTATTCCTTAGAATTGTTGTTGTGCTGTAATTTGTTGGTGGTTTCGAATTGGATCCTGTTGAATCACTGATGTGGCATTCAGAAGTTTGTATTGAAAAGTGTTCTGATAGTCCCAAAGTCAAGAGTTGAGACTGAGAAGGTACTGAAAGTGGGACTTATGGATAGAGCTCTTCTATAAAGAGAAGACCAAGTCAGAAAGCACAAGAAATAGGTCATCAATTGTTGAAGGCTCAATCAAAGCCAGGGTTCCTGATTTGTAGGTTATAGTCAGTAGAAATCTTGTTGATGAGTAAGCTGAAGCACAGAGGAGGCTCTAAAGTAGACCAGCTGGGGGGAGGGGGGGCACTCTCCTGAGTAAGAGAAATGAGGTTCAGAAACAGCTGGAGAAACCGCAGTCCAGCTCTGAAGCCTGGTGAGGAGCAGCAGAGGATCGATCATCTGCAGAAAGATCGTCCTCCTCTGGGACACAGCAAAGGTCAATCAAACCCCACGGGAAACACAGCAGGAGTGGACTAAAAATCAGCTTGGCATGCAATCCAGGCTGGCCGCTGGATGATCCAAAATAAAAATAAATGGATAGCCAAGCTCCATGCTTGATCCCAGCACTGGCAGACAAGTACAATATCACCCACACACTATTTGGTGGCAGGGGGATGTCTCTTTGAGCTGTCTTCCAGAGGTTTGGTCTCATTTACATTATGTGTTCAACGTTTGTCTTTGGCTTCTCAGAAAGATTGGGCAGGGATGAGAACCTTAAAGGTAGCGTTTGTATTTAAAACTGACTTAACAAAATAAATTTACCTAATTAAGATACATCTCCTTTGTCTTTTCTTACAATGCAATACCTTAAAACAAAAACAAAAATGGCTCCATCGTTAACCGGCTGCAAAACGACAATGCAGGAGGAGGGAAACTTTAAAACTTTGTGTGGACATGACAACACAGAAGGTGGGGTTGCATTACTGCATATTAATATCAAGTCACAGTCAGCCAGTTATAGGTTTGTCCTGTTACTACATATTTCAGTTAATAGCATATATTGACATCCAATCGTTGAAATTAAAACTGACAATCTTTATCCACAATAAAACTTGTGCATGTGTCAGAGTTCCTGAGGTCAACACAAGTTCACTGGATATATAGTCGGGTCAATTTCAACCAATTTATTTGGCTGCCAATCTCCTTTCAGCAAAGCCTTATTATCTGCTTCCTTTTTTATAAAGTTGATCTAATATTACCATATGAGAAAATAATCTTTGGGTGGGTTTTATCCTTAACTATTAACAGAAGTTTTCGACATAATCATTTGGAGACCGTTTGGTCGTGATGCACAGATGACTTCGTTATTAGAAAGAGATAGACACAGGAATTGAGTCCTATGGTACTTTCAAGATCAAAGTAAAAAATGCAAAGTAGATTCATAACAAAATACACAAATTTAAAATAATGATGTTAGTGTAGTTTCTTGTAGTTTCAATGTTACCTGAATTGATCAAACACATAGATGGATTTGAATTACAATAATTAGAGAAACCAAGTCAGTTACAATAATTATACCCCTTACTGTACAAACGAGAAGCTCTGCATTTGACAGACAGGATGGGAGAAGGGAGGGAAAAGTCGATCATCTATTTTAAAGAAAAACGTGTTTTAGGGGGGACCAAAAGTGTGTATCAGGTTATTATCACAGACACACAAGAAAAGTCTGTAGTGCAACTTTAAACACAGGGACGGTATAAGTTGGTTGAGCCATGTAAAGGGATTGAATGATACTAACAATTTCAAATGGATCGCTTACACTGGACGTCATATCTCAGTTTCAAGACTTTTTCCCCAGGGAGCACCCAAACTCCACATAACCCGCTCATACAGTACATACAGTCACTGTCAGACAATCTGACATCTACATTTAGAGTGAGTGTTCAAGTCTGTTGCTCTGTGTATGACTGATGGTGACAGCTGAAGTGTTAAGATGGTCTGCAACAGCCCGCAGAAACAAAAAGGTAGAAAGCTTTTCTCCGCTTGATCTCAGCTGGCCTAAAGAGCTTCCATACAGCCCAGCAGGAAGGTGACTTTCAAACAGTGTCGTTAATGTCTTTCTTTGACTGAGTGCATTAATGTGGCTAAAGAAGCACCTGAACATTTGCAGAGAGGTTGATGGATGATAAATCCCCTGCAAACCTCATATACCTTCGTCGACCCTCAAGCAAGGTGACAGGGAAATACGTTCTGCCAAATATATACTTTAAAGAAGTTATATAAACCATTCACTAATTCTAAAATAGGTAGTTTCAGGGGCACCAAGTAGCTCAACTGGTAGGTTGCATACCATTAAAGCCAATTCCTTGTTGCAGCAGCCATGGGTTTGATTCCAGTTTGAGCCATTTGCTGTATGTCTCCCCATACGTTTATCCAAAAGGGTTGTCTATATAAATTAGGTTTGATGACATACTCACAAATCTGTGCACACTCTTTGCTGTAATAGGCAGTGGACCCAATGCTCCCTACTTTCATTTGGTCCAATTTAGGAGATTCATGTTGCCACAAGCTGCAAAATCCTAGCAGCACTTCCTGTTGACTTGCGCAACAGGATGGGTAAATAATGAAGCATGTCAACAGAGCACTGCTCACTGGGGCTGTAACCTGCGTGCGGCATCAATGCTTGTTTTTCGCAATCAATCTGAAAACTTGCTTCCTGATAAAAAATTAAATAAGAGGTTCCACGGAATAACTCATTTAAATGGGAGGCTTACAAAAAAATCTGCTGTAATCACTTAAACTGTGCATATACCGACTGTGTCTGCTCTGGTCTCAGCCAAAAGTTTAACAAACCTGAGAAGTGGGCAGCCTTGCGCCATAACATGGTGGTGAAATTTAAAGAATCAGTCGGTGGGGTCATAGGTCTCTTTCTGATAAGCCATATCAATGCCATGAGGTTGTTGCTCCGTGTTCCTAGGTGGCACAGTGCTAGCCAGTTATCTGTGTCCTCTAATGTACCTACATGTCAGGCACTGTTACCAAAGTTAATGTTCAATTTCATGTGTCGATTGGATTTATCAGAAAATAGCATCATTATAGCCTTAACCAACCCTATGATGGGCTATAGGTTCACATCCAGGCTTCGAAAGCATTGGCATGATAGCTTGCACCTATTTTAGTACAGTATTTTATTGAGTAATGTATTTTAATGTGATCTATGCGTGTGTGTGTTGGATGTGAGTGGACCATCTGAGTCCTTAATAAAGATTATTTGGATACTTGGCATAGTGCAGTTCTGTGTGAGAGAACCCAGCATGATACCATAGAGAGGCTACTTGATGATTTCTATGCCCATGTTCATGGTGAGGAGGATTGGTTATTAGAACACCAGGGGGAGGAGGGTTGTCAAGAATTAACCTTCCCACAGCAGTGATGATATATGTAAAATAATTTATGTGAAACTTCCATCAGCCAGACAGGTGTTTGGAGACTTGCGTGGGCGCTTATTGAAGCCTAACAATCCCAAGCTGTGTCTGAGATGGAACTGACATGCTCATCTCTCTGCAAGGCTGGAGCCCTGCGTTCACATGCTTCAAATACAAAGCAGGTGGTCCATTACCTGCCACATTACAAGGAAGATCTGACACACTAATGAAAATGGATTAATATCTATGGCCTCTAAGCAGAGTTTTGGGACCTAGTTTCTGGGACGACCCTAACGGTGAGCAAGATTTCGTTGCAAAGTGAGCTGCAGATCATTACTGTCTAGTAAAATAAAACATTATTGTCATTCTTTTTTAGAAATCAAGCAGGTTTTAGGCTAATTTGACAAGAGGTGGGGACTTGAGCTAAATAACTGAACTGCCATTTTGTGAGCCGGACGCCCTTCCATCCAGAAATTAGGCAACAGGATCTTTCCAAAAAGAGAGAACGGAATCTGAATTGCGTGACTATTGTGTTGCTACTCATTACGCAATTATACATTTTCCCTGTTTTTTAAAATCCCCTCTCCATTTTAGTCCTGTCTCTTTTTATCAGACCTGAAATCACAGCATTTACAAATATTTTAAAAATGTAAATAACAAAGTGGAGTAAATAAATATTGAGGCACTACATGATCATAAGTCTATTGATTCAGAGAGTTTATACTCATCGACGTTAGTGTAAACACAAGGTCAATGAAGGACATGCACACTTTATTTTCAGGTCAATGTAAGGTACAACACTAAGGTTTGTTTAGCTGTTGGCATTAGCAAGTATATATATTTCTTGTGAATACTCCCTGTAGCCTATTATTGTGGCTTCTTTTGTATGATACAATTACATGAGAATAAACAGGCCTAAGCTCAATTTATTAAATTTGAATATACTAAAAATGTTGTATGTCTCTCCTATGTACACATAGCCTGGCTCCGCCCGCCAACCTACTTCCACCCAAATTTCATTTTCCCTTCAGTAGTCAGTCTGGGGCTAAGGTGAATTCACGTGTTTGAGCTCAGGAACATTTTCGGCAGTCCAATCAGCGAACAGAGCGAGTGGCTGAGAACGATGACGTCGAAGTTGCGCTACAGTTTCAGTTGAATGCTGCGACCAAACGTTAGGCGATTGGTTGGCTGATCCAGAGTGGCACTGGGCAGATCCAATAGTTTTAAACTTCAACAGACACCCGCCTCTAAGTGAGTGAACGTTTGCCAAATAGAGCAGTTTCAGACCTTCTGTACAAATGAAATGAAGTACGATGGTCTGGTAGCACCAGGCTAATGTGCACATATTTAAAGAGATCATATTATACTACTTTTCTGGTCTTAATTTCTTGTTAAAAACTGCTATAGAGCAACCTGACACGAATCACATCACAAAAAGCTATGTAGATTTTCCTCTTAGGGCGCACTCACACTAGGGCCATTTGCCTGTTCCGTGCTGCAGGAAGATTCAGCACGATTCCCCCCCTCCCCACTCCCCCCACTGGCCCGTGGTCACACTGCTCGTGGCCTGGGCACGATTGCACCTTGCCTACGTCACCCGTGCGCGTTCAGGATTTGGAGCGTAGTCTACTTGTAGGCTATACGACTGTTTGTGAATATTTTCATCCGGCCAAATTTGCATCATATATTCTACTTCCACATTAGAGCAACGAGAATCCTTAAGCTATTGTTTTTTTTAAATGTAGCCTTGACGTAATAGGTCGCGGTGGACAGTCTCATATTTGGAGAGGCACCTATTTGCAGACCCATGGGGGAAACCATTGAAAGTGGAGCTCCACCGGAAGCCACGCCCCGAACTCATTTCATTGGTCAGAATTGTAACCTACTCTGAATTTGTTAATAATACACAGTTTCCACCGGTTATGATGCTAGTACACAGTAAAATACGTCAGTTTGTTAAGGGTCCCAAGTGGCCAGGACGGTGGTAAAAAGTAGATGTTGAGGTAGAAGATGAATGAAGCAACGAAGCTTTGGGTACATCTTCCGAAATCCGTCTCTTTAATTCACAATTATCACAAGTAGGTCAATCACATACAAATATCAACTCTTTTATCTTAGAAGTCCTGGAAACAAATGCTTGTCTTTTCCTCTTAAACAAAGCTGTAAATAGCCTTTACGTAGTGTCAGTTGGAGCCTTGTTGCAGCAGTGCAGGCTAATGCTAACTGTGTTCGGATTAATAAACCTATTGTATTGTAGCCTATCTCATTCTGCGGCTGCACGCGATCGTTATTGTTCACTTGCGTGATCACAAAGTCACAGACGAGCCTCGTTAAATAGCCTAATATGAACATAGGCTATTTATGTCTGGTTGAAATGTAATTCTGCGGCTGCACACGATTGTTATGTTCATTTGCGTGATCACAAAGTCACAGACGAGCATCGATCGTGCAATAGCCTAATATGAATATAGAAATGATATAATAATTAAAACTGTGATCACTAGAGGACAAGGGATCTGGTAATAAATCAATCAGGATCTAGAATGGAAACTGTCACCTTATGTGTCAGACGTTAATGCCTTTCACCCCACTTTTTAAAATGAGCTGTTTATTTTAATGTGGTGGCACTTTTTGTGTTTCATTTATAAGAGTTTATATTTGTATGTGATTGACCTAGTGTGATAATTGTGAATTAAAGAGACGGATTTTAGAAGATTTACACAAAGCTTCGTTGCTTCATTCATCTTCTACCTTAACATTTTACCACCGTCCTGGCCACGTGGGACCCTTAACAAACTGACGTATTTTACTGTGTACTAGCACCATAACCGGTGGAAACTGTGTATTATTATTCACCGCTAGGTGAACTCCGGCAGTAAAACAAAAAGAAGACAACAAATTCAGAGTAGGTTACAATTCTGACCAATGAAATGAGTTCGGGGCGTGGCTTCCGGTGGAGCTCCACTTTCAATGGTTTCCCCCATGGGTCTGCAAATAGGTACTCTTGCATATTTGTGCAGCACACTGTTTATTATTAATATAACGGCCCGTCATCAGACCATACGCACCGGATGGTTTTATACACATCGATCGCTCCATCAAATCCAAGTCAGAACTTTTTGTATGGGCAGAGATCCGTTTTTTAAGTGTCTTTATAAAGTTTCTTGTTAAACCTTAGTGTAGGCTACTGTTTCCTTATCACCGGGCAGCGGTGTGTTGTTTTGGGTGCGTCTCCACCGCCATGCGTAAAGGCAGTTATGACAGCTGATGGGAGGAAAAAGAAAAAAATCATCTGACGAACGTGAGTAAACACGAAAACCTTTTTGCTTTGCTTTCTGCGCTCACCTATTTAGCTCTCTCCCTCTTTTATTAGCCCACACACACGTTAATTCTCACACATTTTATGTAGCTACAAGTCTAAGTGGTGGGCAATTCTGGTGCCGACTAGTAAGGCAGCGGACGTTAACGGACTATGCATCCTTAATAAATTCACGTCAGGAACGCCACCTGTGCGCTTGCTTGTGCGCGTGTAATCTCATTAGCATCTGTACTTTGGCCACGGCACACCTCTCCCAGGTGTGCCGTGGCCAAGGGGCTGTTCCGTGCTGGAATACGGATGGCATGGTCACACTAGCCAAACGTTCTAGACTTTAGTATGCTAATGAGCTTTGGCACGGGGCCGCGGCCCTAGTGTGAGTGGCCCCTTACCCTAGCGAGCACAGCAGTCTCTCTCTACCAAGCCCCAACCTCAGCAATTTTTACCAGTATCCAATAAGGAAGTGACTACAACTGTAATAACCCGGAAGTGCCACTGGGGGCTGTATGCAGAAGAGAGCCATCTCACATTGACTCCAATGTTAAACATGCCGTTTTCACAGCATTATTAACCCTATTTCAGGCCTGGATTGAAAAACCATTCTAGTCTGTATGTTTAGTTCATATCACCATGACAACTCTGAGGGGGGTGAATTTTTTTCTAGCAGACTAGTTTTTATTCTATTGGAAGTTAAAATATATGAATTTTAGGGGCGTGGCCTCTTGATTGACAGCTAGCCTCTGTCCCTCACTCAACCCCGAAGGCTAGTTGTAAGGGTTAGCATGCTAACTCAGTAGACAGCAGTGTGTTCATTCCTCCATCCCGTGTGCTGCTTGGGGCTGTACCAACGATGGATTAAGGACTGTGGTTTACAGTTTTTTCGGTGAGTAACACTGTATTTACAATTATTATTGTTATGTTACAACTGTACACTGTAGCCTATAGAACCAATTAAAAGCTGTTAGTTTCGCGAGTGTCACAGTGACAGTGTTAGCTCTGTTATGCCAGCTAAATAAATAGCTAGTAGCCACTACCATGACTTGAGGCCCGAGGTTTTTTCAAGGCTCCATGCCGCTAACGACTGTTTATGGTCAGATGGGCACGTAATGGAATCGGTTCAGAAACAAAAGTTGGGCTGAGCGGTCCAGTTAAACCTTTTACTATCTATGGGTTAAACATATGGCATAGGAACACTTTTGTGACAAAATATATGCTCACAAGTTTGCGCTCAATAATGTTTATAGATGAAGGGGCTATGTGCATCCGTAAACCGGCTCCGTTCCACGGTTACTACGATGGTTATTTTTTTTATAACAGTCGTATAAACTCAAATTAAATATACAATTGTGGCTGTGTTTCCGCATCTGTGTTATCCGTGGATATTATGACGGTTATCGTACTGCATTAACTCAAAAATAAATATACAATTTTTGTTGTTTCTTCCTTTATTCCAAACGCTATTTTTCTGAAAAAATTATTGATTGCCTAGTGCATTACTTTTATCTGACTCTTTCTGTATTGTTTGACTCAGTGGTTGTCTCTTTGTCCTCTTCCAGGTTAACATGGAGGAATGAATGTGTGCCTCTGGTCTCCCTGATCTCTAAAGAGCGACGGTGTGGCCCTTCATCTGGCAGCAACTGAAGTCAACCTACATTCACACTATCCTCGTCTTATCTGCTTGTGATAATTGTCATTGATTGTGATATTTTGTGATATATCTTGTTCTGCACTGTCCGTCTTTGTAGAAGTATTCCTGCTCTGTAGAAAATCTTTCAAGTTTTTTTTGTGGGATTTTTTCCTAACTTAAGTAAAGTGTTTTACAACATTACATAGCCCTGATTAGGCCTATATAAAAAAACATAATTTTATTAATTGATAACTTAACAGCCCCAAATGTATTATCTTTTGACTATTTTTGTGCAATTTTTAATGAAAATATGCCGAGAATGTTTCATATAGCTTCTCCTGTTAAAATTTCAATGCAAAACTTTTACTTGTAACAGAGTAATTTAACAGTTTGGTATTTGTACTTTTAATTCAGTAAAGGATGTGAATATTTCCTTCTACACTGTTTAATCTTTACCTGGGTCATCTTTGAGTCTTACATACAAGCAAAATCATTTTCATAAGTACTTTTAATATAACATAATGTTCTACTTTTACTCAAGTGATATTGTAATTGGTGACTTGTAAAAGAGTCAATTCTCTGATATGATGATGAAGATACTTTTAATGACCACACAGCCAGGCTGGTGGAATTTGTTTTCAGTACAGCTCCTTGGTACAGGTTCCAACTTTACATTGAACATTAGACATACAGACAGGCACATTACATAATACAACAGGGCCATGCTTAATCGTCAGCGTTCAGATTTCAGATTGTTGGAAGGCATAGTGTGCAGGGTGAGTGGGATCAGAGATGTGTAGTGTCAGTTTGCGGGATAGTAATTCAAGGGATGGTAGGGTGTGCCAATAATTTTGGATGCTGTTGATGCACTCTAATTTCTTCCGGGAGAGTGAGTCAAGGCTGGCAAATCAGACTGATGGATGAGGTGAGGATGCTTTCAACGATGGCTGTATAGAAGCGATAGAAAGTGTATTTAATCATTTAATTCAACTGTTGCACCTTAACATAAAACCCTGCTCTAAATATTTTATATAATATATGTATATTCAAAATCATAGGCTATTAAATTAGTGTTCTCATCTGTTTATAGATTGAATGTGTCCTCCCTTATCATGTATTACTGTTAATAACATTTTCAGTCTGGAGACCAAAATACAATTAATATTATTACAAATACATTGAGATCAGCTTGTTCAGCCCTTAGTCAACACTAGGAGACATTTGTTTCAGCTACAAGCTTTTTAATGCCCTCTCTCATGTGCTCGGAGGTGATATTGAGAATATGTTCAGCTCTGTTGGAGTTGTCGGACCAAACTGGAGGCAGGGAATTACGTGACTGAGGCTGAGCTCGTCTACCGGTAGGCTAACAAGTAGAGCGAGTGCTGTTAGCGTAGCTCCTGGCTCGAGCTAATGTTGCTAACTTGGTGCACGTCACAGTACTTCGGCTAGATGGGACTATCTCCCTCCCCCCAACGTCGCTACATGCCCTTTTTTGGTACGAGGAAGTGAGGCGGAGTCAAACTCTGGCAAGATGGCGGCGCGCACACGCCAAGAAAGAAGGGATACTCCTCGGTGAACTGAGGTCGGCCATGATGCTTTATCCATTATATTATACTATCTATGCTCTCTACACACTGCTTTGAACTTCTCCGCCCCTCCCCCCCTGCTGCAAACCCCACTCCGTTGTGATTGGTTACCTTCCTTCCAGCAGCGGGAGATTTTCAGGAAGGTAGGGGCATGCTGCCAGAGCTTGCCTGAGCAGCATTACCATACATGGAAACATGACAGAATCTACCCGAGCGTGACAGAAACTACCCGGAAATTTGAACAAGTTCGGCTCGACCGGCTGCCATAGTGTTTAGTGCTCTGCATAGCCACCGCAGACAGTCAGCAGGGAATACGTCAAAATGCATGTATGTAATTATTTGATACTCTAGTATGGTTAAACATGACTATAAATCATGATAACAACGTTTATAGGTCATAAAAGTCGAAAAGTATCATAGGTCCTCTTTAAACATAAATATATTTGCTGACCTGACCTCTCTTTATCATGCTATCAAAATGATGTTCAAAGGAAAGTTTGCCAAAACCTGTAAGGGAAACATTTGTATGTAAAGTCCTTAACATCACATACTTTGCAATACAAGAAATGTTTTGATCACATCATTGCAGAAGTTCAAATCTGGGGCCAGTTTGTGGTGTGGCTCTCACCCAAAAGTTCAAGTGGGCAAGGCTGTTAGATGATATATCTGAACTTCGTGCTTTGGTTACGGCATGATTAGCATAACTATGACTCAATTAGGGAGATGCATCATGCAAACATGTTTTCTTCTGGTCAGGAAATCTTGGAATCTACTTGTATGTATTTTGATGCCAGCAGCCATCATATTTTGGCAGAAAAAAAATGCTGAAAAATGTGATTTGAATTTGTGGTAGACATAATCCTAGATTAATAAATGCAGGAGTGCGCACACCAAACCAGATAAAGTCAGCTACATAAGAATCCCACCCCAATAATGAATTTGTATGGAGGCCAAGCAGAGGCTGAAGAGGAACACCATGCAGCCATGGACATATAAATAAACATGCAGCACATGACACGAGTACAGCATGAAGTCCATTAATGTCTGAGAGGTTATTTGTATAGCAGAGCCTTTCACAAAGCAAATAAACAACCCAATCAACTACACTGCGTCCAAGGATTAAAATCCAAATTGTAAAACACATTTTAGGATGTCAGGATAAGTGATGCCTTGATAGCAAACAACTAAAAAGAAAAAATGTTTGGCAAAAAAAAATAGTTGAGGAAGAAGGCCTGCAGAAAGCAAAAGCTGTTATGTTGCTGGACCATGGTGATGCACAGTCTGGGTCCAGCATGAAATGCATCAGGCGCGAATCAGACCGCATTTCAGCCCAAAGCGATATCTCACGACGCAACGTAAACGTCACCTGACAACACATGCCCTCTATTCAACTGTCAAATACAGGAAGTAAAGAATGAACTCTCCTTCTTTCGCAAATTGTCGGGTAAAAAGAGGCTTTTCCAACAGCGGTTCATTAATATTGCATTTGCTGAACATCGTCTAAACAACACACATGTTATTCAGCGGGCTGGGAGAAGGGGGCGGGTCGTAACAAGCCAGCTGCTTTATACGCAGCTCTATGCGACCAAAATGTCAAACTTGACTTCACAAGGTGACTCTGATGTGTTGAAAACATCGCTTTATATCTTTTAGTATGCATATTTATTTCAAGACAGGTACACCAGCGTGAACCTGGCTTATGCTCGCTTCACCGGGGACTGGTTTTGGCGACGAGCGGTGTACATAAGCGCCGTTTTAGCCGTGTTTTACCTCCTCTCGAAGTCCTTCTTGTACGGTTTGAGGAAGGGGTCCATTTGGAGAAGGCTGTTGAAGCCAGGAATTGCAACACTATCCTCTTGGTCTGCCATGGTTCTCCCAGACGAAACCAATCGAGCACCGACGGTTGCTGCTGCTGCTGCCCGGACACACTGACAGACAGTGGAGTGGCATAGACAGAGTACGAGCACTGTGCGCGAGCCTTTTGTCACCGGAGTCAACGGGATTTATGCTAAGCCCGTCCCATCATCACAATAGGCTACTCTGTGTTCCCAGCATGTCACGGTTCATGAAGGGCAAGCCGAGCCGTTATGTGCTACAGTGTAACTTTAAGATGACAGCAGAGGAAGCATCTGGCGCGTCAGAATCATTTATGGAAAGATATTTGCACTTTTGTCACTCGTTTCATTGACCCCAATTTGTCGTTTGTGTTGAACATGTATTGTTTGTTTTCTTCAATTACACCTCTAGTCAAGCAAACCAATATTTTATTGTAAACCTTATTATATTATTAGCTAAATGGCATATTCATAAATGTAAATACTCAAATCAGAAACCGCTATTTATTGTGTTTGAGAATTAAACCAAACAATACATGAAAAATATTCTATATTCTAAAAACAAGAACGCTATTAAAACACTTAATATGTGTGCTTTATATAATATTTTTATTTAATTCAATTCTGCATTTTGTATTTTTTGCACATGTATTTTTAAATATCTGCCATTTCTGTACCCCCTGGCTGTTGTTATATTGCTGATTGTCAATAAAATGTAAAAAAAAAAATTAAAAAAAAGGCATCTGGCGCGTCAGGTCAGAAAGATGAAAAGGGGGTTTGTGTGCAGATGTGCGGCTATGTATGCTGTGTGGGTCTGCTGCTTGACTTTTGCGGTTGTAAATACATTACAACTGCTAAAGAATCGCTCTAATACACATATTAGGACATGTAATATATATTTGTTATATGATAAGCCTATTGCCATAAAGGATGATACATAGGGATTGTGGTGACCTCATTACCTTTATTTTAACAATACTGTCAAACCAATATGCATCATATGTCAACAACTACAGGCCACTTTGTCATATATTTAGCTAAACACACCTTTACAGGTCCTAATCATTATGGTGACAACACAAGCTTTTGTCTAGAAAACAGTCAGGTCAAAATTCTCCTCAACAACACCAAGGCCCATGACACACTATCTTGAGAATCGTTTAAAGTCAGTGAAATGTATTATACAGTAAGTTTTCACGGTCCCATACAAATGATAAATGCAAACAATTTGATCGATCCACAGGACTTTTTTGTCCCCCTACACATTCAGGCCACTGTTTAAATTTAAATAACTGCATGGTCCATTCTCATTTTGGTCACTCGGTAATACACCTTCCAAGACTCTTTTAGCCCATCAAATGTTAACACTCTAAAAATAAAATAAATCCTCAGTTTGTTCTGCCCAACCTTTTCATAATGTTAGGTGTAATGAACAGTGCAGCCCATAGGGGGCCACTGGGGCTGGGGCTTTAGACCTTAAAGCGGCTACGAGTAACATTTAAATATATTTTAAACAGCCTCATGTTTCCTCTGATAATCATAAATTACCTTTAACAGCAAACGAGACCATCAGTGCAAAGAAAGACGTTTTTAAATAGTTTTTATTACTCCTTTTGGTCTGGTCGCACACCCAGTCCGATTTTCGGTTCGCTCGTGCAAGCTCTATGGTCACATATCCGTATTGGTCGCAGATTTCAGTGTGGCGCAGCAACGTGAATTGAGAAGCCTATCCCTCCAGGTGAGGGAAGGGGAGTGGGAGCCTTGTTCGAGACAGTTATTTGTCGTCATAATGACTGATAACGGGGCTGAACCATCAAATAAAAAAAAGAGAATGCAATGAAGAAAAGCTAAAAGGGAGAGTGATATAGGCTACGGGGGACGAGGGCGTTGCCAAGCAAAGTGTATATACACGTGTATTCCACGAGAGCGAAACTAGACTGCAGTGTTTACTCCTAAATGAATGAGCGGTTGGTACTAACACAAAGTTTGCTTTGCGTCTCCATCATCAGATAACCATTATCTGAAATAGTAATTATTTACAACAACATAAACACATTACCTCATCGTGATCCATAGTAACTGCCGTCTATCGTTCATTCGCTTTCTGTGAGGAGTCGGACACGGTCGGACACGTAATCTTTCAGCTCCGTGAGAGAGAGTAGTTAGGTGACACTGCTCAACTCATTGCAATCAGGTGTGTGTGGCAGTGACTGGCATTAGTTGATGCAGTGTCAAAACCACTCTCACAGAGCCGAAAAGAGTCCTCACACTTTCAACACACGGACATGCACTATATTGCTCCCTTCTCAGTTCACACTCACGCGCCTGGCACGCGCTTTGTGACAGCGGGCGTCGTAAAAATACTAACGCTTTTGTCCAAAGGGGACGCCAACGTGCCATGTTACTCGTAGTGGCTTTAAAGGTGAAGTAAGCGGTTTATTTATGTTAATATAAGTGTTAAATCGCTATTTATTCATACAGTGATCACTTACAAAAGGCGCGCGTTTCATAAAGCCGATCTCTCAGTCAGCTGCTCTGCATGTAATCAGCAAATAAACTCATTGGAGGATCACAACATTTTTATCCAATCATGAGAGAGAACGCTACAAACCGACACCTTTCTCACTAATGGTCTCACTGCCGGTGCACGCCAGAGCAACAGATGGGTGAATGTTTATTAGCCTACAATGGCGTAGCAGGTAAAAATCCTTCCCAATGTATGTTTTGATGGTTTTTATCATGTTCATCATGTTTTTGAATCATGTTTTATCACACATATGGATCTGAGATGATGCTAGATAACTCGCTGCTTGAAGACCGCAGTGCATTAATGTGGGATAGGGACGAGCGAGGGGACTGCTAACTGCAGTAACTGACAGGAAGTTAGCTAAAAGAACCATTACAGCACCTTTAAAGGGGACATATTATGCAAAATCTCGGTTTTAAAGGTGTATTTCCAAGGTCTACTAGAAAAGGTTTTCTTGGTTTATTGTTCAAAAAACCCAATAGTTTTCTACCATTTCCCATTTCTTCATCGCCTTTTCCAGCCTCTTCTGCCCTCTATCTCAAAAGGTAGGTTTTGCCAGCTTACCCCCCTTCGCAAGAATACTAGTCTGCTCTGACTGGTCAGATCTACATGGGCGTGCATGCACCGCCCTGCTCATTTACTCTATACCTACCTACATGGGCATGGCACACGCCCAGCTGTCAGTTTTGTTTACTTTTGGCCAATGCAGCATGGAGACCAATGTAAACATGTTTAGCTTCATTTCTACCACAAATATCGGCACACTAACCAGTTCTAAACTAAAAGATGTACAACTGAACCTGTTCAGACAGGAGTCTGAGCTGAAAACTGTGAAAATGGCATCAAGATTTCTGATTTCCCTGACATTATCCTCAGGTAAATACTGTTTAATTATGTCACAGTCAATAACATAATTTGAGCTAAGTAGTTATGCATAAACTCTCTAAACTGGTAACATACACCCTGTTTTACGTTTGTCTTTACAGGTCTGTGGAATGATCTACAGCCCAGTGGAGTGAAAAAGCTTTGGTTGTGAACCGATACTGAGTTGACATGTAAAAATGTACAGTAACCATAATGGAAAAGAATGTATCCTGAATCATGTCAAGATTCACTGGAAAGGCATTATCTTTTGTAAAATGTATGGTTGAAATAATTATGCTTTAGGTTTAAACAGTGTGCCCAAACACCGGCAATGTTTGGTTTTTCATAATATGTCCCCTTTAAGTTTTTTTTGCTGAGTTATTATGAAGAGCTGTCAAGTTATTTATTCAAAGTTATTCAATGTCATTTGAACATGTGGCTTTGCACTAAATTATGAATGCAAAGCCACATATGTCATGTAAGGTGGTCAAAATGTAACGCTAATCAAAAAATAAACTGCATTGATTTATGTGGCCTATAATCAGAAACAGACTTCGTGGAGCAAGATCCCATTGATTTGGGCAAAGTTTAATTTGGATAATGTTTATTTAGTGTTTTTAGTTTAGTTTATTTTAGTTTAGTTTAGTTTAGTTTAGTTTAGTTTAGTTGTTTATAGTATGTATCGTGGACAGTCCCCCTTTATTAACTTTACAGTAGAAGGAGCAGCTTTATCCAGGACATGGTCAAACCTTACACCCCAGCTTGTCCACTACGCTCTGCATGTGCCAATCTGCTGGCTGCTCCCTCACTCCGAGGGTCACCATAGTCACTCGTCTAAATCACGACTGTTTGTTGTCTTGGCTCCAAAATGGTGGGACGAGCTCCCCATTAACATCAGATCAGCTGATAGTTTACACATCTTCCCCCGCAGCCTTAAAACACATCCCTTCAGGTTGCACTTTGACAAAAAAAAAAATTATAATATTTGCATTTGTTACATCTCCATGTAGCACTTACGTGTCACTTGGTAGTTTGGTTTATTTGAAGCTATAGTACAGGGCTATTCAATTAGCTTTGAATGGGGGCCAGTTGGTGGAAACGATCCAAAATGAGGGGCCAGAAAAAAAGGCCTAAAATTGATGAGCATCACATCAATAGCTACATATACTGTAAAACACTACAACGACATAGGAGTGCATATATTGTCTTTATTTTATCAAATAGAGTTCACCAGCTTATCAAAAAAAATCCCTATTTGATTTACATAGGCTGCCTATTGTTTAAGTGTTAAACAATCTTATCAGTTCAGGAAAACACAATAGGTTAACTCTTCAACAGCTTATCAAAATAAATGTACTCTAAGTGCAACAGTTTATTAAAATACATAGAAATAAATGTACTCTAAGTGAAACAGCTTATCAAAATACAGGTAGGCCTAGGATTACTATAAGAGTACAACAGCTTATCAAAAAACATAGAAATAAATGTAGGCTACTCTAAGTGCAACACCTTACAGTGTTTCCCCCCCAAAATATGTTTGTCAAGGGGTCACTGTCCAGGGTAATGGGAGGCACATTTTGGCTGTATTTTGCTCAAAGATGCCAATGCACAGTAAAGAAATAAACAACTGCTTATTTGAATACAAAACAACTATAGACACTGACTTTACAGTTGTGCAATTTTGTTTGCTATGTGAAGGTACAAATTTTGTGCAAACATGCAAAGTTCTACTGGTGCAATATTATGCAGACACACTAAATACAAATAATGGACCATACACTTACACTGCGGTACAATCGCGCCTGCAAAGCTGCATACACAGAGCAGCTGATAGAGAAACGCTTGGAGACACATGGGCACATTTATCTACTGCAGATCGCGGCCTTTCGCGCAGTTATGACCAAGCACACATCGCACGTGCTAGTATATTAATTGTGCACCACCAAAAAGGTCGGTAGTCAAGGCGGGGGCCAGTAATTCCTATTGAATAGCCCTGCTATAGTACTTACGAGATTATTGTTGTTCTGAGTTTGCATCTTCATGGTTGAATGCACTTAAAGGTGAAGTGAGCGATTTATTTAATATAAGTGTTAAATCACTCTTTATTCTACAGTGATCACTTATGTAGTGTGCATGTTTTATAAAGCGGATCTCTCAGTCACTCGCTCTGCATGTAATCAGCAAATAAACTTTTCGGGGATCCCACTACTGATAACCAATCAGAAGAGACAACGCTACAAACCGGCACCCGTCTCACTGCCGGTGCATGTGCAGAGCGACAGATGGATGAATTTGTATGCGCCTACAATAGTGGAGCAGGTAAAAACCCTTCCCAATGTCTGTTTTTATGGTTTTTATCATGTTTTATCACACTTATTGTCATGGTCTGGGTTGGGTTTGTCTTGTTTTGGTATCCAGGTTTCCTGTTTTATTTTGTTATGTCTGTCTTGTTCCTCCCCATGTCCTTGGGCGGCAGTGGCGAAGTGAGTAGGCAGTTCGCCTCTGGTGTGCAGGGTCGGAGGGTCGATCCCCCGTCTCCCCGCCACATGTCGAAGTGTCCCTGGGCAAGACACTGAACCCCGAATTGCTCCCTATAGTTAGCTTAGTTAGCTTAGCACCCTAGTGCTAAGCCTACCCTGCGTGGTAGCTGCTGATATCGGTGTATGAATGTGTGTGTGACTGGGTGAATGTGTACAAAAAACAATGTAAAGTGCTTTGAGTCTGTGATAAACGGAGATATAGCGCTATACAAGACCATTTACCATTTACCGTCCTGTCAAGTTTCCCTCCTGTGTGATTGCTGCTCCCTCCCCTAATGTGTTACACCTGAGTCTCGTTGTGTCTTGCATATATACTCCTTGTGTTCCTTTGTTCCTTGTCTGTGCGTTATGGTTTGTCCTGTCGTTGTTGGCGAGTCTCATCCCGTGTTTCTTGTGAACTGCGCTCTCTGTGAGTTTTTTTTGCCTTTTGGCCTTTTGGCCTTTTTGCCTTGGGAGTTTTTGTAATTTTTTGAGCCTCAATAAACTACCCTTTACTTTTTACGTTCTACATTTGGGTCCTGCTTGCCTGCCTGTCTGCCTCACCATAACACTTATGGATCTGAGATGATGCTAGATAACTCGCTGCTTGAAGACCGCAGTGCATTAATGTGGTGACGAGGGGACGAGGGAGGGGACTGCTGCAGTCACTGACAGGAAGTCAGCTAAACTGACCATTCCGCTTACTGAACCTTTAATGGAAGTCGCTTTGGATAAAAGCGTCAATTAAATAAAATGTAATGTAAAAAAACTAAAATAAATAAGTTGAAATTAAAAAACTATAAAAAAAACAAAAGTTAAATAAGAATGAAATACATTACATTACATTTATAATTACAGCAGACCTAAGCAAAAGGGGAAAAAGACAAACAAACGTATTGCACACATGTAAAGCAAGAACAAACAAGTAAGCAAAGCTGTTTGAAGATAACTGGATGAAGCTGCCTGTTGAATTAAACAGCACACTACAGCAAGTAAGGGACCGGGGGGGGGGGGAGAGATTTTTAAGACAGTTGATCTGCTAATCCATTATAACAGTATAAAATGTATCTGGTTTTCTCTTCCACTGCGCCTGTTCCCTTTTTTCTCCTTAAAATCTGAATCTGAGAAGGATAACCTTGCTATCATTTAGATTAAAGCCCTCTTGGAAAAGGCTGATAAATATGCATGCTGACTGAAGAAATAGTAGGCCTCTTGAAAGTGTTGTCCTTGTCACAAAATAAAACTATCCCAGCTTCTAAAGGTCAGTGTCATTGTAAAGAGCCATCTGTTGGTAATAGATGAAACATGTGTGTTACTGTCCACACCAGAAGGTTACGCCAATAAACGCTGTCTCTGTGATCCACAGCTAAATAACAAATATTTACAGTGTGTGGAAAGACACAGTATCCAATGACAACAACTGACAGAAATGTTAGATTTTATCTTAGGGATGTTTACTTGATGAGCTGAGGTAAGTAGTTGATTGATTTTATCTTAGCAATATGGCAAAATAAGCCGCCCATACCCGTTATATTACCCAGGCGATCAGTTTGATTCAGTTGAACGATTTTCTCAGCTGTAATGGATGACACAGAGGTTTTCTGCATTACAAATCGCAATAGTGCAGTTTATATATGCTTGTTTCACCTGCTTTTAGCTACAGGAAGCAAACATAAATCAACTGTTTGGTAGAATCTCCCTTAAAAGTTAAACTCACGCCGAGGAGAATGTGTGCTAACATATTTCCTCACCGAAAATCTAAAAAAGTAGTTAAACCCTGCACCACATTTTAGGGTTTCATTTTCTAAAATTGATTTTTTTTTCTTTCGCACAAAGTCATTAAAGGCCTAAATAACACTTCACTGATGATACAGTCATCACACACTAGGAGGCTGCACAGTCAACTATATGCTGATGGCAGTTTTAGTGAAGTAACCGATCATCCTATTGGTTCAAACAAATTACGTGGCCGTAGACAAAATAATGAAAACACTTAAAAAATATATCACAATTACAGATCTGCTACAAACATGAGCTACAGGTATGTTGAGCTAAAGGAAACATTTATCAGCCATTAAGAGGCAATCTGCTCTTTGGTCCTTTTCTCAGTTTAGTAACAGAAACGGTAGCAAATATAATGAAAATGTGTAGACGACACAAGGAGCATACAAGAGAAATAAAGCTGCTTGGCTTGTGGCCTAATATAATCTCACATTGTATCAGACTTTGCAGGGGTTGTTGCTGCCAATCGGCTTTTATGGTTTTTGTTGTTGTTGACACTGGCCTGACCCCGGTATTAGAGATAAGACATCCATTTTTATAGATGTTTTTTTTAGTATTTTGTCTCTGAAGATGCTTTGACAAAGATGGCTCCATGGCTTGCATCTCCTCTACCTTTAATACAGAGAGAACCAGAGTAAAACTGGCAGATTTTGTTATTATTTGTCATGAAAATTCTATGCGAAAATAAAAGACTACAACCAATGACAGCATTTTGTAATTTCTGAGTAAACTGTGCCTCCATTGATTTCATCCTATTCACCCGACTTTCACCCAGATATAATCTTGTTTCCTTTCCCCAAGACACCATGGTTACAACCTTGGGAGGCCGTTATTTATTCATTCAGAAGAATTACAATGATGTTGTTGATGAAGTTTTGAGCTCTCCCTCCCTGTGGTACCAAACCGTGTGTCCCACTGCATTATCATATTCTAGTTGCAAAGACTGATGATAGGTGCAAATCACAATTGAAATACCAGTTTCAATTACAAGGGTGAATTTAATAGCCAACACAAACAAGCTTCTCATTCAACTATACTGATGTGCATATAAAAGCATGCCCTACTGATATCATCAGTAATAGAGAAAAAATACAATTAGTCTTTCAAAACCTGTAATTATTCATCACAGCATTACAATGCATCCAGGCTGATAATTACTTCTTCCTCCATACAAGGCCTCTAAGGCAAAATATTGTTGCTGCTGGGAGCTAGAAGAACTCTTAAAGGTTCAGTAAGCAAAATGGTACTTTTAGCTAACTTCCTGTTAGCCAGTTAGCAGTCCCCTCCCAGGTTCCTATCACCACATTAATGCGTCTTCAAGCAGCGAGTAATCTAGCGTCATCTCAGATCCGTAAATGCGAACATGATAATAAACATCAAAAAAGATATTGGGAAGGATTTTTACCTGCTCCGTCATTGTAGACGCATAAACAAACAACCCCTCTGTTGCTCTCTGCGCGTGCACCGGCACGTTTGTTGCGTTCTCTCTTCTGATTGGATATCAGGTTGTGGAATACCGGAAAAGTTTATTTGCCGATTACTTGCAGAGCGGGTAACTGAGAGACCTGTGTTATGAAGCGTGCACATTATATACGTAAGTGATCACTGTATGAATATATTTAACACTTATATTAACATAAATATATCGCTCGCTTCACCTTTAATGTTTTTAATATGGCATCACATGAATAGAAAGAGACAGAGTACAGAATGTTCAGTCATTTATTAAACAATTAAAAACTATGAAGAACAAAGTGGTGCATTCGTCTTAGCAGCATCTCTTTGCAGATCAAAGCTTTGAGTTGTCTTAATAGTGGTGGCTCCAATATATAATAACTGTATGCAACCGTATTAATGTGGAGCAGGGAAATGCTAAAAATCTAATTTTCTCCACAGGAATCCTGACAAAATATAAAGGTTACAGGAACAATAACTACATTTTCAATATTGTGAACATAATTGTACAAATTTTTTAGGTGAAAAAATGCAAAAGAGGTTTGAGAAAAAAGCTCAACGTGTTGCATATTAAAATAGCTGCACCTCTCTGTTGCGTATTTTGCCGGAAAAGGTCAGCAAGAGGAATGTTTGACTGATTTGGGAAAATGCCTCTCATGTTTCATTCACAGACAACGGCAACTATTTACATATAATTTAAGAAAACACGCTTTTAAAATGAGCCACAAATGAGAAGTTGACAGTTTGATGTGGAAATGAAATGCAAATTTATGTGCCATGTTGCCGAGGGTTATGTGAGAAAAGTATTATAGGCAAGTAAATGAGCATGACAAAAAAAATAACACTAAGACAGAGAAACTGAAATTTGAATCACACCATATGGATCAGAATTTATTTAGAAGTGAAAACATAGCTCCACAGATTGCAGAAAGATGGCGAGAGAAAAGTTGCTATAGCAAAAAAGATAAAACCGCATGGTATTTCCAGACTTCATGGCCAAATGTCAAGGCAAAGAGGATAGATGAATTCAATGTCAATATAGATGAACAGTGGACAGCTCAGTCTGCCATTTGAATCCATATTTTTTCAGCTAGTTTGATTTCCTGTCACAAGCACAGTCTCGGAAGATTGCAGCTCTGGTGCTGTATGTGCAGGACTTGATTGAGATAAAGATGGTGTGTTTTTGGTTGGGGAACAACCATTTGTATGGGACTGCTTGCATGTGTGTGTGGTGTGTGTGTGTGTGTGTGTGTGTGTGTGTGTGTGTGTGTGTGTGTGTGTGTGTGTGTGTGTGTGTGTGTGTGTGTGTGTGTGTGTGTGTGTGTGGACGTGGCATCACTGCATTCTACGGAGGATAGATATTTTCAGGGGAGCAGGTTTTTCAAAACAACAGACATCTTCCAACTCGGGCTGTCAGACAGGAGTAGAGTCAGCTCTTCTGCTTGTGATTTTTTGGGGAAAAAAGGCCAATTTATTTGCATCAATGTGAAACCCATCAATCAAACCAAAAGCATAAGGCAATTGGTTTAGAACCGGCATCCATCCAACAACATATTTAGTATACATATTCTCCTGCTGATTTCAGAGTCTGTGGAACTGAACACACAACCTAATTCCTCATCAGACAATTAGGTTCCAAGCGTTTAGTGGTTTACAGTCCATGAATACCCTAAAAATATGCACTTGACGATGCATTTTTGTTGGCACCACTCCCTCCTATATGGAGCTGTATTACTGAGACTGCTCGTACACCACTATTGTAACAGGTTTCACAAAAGGGAAATGAATGACCATTAAAATAAATTAAACTTAGTATAGCAGTTTGATCCAGGACACCAATACAGAGACAACCTCATTCTGTTGGAGATCAAATGGGACGTCAGGGATCAGTCTCCTGAAATATGGCAAGTCGTATAATTCCTCTCTTACAAAAGGACACCGTGCACTTCTCCACGGAACGCCACGGAGTGAGAAGGTTAATGCTGAGCAATAAAGGGAGTCAGGGAGAATGGGAATGAACCTAATGAGAGGCGATAAGATTCATTCCTAGCCTTCAATTTCAAGGATGGAGAAGCCGCGCCGTGTCAGAAAGGACCAGAAGAGAGAGAGAGAGAGAGAGAGAGAGAGAGAGAGAGAGAGAGAGAGAGAGAGAGAGAAAGAGATCTTTAATGAAGGTCATTAGTGAGGGGCGCGGAAGCACAGATATCGCTGTGTATGTGAGTGTGAGACAGAACACAAAGCATGTGCTGACTGAGCCTTTAGCAGCAGACATTAGACTTGAGATTTTCCCTGATGATATATGTCTTTCTCATCACACCCATATCGCAAGACCCATTGTCTACTTTACCTGAATAATTCACAAGAGTATAGGCTATTGAGGATATGGGCAGTGAATCCAACAGAGGCAAATTGCTTTCCTGTTGTTTCTAGTGTGGGTTGAGGACACCATGGAGGGGAGCAGAGCCTGTATCACCACACTCAAGATTGTTGGTCGGAAAACCCACAAATAAATCATACATAGAAAGAAAATTCATTTCAAACTAGTGAGCCCATGCAGGAGAAGTGAATTGTTAACACCTGACCTCACAATATAACAGACCTAATGGTTTAAATCAAGTGGTGGGGTCTCGAGGGACGGCTTCAAAGAAAGAGGGTAAAGAGGCCGACTTTGAGCTGGGCCTCTGTGAGCGGAAGTCAAGGCTTCTTTAACAGACACAATGTAGAGGGTTGTCACATAAGATTAGAGAAACATGATGACATTGGCCCCTCACTATTGAAGAAAATACACATCTGAGGATTATTATTCAGTGTGTGCTGTGGTCATTTCTGACTTGCATGGCATACAGAAGGAATAACAAATCCCTCTTGGCTCCAGTCCCTTGACAAATCGCAATCCCACTGTGACTAAAACTCGCAGAAGGATACGCTGTCTGCCTATGTTGCAAATCAAAAAGGTTTGAGTTCAGAGGATCAGTCCATCTCCTGAAACAGGAAAATGCACAAGGGAATATGTATGCTGTGAAAATACTGGTTGAGATTAGGCTCCGACATCAACATAACCCATATTTTCCACAACAACTGCAGTGCGTTAGATCACACCTAACCATTTTTCATTGTGTTGCAGAGATGAAAGAGGCTTTAAAACAATGAAGGCATGTGCTGGATTTACATTTTACCCGCAGCCTGCCACAATGTCAAGCCATGAAAAAAAAAGAAACAATGTCAATAAGAATAGGAAGCAAATGTTGATCCACACCTTATCTGGGAAGACATAATATGAGATAATTGATTTTTAGACAGAAATACAGAGGGTGTGCAAAAATATTCAGACACATTAAAGAAAAAAAAATCTTCTTTTGTGTCACAAAAATACATAGGCCTGCGCTACTGAGACCATGCTGTGGTATACATGATCATGTTTAGCCTTCTGTATTTGAATATATTCTATAAATAGAAATATTTTTGATGAGTAACCTTTTCCCATTAGGCTCTTGTCTGTTTTTGGTTCCTTTTACAAGTCTTCAAGCTCAAAACAGGGATAAATGTGAGCCAGTGAACATTGCATATTAACTCAAGAGGCACATGACGTTCTCCATTAGCCTCAATGGCTGCATGAATGCCTCGGAGATCTGTATTCAGTTGAGTTTAGTAGAGTACCCATAATTTGACTGAACATGAAAATTAATATATAAGGTACATAAAAACCTTTTCAGTCAGGGCCCATTGTTGCCGACTTCCATTAAAAGGCAAGGCTACCCAAGTTTAATTATATAGCACATTTCATACACAGATGCAATTCAAAGTGCTTTACATGAAATATTTAAAAGAGAAAGGAAAAAAGAAGATGCTACAACATTTTTATACTTAATTTCACATGACACTTGTCATGTCACAGTGGTTAAAATGTTGATAGTAACGTACCTTTAATGTATCCTTTCATTAAAGGCAATTGTGAAAAATGTTTAGCTGTTCAGCTATTTATTTTTATTCAAAACCTTTTCTTTACAGATCAGTTTAAATGAAGCGTGGCTAAGTTACAGAAACAAAATATTGTCCTAGTCACTGATACATTTACAAAGGCAAATTGAGAATTTCAAAGAAAAATGTATTGCTGAACAAGTATTTGACTATTCAAAATCCATAGAAACCCCAAAATACATGTAGGCCTATTGACGTTCTTGACACTGTTTTCCTTTTTGAGAAGACAAGATGAATCTTTAGAATTAATTGCTAAAACTGTTGCACAACCATTGTTTAACATAACAAGAAATGTTGCCTAAAAGCCTTTAGCCTCCAGCCATCAGTGGCAGCACTGAGTGTAGCCAGTATGCTCGCCCATGCATGACAGGCGCTACTCCTGTTGCTTTAATTCACCTTTTGTAAATTGGCGGACCATTTAACTTTGCTCACTGATTCACGCTGCAATTATTATTTTTGTTGAGTGGAATTGTGCAAATTATGATACGTGTATTTGTTCTCTAGGGCCTGTTGATCAAATCTGCCTGATTGGCCACTTATAAATCCAATATGGCCGCCATTTTTCAAGATGGCCACCATGTGCCTTCCTGCTGCTCCTATTGTTGAAGCTAACTCACCTGCGGACCGACTCACCATTATGATAATGATGTGTGGCTTTTTTGGAATAATTATTTTGTTTGGAGCTTCCATTCAAGGGCTGTTTGACATATATCAGTCACAACAGTGAACTTCAGGCCAGTGGCTGGAGTTTTCTGTCCAGCCATCGACCAGCTTCACTTCACCAAGGTAAGTGATGCTTGTGCTAACATAGGGGTTGCTCCACTAACATCCTAGATAAAGAGTTTTGACAAAAAGGGATCTTGACAAAGCATTCTACATAATCGCTAACTCTGTCTTTATTTTTCTAGGTTCATGGAGTTTTTACATGAGTATCAGTTATGGATCACTTGTTGTAGTTTAATTATATAGCACATTTCATACACAGATGCAATTCAAAGTGCTTTACATGAAATATTTAAAAGAGAAAGGAAAAAAGAAGATGCTTCAACATTTTCATACTTAATTTCACATGACACTTGTCACAGTGGTTAATATGTTGATAGTAACGTAACGTTTTTACATGAGTATCAGTTATGGATCACTTGTTGTAGTGTAGCTGTTGGACTCCTTTAACTTTGATTCTTGTTTTATTCCCTCCTGTTGCTTCCTTTTGGGTCTTCCTATCAACTCACTATAAACTTGGGTTTAGGAGTAATATTGTACATATGTCAATATGGCGGTTGTCTAGCCGGTCCACATTATAAATATTGGTTTTACTATACCATTGAATGCTGTTGTCACACTATTCATATTCGCCAAAGCATTAGGAATATTTAACTTGAAACCAATAGTTGTGTGTGACCGCTGCTCTATTCTTCATGTCATTGCATTACATCTATACAGCCCGAGAAATACGAAATAAGACTCAGGATCAAGCATGCGCATCATTAGGATTTCACACTTATGAATTTGTGCACTCTCACATGTTGACTTGCAGACTGTATAACACGCTCAAAATTAGTTTTGGGCCCCCCTCAAATATTTTGTCGTCAGTAGGCCTATGCTTCTACAGTTTACAGATGTTACGGCCAAGTGGGAACATTTGCAAAGAAAAGAAGATAGGACCTAAAATTGAACCCTGCGGGACCCTGCCAGTTATGTCTGATGAGGAGGATGATAAATTGCCTCTAGTGAAATATAAGGTTATATGGGAAATGTAGGAGCAGAGCCAGCACAGGACTATATCTCTGATTCCCACCCTGTGCTTGAGGCAGTCAATTAGAATGGCATGATCTACATTATCAAAAGCCTCACTGAGGTCTAAAAGGATTAAGATCATGACTCCCCAGGATACACTGTTAAAATAAGTCATTTTCAGAAGGCCTATCAATGTAGCCTTTTTGAATTTTTTTTCTGGTGTACAAGCAACTTGTTAAATTTTTTTTGTTATTATTATTATTTTTTTTTAAATATAGCCATTTGGGAATACAGTAGGTGCACTTCTGAAAACTATGTGATCTAAACGAGGGTTGGTAGGTGAGTGAATTTAAATGTATCATTTGACTTACATTAAAGTCAAATGATAGCTAAATATATACAGTTTAACATGTAGAGAGCTTTTACAACCAAGTCCAGGTTGACAGCCCAATATTGAAAATGTTAGTACCTCAAATGTATTTATTTTCAACCCTAAACAGGACTTAAAATCTCCTGTTTTCAACAATTGATTTAAAAAATAATAAGTGGGCCCTCAGTGCCACTGTGAGTACCAGATCTGCACGGGCTGCCAGATCTGCACGGGGTCCTAGATGCGTGATGATGACGCACTTCCTGTAAACGGTGTCTTTTAAATGCGCATGCGCTATTTTAAATGGGCATGCGCTATGGTTATCCGGATATCCCGCTATCTCTCCCGCTCGGATATATCCATGTCCATGGATATATCTTTTTTCTTCTACCATTAATCATCTGTTAGTCTTTATTAACGTTGCATGTCCTTAGTCCAGAACCTTAAACTTTGAAAAAATAAATGTTACTATTTGCTGAATGTTATAGCAGCACTAACAGGACAGTATATTTACATATTTTACTTTAACATGGTGTATATTCATAATGGGGACAAACTCAATGTTTTTCTAACGGCCTATATGTTAGGGAAGTATGGGGATTGGAACGTGAACATCTCTTTAACACTTTGTTTCCTGTCTGTTATCAGGACCCCATCGTGCAGCCCATCCTGGACCCCATCAATCATGAAAATAAATAATAAAAAGAATTAATGAGAATTAAGATTCAACACTGGCTTTATTCAACATCTAGATGTTTCAAACAAAAGTTGTTATACAAAAATGTATTGTTTTAATGTGATCAACTAGCAGAGCTTCATGATATCTATTATTTCAAAAGTGTACCCTATTCACCTGCTGTGTCACACATTAAGTGAACTATTCCCATTGAGAAATGTTCTGCAGAGACTCACTGTAAATAGTAGGCTAGTTTGCTGTTTGGACAGTCGATGGACACTACAAAAGGTGGTATATGTGGTTGAATAAGAAAAATACAAATCAGATTAAACAAAATCTGATGTACTTTTTTATTTTATTTAATGAAGGTTGAATGAATGAATCTATTTATCAGTGATGCAAGACACTACAAATATCATTATGAAACTCTCATTATACACATTGTTTTTCAGTGTGATGTAAAATAACAGTGAACCCAGGGAATAGTTGTTCTTTTAATAAAATATTATTTCTTAAAATACATGCTAGAGTACATTAAACTAAAATACTCATTTAATGTTTAAAGTATTATTAAATAAATGTTTAATTTAGCACTCAAACAGGGTTCAAACCGGGGGTTAAACCTTGCTAAACTATAAATTTGTATAAAATAAAATGTAATTTAACCTTAATAATGAGAGATGACTACTATAAGCCAAACGTAACAACTCATTTTAAACCTTGCAGAACAATAAATAAATCTATCACTCTATGGAGCCTACTGGCTAAGCTATCAGCTAGCGCGATCTTTTACATGTTGTTTGAGTTAGTTAGTTAGTTAGTTAGTTAATTCTTTATTGTCCACGGTGTGGAGATTTGTCTTTGGTCTCATAAAAAACAACAAGCAGGACAACACAACAACAACAACAACAAAAAGCAACAACAACAACATTTACACACAGACATCTTCAGGGCAAGAAGCAGGGCAGCAGTGGCAGTATACACATCAGCGGGACATGGTGTTCAGTACCCCAATCGCTTTAGGAGTGAAGGAATTTTTAAAAATGTTGCGATTTGCCCTTGGCACTCTGTAACGTCTACCCGAGGGAAGAAGTTCAAACTCCCTGTGGAGTGGATGGGACGGATCGTTTGCTATTTTAACAGCTTTTTTCCTCAGCACTTCCTCGTACATACAACTTAATTGTTTCTGTTTTGTCCCTATGATTTTTGAGGCAAGGTTTATTATTCTCTGTAGCTTGCTTCTTCCTTTTACGTTTAGGTTACCATACCACATTGCCATATTAAAGGTTAAAATGCCCTCAATAAGGTTCTTATAAACTGTTTCCATAATGTGCTTGCTCACTCTGAATGAGTTGAGTTTGCGCAGTAGATGGAGACGTTGGTTACAGGTTTTAAAAATATAGTCTGTGTTTTCACTAAAATTTAGATTGCAATCAATAAATGTACCTAAATATTTGAAACTGTTTACTACCTCTACAACTTGTCCCCTAATTGTAAGGGGCTGCACATGGTCCTTTTCATGAAAAACAAGTTCCTGTGTTTTTGTGACATTCATCTCTAAGGAACTTGCATCACACCACTTCTGAAGAGATGCCACATATGCTCTATATGCTCCCTCTCCGACTGTGTCCCCCTTCTTTAATAAGGCAACCAGGGCCATATCGTCAGCATATTTAAACAAACGAAAGTTTTCCAGATCTAATTGGAATTCGTTTGTATATATGGAAAAAAGTAGTGGGGATAAAATGGTCCCTTGCGGGGCGCCAGTATTAAGTACAGTGATGTCGGACCGAATATTATTAACCAGAACCTGTTGAGGACGGTCAGAGAGGAAGTCCCTAACAAGGTGGATGATACCACCGTTTACTCCTATCTCGATAAGTCTTTGCAATAAGATGTGAATCTGCATGCTGTTAAAGGCAGAGGTAAAATCGATAAACAAGGCCCTAGCAAAGTGGGAGGGGGCTTGAAGGTGCTTTGAGAGAGTGTGGAACATACTGATGGTTGCGTCATCGGTTCCCCTATGGCTTTTGTAAGCAAACTGAAGATGATCTAAGCTGTTAGAAACCGATGCTGTGATTTGTCTGCTTATAACTCTCTCAAAACATTTTCCTAAGATAGAAGTAATGTACACACAGATAGTATATACAATAAATAAATCGATCTATCTATGGAGCCTACTGGCTAAGCTATCAGCTAGCGCGATCTTTTACATGTTGTTTGAGTTTCACACAGATAGTTTATATACTATCTATAGTTAGCTTACTCGCTAAGCTATCGCACAATCAGCTATCGCGATCTTTTCAAATGTTGTGTATGTCCACATTGCTTTGCCGTAGCGTAGCGGTATCTATGGTGACAACGTCAAGTGTCGATACGTCATCAGTAGGCGCAGGACCCCGTGCAGATCTGGCAGCCCGTGCAGATCTGGTACTCACACCACAACTGGCAGTGGTTAATTATGCGGTTTCTCTCAACAGGAATCTCGAATTATGTTTAGTAATGCCATAAAGACAGTCTACTCTTCCATTTAAACTCAGCTTTTTCACTCACACTTTAAAGACTACCATTCTATGTGGCCTCATTCTACCATTCAAATGAGCTTGTCCACTTTGAAAGAGGCACATTACAAAGAGCGATATATGATTATTTCCATAAGTCTCTTCAGTCAGATGGCATTCCCCTTTCCCTCTGACCATCTTTCTTGCAGTTCTTATTCAGTAAGGTCCAGGAGGTTAGCAGTCTTCACACATCTTTCTTTTACTTTATTCAACAACCCAGACAGAACCCTCCATTGTTTCATTTGCCTCAGTCGTAATAGTACTGCTAAATGGCATAACGGCATCTGAGAATATATCTATTGAAATGCAACTAAAAATTAAAAATGTGATGGAGGATAGCTCACAGAAAATATTAGGGATGAAGTGTAGTAATAACACATACCATATATTTGCATTCATACAAACACATTTGCTTTGGTTAAACAATACTTAGACCAAAGGTCTGAACGGATAATGAAATTGCTATTTATCAAATTTGCCTTTTCACAGAATAGATACTCAACAAGGGACAGAGTTTTCAATGCAGTAATAACTGTGAAATCATGCACTGGAAAAATGTCATCTGAGAGTTTTTGAACAAATATACAGTCGCTTCACTTGATGCAAAATGAAAACAGCAAAACCTTAGGTGTTTTTATAAAACTGTCTCCTCGTTGATTAGTAATCTCATTTTCTCAATCTAATCTCAATAGCATTCTTTAAGGATATAACCCCTCCTATAATGTAGTCGCAAAGAAAGGTTCATAAATTAAGAATTTTACCACCAATATCTTCTGTTTTATCCCAGCATGCATTGTGCAATAAACCGGAAAACAAGCTTCACAGGTCTTTTTTTGCATGTGTTTGGAATATGAAAAAAAACTGGAACTAAAATCCCAAAGAACACTGGGATTCTTTTAGTCATGTCTTATTTAAAAATCTCCAGGTTAAATCTATAGGTTTAATATTGGTTAATGTTTTCTGAACTTCTTTCTGTCATTGCCTTCACCACCAGGAATCAAATTAACTTCTCCTCAGGCTTTGGAGGTTCACTGTAGAATGAGATACTTGGTGGTGCTGGTCACCTGCTGAATGTTTTGTTAGTTAGGCACATCGCATGTGATAGATCCATTTAGGGGATCGAATTTGGGGAAATAGAACAGACACGGATGTGATCGGCCTACATGATGTCTAATGAAGGCAAAGATTGCCTCGAAAATACATTGGGTTTAGTGATTCCCCAAATGTTTTAATTTATTTTGAAACTATGAAAGAGTAATAAAGTTAAATAGGCTATGTAAATAACTACATATTGTCGATCAAGTAATTTTCATTGCAGCCATTCTACATCACTGTCTAAATGTTTAATGTCTAATCTTGAATCTTGACGCATTGTATGCCCCTGTAAAGATCTTTGAATAGCCTTGTGCCTTGTGAATTGTTCTATATAAACAAACTTGCCTTGCCTTGCCTTAGTTACTGCAGTTGCTTGTTTTGATCAGTGCACTTAACAAGTTTAAACTCAGATCATCAACATCATTTTTTGGCATCAATACAAACTCAGATTAGAGCAGGGTCATTGTCATGGTCACAGTCTGCAACAACATAGCACCGATTAGTAATGCGATTGTTATGTACTAGATAATTAACCATAGTATCAGTATCTCCCTGTTTTTTTTAAAATGGACTAAATGTGCTGCTGACAGATTTATTAACCAGAGTTTTTAAGTAAAAGAAGAATAATAATCTGTGATCTGGAAAAAACACCACCAAACAAAGAAGGGATACAAATCTCTATCTGGGTCGGTTTAGAAAGATAATACTAACAGCGGTTAAAGATGGGGCCTAATGTTAAATATGTAGGAAGTGGTTATTTGGTGATTTGTATGAATACTTGTGAGACAATTAATAATTCATATGGAGAGACTCTGCTGAAAACATCAAATATTATGATTTTACATACTTCAGTGTGGATCTACAGTATGTTTGTAAATATGTCTCTGGGCTCCCAATAAAAAATGTGTCTATACTTGCTCTTCTTTTTGATTTTCTCTTTTAACTATTAGAACTACAATAGGGCTCCTGAGGCATACAGGACCTTATGTTAGTCAAGGGCAGAGGAATAATAATAGTGCGTTTCATATACATACACATTTGCATCTCATTAATATGCAGGTTGTATACACATGCATGCATACATGCACACTTCTATGTGCTAGTTTATCAGATAACCTCCATGTTAAGGTCTGAACAAAGCTAGAAGCTGATTTTGAAACTTTGATATTTTGAAGCTTTATACCTGAGATGGTTTTGTAAAATATTCTATTATTGTCAATGTTTTTAATATGTCACCAAAATTGTCACTGTCAGATGTGTTGACAGGGTCCGTCAGTCATTAGGAGCCTGATATGTGCAGCTGTCAAATCAAGTTCTTTCGAAGACTGCATAAAACATCTCTTACAAATCACTACAAGATGATCTTTATCCTACATCAAGTGTGTGATGCGTGACGTTTTGTTGTGCCTTGTGTTTTGTGCGTGAAATTCCTGTGGGTCACAGTTGTTCCAACAGAAGTATTGGTTTGGGTAAAATAGAGAACAGGGATTTGATACATTTACATTTTTGTTTAATCCTCGCTAACAATAGAACATCTGTCTACCTACATATCAAGGCTGTTCATTCACAGTTAAAAAAAAACATTTGTACAATATCTACAGTAACAGGAAAAACACAGTAGGTAATTAAATTTAGTTTTATTTAAAATAATTTGGAAATTTAACATGATACATCTCAGACATCATTGTACAACTACCAGTTAAAATTAGCCCAACTCCCTCAAATACAAATCCATATATACACTGTGTGTGTGTGTGTGTGTGTGTGTGTGTGTGTGTGTGTGTGTGTGTGTGTGTGTGTGTGTGTGTGTGTGTGTGTGTGTGTGTATGTGAGTCTGTGTGTTTGTGTGTGTGTGAGTCTCTGCTAACAGCCCAATTAATGGTGATTGCATTGTTCTACAGATGAGGTGAGAGCGGCCCATTATATGTCAGTCTGCCTTTGCCTCCTCCTCTCAGTCCCCCTGATGCAGCTCTTTTTCTGTGCAGACCTGTTTTTGGAGGAATGCCACAGATGGTGATGAGCCTTTTGTAATCCCTGTAGATTTCCACGGTTTATAAACAGCAAGACAAGCAGCAGGTCCCTCCGATTTGAACAAACACTTCTAAATCGGGGGGGGTGTTTATCATGCCTGTTTGGGACGGAGTTTGTAATTATTGCAAACATGCAAAGAGAAATGGATTTCACAGATCTAAATTGATTGAGGGGAAGAGCAGCAGATTTAGCTGATGCTTAGATTTAGATTAGATTTATTATAGTTCATATCATCTCAACTATTCATCATCATTTCAAATGAGATGCATTCAAAGCCATATAAGGTGCATCTCATTTCCTTGGGGGTGAAATCTGAAAAACCGTTTGCACAGTTGCAAATGGCTTGTTGCTATGTAGCTCACAGAAAATAAGAGATTTCTGGCTCATAATAGGCAGGACCATGAATCTAATCCTGCATGCGCACACGCACAGTGTATCGAGATAATTGACAAATTCCTTGGCGAAATGAAATGCTGCTGTGCACGCTGAAAGTGACATCAGTGTTTGCATTCTGTCTGGCAAAAGAATCGCAGCATTTTGATGTATTACCTCACCCCTGTACAGAAATACATTCTTTTTGTCAGGTGAATTCCTTCCCAATTTTCCTCGCAACAAGAGGAACATAGCAAAATTGGTTTGATCCATGACATGTTGACATTTCATTTGGAGAAATCAATCAAAATCTACTAGTGAAAAGGGCACAATATTGAATGTGTCAAATGAAACTGCTGAAATGAAAAGTTTTATGGCAATGGATTTGGAATATTTATCAAGTAAAAGAGATATATCAGAGAGCCACACAAATCACAGGAGAACTAATCAAGATTTTTGATTTATTTTTATTGCAATGTTTTTAAAATGTAAGAACCAGGGGAAATTATATCTGCAAGGCTAGTTTTGCTTTCTGGTGATTGTATGTGGAAAATGTTACTGTAGACAAATTACAAATTGGAAAATATATTTTGATCAGTTTGATAGTTTGAAACAATAAAAAATCCTCAATTGTCTGTGCGTAGCACCACAATAAAGGTTGTATGTTAAGTATGCTTTTGTTTTGTGTGGTTCACCTTGTTTTAAATTTACAACCGCACGACTAGAGCGCCATCTAAAATTAGCAGCACAGTTTGAGAAACAGCAGGTAGTGCACCCTACTAATAGACTCTAGAGGTGAATTTGTCATTAGCTGAAAAGGCTAATTCACCTCTAAAGCAGATGTCTTTGTTAAAGGGAAAAAAGTAAAACCGTAAATTAAAGCTTGAGTGCTGAGAGAGAAACGTGTTGATTGGACCAAAGTAAATGTACAACAGTGCAATACTCCATATCTGAATAGATCTAATATTGTTCCCAAAATAGGATGAAGGTTATTATCTTAACAAGCGAAGCTAGATAGGATATTAAAGCTTATACTTTGGATTCCAGGTCATTTATTCCACTTCATAATTTTAAAGTTTGTTTCCCCAGGCAGTTTGTCCTCTGAGATCTAGCACTTCTACAGTCACAGCTACGTTTGGACCAAAGTATTTTCAATATTTGACAAGATACTCTCTTTTGGCGAGAGGTGCATATTCCTTCTGATGGGTCTGGTGTGGCACCTGTCAGGCATGCACACACCTCAGCAACACATGCATCCTAAAGTTTGAAGCAGCTAAAAAGATGAGTGCATTTTCAAATTCTGTAAAGTTTAAAAATTCAAACATCAGCAGACTGTTATGTAGTGTATCAATTTGTCTGCGGTAGTTCGCTTGACCAGGAACATCATTACACAACTTAGCCTGAATGCATGTTTCTTTACGTCCTATCACTTATTTATATCAGTTTATTTGACTTTGATGTGAGCAAAGCTTGTAATTGCCTGTACCTCAGTCATCGTGTTTCCTTGATGAAATTTTAACCATGCAATGAATTATATATTAGTTATGCATAATGCACTGATGGAATTCCACTTTTTCTCAAAAACAAAACTTAGGAAAGTGTTTTTTTTTTTCAATATAAGTTGGTGGTAGCTTTCATATATGTAATATTATATTTGCATTAAGCAAGCTCGTAGAAATTCTCTTTTTCAAACAGCATAATACCATCTGCACTATGACCCGAATGTTACAGAATAAGCAGGCTTCACTTTTCAATATGTTGACCACAGTATATTGCTGCACCCACATGGCGTCCTTCAGCGGTTTGCAGAGAGTGTATTAGTCATTCCTTTAAAAGCCTGAGGCAAGCAACAGAGCTCTTAATACTCTGGAGTGGACGCCAAAAGAAGTGGTGGCTCTAGAGGCCTGTCAAGGAACAGGTACAGTACTGTGCAGTGGGAGAAAATAAGCTTGTGTTTTAAATTTGACATACAGTCTTCTTGGGCACACAAATAAATTTTTTGCACAATAATATTATAACTGCAGAGAGAGAAATCTGTTCCTAGCCTATGGTAGCCTATGTCTATAGTGTGAAGTTGACACACTTAACAACTTGGTAATGACTTGTATAGGCTAAGTATGAGACACTGAATAAATAGGGCTTGCTTACAGAGAATTAAGTTAACAAAAAACTTCACACACATTTGTACTAATTACTACCACTGGGGCCATAATATATTTTCCTTTGCATCAGACTTCTCAGTAGTACAATAAAGTACATTTTAAAAGAAGGGTGGTGTTTGAACCCTTTCATACTTTGTTGCAGAGTGATCTTTTCTATAATCAGAACATTACTGTTGTGTTTACTGATCCTATTACATTTTGCAAAGTAAAAGGGAATCAAATTCATTGTAATTCATTAAATCCATGATTCAGAAATATTTTAATTAACAGTGATCACCAGCAGCTGCTTTACTCTATTTCAACATAATAGTCCTCATAATTTAGCTAGCTGTGTGTGACTTGGTCATTATTTTACCATATAACTTACTGATGATAATTATGATACAAACTATAAAGTTACCAGCATGGAAAACAACTTTCCATGTTTACCATTAGAGCACGAGTCATAGTAAACTAGTAACAAATGACTTTCGACCCCATCACAACCACAACAACAAAAATATAAGTTGACAACTCAGTAATTTAAGTTATAGAATATAATTCTATCATTATTATTAATTCTTCTATTGATAACTTTTTGTTATTCTTTTTAATCTTCATATATTTAAAGTCCAAATCACCCAAACAATATTTAATACCATGCAGCCACACATATCAAGAGTTTTCTATTGCTGCTCTATTGCACGTGTGTGTGTGTGTGTGTGTGTGTGTGTGTGTGTGTGTGTGTGTGTGTGTGTGTGTGTGTGAAAAGGTTGGCAGAGAGAGAGAGAGAGAGAGAGAGAGGAGAAAGGGAGAATATGATATCAATACTACGATTGACTCAGTGGGGAGTGAGGATGTAGAGGCAGAAGCTGGCAGGCTCAGGAGATTGGCAGCAGGGAACAGATGGTCAGGAGGAGAAAGGAAACATGACCAGGATGTGTAGTTATGCAAAGATAAGCAAAGGAGGTGCTGAGAGTGCTGATGAGCTTGAGATGCCGGTATCATAATAACACACACAGCTATCCAAGTATCAAAACTTTAGGCAACGCTTACCGTGTCAGACTTCTAGAGGAGTGCGTTGCTACATAATCGTATTACTCATCGCTTTAAATTTAGTGTATGATAAATAAAAGCTGTTAGACACCAGATGTGTGTGTTTGTACTTACGGCAGATATACAGTTATCGGTTTCGTTTAGGTTAATATGATAGCTGCTAAAAGTTGCCTTTTTCTTTTCATTTGAATGTGATGCAATGACCTTGAAGTTTGACGTGACATGCTATTTTATCCATGCGGTCATAATCAGAGACTGAATCTATTGTTTAAATGTAGACATTAAATGTATCTGTATAAACAGCAGCAACACTGACCAGCACGTAACAAGGCTCGAGACCGGGGACTTAAAGTCTTGTTGTTAAGCTCACAAATATCTCCATATCGAAGTAATTCTGGCCCGAATAAGCCCAGAGCTGAAAACTCCACCACGGGCAGCTAAATCCTGAAATCAGCCCATTTTCCATGCAGTGGTCTGTGAGAACGCCAGCTGCCGTGGGCTATTGCGGACGTGAGCCCTAACACAAAGCACTTCACTCTGCATAACCAGTCCAGGGGCAAGCTTTTTGTTTGGAAAGGTATAGGAGAGAGAGGGAACGTCTTCTGGAATATGCCTCCATACTGGTCCCAAGGGGCAGCAGTATGTGTGTGCCCTTGAAAAGATGCTTGGTTTGTAAAGAAAAGACAAAAGGGCAGTATTGATTGAATTATAACAGCTCCACGCTCCTGGAGCAGTGCAGTAATGATACACAGTAATTACCATACACCTCTCCTTTCCCAAAAGATGACTCATCTTTCTACTGGGGGGGAGGGGGAGGGGGATTGTTGTGTCACTATATTTACTAAACATTTCATTTGCAATTAATGATCCATACTGCGGACCTGCCCAGTAATTCTGTGATGTGAGTACAAGATACACGTTTGCACTGTGGTACTGTGAGGGCAGTGTTGGATAATAAGGCTTTTAGGGAATATTGTGTAAATATTTATATTCTAGTATGTTTCAAGAAAAATCTCAACTCATGTTATATCAAAATACTGTTTGAGGTTTATTGTCGGTTAATTGTTTGAATGTTGAACGAGGGTGTCCTTAGGCCTTTTCTAAACTTACTAAGATACTTGGATGACTTACAGTAATAGCTCAATAACGTATAGATCATGTGCTTTTATCTCAGCCCTGTAACATTTAGTTTTGCAAATAGATGTTCTGCATTCACATATTTAACATCTAAATTCATTCAGCTATGTCATTAAAATATGGAATATGTAGTTTTCATGATGATTCCAGTATGATGTGTAATGACTGCAGGAGGCCTAATGTTGCTTTGGTTCCCCTTCATCAAAGCTGAATCACTCTTCATTTGATTGCCAGTCATCCTTCTGACGGACACTTCAGTGTGTTGGCAGCATGTGGCCGTTATAAAGAATGCCTTATTTAGTAATTTTCTTTTAGATTAGTTAGTTAATTAGATTAGACAAACATATGGTTACACCTTCACTTATCAAAACCTAACAATCATGACATGGCAAGCAGTATGTTATTTGTATGTATATGAATCTGAAGTAACATGAGGTGCATCTCCAGGCAATCAATTTGAGCAAGTGTTACAATTTTGCCGCATTTAATGACATCCTTACTGACTGAATGTTTGAGATTTATTTTTTTGGCACAGAAAAAACCTTATTAAATCAAGCTGTTCTCAGTGTCCCATCAATAAGGCAATAAACAGATGGAATTGTATTATCGTCAGCCATCAATAGCAAATATGCTTACAGGGATGATAAGGAAACGCAAAGAGAACATAAAGCTCTCTCATCAAAGCACGTTGTTAACGATCAGAATGTACGAACCTTGTACGAGCAAGTGTTATTTCCCAGTGGAGAAATAACACACACTCACTCACTCACTCACTCACTCACTCACTCACTCACTCACTCACTCACTCACTCACTCACTCACTCACTCACTCACTCACTCACTCACTCACACACACACACACACACACACACACACACACACACACACACACACACACACACACACACACACACTGTTGCTGCGCCTGATCTAATAACCCTCAAGGGTGCATCTTTTACAGAGACTGACACTAATGATTGTGTGTTATTTGGTAATATATTGGCCGGAAAATATGCATTATACACTATACACTCCATTAAGAGAAATGGTATTAACTCTAAATGCTTCTCTTCATCTTTGTCTGCCACTTTCTTCTTTGGCAAATTGTAAAGCATGCTGCACATCATTACACAGAAATGTGATGCAGGATAATGACAATGATTTGAGAACATAAATATTACTGCTTATCTCATTGCGATAAAGTGACTTAGAGCTAATCATAACATATTTCCTAAGCACACTGCTGTTTACAGCCATCATATGAACGCATTAGAAAAGAGACATTATAAAGGAATATATCCTCAACAAAGGACATGTTAACTCTACAGTATATTTGCAAGTACAATATTATAGTAATCTCAATTCAAGTATTGGTTAAATGTTATGCTAAATGATAACAATGAAAAGTTCAGCACCTGAACAACATGCCAAAACATTCAAATTTGCCTGGACATCCCTCAAAGTAAAATGACTTTCAACTGTCAACAGAGGGAGACAGAAGTGCTTGAGAGTGTGTCTGATGAAAATCAGGATTATAAATTGTAATCTCAGTGACATTTGCATTATGTATTTAGTACATTGGGATGGGAGGAGGGCTATAGCCTTTGTAATCCTAATGTGTAAAATACAACTGTTATTCTCCCTCAAGGTAAAAACCGGAATGCTTTGGTGACTGATACTTTTAATTGAATCTTATGAATTGATTCATTTATTACGGGTGTATTGGGAGCTCATTAGTATGAATACTGAACATTGTTATCTTAGTGCTGCTTTTTTCTGATATTTCTGAGAAACAACAGCATGCACATACTGAGAAAAAAATGTTTGATACAGCTTTTTCAATTAAGTGTGCAACTCATTGCATGCTGAGCTTGGTAAACCTAAACATTATAGGAGCGTTCCATGTTTAAAGTAATTGGTTCACCTCTTTGTTTTTTGTGTTCTCTGATTAAAGGCAATTTTTTAATGGGAATCTCTAACAGCAAATGTCAAAATGAGACGTAGTCTTAGTTGCGCATTACCAATGCTTAAATTGAAGAGGAAATCATATCAGCAATATCCTACATTTTAGAGATCAACCAGTAATGGGTTTGTGAGGCAAATTCATTATAAATATCAGTATTTGCAAGTTCAGAAGTCAGCTAAACATATCAGTCGGTCAAACGTAGACAAATATTTTTGATATAAAGCCCTTCATTTACTATATGGCCATTTGCATGAACTCATCGGGACAATTGAAATAAACTTTTCAATTCCCTCTGGTAGACAAACTAAGTAGGCTAATGTACATGAACATTCAATGTATTGCAACATATTGTACGGTGCCAAACATGGACCGCCTGAATGTGGATTCTATTTTTTTACAAGGTTTTCTAGAATATTTACATAATGTTTTCTTTAAAAGTAAAGAATACAATCTACAGTTTTACTTTTAAATCTGCATTTTTAAATCTGAGCAGAGGAATCACGTACCAAGGGTAAAAGTCTTAACTTTTAATGTAGTTCTTGTTTAGGTTTTGAAAGATTAAGAAAAATGTCATCCAAACTTAATGAATTGTGCACTGCGTTGTACAGTCTTTGCTGCTTAAATCACAAAGAAGATTGACACAGCTCACGTTCTGATCCTGTGTGCAGCACTTCATCACCGGAGGTGGGTATTTACATAAAGCATTCAGCCTTCATGACTGCTGTCACTCAGGCCCATCCTGAAATGGATTGTGCAGCCAGTGTGTCTGAAGGAGTCGTTTTTCAATCAACCAGGAGGATTAAATGCTATCAGTGACAAGTTACTGCATATTAATGTAATTCAGCTTAGTCCATTGTTGATTTTCTCCATTGGTCTTTGCAAACATTCTATATTTCCTGTTTTCATTTGTCAGTAAAAAACTCACTATTGTCGATGGAAACTTCAGGATCAAAAAAGTGATATTAGATATCTTTTTATATTTTATTGTAGCCCAACAGGTAGTCTGGATCCTCAAGTGTAGCTGGTGACCTTGTTCAATATACCAATGCACACAAGGTGGCATTTAAAAGAATACAAAGAGATACAAAGCATGTATTCAGTCTAATGTCACAGATATATAGCTATGCAAAGGAAAACATGCTCCTCTGCATTACAGATCTGTGTCAGCACCCTGTGCTTTTCCGCTGAGCACACATGGTCGATACATTCTCGCCGTTTAAAAAGGTGCATGAGTAGAATCCTACTCTGAAAGATCTAATGAAATGACGAGGAATTGACCTTCAGGACACATGGGATTGATTCTTTACCATCATCCTCATGGTAATTGGCTTTATATGCTACTGCTCTGAATGGTAAGTGTGCTGTATTGAGGATGTATGTCACACACGGGCACTCAGTCCTTCAAGGTGTACAGTTCAGAAAGGCAACAATGGTTCCACAGGGACCAGAGATACGCATCATTCTCCCAGTAAAAAGCGTAGAACGCAGCATCAGCATACAGAAGTGAACGAGTGCTTGTCTTTGTAAAAGGTCCTTACTCAACCCCGTTCTGATTAAAAGTTGCAATGCATTTGCACATGCAGAAAAAACGCAGCATTTATTTCTTGCTTGGCAACGATAATTAGTGCTCCAAATAAAAACTTGTTTAGATAATGAATAGCAGAGCCTCACATGTCATTCACCTGAAAAGCCTGGGAATATATTTTAGCAGCACCGCAGCTTTTTCTCAGGTGGTATGGCCAGGTCAGCAGTTTGATTTGAAGTGGGAGAGGCGTGGAAGGCCACTGTGCAAAATTGGACAAAATTCGTCCGGCAGCATGTTAAACCATGTGTAAAATCCCTGCGATGGGCTTAGAAAACGATCCCTGGTGAGCTGCTGCTTTCCCCCACCTCTGTCTTTAGGGATGGTCACACTCATTTCGGTCGACTCCTCACAGGAGCCTTTGAAGGAAGAGGGGATGTCCAGGAGCCCATTAACCTCCCTAGCGCCCTGAGAGTGCACACACACACACACACACACACACACACACACACACACACACACACACACACACACACACACACACACACACACACACACACACACACACACACACACCAGGTCACGACCTCTGGGAAGCCAGCCGCCTTTTCACATAGCATGGCAGGTCTTTCTTTTTGATGACTGCATGCTGTCCTTTTTTATTGTGTCCCATACAAGAAAGATATTCAGTGTACAGTTTTCCAAGTGATACTAAGTGTCAATTTTGCAGTGACTTTGAGGTGCCTAGTGTTGACTGGCAGGCTTGTTTGTCTGCTCATAAAGCTCATTTGACTCTAGGGCAAAAACTTCTTAAAGTCTTAAATTAGCTCTGCTAGCTGTGGGCATATGTAAATGGGTTAGTGGTGATTCTAGAGAATGTTGTTGTCAAAATCACTTTTTATCAACATCAGTGAATATCTCCTCACGATCCGCTACCTGCGGTTTGTGTGTGGTGAAAAAAAAAAATCCACAACCTATAGGCTCTGTAAACTGTAAACTATGATATGCAAACAAAGGGGGCCCACCTGGCCGTTTACACCTATGCCTATGCTGTGTATTAACACTTGATTTTTTCAGTGCACACAAAGTGAATAGGCTACAGGCAGCATATCATGAGGAGATATTTACTCATTTTGACAAAGTGATTTTGACAACAAGCATTCTCCAGCATAGCTGACTCCACCTTTAAATACTGGAACAGTGATTTTTGCACTCTCACAGTTGAGTCACACTGAGAAATAAAAAAAATAAGCTTTAGAGTTTAAGAAGCGGGTCTGGTGGCCTACATTGACCCCTCATTAGAATTTCTTATAATCTTATGACAGGCCTAAACTATCATCATATTCCTGCATAGGCTTATTTTTCTTAATTTGCTATATTCTCCTTCTAAAACTGATGATTACCGTATTACTGATTTCCCTCTCTAAACTGGTTGTAAGAAAGTCACCCTATGTCAACGGTATAGGCAAATTGTACTTGTGACAGTTTACCGGAGATCAGAACTATTTCTAGGTGTTGTCCATTGGCGAAGCGTCTTCATTAGTCAAAAAGCGTGGGCGGGACTCTTGCTCTCTGCAGCGAGTCAAAGAGAAAGGCAATAAAGAGAGACAGGAGCTGCACTGCCGTCCGTCCTGCTAGACTACAGTTACCACTCACACAGCCCCCGGATCTGCTGAATATACACACACAGGTACTTCATCAATGTAACTCCGGTCAGTCCGAAGAAACTGCGCCGTTTAGCTGGATAAGTCCAATCCCGAAGAAAAGAGAAACAGACAAGAGACAACGCGAGTGGAGTGTCGACGTGAAATTGTGAAGGAAACAAGAGAAGAATATGATTTTCAAGCAGCACTTGATCTTCATCCTTTACAGCCTCTGTGCAAGCATCTTTAAAGGTGAGCGCTGGATGTTGATGCTATAGAGAGAGACGGGCGTGGTGTGCGTGCGTGCGTGAAGGTGCTCAATGCGTTAAGTGTAAAGATCATATGTGATTTGTGAAACATGTTAGTTCCAAGTATTCAATACAAAGAGAATTGATTTACCAATTATAGTGGTGCGTGTGTACAGTGTTTTTTGCCCAGAGGACGGCTTTCGTTTTCTGACTGTCAAAGCCCACTGTGCTGGAATGTCTGGAAGTTAAATTGTGCAGCGCAATAGCAGAATGCGGCGTGCACAAGTTTTTTTTTTGTATCGGGAGTGAACTTGGATGTTGCCCTTTCTTTGGCATAGGCTATTCAGTGACACAAGGGTGCAGATGAGTCGCCCGCAGTCACCTCCTATTTGTCTGCTTATCCACTTCTGTCCCCTGGCGCTGACACAGGGATGCACGGAAGGGTTGCAGCAGCTGGCTGCGTGCGTCTTGTTTGTTGTGAGATTGGTTTTCATTTAGTGGATACATGTTTAAGTCACATTGGCTACTGTGTCTGGTCTCTATGTGCCATACCCTTACGCATGACTTTAATTCGAGTCTTCGACATAACGATGACCGCATGTGAGTTGAGTTTTTTGTCTCAAGCGCGGTCATTTTACGCACTGTGTAATTGTAGGCAGAGCGTGTGACTTGCTGTGTGTGTGTGTGTGTGTGTGTGTGTGTGTGTGTGTGTGTGTGTGTGTGTGTGTGTGTGTGTGTGTGTGTGTGTGTGTGTGTGTGTGTGCGTGTGTGTGTGTGTCGGTATGCAATTACTGACCGTGCAATATATGTAATAGCTCATTTAAAGTTGTGCTGCTGGGATCAGTCGCAGGTAAGGCTGGGGTTGTGATGCGTCTCTGCAGCCAGGCATCAGTGTCTCCTCATGACAACTCCCTCAACTCCCCACAGACCGTCCCGCTCTTGGACATGCTTGCTCAGCCACCGCCCTATAAGCGACCGGTGCGCAGATACCTAACGCCTATATAACTTGACCAGGGTTTCAGGTCAGACTCCCAAATCAAAGCAAATATTGGGCTACTAATAATTCCCCAAAATCATCGACTTTTACAAGACATTTTCTCATATGATGTTAAAAGGAAAATGTTGATGTAGTGAGAGTGAACTACATATGCTTTCAATGTTATTCCTACAAAGCTGAACATTCATTCTTTAGAGGGTGCTCATTCTATTCCCACATTTCTTCATCATGTCAAAAAATATATCTTTGATTTTGACAGCAACTTCACCCTTTGTCACATGGTAAATATTTTTGGTCCAAGTGTCAGACCAGTTCATGGTCAAGACACACAGCCAGGGCTCCGTTTACCTCCAGTGTTAGCCAGCTCATTGTATCCCATGTTTGCAGGCTAAAGATGGTTTGCTCTTTCAGTGGACAACATAGTTTAGATGTGCTCAACTAATCCATTTATCCTCTTCATTCCCTTTACTTGACATTATAAATTGTTGTGTTTCATTGTTAGTTCAGAATTGGGCTTTATAAGAAGGTTGGGGTCAGAATGTATGCTTTTCCTGCTCAAAACTCAATCTATAAACACTATCACATGGACTTGGTGGCTATACAACTATAAACATGATAACCTAATATAGCTCTTGACAATAAAAAGGACATCAGAAGGCTATGGCCCATTTTTGCAACAGATTTGGGTTCATGACATCTTGCCTGAGAGAACAACTCCCAGCGAGTTGTATCATCTTGTCTGCTGAGATAGTGTCCATGTCAAGGGCTACTTAAAATATTTATGTAATGTGGAGTTTAGACACATGAGATAGGAGGGCATAGGGCAGTGCCTCAAACATCTGTGTAGGAAGCTCTTGGAGAGCACACACCTCCAACAAGGCTGCACAATACAATCATCCAAATTTGTAATGAAGATGGCCAGCGATATTTAATTCGAACTGCAAATTATAAAGGGTATTTTTCAATGCAAATATGAGCAGTACTTTGAATTGTATAAGTTTGTAGGACATATTCAAATAATCCCCTTTTGTGTTCCCGCAGTGTTAAGAAATCCTTTCATTTACTGCAGGTGTGCATCTAGATCCTGTTCTGCTCCGGGCCATGGCTTAACCTTTCACCAAACTCAATTAACATCTGTAAACACTTTGTAAGATATCGCGCTCGCTAACAGACAAACAAACTAACAAATGGGACTGACAATATAACCTCCTCAGCAGAAGGTAATAAGGTGCATGCATCCTGTGTTCACACAGGGTCACAGCCTAATCGACAGTTAAATTGCAGTGCGCAGCATCACACGCTGCAGTGATACTGTAGACAAGACCTCAGCCTCAGCAGCTCTGTTCATGCTCCATAATGCTGGGCATCATTTCATGCATAGGCTCATCCGTCTTAGAACAACTACACTATTAGCAGTTTGCTTAAATGCATTGCTGGGCTCTTATCTATAGCTGCAGCCTATGGAATGCTACACTGCCTAAACGTTTAATATGCTGTAGTGACACAATAGATTCATTCTTATGTAGAGTTATGTTTATCTTTGTTCTCCTCTCTATTGTGTTCCCTGCCTGCCTGTGCTTCTTAAGTCCTCTTGTGCTCGCATGTGCACTAGGAACTTATGCCACTGTATTAGTGAATGAGTTATATTTCACCAAAGGCAGCTAATGCTGAGTGCTGACACCTGACACCAAGCCAGTGAACAGGTTAACTAGCAGGCAGGCTAGTAATGCTAATTAGCCATATGTTATTGCAATACTTCAGTCTCTTTGCAGACCTGTGGGATGGCTGTCTTCAGATAAGAAGTTGCATGAGCCGTGCATTTCTTATGTTGGCCACAGTTTCTCTGGTTTGCTCTGACATTCCGTCTACTTAAGTGTTTCATCACTTTTCTTCTTGCGAAGCCGAAAAATCTCTGTACACCACCACACTGCCAAGGGAACTTTTCTTTTGTTTGAGCACCGAGCCTTTCATCATTTCTCATATAGTCAGACATTTTGGCAAGAACAACCTGCAGGTGACATTTGAGCGTTGGTGTGTTTTTGACCATGATGCGTGGGGGCAGTAATGAGGACAAAGCGAGAATAAATGAAACTTTCTCCTTTTTATATTTTTCAAAATATATATCTTTTTTTACAGCATTTAATCTAGTGTCAAAGCTAGAGACAAAAGGAGACGAGGATGCTGAGGATGAATACATCCTTCATGTGTAAACAACCTGGTTAGGGATTGAGGCGAGGCATTAAAAATGCAAAAGCATCTTGTAAAATGTTTGATAATGTCTTTGAAATATTGGCCCAAGAGAAGACCCATCCATGTTTGAGGCTTAAGACCCCGACTTTGATTATTAAATTGAATTTGTGGACATATTATGAAGTGTAGAACATGATGTCATGTTTTTCATACGAGCGCAAGCAAATATATGTATTACTTACATTGCTACACAAAGTTATTGAAAAGTTACTTGACATTTTCAGTCGTCAGACAATATATGTTTATGTAAAACTACATTTCTCCAGGAACTTTGAAAGTTTGCCAATTTTTTTTATCAAAACTCAATTTAATTATAATTCAGTAATGACATTCAAGCAGTTTTTCAGTGTTTATATTTGCATCTGGAAAGAAACATTTGAAACACAGATGTACTGGAAATCAAAGCTCTTTCAACAAAAAGAATCATGTTATCCACAATACGTTTGAATAATAAGACATACACACAAATGTTTTTATTTGCATTCATCATATTTAAATTCCCAACTGATAACCATAAACCATAAACTGAATATTTAATATGAATCCAACCACATTTTCTGTATGCATATGGTTGAGATTGTGTGCACATGTCACAAAATCCAATCCTATCCAATGTAAAATATTTATGCTTTGAATAAAAACAAAACTAAGCAAATGCAGCAGAGATAGGAGGATCAGAGTCAAAGTGTCTCCTTTTAGCTTCCTTGTGTCGCCTACAGTTGTGTGGGGCAGATGCCACATGGCATATTATGAGAAGCAGTGAGGAGTGTGCAGACACTCGGACTGTGGTCTGAACTGTCCTGTCAGTCCATTTGTCATTTTGATTTAACTTTGGCAGTCGGTGCATCATTTCTCAGTTCCTATAGGTGAAAATGGAGTTCGGTTTCAGCTGGGATCATGATGTACTGAAAATCTCTTTTAAAATGAATACATATTGGACCCAAGTAAAATTTAACCCTGAAAAATAACAAATAATGCGAGACACAGGGAGTCTGTGAGATGCATGCATGGGTGCATCTCCTGAATAATCAGGCAGCAGGAATAAACTGGCAGAGCCCAAGGTATGGAAGTGGGAAGGTGGTTTACATTCAAGGATACCAGTTCCTCACTGCTGAGAGTGGGCTTATCCCTGCAGAATGTCTCTGGGCTGCCAAATTCTGCCCGACTCTGGTTTCTGTGCTGTATACCACTGCAAATGAATAATCCAGTAAAAAGGACAAATGTGCTCAAAAAGGAGCCTCTCCCGCCCCGCTTTGCTTTCTGTTGACAGATATACATCTGTAGGGATAAGCCTCAAGCCAGAGGCAAATGTGCTTAGACAAGTGGGGAACGGGCTCAAAGATTAGCTGCTACGCTGCCCCAACTACGCCGCGAGCTGTCAGTCTCTCTTCGCCATGCTTTTTGTCACAGCACTTTTACACGCCGTGCCCCCTGTGTGAGTGGGTATATGAGCTTAGCAATGAGGCTGATAGACTGAAAGGGCAATTACACTATTAAAAATTATTTTGACCCTGTATTTGAGAAAAAGATTTGAAGAGATGTTTTCATCTTGCAGAGAAGCCTGTCTCAAGATACTCCATGATAAGTTGAATGCCACGATTGGTCACACTGAAAAGTGGTTAAAGCAGTGCTTACATTAAGGCCCCTGGAAAGGCATCTGTGTTCACACATCTTAAAGGGGAAGTCCACCTTAGAAAAACTAAACAGAATTTATATGTATTCTTTGGATCTCAGAGAGCCCAGTTAATATTTCTAAACATGAACGGCTCGCTGCTGAAGCCAAGTATTTCATTTGTCATGTCATCAAGTAGCAACATGGAGCATACTCCAATTAACAACATTATGAGAGCTACTGTTTTCAAACGTGAAAGAGACTGACAGCCACGTTGATCCAAACACCCTGTGGATGGAGGCTGGCTATTAGAGTAAAATGGTTGGGCATTTGTAATGCAGCTAATTGTCAGTCTATTCATGAACGGAAACACACAGGTATTTAACAAAACTGCGCTGTCACCTTTTGTGTTGCAAGTTTTTGTGTTGAAGTTGATGAATTGGGACTATCAGCAATGTGTCTTCTAAAAATGATTATAATTCAAAATAATGAATCAGGCATTCCTTAATAATAATAATACAAATAAATAATTGAACACGTAAATGACAAGGGTTTACTTTCTGTTAAGTGAACATATTAGTGAATTATTGCAGTTGTCAAACACAAGTAATAGCAAAATAAGCAGTGCAAACTGGGGTGAGGCATGCAGGCTATACCCTTTCTTTTAATAGAAGGACCTCAACATACAACAGAAAAGATTCAGTATTCGATCGTACTGTCAACACATGGACTCAAACGTTTTATGGAAACAGAATAGAATGGAAATAAAGAACACTTCTCATTATAGTTTTGATATGATATTTGGCTGTGCTGTTGGAAAGGTGTTAGACGTGGAGGTTTATTTTAGCATTGTGCTCAAAATGAAGCCTATACTTCATTTTTTGCCTGTTTGCAGTGTTGACCTTTACCAATCTCTCTTGGCTCTCATCTCTGTTGAAGTGGGCTTCGTGCCCGACTATGGATGAGCCTCTGAATCTCATTTAGCACATGTGATGATCTCCCATTCCTCCTCCGGCTGCAGTGTCTATGAACAAAGTGAATACCTTTTTGTTCGGATATGACATCTATACTCCATTCAATGACTCAGTGGGTATGTCATACATTTTCCCAATTTTTTCTTTTGTGGGGGGAGGGGTGTTTGTTGTAGAGTGAATGTTGTATCAGATTAGAGTTGTGACACTCGTTTTTTCTGATCTGTTCCTGAGCTTTTCCTGACATTATTATCACAGACAAATGGAAGCCATCTTCACAAATGTAGTTCTCATTCCACCAAGAAGAAAAACAAGTCTGTAAATGCAAGTGATAGAGGTGTTGGGTGCAGAATGTTAAGCATGACATATTAGGAGCATCATTATGTGTTTGCCATAATAAATGTCCTCTTGTGCTTCTGCTGTGCATGTTTGGGAGGCGTCCAAAACGACTGATTGACTATCTGTGGTATCACACTGGAGCAAACACCTGGCAGCCTGACCACAAGTGACTGTGCTGTTTTTGAGTAATGTCACGGTATTTGGCCAGTGCACAAACAAAGCAGTGAAACGTTTTGTTTAGTGTTTATTTATTTAATTCCGATATGTGTTATCGGTTCACACAACCTTTCATTTTCGATGTTTTGTTTGTTTGAAGCTTTGATATCAAGGAACTGATGTCCTCAATGATTAGGATATTAAGGGTTAGTGCATGGGAGTGCTAAATATTTATTTTTTTAAATATAAATGATCATTGTGAGGATATATATACAGTATATATATATATATGTTTAATGAATATGTGTGTTCATTCACTGGTCACCGGTTTAAATGTTTCTTTTTCTATGTGCTTACACAGATCATCAATAGGATTTGCAGCACTTGGTTGCTGTGCTCATAAAGCCCCTTCAGTCGATCAGCTAGGCTGGATGCCTGAGCTCTCGATAAAGGAGCCTCTGTTCCACTATCTTTGGAAATGTAATAGCTTGCTGGAATATGTCATGCATTTTCCTAGACTTGTAAGCAGCAAATCATTGAAAACGAGTTATTTATCACATGTTATGGCCATAAGATTTGAAATGCTTTGTGCACAATAAAACAAAATTATAGAGCCTACAAATACATGAAAATGATTCTAATGGAAACCTGCTAAGCACAGATTATTGACTTGTGGGGGAAATCTTCTAACCATTTGTTGGGGGCATAATTGAAAACTATTCAAATTTTCACCTCAATGAATCCCTCTTATAAAGGTTGGAGCTATAGACTTTTCCAGTGTTTTGCCGGAGGCAGGCACCTGTGCACCTGGCCATCACAGAGGCCATCATACGCAGTCCACTTTGGACTTTTATGTCTCTAAATGTTTACGAAATCCGCTGGAATTTTGGGAGACATGTCAACTTTAAGAAAACACACTGCAAAATGTTACAGCTAGTTTATTAAAAGTATCTTTGTGTCTGGCAATATTTCAAAGTATTTTGTGACATTTTACCATGTGCTTTTGGTTTTTCGCTACTCTTGTGTTGTTTTCCCTGTGAACTGCAACTGTTTATTTGCCAAGAAGCTTCATGAAAAAAATTTACCGGTCCAACCTGTTTATTTTCTTACAGCAATTACATTCGACAATTTTATTAAGTATACTTGCTTGTACCCAACAGTAGTCTTGTTCCAAATTAATTCACTGTCTGAAGGCAGTACAACATGCAACTATCTCTGTCTATGGGTCTTCAGTCTCATTTTTGATTCAGTCTTTGACAAGAGAGAATTTTACTTCTGCATCAGTGAGTAATGTTTTGCTTTGAATTATTGGTGCAGTAAAAACAAAGCCACAGAGGAGCATCCTACACATGAAACATGGCTGGCTACTTTCCAGGTTGTGCCTAGGTGATAGTTCTATATCCTATTCTTGGTTACAGCATAGACGGACTATACAAACGTTCATATAATGCTGTGTTTCCTATACTGTGTACAATTTATATAATGGCTGATTAAAAATGTCCATTGTTTTGGAGTGAAGTTTGCAGTAGTCTGCCCAGTGCATAATGTCCACTAATAAAGTATGTAGCCTGCACTGTGTGCGGCAGTAATGCAATGAATGGCATATTCCAACTGATAGTATGCTGTTAACCAGATCTGCTAATGCTTATACAAATGTAGCACTTTAAATTTTACCACAAGGGCAATGTGTTGAAATAATTAAAATAGAGAATGTCACTGCTGTGAAGGTCCTTATAAGGTGGAGTTTTTGGTTGAATCCAAAACACTCTGTCAAAATCAGACGCAGAGGGCTTATCCAATGGGACGGATGCTCACAGCGTTTTATATCTGGATGGCTTGAGCGCTCGTTCTGAGTGTCAAATTACAGTCAAATTTAAAAACAAGCATTCTCTGGGAAACCGTATACCCGACCTTTAATGTAAACATGAGTTACAGTTTCTTTTGAATTTATTTTCCTTACTTACTATAGATGCAATGCAAAACAGACATATTGAAAACTCTGTTTCTACTCCAGTGTAAGAACTGGAACATTATTTTTTTCTCCATCACCATCTCTAAAAAAAAAAAGATAAAGACACGAAAAGCACAATCTTAAGCTCATGCATGTTTATAGCCTTTTATTGACTTCCTCTGTAAAAGCTTCCCACGGGTCTCTAACGTTGGAGTGTAGACACTGAATGCAGGCATATTTGCAAGTGAAGGTGGGGGATAAAGGCATTGAAACTCATGTCCTCATAAAGAGGGATCAGCAGTGGGAACGGGAGCTGCATACCGATGGCAGAGATGCCAATGCTCAGAGCCAGAGAGCAGCACGCTTTGCTGAGGGAAAGAAAAGGCCCAAAGCCACTAAGCTGAGAGCAAGGAGGGGAGAGAAGGGTAGGTGTGAAGCAGAAAGGCACACACACTGCAAACAGCACAGAAGAATACCGTGCTGTAATGTAAGATACAGCTGCCATTTCCTCTACTTGCTGTGACTGAAACCTGAAAGGAGTTACAGTAAAGCGGTTTTATGGTTCCGGTTAAACCATTACATGGAGAATAATAAGTCACACTGTGGTTTCATAGATTTCAGATTTATATAGTTGAACAGCAAATTTGATCTATTTTTCTTCACATATTTACATGAGGAAAGAAGGCCAGAACAAGAAAAGACTATATTACCTTGGGAGATGTTTTTATGGAAAGTCTTTCACCATCTGCTGAGTGGCATTCTGAGGGTGTGTTCGCATGGAGCGTGTTTGGAGCAGTTGATTCTCACCCTGAAGCTCTGTTATTTCAGTTTTGTTTAATTTGGCAGGCATGAACTATGCATCCTAGCTACCAGGGTGCACAGAGAGTAATCACTTTGAGAAAAAGGGTGTAGACACACACGCACGCACGCACACACACACACACACACACACACACACACACACACACACACACATTTGTGAAATTGTAGCAAACAGAGCTTCTCAAAATGACTCATTGTTATTGTTAAACACAGTTTGTATCTTCAGTATAGGCAAAATGACAGAGGGAGTTTTAATTCATAAATATGATAGGTCGTAGATAGGACGGGGCATTGTATTTTGCCAAGAGCAAAATGTTTCTCTACTCAATTAATTGGGCCCAAACTAGGCTCTGGTGGGAGGGTGAAGACTTTTCTTTAAACATTACATGGAGCACCGATCACTTTTTTATTTTCGATATGAAAAAAGTGACATTACAAAAATGTCTATAGGTTAGAAAAGTATTCACATAATGTAATAATAATAATGTTAGAATGTAGTTTAAACGTAGTGTGGATGAAAAAGAAAAAAAACAATGCTTGGTGTGTGCGGTATTGGAACAGCAAAGACGTCCAAATATACGATGTAAAAAGAACCTGCAGGGATCGTAAAGAAATGTTTCACCAAGTAAGTTTTTTATTAAACTGGAATTCTAGAAGAAGGACGTTTTGAAGAATAATTGTTGTGAAAATATACATAATTTATATTTTTTTACAACTTTACGAAAGAAAGAAAAAAGGGGTCCAGATGAGTTTAATTTGTAATGACTCCATATATACATTCTGAGCAGTTTAATTAAGGTAATTATTGCATATTCTCTGAGAGTTTGCATGTATAAAGCATACCTTTGTTTTAACAACTTGGATTAATTACATTTCGTTATTAGAGGGTTTCACTGTTTAATCGTTGAACAGGCAATTATCATCAATGTGTCTTAAGGGCTTTCATTTCAAACAGGGTCACTAACCTTGTAGTCTGAACATCCAAATCAAACGCCTCCAGATGTACCTAGCTAAAGCAGAGTCTTTATCCTTCTTAAACATTGACAATTGCTTCTTTTGTGGTAATTATACCTAATGGGATCATTAGCAGAGCTTAAAGTCAAAATGGCCAAAGAAGTGAAAAACCCAAGTGGATATGGTGAGTAAAGGAAGAGGCAAAAGGATGAAGTCAGACCTGCTAACAGAATTGATGCTACAGCTTCTTATCAAACGTTCAAGGAGTCCAACTGTCTTCAAAAGTCCTTGTCGTCATTAACACAGTATTAACTCAATAGTAATTGATCAGATCAGGTTTCACAATAGAAAACATTTGAACCAATGAGAAGAGCACTAGACACTAGTTTTGCTATCTGTATGATCTTTGATCCTATAAGAATCATGCCTTCACCATAGTCAGCTGTATCTGATGATACCACAGGAAAGATGTACTATTCTGGAATGTGTAGCTGAAATAGCAGGACAAAGCCAGGATGGAACCCTACAATAAGCTGTTATAATGGCCGTTCTGGATAGACCTTTTTGCAGGATCAGAGATGATTACACGTTTAGTATCCTTTAGTACTGGTGGAGTGTGAGGACATCCTGTGTGTAGCAGGTGACCTTAACTACTGGAGCTGTATCATCTCCCAGATAATGACCACTCTGAACCCCAGGAGCAGGCCTCATCCCCCATAAATACAGGGACCATATGGACTCGCAGAGGAAAGCTGCAGACAGTCACTTTTCAAATGGACGTGTACTTGTAGGGAGGCCTTTGTGCTGTGAAAAAAAAGACTGGGCTTAGCATTTTCTCAGGTTCATGGAGACTGTGTTTTGTGGAGGTTGGGGTTCATACTGACCAAATGGAAGATGTCTCTAAAAGTGTAATGCAATTTTTTTGGTGGTGTTTTTAACCTGGAGGTAACAATATGGTCAGATGTACTGTTGAATCTGTGGTGGTTTGAAATTGCTCTTCAGTGTTAAACGGCAGATTCAGGGTCATTTAGCAAAATATAACGCTGAATTTCTTTTTTCCAACAAAGCAAGTTTTGAAACTGTAATGTTGCAACAAGATACTTGCATAAGTATTTGTTCTGAAACCCCAGCCTTGAAGCAATGCGCAGGATGTGTTTGAAAAATGTGTGTGTTTTCTTTGAAAGAACAAATCATTCTTAAACCATTACGGATATTGGAGCTTGAAGGCTCTTGGAGATGATTAACCAACTCTGACCATTTAATTTTTTCAAAAGCAACACTGTAGTGATTCTATATGTATAGTGTGCGCCCTTATTGAACAATCACTGTGAGGCAGTGTGTTGTAGAAGTACGCTCCCGGGACACAATTGCTTTTTTTTGTGGTACACTCCAACCAATTCTGTGATGCTGGGCTTGAAGCACTGAAATGACTACAATCTGATGGTTTGCTTCATATGAACGAGGTTCCTAAAGGCACTGAATTCTTAAAGGTCACACTTGCATCCATATCAAAATTGTACTTCTTGATTATCATGAATATGATAATAAATATATTACATACATGACAGTATCCTTTCACAATATATAAATAAAGCAATACATTGATTGATATTCCTTACTCCTCTTTGGTATGTTTACAAAACTGTTAGCACTAAAACAATACTAAACAAATATTTAAAATCATAATGGACTTTTGCCAACAAAAACAAATTCAGGCTACTATATTGACCATTATCCACCACATCATGTTGTGTTCTGCTGATTGAATGAACTTGACAGATGGAGAGAAGTGTGTGTTTTGTAGTCATGTGAACATGTGTTAGCAACCTGGATAACATCACAGTGACTGTAGATAAGATTACATCATTGATGTAATCTTTTACTCTTCTGAACACAATGCAAACTGGAAGCAACAGTGCCACATCTAAACTAGGTCTGACCTCATTTACACCTGCTTTTTACATCTAGATATGTTGTCTGGATAATGACATCTGATCACAGGCCTTTGCATTTTACCCTTAGGTTAGTGTTCTGTTTATCTTGATTTTTCCCACGCAATGTGCAAATAAGATGGGTGGAGCTGGTGATGGTAAGCTGTAGTTGGATGAGATGGAGTTAAATTGTTAGACATATTTATTGATTTAGAGTGTGCCAGACTTACACTACTGTATATATTTAACTGCATTTTTCCTATAGCGGTTAGACATCCCGACCCATAAACGTAAACCAGGTGTAAATTGGATTCCTGTTCAGTGACTTGTTCTGTGACTGCCGAGATGACTTACGTGGTATTTCCTCATAGCTTTAACTGGAGATTCACGTCCAACAAAGAAAAACAAATCCATACCAAGTAGTAGGATCTGAGGGAGGATAAAGTCTCTCCCTCTCAGAATAATGTTTTGTTGTCTGCAAAGAGTCATTGGAGTTGTTAAGGATGTCCTGCCTGCTCAACGGGTGTGTGTGTTTGTTTGTTTTGCATGGGTGTGTCAGCAGTGACATGCGGTCAGGGTAGGCAAGGTAGGCAGTGCCTACCCTGGCGCCGTGTGCAAAAAATAAAAATACTATAAAATAATTTTTTTTTATTTGATAAACTTATATTTGTATTATGACTGTTAATTACTTCGATCTTTTCATGTAATCCGCGATTACTTTAAAAAAGTGTAGGCGTTTTGATTAGAAAGGTGGCAGTTAGTAAGTTACGCCAAAGAAATATTGTGCTTTTGCTGTTTCCCATTCATTGTGTACGGCAAAGAATCAGTGCTTTTGCGCCTATTCATTGTGGATGGCAAGAAAAAAAAAGTTTTCACGCATGCGCACTTGATTCTGTATTATTTAACATGTACGCAAATAAGCAGAATTCTTTGTGCTTTTTTTACGTAAATGGTATGCCACATAAGCCTTTACGTTACATATCATTCATGGACCAATTAAAATCAAGATATTACTAGACATTTACGCAGCTTAGTCCAACGTCATTACGTTGGCTATGCTCATTCACGTCGCGTTACCCCCGCAGATTTTTAAGTCAACATTGCAGCCGCCGTGTCCGTGCCCGCAGATATTTCAGACTGGAGGAATTTTAACAAATTGGATTATAATTTAAAAGGGAACAGAATGAATAGCAAGAGAAAGGCCTGCGCCAGCCTTGGACGGTGTACTGCAGCAACAGGGACAAACAATGTTCGAGCATTTCAAACGGACAGGTAGCCTACATGAACGGAAGGATGCTAGCTAGCTGTGCTGTCAGTCAGACTGACACTGGAAACTGAAAACTTATTCTTGGCGGAGTCGAACCAGCGATCTCATCAACCCATTCATAATAAAATACTCAGCCCGAATCTTACACGGTGCGCCACAAAGTCAGACGAAATAAATCGTGCTAGTAGGATTTTATCATTTTCACATAGGCAAATATTGAATCATATGTACAATGCACGTCAAATGAGCAAATTGCAGTATAGTGTAGTACAAATAAACGGTCCAAAATGTAGGCTAGGTGTTTCTTTGACTAATCCTTGTCTGTTTGCGTCTGTATATTTCTCCCATCTTTGACGGACATTATCTCAACATAAGTTATTTTCTTTTTTCTATAACATTCACTTGTACACCTCAAATTCTTAGCACTATTATGGAGTTTATTACAGAATAATTTGTTATGTTGTTAGTTGTATGATTAATGATACATTTATTCTGGAAATACATGCGGAAAATGCATTTATAAAGGCCTATATAGCAAAGTTGCATATTCATTCAAACATTTCTGTAAAAATTGTAATACACAAAATATATTTTTTAATCTAAGTAATCAACTGGCAACGTTTTATGATGACCAATTATTTACCTTTTCACATACAGTGTTTCAAATCAAAGTTCAAATATGCAATACAAGCTCTATGTCCTTGAGACGAGCATCACAAAAGAAAAGACAACAAAATGGTCATTAAAACGAGATTTTATTGAACACAAGCAGTGCAGAAATAGTGTCAGTAAAAGAACAGTAGGACTACACCCAGTGTGGTAGAACTTCCACAGACTGCACTCAGAAACGCAAGAACCCTAGATCCACTCCACTGTGTCCAGCAAAACGTCTGAATTAGACTCAAATATTAGACTCATGTCTTATGCTTTCCCTTACCTCTCTCTGCACCTACCTCTACCTGGCTCACCCACAGTATCTCCTGCACATAATTTCCTACTAGCACCACTGTTCGACTGTCCTGTTCACTCACAGACTAATAAATAGGCCTACAACAAAGCAAAATAACAGATATAGGCCTACATGAACCACACTGCCATTACAAATATAGGCTACTCCCCAAACCAACCTCAAACAAAAATACACACCTCAATGCACACTACTGTCAGTAAGCAAACAGAAAGAATCAACACTCCGTCGCGTCTTAAATGCCCATAAGTGTCACCATATCTCGCTTCAGCTATTGCTCTCCAAAACCCTTAAACCCTATGATTAAAATCTACAAATGTGTAAAATAGCATCCTTTTAAGAAAGACTGCACACCCCTGATCATTTGTTTTCTACACTTACCTCTCGCAAAGCCAGACCAAACTACAGCAAGTAACAATAGCCTAGCTATCATTCAATCTTCATACTCGAATTTGACCATGTACAATCTACATTGGTTCTAAGCAATGACTGTGGTTCCGAGTAGTGAATAACACATTGTAGTGATGATAGAAAAACGTCTGAAATACGATGGTATTTGCCCAAGTGTAACAAAGTGTCACACATTAAACTGGTTCTATCACACAGCCACAGCTAACACAGCCAACTTCACGCTTAATTTGTGACACAAATAGCTTACCCCAAACTGTAGGCTACATTTCACTAAAAAGCTGAATGAAAGAATAATCCCCGACCCTTCTCAAGTATATCCGAATAATAGCGATATATGTCCAACTTTTTAAAACTGACGAGAACATCTTGTATTCAACCACACACAGCCTATCAACTTATTTACGTTTGCGTTATTTTCACAAGGCATCGACACAGTCACCTACACGCTCCTAGCTGTCACCAGATAATCCAACAAATAAACCAGGAATATTTCGTCTATGTCGCATTCATTTGTCGGTTTATTTTTAAAACATCATTATAAGATTTCAGTCACATAACCAAAGTAGACAACATGAACAATAGGATGTATTCAGTACGAAATTATAATTAGGCTACAAGAAAAGTATCCTGTGCGTTAGTTTTCTAAATGTAGGCCTATAGGCTATACTGTGCTCCAATTTAAAAACAGTCATTTATAATCTGGACGGTTCCGCGTAATGTAGGATATCATAGTGATGAGTGGGAAACATACAGGTGATCGGTGGTAGGCTATTTGCCGATGTGCTGTCAGAAATTAATCTGATCGCCACAATTTGCCCCAAAGCCAACAACTGACTCCAAACTTCGTACTGTTACGCACATGTGTGACACAAATCTTACCTCACACTGTTCCACTAACAAGCTGTAGGCTATGGAAGTCTAAATATTAAGTAGATCGGATATGTAGGCATAATCATGTCACGTTTGCGGGCATCGAGTCTACTGTCACCAGTTGCCCTGATCTGAATCATTACATTTGCCCCCAACCAAAAAAGAAAAATAATTAGTAGCCTACATCAGTAAGAGGCGAATCAGCAACCTCATATCTATCTCGACTACTCAGTGTCAGAATTCTATCAGTACGCCACTAGTTTAGTGAAAAACATATGTGCAAGTTTGTTATTATCACCATTTAAAAAAAAAAAATAATTATAAAAACTTGTGTAAAATGAGCGAATTGCAGTCTATGTCCACCTCAAATAACTACGTAGGCTACAATAGCAAAATCCTGCTGCTTTCCTTATACATTGACAATAGTGTAATGTGATATCATATCAGTCACATCCATAGGCTCTGAGTATTGAAAAACACATAGTGATGATATGAACACGGTATGAAACACGGTAGTAGAGTTCATTCACTAGTTAAACTGATATCCCAGTAAACCCCAGCTAACACACACCTCCACGCTTCAATGGTTACACACAAATAGCTTACCACAAACAACATTTCACTAAAGGCGTATGGAAAAATAATCACCAATCCTTCTGAAGTATGCCTAGGCCTAAATCTGAATAATAGCGTTACATGTACAATTCAAAACTGTCAGGTATCGACAGTCAGCTAGCTACTTGCTCCATATCCTCCCAAGCCTGTCACCACCAGATAATCCAATACATGAACCAGGAGTAGGTATCTATGTCGCATTCATTTGTCAGTTTATTTTAAAACATCATGATAAAAACTGTTTTCAGTCACATAGCCTACCCAAAGTATGCCATACGCACAGTAGAATGTATTCAGTAGCCTACGAAAGAAAAAAGAAAAGTCTCCCACGCAACGCGTTAGTTTTCTGAATTTACTGTCCTCCGATTTTCAAACTGAGAGTCATACAATCTGGACGGGTTCCGAGTAATGTATAGTGATGAGTGGGAAACATAGGTGATGCATATTAAATACGATCGGTGGTATTTGTCGATGTGCTATCACGAACTAATCTGCTCGTCAGACGTTGCCAACAGCTGGCTCCAAGCTTTGTGCTGGTTACGCACACTGTGACACAAATCTTACCTCACATTGTATATTCATTCATTTTCCTTTATTTATTCTCGAAAGATCAATTGAGGTTACCCTCTTTTACAATGACGTCGAGACAGATACACAATATACAATGAGAATACACAACAAGCTTACAAAGAGACAACAATTAAAACATTCAGATCAATTGAATAAAATAGAACAATAGCCTAATTAAAACAGTTACAAGTGGAGTGGGGCTGATTCAAAATAATAACTTTAAATTGGTTAACAGTTATGAGTGTATTTATTTTAATTTGATGTTGTAGGCTGTTCCAGGAGTCAGGGGCACTGTGGCTAAAAGCAGTCTTACCAAGGTCAGACCGGGCGTATGGAACATATAACATGAGCATTTCAGTTGAGCGGGTTTGATAAAGCCCATCAGAGATATGCAGCATTGTTGTCAAATAGAGTGGCAGCTTTCCGGTCAGGGCTTTATATATAAAAATATGCCAATGTGCATCACGTCTCTCTTTAAGAGAGGACCAACCAACCTTTTCATATAAAAGACAATGGTGAGTGTCATAAGCATCTCCTGTAATGAACCTTAAGGCAGAGTGAAAAACGGAGTCTAGGAGTTTAAGACATGATTGAGATGCATGCCTATAAACCACATCACCGTAATCAAGGACAGACATAAAAACTGCCTCAATAATCCTTTTCCTACTGAACAACGGGAAGGTGGCTCTGTTCCTATAAAAATATCCAATCTTTTGTCGCAGACGACAGACAAGATTTTTTATGTGAAATTTAAAAGATATTTTTTCATCTATCCAGATGCTGAGATATTTATATTCAGTGACTCTTTCAATTTGAGATCCATTATTTGTATGAATATTAAGATCATTAAAATGTATAGTTCTTGCTCTGGAGAAACACATATATTTTGTTTTGTCTGTATTAAGAACATGCCTGAGGTCCACTAGACAGTCCTGCAGGGTGTTAAAAGAGCTCTGAAGGTTCTGAACAGATTGATGGACCGAATCAGAAATGCAATACAGTACAGTGTCGTCAGCATACAAATGGGCTTGACAGTTTTGTAGCGATGAAACAATGTTATTGATGTAAATTGTGAATAGGACTGGACCTAAAATTGAGCCCTGCCGAACACCATTTGTAACTGTTAAAAACTCAGTTTGGTGGCTTCCCAGTTTTACTGACTGCTGTCTATCAGAGAGATAATCCCTAAACCAGCTACATGTAGAATAATCAAAACCAATAACATGCAGCCTCTGTAAAAGCAAATGGTGATCTAAAGTATCAAAGGCTTTTGACAGATCAACAAAAAGTGCTGCACAGTGCTTTTTATTGTCGATAGCTGTAACAATGTTGTCTAAGACCAAAGTGACAGCAGATACAGTACTGTGACCTGCCCTGAAACCAGATTGAAAAGGGCTCAGAATGGAAGCACTAGATAAAAAGGTTTTCAACTGATTATTAATAACTGATTCTAGGATTTTTGCCAGGCATGGGAGTTTTGAAATTGGCCTGTAATTATTGAGATCACTTTTGTCACCCCCTTTATGCAATGGGATGACATGAGCTTTTTTCCAAACTTTAGGAACAATACCGGAGGAGATGGAAAGATTAAAAATATGGGTTATTTGTTTTGATATTATATGTGTAGAGAGATTGATTGAAAATGGGTCCAAATTGTCCTCCCCCATATACTTCCTTCCACAGTGGAATATACAATGTGAGGTATTCACAGTGAAAGTATGACTGATGAAACTTGAAATTGTGTCTCACTACTTTTTTTGGTTTTGAATCACTATCAGGATCTGTAAAGAGATTCTTCTCTAACTCTGCACTGTGCTGATTCTGAATTACTTACACTATTGCCAATGGCAACACAAGAGCACTAATAGAAAATATGGGGTGTCAAGATATTCTTAGCTCCCCAAAGGCTATGTCAAATTTATCCCAGATTGGCAGACTCCAGTGGGATTTTTACATTACATTTAGTAACACTGAGACTATAACCCACTCACTCTCACTGTCATTATTGGAGAGTCAACAGAAAATGGTCGAAAGTTGATACATTTTTGATCAGTTAGAAAACAATTTTGTGTTTTAATTATGGAATTGAACTTTTCCATTCAAACTTCACCAATAACACCAGTCAGTGTCTAAATACACTATTTTCAGAATCCTAAATATTATCACTAAAGCCAATTAGTATAATTCCTTTTTGAATCGCATACTTTTTTTTCTTATGATGTTGGGTTGTCATCATTGTTTTTGTCAAGCAAAAAATAACATTAAAAAACCCTTGAAGATAAAATAAATGAAATTCTGCTGCATTATTCATAACAATTCTATCAATTTATGATTATGGTGAAATGTGTTTTACACTTTATGCACAATTTATATATGTCTGTAAAGATGCATATTTTAATAAACTCTTAATTGGAAACATATTCATGATTTATTTATACATTTTCCATATTTTTTTCATTGGTATGCAGAACCTTTTCAACTCTTTTGTGTATGCCACTTAATCATTTGACACTGCATGCAATGCAATGCATGGATGTGCTTTGTGTACCATACCACGGATTGAGCCGTATATTTATTTCATAATGCTTGTAAGAAGTTTCTTTGTTGACCACTAATGGAATGATATCTTGACTGTTGTAACATTCAAAGCTCATGTCCAAACTGAATTTCAAATTATTTTCCATATTAATTGCATTGCAGTAGACATTCCTTCAACACAACATTATGGCATTGACCTCATCCTGCAATACACAGAGCACCCTGTGGTTTGATATGCCTGGTAATGACGTGACATTTAGTAAGGGAACATTACATTAATTGCACGAAAACTGACTCATTTTGAACCATGGTCTCAAAGAACGCATGCTTTAAAAGGGAATTACGTTGATGCATTATTGCTGTGAATTTATGGGAACCATGGAAACAGCACTGGCATTATGCTGTCATGAAGTCAGAGAGCACAGCTCTTACAATGGTTTCCAATAATTGGCTTAATACTTAAACATTCTAACAAATCTCTCCAAAGAATTGTGATCGCCACAAGCACTTTTTCCGTTGAAACCAACATACTCTAGTTGGTTTTAATTATTTCCGGTACCATTATTTTGACTTAAGGATTTTCTTACCTTCATCTTATACTGACCCAATTATTTGTATGTAGAGCTTTGGTGTGATGTTGTAAGTATTGCTATATGGTATAAACTGCAGGTGATCATCACTTTTGAATAAACTACTATAGAGAGACTAGTGAATCAGGGACTGTGTATATGCATTAAAAGATGCCCCATGGGTGTGTCTTATCTTAATAAGTTTGGGCGTGGGAGAGAGAAAGCACCAGTCCAAGCAACATTTCAAACTGCTAATGAATATTTGTTTTGGCATAGCATTCATTCCCTAAGCAAATTTGTTTATGACTTGTTTTTTCTTTGTTATATTGTGCTTTTAATTTACACTTATTTCCCCTGTCTGTGGCCAATACCACCCCCATAAGAGCTGCAGTCTGCTGCTTTCATCTTCTCTGATGATGCTCCAGCTATCTTTTTTTCTGTGTGTGTCCTTGGTTATTTGAGAAATTGATTCTATTTTTATTTTATATACATAAATAATTATTTACAGAACCATGCTAAGACAATAACCATATGGACGCCCATCTAAGTCTTTTTAATGTCTTATTAAAGCTAACACATCATCTAGCTTTTTTCCATTTGAACTGGAATAGCTAATAACTGTAAGAGTAGATTTCATTGTTGTGGGGTGCTCAAATTCTTCTTGTTACATTATAATCAAATAAAGAAGCATGCATTTCCTTTACTGTCAGGAAGGATTTATTCTCATCTCTCAGCAAGCGATCACGTTACAATGTTCCTTCCCTTCACCACCCCACCCCCCCACCATCAGAAACTTAAAAGCTAAACTGATTTACCTGGGAGCAACGTCTTTGTTTATTTATTATTTAAATACACTTACAGTAATGCACTCTCCATGGACTTTTCTTGCATTCATCTGTCACTCTGAAAGGGATTTTGTCACTTGAATAGCTTGAGGACTGCTTCCAAATTAAAGATGAGGCCTTTGCAAAAAAATGTTACTGCTGAAATTAGTCTACATCTAATCTCACTTCTGCAAACACTAGATGTTTGGCCCTGAAAACAAAACCTCTTGAAAAGTGCTGCTGACTGAAACTTTTGAGGAAGTTTTCAATGACTCACTGATCCTGACTAAGTCCTTACCTTTTCATTGGCTTGTGTGACATTTTGTTGCTTATAGGTTTGTTTATATATCATGGCAAACAGTTCTCAGAAATACTGATAATGGGTCATTCAAGTTAAACTTTCCAAATTGTTCCATGATGTTGTTTCGGGTGTTCTTGCTTTGACTTGCTTGTTATGTAATTGGCCTGCATACACAAAAGACTGCTATGGAGTGCCCATTGCTTGTGGTTTTCACTTGAGCTCTGTAAAAAAATCTTTGTTAGGCCAGGGCTACGTGTGGGGATATGAAGTTATTATTCTTATGATGAGAACAATATTTCATGAGGTACTCAAAGAAGAAGAAGGGATAAATAGTAATTACAACAAACAATGTTAACAACAAGAATAACTCAGTGGTGAGTCTGACTAATGAAACACAGTGAAGATGACACAGGAGAGCAGGAGGGCACAAAATGGAGGTTTAACCAGTTGAGACTCAGTATAGCCTCTATCAGATGATGTTTTTTTTCACAAACATCATGTCTGCCAATGAATATCGCTTTAACACATCTTTAATCAAGCTAAAAGGATCCTTATCAAAATATAAGTATAAAGTTGTAGTTATATTTTTATACAACAATATTAATGTTGGTATATGCGTTCAAAAACAGAATACATATTGCTTGTGCTTAATTGCCTTGCAACCAGAGGAGAATGACTATTGTTTTCATTTTTTCAGTGTGATTTATACAAAAACATTATAAAAACGCTAATGACGACACCTATTGTTTTCACACGCAAACAGCGTTTTCACATTCAGCAACAAAAAGGCTTATCTGGTCGTACACAGACAAACTGTGTGTGCAGCTTTAATAGCGAGACGCAGGCATCCAGTCTTAAGATCTGAACCAGCTCACATCAGCACCGTATTGAGGGTCATTGAAACACTCCAAGCAATATCCATGTTTGCTCATTATCGCCACTGGTACGAGTTTCAAGAGGGTGCTTATGCTTATCAAAGAATGAATTATCAGGCATGACATAAACAGGCATAATTAGACCATCAATCAAGTAAATTAGTTATGGATTATCTCTCTGTAATTGACCCTTTTGTATTATGGGTTCAAAGTGAAACTTAGCTGAAGGTTTTAAAAGTAGGATGGGTGGCTGGCTGTGATTTATGTTTTCTTTCCTGCCTCTTATTTATATAGTGGAGGATCCTTTTGTTATATGCTCATCAGATTCCTGCAATTACCATCTCTGTGGGCCACGCAGCTGTTGTTCTTTTGTCCCTGCTGCATTAGTGATGACGGATCTCCTTGAAATGTGTCTGAAGATTTCTTCAGGAAAGAGAATGGATGTGCACCGGCTTTTCAACAATAAATTATTTGATCTTGAAATGGGACAGGAGTTGTTGTTGTTTTTTGTACGTGATGAATCATAGGCTTATGCTCAAAGGCAAAGCTTGGCGGTGAGCAGTCCATGCCAACACAGATCCTGGAATGCTTTCTGGCCGGGCTTCTCTGAGATCTCCGAGTGAACTTGACGTATTGTATCGCAGGAGATAACAACAAAAGAGCTGCCAATGTGTGCAGATGATTTGCATTGAGGCACTGCTGGGCCTTCTGCTGTACCTGAGTGAGCTCTCTGAAAGACTTCCAGATACTTTTGGTAAAGCAAGCAACAAGAGATGGTGATTGTCACATCTTGAGATGTTTACTGCAGGGCTGTGCAAGCTTCAAACTGGAGCAATCTTTGCCTCTCAAAAGTAAACATTTTCAGCTTTTCAAGGTTCTATATAATTAAACATTTTATATCTCTTGGTTCCAGACTGTTGGTCGGACAAACTAGATGTCACCTTAAGCTCAGGTTGAGAATAAATCTGTTGATTAGGAAAAAAGCAACCTTTCTGTTTGTTTAAAGACATCATTTTGAATTCATACTAGACAGTTTCTACATATACCATTTTATTAGGTAGCAAAAACCTCTACATTTGGACAACAAAGGTCAAGCCTGGGAGGTATTGTGATGGACCAGCAACCGTCACAGCTGAGTGCAATTGCATGAGACACCCGTCAGTCAAGCAAACGTGACCACGAACGTACCACTCTTTATACATTAGTATCATCCAAACAGAAATGGAGCAACGTTTAAACAATTTGGCAATAGCTATTCTGAGCCACACCTCTGCAAAAAAAGAAAAGAAGTTGACTTTGTATTTCCAGAGAGAAGTTGGAAGTTTTCCCATTCACTTCAAAAGTTTTATTCACAGCCAGCATCTAGCAGCCATCAGGGAGCTGCTTCTTAAGGCACCACATTAATTTCAACATCCAGCCGTGGTTGTTGGTGCTCTAGGCTGCGTATAGCATCTGTGGACCTTGGTGTTTCTTCTTTTGCTTTTTACGATAACTGAAAGCGCCCAAAGTTTGGAGTTTAAAAGTGCAGCTTGTTCAAGACTTTGAGCCGAAATCAATTTTTTATTTTGTCAATTGCCTCATTCAAATCACATTTTCATAACTTTTACTCTGCCATCTCTTTTGTTTTCAGCACTAACCTGGATTTTAAAGCTTTTATTGATGTTCTGTTGTATGAGTCCATGGCAATAGATAAGACAACAGATGATCGTTTAACTGAAAAATATTCCTTCTCATGGTTGTTCCGTTACACTGCGAGATCGGTCTAATATCAGTATTATGTGGTATTTTTCAGTTTATTGGGTAACAAAAAACTCCATAAATATTTTCTTAATGTAGCGGCAGACATTACAAACATTAAGTTGTGCAACGCTGCTTTGACAATGGCCTTTGTTGTTTTTTACACAATAGGCTTCTCAGTAGTTTTATTCTGCTTTATTAACCCAGAAAGTTCATTATTCTTCTATCATATCATAACTTTTCAACTCCAATCAGCTCTAACCTACGCGATCGAGACATTTTGACATTCAAACCTAAATAGCATGAAGATAAAACTAGATAGTTGTTCCTTAATCATTATGCATCTGCTTTAGAAATGTGAACCCCTTGCATATCAGATCTTGTGCCTTAAAAATCATATTCCCTTCAGACAAAACCAGATGATGGCAAGAAAGTCAGTTGACACACCAGGAATCAGATTTTTTTTTTTTACCATTACATTCATTGTTGCTGTGAGTACCAGTGTCCTCAGTACTGGATACGTGTTTTCCTGTACCAGTTGTGAAAGTTGTGTGTGTGTGTGTGTGTGTGTGTGTGTGTGTGTGTGTGTGTGTGTGTGTGTGTGTGTGTGTGTGTGTGTGTGCGCAACGTGCGTGGGAGCTTGCAGGCAAGGCCCTTGCTGCGGATAGCTGTCACTCACATTTTCCAAAGAGCTTATCACAGAGGGAACATTTTCTGCTTCACCAGTTATTTGAATTGGAATCTTTTTTTCTGTATGTCTGTAGTACAGATTCTTACAGGATGAAATTGGAAGTTTTAACGTTCAACTTTATACTGTATATAATGTGATATTAAATACTAGATTATTATTATTATTATTTGATGTAGAAATACAAAACTATTTTAAATTCATCTCACATATGTTAGAAGCATGAATGAATGGATGATGTCAAATGACAGAGGGAAAGCAGACATGATTCTAATTTTACCACATTCTGAACCATGAACCGAATATTTTTCAAGATGATCTTCATTTTTACCTTCAGTGTAACTGTGTCAAAGCTATGAATTAAGTACTTTTTTGTGTGTTGGTTGAGTGTTGTCACAGCAGGCATTCATGTCAAAGCCATGATAGCAGATGGCAAAGAGATGCCTCAAGTAAAAGTCCCTTAAAGGCATCTGTTAATTGTTTTTGAAGACAAACAGGAGTAGCTGTTGTATGCAGAAGGTGTTCCTGAGCTTGACATCTTTTCTGAGTTTGATTTCATTATCATATCACCAGCTGTACTTTCGGATCACCATCAAGCATACAGTATGCAAAAGTTGCCGCAACTCCTGTGTATCTTTATGGCGTTGGAGGTCATACATCATGAATTTTGATTTCTGGTGCTCATCCCAGGGGCCCTGACTTAATGTATAGCAGTGAAACAGCAAGACAGCATAAATTATTAGGCATATATTATCAATGGTTGAGAGATTTGGATAATGAATTATGGTACATAAACACAATATAATACACAGTTGACATGGTAAATCAATATAATGTACATCTCCACAACACTTTAATTTAATTTCAACAACAACATAGCAATGTCATGAGCACTTATCTGGCGCTCTGATATATCTTAATTGAAATGCATTTAAATAATATCAAAATACTTAACTATTTATTTGAGGTCAGCTGATTTCCTCAAATGGGTCTTAGCAGTGATGAAATGAACTGCCTGCAGATCCTCGCCACACAATTGAATGATAAAGGTTAAATCGTCTGGTCTGTTGTGGACTTTTGAAGAAATGTCAGATTTAATGTATGTCAATGCAGTGGCAACCCTTACTCATGATCGATGTTCGACTAGTAACCAAAATAATAAATATCAAATTGTATCCCGACATTCATAATTGTTGTATTTTTACTTCCCACTGCTGCTTGAATACATTGCCTGCCACACATTGATTTGGCCTTTGTATGCACTGACAAAGCCCCATACTAATTCCCAGAGTAAGATATTCAGCCATTGCCCTTTTTAACAGCCCAAAGTTTCCTCACCAACTTTACGTTAATAACCAATCAGCCCCAGAGTCCGGTGTTGTGTTGTTGCCTGGAATTTATTTGTCCTCCTATAAATTATTCAGTATTTTTGCATCGACTAACTGCCATACCTTTAAGGTTGCGAATCCAAGGCCTTGGCACACCTTGCATGTTAATATGGCAGGACTCACAAGGTGAAAGTGGATCCCGAAATGACCATGGCTTTAGTAGAGTTAACCACAAGAAGCAGAAGTTGTGTCATGTTCCTCCTTATTCTCGACTTTTTGTTGTGCTGAGAGATCTGTATATACATTTTCCAGTCCTGTGCTTTAAGCCTATTGCTATTAAGAGGCTAAGTAACAGCTTGTTGGGCAGAATGTCAGATTATTGCACTGTGGAAGTCTTCTTTGTTGTCAGGCCAACGTAGGGTGAGGTATCATGACCTGTCACCATCATGATGTCAATGCAGATCCTCACTCCATCTGTCTATAAACATTTACTGTGATACCACTCTGACACTCAATGCAATTACAAGCGCCTGGCAGAGGCATGGCAGCCCGAGGGCCGAGATAAAACAAGCTCACAGGGAACCATATTGCTTGCGTTCGATCTTGCTGCTTGTCAGGAAATGAAATTGAACCAGTGCATGGCAGGGGCCTGTTTCAGGTAGCTGGTTTTGAGGCAACCCAGAGTTTGTTCGCTCTGAGTTAGTGGAAACTCTTGGTTTTCCGTTTCAAGAAGCAGGTTCAGCGCAACCGAGAGTCAGTTACTGCGGCAACATACGCCGTGGGTCTAACCTGCTGGATAGGTGGTTAGACCTACCCTGAGTTTGTTTTCACTTTACGCTGCAGCTCCGACTGAAGAAAGAGTCACTGTCACAACGCAACCCTGTACAGTTTAAAGCAAAATCACTCCATAGAAATCTCCATCGGGATGTTTTTATCATTTCCTGATGATTTGACGTTTGATCGATCATTTGATCAGTAGCCTTGTTCTCAGCCCTCGTTCGTTCATATGCGGCCACCTTACACATCGTGAACATGCTTTACATTCAGATTAATAAACCTATTGTATTGTAGGCCTATGTATCTCGTTATTTATTTTTTATCATTATCAGTAGTTTTTTAACATCTGTGCCACTGAACATAGGCTATTTATGTCAGGTTGAAATGTAATTCTGCGGCTGCACGCGATCGTTACTGTTCACTTGTGTCATCCCAAAGTCACAGACAAGCCTCGTTAAATAGCCCAATATGAATATAGAAATAATATAATAATTTAAACTGTGATCACTAGAGGACAAGGGATCTGGTAATAAAACAATCAGGATCTACAATGGAAACTGTCACCTTATGTGTCAAACGTTAATATCGTAGGCCTATTATAGCTTGCCTACATAATAGGCTACAGCGAATATAAAACACTGTCAGCAGTGCTGTGCAGCGGCAGCTTGATAATTTTGTTGCTGCTGATATGCGCAACTTAATTCTTAAAATAGACTTGCTTCTCATACGGAAGCAATGATGCTCTTGACAAAAAACGTTTGCACCGTTTTTTTTCTGAATTGCCGAAGTGATTAGATCAGAGTTATGAGACTATCCCCGTTCATTCTTCTCCATAAGCTCATACGTTAATATTTCTTACTCTAGTGGGAGGAGCGGAGAAGTTTTTTTTTTTCTTTTTTGAGAAGTGGAGAAGTGGGAGGATCAAGCATTTGTTTCTTCTGTTTCCATGGTGAATCATGTTTTCAGCGATCCATTGACGATGGCTTTTATGCACACGCTCCACCCAGAGTGAACACGCTCAGAGTTGATTAACCCAACGCTGATCCACTGTTCTGAAACCGAAAACCCAGAGTTTCTCGTCAACCCTGCGCTCTGAGTTGACCAACTCAGAGCGCAGGATTAAACCCAGAGTATGTAAAACCAGCTACCTGAAATAGGCCCCAGGTGTCATGTTTTTTTTTTTGTTGTTGTTGTTGTTGTTGTTATTGTTGTGGGCCCCTCAGACCACTTTCCTTTTTTTCACAGAAGGTACAAGGCTACTATAGTTGGTCAAGAAACACAAGCGAGAGTGTGTTGTGCTAGACGAGCTGGTTTTATTAAAGCAGGAATACCCATGACAGCCTTGTTGCTATTGTCCATTGGTATGTGAATCATCAGTGGATAGGCCATACAGATAGATGTAATGTGACGGCAAATTGAAATAAAATAAAAGCTAGCAGGATAATTGTCAAGTGAGTCAGCTGCTCATTACACTGTTAAAATGTTACAATATACGTAAAACATAGTTAAAACTTTAAAGTTCAATTTACTCATCAATTATAATTGTTATATTTAATGTGACATTGTAAAGTATAACATGAGTTCATATAATTATTTTCAAATGTAAATCATGGATTTATAAATAAGATGAATTACTTCTGTCAAGTCATAGTGCCATGCTACCAAAGTGAATTGTATTCCATGTAAGAAGATTGCAGGAAAAGTTTATAGAGCTTGAAACTGGTTCAAGGACAAATACATCTCAGTGTGGGTATATCAATCTTTTTATAATGTTTCTGTTGAAACTGTGCACTCCCACTAACTGAGTATGGCATTTTAAAGCTGAATGTTACTAATCCTCTTAGTTTTCCCTGTTACCTTAAACTAAAAAATCTAATTGAATTGTCTGAGCAAACTTTATCCCAAACATCAGCTTTAAGCTTCCTATGTAGAAAAAGCTGGACACTAAAGCTAATTTATTCCTCGCTAAGCATCTCGCCTCCCACCAGCCACTGAAAAAAAAGTATTCTAGGTCAGAGTAATGCTGTTTACTGAGGTCATGATAGATAGCCAGTAATTAAGACCTTCAAACTTTCAAAAATTGAAATGGCTATCTTCTGCTGCCACCTGGGGCTAACCGGAATGCCAAGTTTCCTTCTGCAGGTCTTAAGCAAAGTAAAGACCTAGGGATGAGCAGGTAATACGTGTTTTGGAGGAAGTATTTTCACACAAGCCTTTGCTGTGAACGTAAATTGGCGATTGAATAATTTTCCTTGTGTACATCTGCTTTAGTTGTGGATGTGCTATAGGAAGGACATCAAGGTCCAGGTCCAGGCAAATCAATTGGGTGCCACTTTGGTATATGGGGTTACATCAGTGACTCAAACTCCTCAGAATAGAAAACATGCAAAATGCTAGGAAAACTACAACAAAGTCTGCACATCTGAATATAATCAGCAACATTCTTAAGCCAGTAATGCACAGAAAAGCCTTACTATAAATCCTACTCTTTATATTTAGGACTGTATTTAACTTTAAGTTGCTCTGAAACTAGTTGACAGATGGAGTCGCATATGCCTTGTGGTAAATGTGGCAAAAATGTTTTTGAAATGTCAAATCCCAATGGTGTAATGGAATGAGTATTTTTAACAATGTCATATTTATATTTTTAAACTATTAAACAAAATGGTTCCTTCCAATGAATGAATATGCATCAACGTTGCCTAATGTTCTAGTCTAATTTAAATTGATGCAGGATAATTTATCTCAGATGTAGTAACTCTGTTAATAAATTCTGAACACATTTGAACTCTTCTCTCCCTTATGAAGACTGAAGACTAGTTGCAGTATTGCTGCTGGCGGCTGTAAATCTGTTTTAGTTAGTTTAGTTTGTTGTGTACGATACTGCATAATCTGTTTCTATCATTGTCAGTTTACACCACTGCTGAGATTAACTAGCCTGTTTTGAACAGTTCCAGTCATTGCAACCAGAATGTCAAACAGTAACTTCTTGCCTCTCAGAGGATTTTTCCTGGAAAGACCTACCTATAATTTTCATCAGAAATGTATTCATGTTCAAAATGAACAGGAATGACTGTAAACTGTTGAAGTCCCTCAATAAATGGGCAAAAATGAAGTGATTCTTCCTGTCTGAAGCACACAATCATCACTTTACACCAATCGCCGTGGAAAAGAAATCTGTTAACTTGAAGTGCATCTTTATTGAACGATGGTGAGTGAGAGTATCCGTCTGACCGTTTGCAGTTTCAGTGTGCTGACATCAGCCATCTCGCTTCTTAAACTGCCTTTTAGCTCAGGTACAGAATAGTGCTGATGCGGTGGCTGCAAGCAGGCCAGTTTGTTCTTATCTAAATGTATCCAGGCATGGATTTCTAGCCACACATGTTAACATCCAGTCCCACCATACCTCATTCAAAAAACAATCCCACCTGGGCTGCCAAGCACTACTACAGTATTATAATACTGATCATCAAGAAGCTTCTCTGGTGCAGCTGAAGGTTATGTGCCTTGCTTATGGGCAGCTTTATGGTAATCATTATGTCTTTTTTTCAGGAGATACATTGATTTGACCCAGTGACGTCCTGCTTAACAGGTTGCATTACTGGATTATGTTTAATGCTGCCTCTGTAGTTTTAACCTGCAGGCTAAAATGTACTGTTTTTTATCATGAATATTGACAGCTTATTGCAGCCCAGTGCATCTGAATATTTTAAAGCAAAAGGAGAATACTTATTCATGGTCAACTATTAGCCAGTAATTGTTAGCCATGTTGACACAACGACAGGAAGCATTTAGATTAACGTATGACCCTTCAAAATGTGTGTTCTGATCGATGGTGCACACAAAATGGCAAATTGTGTTTTTGACACAGATTATTGATAACATGAGAGTAAAGGATCTTCATTCATTGGTCATTGTTTTTTGACCAATTATTTCTAACTTAAGTTTTATCCAAACTGAAATTCTTGACCTGATGACAAATGTAGAGGAAAGTCAGAGGATCATTAAAGTTGCTACTACTTAAAAATATTGGTGTGAACTTTCACGGCAATCCAACCCAATAGCTGTCGAGACATTTTCCTGAAATGGACCTCATTGTGGCTCTAGTAGGAAAGACAAGGGTTCACCAAAGGGACTTGTATATCTGATCCAGTTCTGTAGCAATACATTCAAAAGTTATTGAGAAATTTCACACTGACAACAATTATTAACCTCATGGTGGCACTAGAGGCTAAACACACTGTTATTATTATTCTGTATTGGTTTCCCATTCCACTGGAATCTGCTGCACTGTGTTGCCTAATGTCGTCAAAAGTGTGACTGACTGACAAGACTTGACCCTTTTTCCAGGGTGCCACTGTTGTGCCAAGTCATTCCAAAGAGCTTAGACGGGTCAGCTCACCCAAATGATATAAAAACACCTAAGGGGAGTTCCAGTTATCCCCTGAGGAGCTTGGCCTGGGCTTATTGTCTCAAGGTTTTGACCTATGCATCTCTCTGATTTCTTCTGCCACCCCATAACAGTGTGGGAGAATGACTCTCAAAGCTGGATATTGTTAGCAACAAGTGAGAAACAGTGTGTGTGTGTGTGTGTGTGTGCGTTTATTAGTTTTTATAATATGAGCTAAGTAAACCCTTTTTACTTCAAACTTTTTTTTTTACTTTTGTAGCTTCATAAATCACTTGAAGCCTGGGCGGATTAACAGTACATTGAGGATTCTATGTTTGCTCACCTCTGCATGGCCTAGCAGTTGTGTAAATCTGCTAAGCGAGATAACCAACACAGTTTGCAAGAAGTCAGGTAAAAACGTACACTTTCTCAGGCAAAAAAAGAGGAGGAATTATATATTCAATCTGATTTCCGACTCTAAGGCATTAGCAATATGTTGTGTCTTTGCATCCCCCATTGCTTTGTAAGTAACACTCAAATCAGGAAGATAATCATTCTTATTCTTATAATAAAATATGATAAGACAGTAAGATGTGACATTTCCAGGAATTATCAACAGTACAGCTGCTCTATTGAACCTAGAGATCTATTGTTCTTGCTTCCCTTCCAGGCCCGGTTCTAGAAAGTTAGATTAGGGTGGGCCTGTAGAAATTTTAGGTGGGCACACTGGGCAGAGAGACTGAAGATGCGAGCGCAGAGCGTGCGAGCCTGATTTTTTTGCCCTTGTAAGATCTCTGCATCTGTTTTTTGGCACATTTACTGAATTGTGTAGAACACAATATGCAAATAAACTTTGAGTGTTGCTGTGTGGGAGATTTGATTCTTGCATGTTTTTTTTCCAAAATGTTTATGAATAAGATATAATATACATTATATACAACATAATGTATCTTTTTTTTAAATCACAGGATTAACTGTAGGCAGCCTGAGCTGATAGAAGAGAAAGCTTTGGGACTGGGCAACCTGGATGGTGGTAGTCCAGAGCTATATACTATACACACTATATAAATATATAGTCTTTCCACTATTGGCTCCGATGTCCAGCTGGGTGAAAATAGTAGCCAGCTGAGGTCATGAACCTGCTAGGAGGGTCCAGGGGTATGCCCCCCCGAGAGATTTTTTTTTTACCTTTTTAAAGTGAAATGCATGAATCTGATGCACTTTGAGGGGAAAATTAAGAGGCTAGATCTGAGGAATTTTGTGTGAACAAATAATTTGGAGACACTGGGTGTCGGATGAATTAGAAGCTATTGAAGAAAGACACATGGATTTTCCATAGAAATATAAATTTGAAATAAAATATTATGCAGGGTCCTCTGGGTTGGGCTTGGAGCTCTTTTTCTTTTACGGGACATATTTTTCTGTAATATAATGAATTCATTTAAATGCAGTGAGAGGAACGAAGCAGAAGAACTCTGTTGTCCAGTTATCTTTTTTCCACAGACAAGGCTGAAATAGGCTATAGACTATACACAGTGCATGGGCAACTGAGGGCAGCCCCATTTTCAAATATTTTTAAATAAACTCAATACAAACTGTGCATGCCATGGACTTGAACGTGACGAGATCAGTTAACCTCGGATTACCTCCCAGATGAACTGATTCAATTATTAAGCTATTAACTATCTACCAAAACATTGTATTCCTTTTATTGTATGATAATTTACATTTACATAATATGATGTTGATATCAAACACACAAACTAAAAAAAAAACTAAATATAAAAAAATTGGGGGGGCCCCCCTGGCAGTCGGGACCCTAAGCAACCGCTCATTTCGCTTATGCCTCGGGCCGGCTCTGCTGACCAGTGACCACTATAAGCGGGTGGGTAACTTGGAGGCAGGCTGTCCTGCCCACCCAATAATACAATTAGAAGCAATGCATGGTAATGGTATATTCTTTAGTATTAATTAATTGTCTGAATTTTATTTAACATTTTCTTGGACAGCGAATGAACAGGTCTGTACGATAGTGGGTCTGGACTTCCACCAAAAAAATAAAAAATTCTGATTGGGTGGGCACAGCCCACATTTGGGTGGGCACGGCCCCTGGCTACCACCGGCCCTGTTACCTTCACTGGCTACCAGTACAACAAAGGATCATTTTTAAGACAGTTCTCATGGTATTCAAAGCCCTCAATGGTCAGGCCCCATCTTATATAGCAGACCTTCTACACCCCCACTCAGCCCCTCTGCCCCTAAGATCCTCAAATAAGGGTCTTCTCCATATCCCCCGATCCAGACTCAAACAAAAAGGTGACCGGGCCTTTGCAGTAGCGGCTCCACGCTTGTGGAACCAACTGCCACCTGACATACGTGATGCCCCCTCCATTTATGCCTTTAAATCAAGGCTCAAAACCCATCTGTACAACCTGGCTTTCCCTCCCCATTAGCTATCTGACCTCTGCACTACTGTCTATGTTTGTGTGCGTCTGCACTACTGTCTATGTGTGTGTGTGGATGTCTGGGTTATATGTCTTTTATATTTTTATCTTTATTTTTTCTATTGTTGTTATTTTGCCTTCATGTTGGCCTACTGAATGCACTATGTACAGCACTTTGGTCAGTGCAAACTGTTATAAGTGTGCTTTTATAAATAAATTTTACTTACTTACTTACTATTGGTTAAGAGCAATTCAGAGAATTCGAGACACTAACTAATCTTATTACGTATTCAACCAGTTCATCACCCATCTAAACATACTTATCCTTGTAAGGTTAAAAGCTTGATGGATGCAAACCCAGACAAATCGCTGCTTTTATTTTGCTCAGCTGAGAGTTTGTCTCCATTATGCAGCATTGACTGAGCTCTGCAGTAGACAAGTGCTGAAGGTTGCTTTTGAAAAGTGCCTTACATATTCAGGCGAAGGACAGTTTTCAAATAAACTAGGTCATTCTTGGCTCTCAAAATCCATTTGATGTGCTCTATAGAGGTTAAAATATTTGGGGTTAAATTTCAATTAAGTTGCCACACAATCAGGCAGAAAATAAACATAGTGCATGATGCTCTGGCTCATGCTGCTTCTTGTATATAGTATACACAATAAACTGTTCGATGGAATCATCCCATGCCATGTGTGCAGTGGCAGTCAATATTAATTACAATACACTGAAAATTAATATCCTTTCATTATGGCTACACAATTAATCAGTCATCAGTGTTGAGCATTTAGTATTAGATTATAAGTAGAATGTGAGAATCAATTGTCAATTTCTAAATTAAAGTCTAGTTGTTTTAATTTCTGTGTCAGAAGAAAAGCGTTTCACATATCTTCTTGTCTGGCGCAGAGAATCAGTGAGCAGGACGTACTGTTGGTTTATGCTGGAAACTCTGCTATGCAGTGATGTCTCATTAGCATTTTGATTTAATGTGAACAGCATTATTTCTGTGCATTGTACATGTCATAATGTAATTAAAATATGTTTATTTTCGTATTGATGATGACTGAAAGCACTCAAAGTAGCTATGTATCTAGAGACACTACTGTATATGGCAGTGCAATACACATTAAATGAGTTTTATATTTATAATTTTATATGTCATATAGTACCAATAGCAAAAGCAGTCAAAAGTCAAAATGTTCTGGTTGACTTTAAACTGGGTGAACGGATTTCCATTTAAAAAAAACATAATGAAGGGCAGAACAGCGGGGTGTCTGCATAATGTGTCAAGTCAAGTCAATTTTATTTACAGCATATAGCCCAGTATCACAAATAACAATTTCCCTCATGGGGCTTTATTGTGCCACATTCCTGTGTGTTTATTGTAGCAGAATTGAAGACATCTTTTAATTCAAAGCATAAGAACTAAAATAAATTGTGGTGGAAAATAAAACAGCAAAAAAAGCGAAGTTTAAATGATGAAAATAGAATAGTCAGAATGTAGCTACAAATAACATATAATACACATAGCATTTTCTGACTTCATTTGAAAATACTACAACACTTCTTTGCTAAGTTACCCCTCCAGCTTCATGGAAAAGGTGTTTGTGACTATATACCAAAATATGTTAGAAATTCACTGGAGTATCGCTATGGATTTTTTTTATAGCAAACTTTTCTCATTCCTCTTTAATATTAAACATCAATGTGTATTGGGAGTTTAAACAATTTCAAAGGAGACAGTCCCTCGCCAGCAAGAAGTCACAAAATAAGCACCAAACTATTTTAATATTTCACTGAAAGACTGAGAAAAATATAGCACTGTCAGCAATAGTGGGGATATGCATCAGTGGTCACATAGGCGGGAAGAAGTAATGTTAAAGCAAGTCCTGAAGATGCATCTTGAATGCAAATGACTATGAACGGCTGCTGTAGCAAGAAAGTCCCCTGCGTTAAAGATAACACATTGCAGCCCCATGTCTCGATAATGCCCCTGTTCAGCTATCAGATAATTGTTTAGTAAACTAGATGCTAATAAACAAGAGATTTTAAATTGGTCATGCTCCTTGCTGGTCAAAGTCAAATGAACTGTCAGGAACCTATGAGCTCATTTCCATATTGTTTGCGGTTGTATAATGACTCAAAATTAGCTTCTAATTAAATCTGAGGAATTCACACTTGACTGCAGACAATGTGTGTGGGTGTGTGTGTGGCGGCTGCATCCACAGAAATTCATTTAGCAGTTCTTCACAGAGGAGGCATTTTATAATGAGTGATACACTCAAGCAAAAAAGCAAAAAAATAAAACATCATCAAGGATCAAGTTTACTATACATAAAGGTAAATGTGTATATCTGATGCAATACAAGCCGCAGAAATGTTTTTTTCTTATTTTAGTCTAGTTTTGATGTGATGATAAATATAGGAGTAATTAAATGAAACCTCTGTTAATTTGCACAGATATGTTCCCAAAAACCCTTTTAACAAGTTCGACAGAAAGAAAGTGAGTAGATCACTTATAGTTTATTAGGAGTGGGAAAAAAAATCGATTTTCCGATTAATATCGATTCTCTCTCGGACGATTCTGAATCGATTCAGAAAAGTTAATAATTGATTTTTTTTTTTTTATATATATAATTTTTTTATTTTTTTTGTAAATACTAAAACTTCCTGCGCCATTGCGCTTGCACACCACACATGTGCGAGTTGTTTCTAAAGTGGCTTCAAAAGGGCTGAGAGCAGCAAACCCATGACCTGCACCGGCTTTATCTCTGTTTACGTTTTTGTATGAGAGCTGAATTTCAAGCCATACTTTTTGTACAATGTGTTGGAATGGCATAGAAAATAATAGATAATAGAATAGAAATCCTATAGAAACATGATTTACGAGATTAGAAATAAAATAAAACTGAATCGGTTTACTTTTTACATACTTCCATATTGTGTTGAAATGCAAGCTGCAGATTATTGCACTGTTCATAGAAAGTCATATTTGTGACAAGAAAAGCTTTTCTCTTAATACAATATTAGAGAAGGCAATTCATCTGTTGATTGTGTTTAATGATCATCACAAAAGTAGGAAGTGATTAGCAAACTCAGATGTGCATATAAATATATTTTAGAAATTCACACATGGGTATGTACATAAAAAATGTTTTGCATTGAGATGCATTGAAAATCGATTTTGAATCGAATCGTTGACCTCTGAATCGGAATCGGAATCGAATCGAATCGAATCGTGAGGTGCCAAGAGATTCCCACCCCTATAGTTTATATGTTATCTGTGGATTTTACCTCTGCATTTCAAATGTGTTTTTCCTCATATTTGTCTTATTCTGCCAGCTACTGCATGGAGCATGGCCATACAAATCTCTTATCAATAAACGATATGGGTTAGCGCATGAATGCTTTCAGTCAACAAACATGTAGGATGCACCAAAGTAAGTGCATTAATAGTTGCCATTTGAGTTGCTTCTTTTGCATAGTTTAAACTGCATGTATCATTATTTATATGGCTATTGGCTTGTGTTGTCCATTTTACATGAATATCACTCGTCGATGTTTGGTAACTAATTGCACAGCAAGCTCATTTGGCCAATTTGCTAATTTAATGCTCAATGTAAGTGCATTCCTGTAAACTATTCAGCTACTTTGGCTGTACGGATGGCAGATGGTTTCATTTGTATGTGGTCGTTAAACCACATGTCCTCCGCGCTGATCGGTTATTTGAAATTTGCATTTAAATGTGTTTGACCTTGAGACTTTGCACACGCTGCCTCCTCTTTGTTGCTTCACACCTTTAATTGGCTAATTATTTTGGGTTTTGTGCTCAGCCTGCTTCATTTTACTGCGTTTTTGTTTTTGCTTCCTCATGTGTTGCTGTTGGTGGGTGATTAGGCAGGAGATTTGTTGGTGTCGGATTTTCAAATTTTATTTTTTATTTTTTGGATTCAGTGAATCGTTGATGAAATTGTGAAATGTGCGATAAAGCCTAAGGTCCGGTGCTGCCTAAGGGCCTGGTGCTGCTTTATTAAAAGATAGACAGGTTAGAGGATTAACATTATCTAAATAATTGCCCGAGTGTGACTTCTGTGGTTTTGGTTTGTCGGAATAAAACAAATATGATAAACAGTCCCTCAGAAAGTCTACCCGGGATCACAGCCGATCTCGCCACAAACACAGTACAGTTGGCAGGTAAGAATGGGAGCCCAGACTGAAACTGCTGAGTGAAATTAAACAAATATTGGAGTATTGTCGTCTGAATTGACACAGGCTTTTGAAGCATTGGAGGCTTTAGTGGTTTGGCAGAGGTGTTTTTCGTGCTTATCAACAGCAAAATCGTTGATTCTCAAACCTGTCAATTGTTCATAATTGACAGCTACCGACACCTATTCTTTCAGTGGTTTTGTGCTATAGCTCACCTTCAGCTGACAGAGGATGACATTTGTCTTGTGCATTAGATAGAATTGCACATGACAAATCCTGCAGGAGGAGCCTGCTATAGGAAAGAAGCTTTCCAAGTCTGCAGAAACACAGACAGAAATGCCTCCTAAGCTTAAAGCTCAGCATTACAGCGTATTTTTCTGAGTAACAAAGATGAAGACATTTTAAAGGGAGAACAAAGGTAGAACTTGTGCTTTTTTGTTATCTTAGGCACAGGGACGCTGCACTGAATATCTAAGATTTTGTTTGATAAAAACCTGCAATTCCATTTTCGAGGTTCATATTGTGTTGTTAGACTGCCTGGGCTATATAAAGGCACTCACTGATGAAGGCTATTACTGCACCAGTCAATGAATTAATGTTAATTTAGTTGAAAAACATTCTGGCCTGCAAAGCAGTACCATGGCAGATACAAAAAGAAATACATAGAAATGATTATCTTGTTGATTCATCTCTGATTTCTGTAACAAATTACATTTTAATTTGACATCAAACAAGGCCTTTCAGTCACCTTGAAAGCACTGTGATCCTCCTCATCAGGAACATTAGCATGAGGTGATGACGCCTGCAGCCATAAGGCCAGGACACAGCGGCCCGATAATCGCCGTCGTAGAGTCGGGAGGGCTCGGAGACACGAATCTGTTTGGTGTGTGCCGTGAAATCGGTCGACGTCGATGTCGTCGGGCTTCTTTTGAGTCCAATCGGCGGCGGACAGTCTTTCATTTGGAGCAATTTGATTTGTGGAGGGCTAGCGAATCAGTGAAGCCCGGAAGTGAGGCGGGTAGCACAAACAGCTAACATCAGTTAGCCATCGTTTTAATATGTTTGTTTGTTTCGTTCAGCGAGTACTTACATGCTTCAACCCTTGTTGACTGCTCGACACCATGCTCGACACTCTCTGCTAAAAATGGTGCTCTTTATGGTCCATAAATATAAATATGTATTTCTATCTATGTTTATGGTCTAGAGAGCCGTCCCATCATTTCCGGCTTCCGTATTTTTTCGGGCCACAATACAGATTAGCGCCGCCTGCTGTTATGGAGCCATTACGTCCCGCGCAAGCGCAGAGCGTACGGAAAGGCAACAGTCGGTTTGGTGTGTTCTTTGCACTTTTTCGGCCACGACGGGAAGACTGGAGCTCCCTGAATCGGCAGTCACCATTTTCGGGTAGTCGGACTGGTGTGTCCTGGCCTTTATATGCTCAATGCCAAAGAGCTGTCGCAATAACAGATTGTTATTTTGCTCAGCCGTCCACCTGGGCCCAAACCCTGGCCACAATGGGGATTGTTTACATCCCAGAAAGCTGGTGACACAGATAGGCAAAGCCTTATTCGGTGAGAGGGCATGTAAGCAATCAGGTTTGTTTAAGTAGACATACATATTCAAAGCAGATGGAAATTGGTCTTTTGAGGATCAGTGATGAAAGCCGTTGCAATATCTAAGTGCAGTTCTGGAAGAACTGGTCTCGGATATAGATAAAGACATACGTCTCTTCTCATGTCCATCATATCTTTCTGTCTCCCGTCGATATGATCTAAACACAGCTTGCAGGTTTGTGGAGCTTTTCACACAGCCTGCCCACTTTTATTGGAGCAATTTGCTGCTTGATAAAAGGAAATACAAACTGATTGTGTTCTGAATAGTATACATACATCTACATTCCATGTTCCAGATAAGATGTTAATTGTGATGTTTTGGATGCACAATAGCATTCAGGTTTAACAATAAGAGGGATAGAGGTTTCCATATTCCTGCCAGCCAATGAAAACTGTACATGATTCTATTGAGTCAGCCCAAATTAAGAATTCATGTGTTGTACACATGGATCAGGCTCGACCATCAAACAGAGATCAGGACAGTAAATGCATATAATATGTTCATTTAGATATGAAAACCACTCATAAGCAGTTTTTATAGTCGCTGAAGAACATTTTCAAAATCCTTTCTCCATTATGTGCAAGCCTGATGAAGAATAACTGAAATTTAAAATGTCAAGGAACCTCATCAGCTTATTCCATCTTTTATTAGACTTTTATTAGGAATCCATCTCCCGCAGCATTGCAATTTCAAGCTGCATGAGAAGTGTTTTTGATGCTCTCTCTTAGTTGGCTGTGTATTGTGCTTATTATTCCGATTGTTAAGCACCCTGTTGCTTTTAAGGCTTTATGCAATAAGGCAATATTTTTTCTCATCCCTTTAATTGATTGGCTGATGCTTTCAGACTGAGCCTGTTCATCCCGTATTTTTGTATAGCGCGATCACGTGATTGTATCCTTACAGCACTGATGGATGAGACTCAAGAGTTAAATTCTTATAGATTGTGTAGGTTTATGCAGTGTTATTTTAGCAGTCTCTTCCGGCTTTCCCTGTTCTTTTCGGGTAGACAGATGATGCTGGAGTATGGGCACAGTGAGGGCAATGGAGTGTGGCTTGCCTCAACCCTGTCACTTTGATAGAGTGAATACATTGTGAGAGATAATGGAAACTTTCTATTCAGCGAGGGCTGGAATAAAGAGAGCCTTCCTACTCATTCATCAACATTGATTACTGTACAGCCCTGGCCTAGAAAGAGCATGGGAGCACCACTTCTCACAAAGACTCTGCTGAATTGCAGGTAGAGGAATCAGAAAACAACAAAAGTGCAATACTGGCCTTTTACGAAACATCACCCCAATTTGTTTTAAGGTGACGCTGTACACAAAGTCTGAAACACTGGGCTTTAGGTTGATAAGGAAGGTTGTAGCATTGGAGAAACAACCAGCAATAATGTTGCTACACTGTATTGATTGTACAACAGGGTGCATTGCAGTTGCTAAAATGTTATACGCATGCAACACAAAAGGCCAAAGTTAATAGTGTGTTAATAAGTTAATAGTTTTGTCAGCACTTTACATGAGGCAAGTGCTGTTCACGTCTTATATACAATGTCAATGACAAAACACCTTTGTCCTCAAACATATTGAAACACTGATACGGTATGTATGTTATGTCATAGAGAAGACATTTCAAGATAAGTTACACACTTCACCTCAGTGTGATAGTTTGATAGCCGGTCTGCTTCCTCTCACATGGGGATCTTGATAGTAATATTCACCTTAAGTTGTTTACAGCTGGCTCCAGAGGACATTTTTCAGGATCTGGAGAATATTTTAACAGGGAATATCATATTAAACATTTTACATTATTGAAAAGAATGATAATTGAAAACCATTTTTCTTACAATAATGTAAAAAAAGAGAAAAACAGAACATCCTCAAGTCTGAGAAGCTAGCACCAACACCTATTTGGCACTTCTGCTTGATAATTGACCTGGATTCATCACAGTTGTTTGATTTGGTTTGATGTAATGCAGTAGTTCCCTATGTTGTGAAGGCCCTTGTGTAAAGTCACTACTCATTTGCCGCAATCCCCCCTTTTTTTTCATTGCACTTGGACTCCTTTCAAGCAAATGGGTTAAGACAGGGTATGGTCAACATCTGTGGCCTTGTGTGTGAAGGATTTGCTTTCTGAGCTGCTGAATGTGAAGTACTTCAAGTTTCAAGTGACAATCAGAAACAATCTGAAAACATCCTTTTTCCTCCGGTGCTTGATGAAGCCGAGGCAGCGGCGATAATTGTTATTATGTGATGAGCTGTTTACTTCGTCATGCTCTAGTGGTGCTTGTTTGTCAATATTATCCTTCGTCCAGCAGGTACTGTTTATCGCTCGCCTTATGGCTGAGCACCTTGTGTTACGCACTTCAATCAGGACTTGTTCATTCTGCATAACTCGCCTGTAATGTCCTATCACACCGCAAGTTGGCTATCACCTGAAAACACTTCAAGCTAAACAGACCTCATTTCCTTATTCATTTGTTTGGGCCAAAGCGTGAGAGAAGCCGACTGCTGGCAAAGCTTGCATCGCTGGGCTGCCTTCTTTACCTCCCCTGGGTAATGTTTTTTCAATCCAAAGCCTCTAATATCCAGTGGAGGTGAACTGTAGCAGGATGTAGGAATAGTTTATGTTGGAAAACATGAACAAAGAGAGAAATGATCATGTAGACTCACATATTCACACCTCATTGGTTAACATTGGTCTAAATTAAAGGCAAGGCAAGGCAAGTTTATTTATATAGCACAATTCAGACACAAGGCCACTCAAAGTGCTTTACAGGGGCAAGATTAGAATACATAAAACACATTATAAAACATTTAAAAGCGAATAAAAGAAGCAAAAAAAAAAAAAAATGAAAACTCGATTTAAAAACATTTAAGAGCAAATAAAAGAAGCAAATAAAATGAAAATTGCAGGTTAAAATGGAAACAAAAAAGTCTTCAGACTCGATTTAAAAGAACTTAGAGTTGCAGCAGACCTCAAGTTCTCTGGGAGTTTGTTCCAGAGATTTGGTGCATAATAACTAAAAGCTGCTTCTCCTTGTTTAGTCCTAACTCTGGGGACTGTAAGTAAAACTGTCCCAGACGACCTAAGGGCTCTGGACGGTTCATAACGTATCAGCATATCAGTAATGTATTTTGGCCCTAAACCATTTAGTGCTTTATAAACCAACATCAGTATTTTGAAATCAATTCTTTGAGTGACTGGAAGCCAGTGTAAAGACCTCAGAACTGGGGTAATGTGATCTACTTTTTTGGTCCTAGTGAGGACTCGGGCAGCAGCGTTCTGAATTAGCTGAAGCTGTCGGCTAGATTTTTTTGGAAGGCCAGCAAGGACACTGTTACAGTAGTCAAGTCTACTAAAGATAAATGCATGGACAAGTTTTTCTAAATCTTGCTGAGACATAAGCCCTTTAATTCTTGATATGTTTTTAGGTGGTAGTAGGCTGATTTATTAATTGATTTTATGTGTTTCTTGAAATTCAAGTCGGAGTCTATAACAACACCAAGATTTCTGGCTTGGGGTGTGGTTTCTAACATAATGGATGTAAGTTGTGCGCTGACTTTTAATTGTTCATCTTTGGCACCAAAGACAATTACTTCAGTTTTATCGTTGTTTAATTGAAGGAAATTTTGGCACATCCAATCATTGATTTGTTCAATGCACTTACTCAGTGCCTGTATCGGACTGTAGTCTCCTGGTGATATGGTTATGTAAATTTGTGTGTCGTTTGCATAATTATGGTAGCATAATTTGTTCTTATTCATAATCTGAGCTAGTGGGAGCATGTAGATGTTAAATAGAAGAGGGCCAAGAATGGAACCTTGGGGGACCCCGCATTCAATATTTGTCTCTATCCTTTAAGTAGGATTCAAACCAGCTTAGTACAGTTCCAGAAAGTCCAACCCAGTTTGCTAGTCGATCTAGTAATATGCTGTGGTCAACTGTGTCAAAAGCGGCACTGAGATCCAGTAAAACTAAGACAGAACTTTTGCCACTGTCTGTGTTTAAGTGGATGTCATTGAGGACCTTAACCAGAGCAGTCTCAGTGCTGTGGTGTTGTCGAAATCCTGACTGGAAGACATCAAAGCAGTTATTCATTGCTAAGTAGTTATTTAGCTGTTGATAAACAGCTTTTTCAATGATTTTACTTAAAAATGGTAGGTTAGATATGGGCCTATAATTTTTCATGAGTGATGTATCTAGATTGTTCTTTTTTAGGAGTGGCTTGATGACTGCTGTTTTCAGGGCCTGTGGGAATACACCTGTCTGAAGGGACATGTTGACAATTTGAGGCCATACAGCTGAGGCCATACAGCTAAAAACTGTTTTAAAGAAGCCTGTGGGCAGAATGTCAAGGCAACAGGATGAGGAGTTCAGGTGTTGTATAATGTCCTCCAGGTTTTTGTGGTTTATAATATAAAATTCTGTCATTGCATTTGAATTGATTTTAAGAGGGCACACATATGTTGAACTTGGTATTGATGCAGTGACAGCTTGTCTAATTTTGTGAATTTTCTCAGTAAAGAAGGAGGCAAATTCATTGCAGGCCCTCGTGGAAAGATGCTCAGACGCTACTGGCACAGGAGGGTTTGTTAATCTGTCGACAGTAGCAAACAGGGCACGTGCATTGTTGTTGTTTTTGGTGATGATGTCAGAAAAGAAAGAATGCCTTGCATTTCTCAGTTCTGAGTTAAACGTGCACAGTTTCTCTTTGAAGATGTCATAATGAACCTGGAAATTTGTTTTTCGCCACCTGCGTTCTGCTTTACGGCACTCTCTTCTTTCTATTCTGACCTGCGGGGCATTTCTCCAAGAAGATCTTTTCTTACCAGAGACAACCTTCATCTTAGTGGGCGCAATAGCATCTATAACACTTGTAAGTTTGCCGTTAAAGTTGTCTAAGAGCTCCTTAACTGAGTTACAGGGGAGGGGTGGTATCGAAGAAAATGCTTGAATGAATGTTTCACTGGTATTTTCTGTAATATACCGCTTTTTGATTACTTTTGATTGATCAATTATGTGCACAGACATTTTACTCTCAAAAAATAAACAGGAATGGTCCGTGAGGGGACCCATATCTGCCACTGTTATGTCTGAAATGTTCATTCCTCTGGAAATGATAAGGTCCAGCGTGTGCCCTTTGTTATGAGTTGGTTTGTCAACATGCTGATTTAGTCCAAAGTTGTCAAGGACACAGCACAGTTCTTTCGCACATCTGTCCTCTGGTTTGTCAGTATGAATATTGAAATCTCCGACGATTAATACACAGTCAAACTCAGTACATATTACAGACAGCAGTTCAGTAAGTTCATCAAAAAAGCTTGCATTGTATTGTGGAGGCCGGTAGATATTGATGAAAATAGCTCTAGAGGCTGAATTTAACTGTAGAGCCACATACTCAAATGAATAAAAATTTCCATAAGACATCTTTTTGCATTGTAGAGATTCTTTAAACAGAATAGCAACCCCCCCTCCTTTTTTATGCACTCTGGATTCACTCACAAAATTGTAATTTGCGGGGGCGGACTCTATGAGAACAGCTGAGCTGTTATCTTGGTCTAACCAAGTTTCAGTTAAAAACATAAAATTAAGATTGTGCCTGGTAATAAGATCATTAATTAAAAATGTTTTACCTGCCAAGGATCTGATGTTTGATAAAGCTAAATTTATTGTGTTCGAAGCATTGTCAGCCCGATTTATTTCAGCACACTGTGGCTGAAGAGGAATGCTTATCAGATTTGATACATTTACAGGATTTAAGAGTTTCCTGTTACTTGAGATACACTTTGAGAAACAGGGCCCCAGCTTATCCTGTGAATCGTAGGCGTTAACTATGTAGCTGCGGCCCGGCACATATCAACAAGTGCTGACATCATCAGTCTCCCTAGCCTGATGATGATGACGTCGCGGTGGGATCGGAGGGCGTGGAGGGGTGAAGAGCCGGGCACTGTGGCTTAGATTGGCGAGTTGAGGGGGATGTTGACTGCTGGGGGTACATATGATTTCTTTAAATCCCAGATCAGGAGAGGATGGAGAAAGGGTGGTTGTAGGAGAGAAACGAGGAGAGGGAGGTCGGCTTGGTGATGACCTGCGGGATCCAGGGGAGACGGGGATGGGTGTCATCTGGGGTTGGGTCTGGGGTCTGGGGATGGGTGTCATCTGGGGTTGGGTCTGGGGTCTGGGGATGGGTGTCTCCTGGTCTGAGCTGTCATCTGGGGCCGGCAGTTGTCCTTCGGCGCTGCTGCTACGCTGTGTTATCTTCTCCTCCTGGGCCTTGTCCTTGGCACGAACAGATTGGTGACGTAGGACGTACATCACGTTGGATGTGAATAGTTTGACTCCAGCCTTATTTAGACAAAGTCCATCTGTCTTAAAAAGCTGTTTGCGGTTCCAGAAAATATTAGAATTGTCAATAAAATGCACTGAGTGGTCAGGGCACACAGTTGAAAGCCATGTGTTCAGTGCTAACAGTCTAGTGAATCGCTCAGGTCCTCTTCTGATTGGTGGCAGAGGACCACTGATAAACACCTCAGCATTCAGTGAGCTGACCGTGTTCAGGAGATTCTTAAAGTCCTGTTTCAACATTTCAGACTCTTGTCTTACAATATCATTTGACCCGATGTGCAGAATGATGTTCTTTACAGTTGTGTGTGCAGCTGCAATTTCCAGGATTCTCTCTTCTAGGTCCGACACCATATCATTGGGAAAGCAGAGTACTTTGGTATCAACACTAAACATGCTTTTCATATCTCTAACAGAAACGTCTCTAGCAATCAGATTTGCAGGCTCGGTCGTTAGCTTGTTTAGCCCGGTTGTTAGCTCTCTCTGTGGCTCTTGGCTTTCGGGCCTTACCTTGTTGTGTGAAGGCGCTATGCTATCTTGGTCATCAGAGGGAAATCCAGGGACTTGCATCAGTGGAGTAAACCGGTTCGACACTTGCACACTTGTTTGCTGTGGAAGTTTGTTGTTGTTACCTCTCCCCCTTGCAGTAATCCATTGCTGCGGCCTCCGAGGCGCGGGGGTTGAGGAGGCACCATGCCTGAGTGATAACGCAGGCCAGCCATCCAGATCAGTCATCTCATGGTGCTCGGCCCTGCCGGTTATCCGTCCTCCCTGTTCCAATCTCTTTGGCCTTCCACCAAGACAATTCCAGGGAGGGTTATCACTAACCTGGACACAGCCCTTTTGTTTCTTCATAGCCTTGTCGGTGCTAGTTAGCTGTGCGTTAGCTCGATCTTGTCCACTGTTTAAAGTCACTGGTAGAGTGTTGTCGTTCCCACATAGTCCATTCACTTCAATGTTCATTTCTATTCGATTAATTTTTGTTTCCAGTGCTGTAATCCTCTGTAGGAGTGTTTGATAGTCCTCGTTAGATAAGGGAGGCATCTTGCTGCTAATTAGCTTTAGCTTAGCGCCTCGCTTCCAGTCACCACAGGCTTGTCCTGTTGTTAGGCCCCCCCTCACGTTCTATTGAGAAGGTCGTAAAAGTGTCCAAAAATGCCTGCAGTATCTATAAAAGTAAAACTATATTACAGTCCCTTTGATCTGTATGTATCCAGGAGCTGCTGCTAAATTTATTATCGAGGAAAAATAAGAATGTAAGCAAAAAGTGCAAGAGGAGGAGAGAGCAAGCAGAAAAGCGTCTGCACAGTAGGAAAGCAGGAAAAAAGGGCGTTTAAGAAAAGCTTTTTTCTTCCTTGTGGCAGTAAGCTTGATAACCAATGTGTTTTAGTTTGATATTATTTCATTTCCGTTGTCTGTAGCATAGTAAGGGCTCTGCTCTACAGCTCTGTGGCCAGAGGCTTGTGGCGCATACAAAACAATTCAGAGAAGCAACGTAAATAGGAATGGATATAAAAACAGACAGCGGACATGATAGCTCTCATGTACACATGTGTCACATACACATCACTTTTCTCACTCACTTGTTCTTGGGTAAAACTGAGGTACAGTATTTGAGTAATCAGTATGTAAGGGCATGTTTACTCTGCATTTGCATTGATATGCTTGCCTTCACAGATATAATTACACACAGCAGACACGGACCAAAATGGATGAAACTTACAGTAGCAAAATACATTTCTCCCCTCATGAGTCACTGCTTGCAGCTACATTTCAAGGTTTCAGACTCTGCCAGAGGGAAAGCTTTTTTTTGTGTGACACGTCGTCTCGGCAGTAATGCCACCGCAATAGCTTACAATCAGAACAATAAGAAAATGTTGCTGAGTAAGCTGCCGTGTGTTCACGTGAGAGCAGGACCCATCTGCTTTCCCTATACAGCTGGAGTCTGAGCTGACCCATTGAAACGCTTTTAGTTGAGTCTGGTTTTCCAGGCATATCTTCTGAAGGGCCTTTGCTGGTTAGTCAATTGAGAGATACGGCAATCTCACAGTATCAATGTAGTACATAATAATGGCAGCAACATAGAACTAATTATTTTTTGAGTAAATCAATTAATAATTTAAAAAATAAGAAGAAATAGGAGCAAATGATTGTACAGCTTTGTCTTAGGAAGTCAAGAAATCCTTGATTGATATGTCCGTGTGATGTATGAACTAATTAAAAGATACACAGGAGTGCAAAGGAGCAGCCAGTGCCTTTCGGCAGGTAAACAAAGACGTGAATATGAAAAGTGATCTGTGTAACAACAGCTGCTGCTTGCATACAGTACATGTATCGGCCTGATTGGTTGCACTGTTTAGCATAATGCAAGTATTGCAAGGTGGTAATTCCCCAGCGAGAAATTGTTTTAGAGGAGATGGCAAGCAGATGTGTCTTACGAGGGATGGTGCATATGCAAAGATTCTAATGTAGCTTTCTGCAAAGTGGGTGACAGCTCACTTGCGTAAGCACTTCCACACAAACACCAAAATGGAATAGAAAAGTCCCAGCAATACGCCCACTTGGACACAAAACCTAGTTTCTAATCTCAACAGCATTCCTTTAGGTAGAACACAATGCACTTTCAGCTTATCGGATCCCCTACCATTTCCATTTGGCACCAGGATACTGTAGCCTCTCCGCCATCCCTGTGATGCAGATATATGAAGACACAGGACTAGAGTGGGATATCTCACTTCCTCATCATCTATACGGCTCACGCTGTGATGAATTTATGAAGTCTTATCTTACCCACCAGGATATAGAGATCGACTTACAAACTCGGACACAGACATAAAGAATTGTATTTGACCTTGAAGATGGGCAATTGGGCTCAATAGAAAATGGCGTCGAATCCACTAATAGTTCAGTCCGAAGAGACATGTCCAGGGCTGTACAGTGCAACAGTTTTGATAGCATTTGCTACTGAAATTGATCACGTGCGATGATACAATTCCACTCGCACGAGTGCGACAGCTTGCTAATGAGCAGATGCCGTCCGTCTGAGACACAGAGGAGTGCTGCACAACACTGCTTAGAGTGCTCTACATTAACACTCTCCAAATTTGGGTAAATGTAGTCTTAGACAAGTAAGTTATTGAGTCCACCCTCCACTTTGGCTGGTGAAAGATGTGTGCTCGGGACCTGTGCTTGTGCGGCAATTAATACACTTCACCAACGGTAATAACCGGAAGGAGACGGCACGCAGTTAAGTTAGCGCATGTGCAAACAGAACATTTCCTGTGCACCTTCACATTAAAAGCCTGTTACTAGCCAAACGTGAGTTGACTTTTATTTTGAAGCCGGTAAGAACAAGAAGTTAGCGCTTCACAGCTCTGCAGTGCGCTAGCTTGAAAATCAACAGCTTCAGCTGCAGAGAGCAGTCAACAGTAGTCTTTTTAAACAAAGTTTGAAATAACTGATAAGCCACTGAAGAAATACTCCCAACACATTCACAGCAACCTATTTAACTTATTCCAAATTTTACCAATGTGTATAGGCCTACTTATTTATTTAATAGGCGTTTTAGCAGAAGGATATTTAACAAAAAAATGTATTATTATGAATATAATAATGATATGTATATATACAGAAAATATATAGATATTAATTTTATGGGGAGAAATAATTCTGAATCAGCAAAAAATTACAATCTGCAGGTTAGATTTTTTTGTCTAAATTGCAATCAGTGCACCCCTATTAATTTTTCTACAATTATTACTGCACACACTAGGATATGATATTAATTGAGAATTTCAAATGAGACCAAGATTACAGGCTAAAAGGTAATTAGAGCGAAATGCATGGGTTAAGGTTATGCAAGTTTTCGATCATACTTTGTGTGCTACTGAATTTATTTTTGTGCTACTGATTTTTTTTTGCTTGCTAGCACCAGTGCTACCACCTAAAAAAATAAGCGTACAGCCCTGCATGTCACATGGCAATAAATGGCAATAATTAGTGCTTATTTGTTTTTATTTCACGCTTTTATGTTTGTTCTGACACGAATGCATTTGTTAATAAAATTCCTGTATATCAACTCGACTTATGAGTTTCAAAAAAAGCGCTTTATAAATACAATATCTTAGTATTATTATCTCCAACATAAAGGATTATAGGTTTAAATGGCAGAGAAGAAGCTGCCTGTTTTCCAGCAGCCTGTGAATGAGCGCGCTGCAGTCAAATTTCAGCACACTACTACTGTGGGTTTATTAAATATGTTGGATACTTGGTGGGAAGACAAATATGTCCTTCACACATAGAGGATTAGATCTTATCAGCTTGTGTTCCCCCACAGCCAGCCCAGCCCACTCAGTGTACACCACAGGACTGCAGAGTTAAGCAAACAGAGAAAGCCTGGAGTCGGGTGTGGTCGCTGGCAGGCCTATGAGGATGAGCAAGGAGAAACTCTGGGAGAGATTGCAGGAATAATACTTGTTTATGTAGCCTGTTTTTGTATGAGGTCCTGCCCACATCTCAATTTTGTGTGTGTGTGTGTGTGTGTGTGTGTGTGTGTGTGTGTGCGTGTGCGTGTGCGTGTGTGTGTCTGTGTGTGTGTGTGTGTGTGTGTGTGTGTGTGTGTGTGTGTGTGTGTGTGTGTGTAAAAGGAAGAGACACTCAGATCATAGCCGTTTTATCGATTAGCTTTTGCTTTCAGTGGTGCTGCTTAGTTATTCATTCAGACTGTCTCCTTTATGTTTGTCAATATCATAATATGCATGCCGCTGTCATTGTTTTCTGCTGTTTCTGCTATTTTTTTTCGCTCAAGCAGAAAGTGGGAAAAAAGAAAAAATCTCCATTTTCTGGGCTTTATTATTGCTTTCTATACCAAGCAGCACTGAATGGTGTATGCAATTGAATCCAAATTGATCAGACTGTACACTACATTATATGAATTAATGTTCTATTTGATTATATACAACATTTAAAAGGCTCAATCTTGTGAATATGATCACTTAAGGTCAAATTCAACTCCAAAATGTGTTAGAAGCTGCACCAGAGTCAACCTCACTGTAGATTTCCTGGTATTCGGTTGGCCAGCAAACAAGGGGCTGTAATTGATGGAGCAGGTAAGCCTATTCTGGAAGCAAGCTGAGCTGGTCTCCATAGATAGCAGCATACATCATGCCCACTGCAGAGTTGCTAATGGTATTTATTATGAGTCAAAGTGTTTTGCTGGTCCTGACTGAGTATGTTCATTATGTCTTGTATGCTTTTCAAGGTAATGACTGAACCCAAAGCCAAATATAACTCTATCAAACAACAGGCATCTGACCTACATGTCTGAGTCACCTTAAACTCAACTAACAATTTCGTATTTTTTAAATTTATTTTGTGTTGCTACCTATCTGTTTTAAAGGGAAAAGGAGGAGGATAAAAAGACAAGAATTAGGATTAACACAACCTCAAACTGCCACGTTTCAATTGAGTTCCAAGTCTTCATCCAGCAACATAATAGATTAACAAAAACAATACCATTGATATTAAAAATGTAAGATCCAGTACGTTAGAAACAGCACAGATAATTGGAATAATTAGTTCTTCCTCACCATAAAGGTGATTTTAAAAGTGCTTCAATTCAAAAGTACCTCACCTCACCCACAGACTTGATTTTGTTTTGTTTTTTATAAACTCTGTTGATGATGATTCAATGTGTGCACCTGCTCAATCAGTGGAGGTGTTAGCACAGGATTAATTAAGGAATCGGATGCCTGAATGATGATGTGGGTGAAACGGGTGACGAGGAGGCTAAACTTGATTGCAAGTTTACTATAGTAAAGTGTTGTTTCTGCAGACACAAAAGAAAGTACACCACAGAACTTTCTTTAGTTTTGATCAAGCTTTTTTGTTCAGTGGGATCTAGGGCTCGCTTGTTATTGCCACCTACTTTCTTCAATGCCACATCCATTTAATTGGATAGAAAATAGAGTGAAAGTGGGTGCAAAGACTTGTTAAAATACATCATTCTAAACCCTCCCATTACGTGCCATGTGGGAAAGAGAAATTAAATCTGCTGTTGACTTGTGGGTTTATCAGCAGTCCCAATACCCTTGGCGGAGACCCCTGTTGCTTGACTTAAGCGCTGCATGTGGCCAAGGCCATGTTTGTCTTTCTTCAAAAGATATTAGTCTTTATAATTGAGATGGGAGAGTTGGCATCCAGGCCTCAAAATGTCCCATTTCATAGCACTACGTTGAGCAAATTAAGTTAATGTTCTGAATGTAAGATTGCAGCCATGAGAATAATAAGCACTCAATCTCTTTGTGTAAATACATAATCAAGTTGTCATCAAAAAAATGAAAAGCTTGCAGAAAGAAACAGGCTATTACATTCTAATTTAATATAAAATGACAATTACCCCATGGGTTCGTCAGTTGCCGCAAGTCCTTTGCCTTCTATCAAGTTTAGACAGCCATTTATTCAGATTGGTATAGTGTGTGTGTCAACATTCATTAAATAAATATGGACACTGAGAAATCTATTTCATTGGTAAAAAAGAACGTGTCGGACATTATCAAGTTTTGAGATATCTTGTTTTGACCGGCTGTAGCCAATAAATTGCCAAAATGATTGCTGTGGATTAGAGAATAACTAAGATATAAATCAGAGATGGAAAACACCAGATCTTTGTCTTTCCAGTTCGTAGGGGGCTTATATATACGACCCCATTATAATCAAGGAGAATCAGCAAACTTTATATTTGTGTCGTTGAAGCTGGGAGCTCTGTCTCAATTACGTGTGAATCCTGACCCGAAATTCACCTAAAATCATGCTCAGAGGGCAACACTGCATAACATACCATGCTTTTTATGAAAGGCAGCTACCCCACAGCTGAGGTGAAGTTGTAGATCTTTATCAACATAACTAAAAAGACATGTGATTCTAGTCAGAGGAGATGACCTGCACCGTTTTCTTATCTTCATAAATGCATTTACCACCCAATGCTTGCATAAGGCGGATTGATTTACAGCCTACGAAACACGAAACACACATATGAATGCACAATATTCAGTTTAAATCTGTAATAATTAACATATCCCAGCATGGAGGGAATTTGTCAAAAGTGATAAGCTGTAATATAATGCACTAATGCACTTATGATAAAATGTGCTGGGACAGTTATTTTAATGAATTACATATAACAGTGTCATAAACTATTAATGATGCATTATTTTTTCTGTCATGCAGTTGTCATGTAATTGTGAAGATCTCATTATGCACTAATTTCTTAGTTTGCAATTGAAGCACAGTGTTTTCCATATAGCACTGAAAAAATTACAATGTTAATCATTGTTTGTTTACAGAAATACTTTTGGTTTACACTGAAAGGGGAACAAAGTAAATATAGTCTTGCTCATAGAATAAGAACATTCTCATTCATTATTGGCCTTTATAATATGACCATTCATTTTCTACACAGAAACTGGACCACTGACTTCTCAAGTGATTCATTGATATTTGCAGGAGCCATGCATCTCACCTGTTATCCTGGTTAAGATTTTGAAAAACAAGTATGTTCTTAAATTTTCAAGAGAAAATTGTGTATTGTGTGGAATTGTCCGAAAGAATAATAAATAAATAAATAAATCAGTTGGATCGGTTCATTTTAAGTTCTGAACATATTACTGGCAGCCCAGTGCTTAAAATAAACAATTATGAGATGATACCACTGTGCTGAACAGTGCTTTATATTTTTAACAACATCACATTGGCAGGGCAGTGAGTTCAGCCTGTATTGTTTAAAAACAAATGTTTCCTAGTGTCTGAAACGAGTGGCTGAGAAAGCATCTATGTAGCGTTTTAGAGTTGGTGCCTGTGGCTGTCAGTTTGGTTACAAAGACATTGGATCTGGCCAGATTCTCACTGCAATCCTTTTTGGACTAGACAGATGGATGGTAGTCATATGCCAAAGATTATGCCAACCAGTGGTCAATGATATGGCAGATGGGTGGGAACCTTGTGAAGCATCCCATTAGCTATGTGGTATAAGTGTTATCCAAGTACTTTTTACTTTGGGATCGTTAAGAATGGAAATCACTTTTTTTTAGCTGAAGAATGCTAAAAAAGCTGGAATCAGTATTTCCTGTAATGCAACTTTTAAAATCCACCATGGTCATTTAAAGTCACGAGTGGCCTGGTTTACATTACATATTTTTGAGTTAGACCATTCAAATAAATGAAATAATTAAATGGAGTAATAGCTCAAATGATGTATGTTTAAAAATCCTGTCGGATTCCTTATTCAATTATGGCTGAATTGTCAGGGGTATGGGTAAATGATAGTCCACTGATGTTGAATAATTAGATTAAGACAATAATAGGATTCAATATATTTCTTTGTCCTCTGTGGCAGATATTTTAATAGGAGTTGAGACCCTACCAGGCCATTAGCCAGATGGGTCAGAGCAACTTAATCTCCTAACAATGTCTTCAATGGAGCAAATGACCTAATTAGCTGCATAATACAGAGCAAACCATACAGTGAGTCGCGAATGAAACAATTAAGTTGTAGTTTTCTATTTAAGTGTCATGATTATACTTGATTTAATTGAGCAGTAAAACAGACACGTTGTGTGAGGCATGACACCCTTTCAAACAAAATGCTAAAAAAAATCTCAAAGTTAGGACTATTCTGATTAATAATTATTATTTTCTTCCTCACAACTGTTGACCCTTTTGACCCAAACTCAGACTGCTCAATATACAAGGCTCCTATATAAACTTCCTCTCGGATTTTTCTCATGGATTTGAATACAGAATGACTTGACTACGAGGTGATAACTCGCTCAGTTAACCTCTATTCTCTTTAAGTGATCTCAAAAAAGAGTCTTACTCATAAAGCATCTCAAATCCCCTGTGGCTGCCATCGTGGATTTCTGCTCATCTGGCGACGTAACATGGATAATTTGTTTTGGGATACAACTGATTAGCTTGTATTTACTCAAACTCAGTCTGCTTTGACAAGCTGCTCCGTCGATATAGGAAGTACGGCGTAACGGGCTCGACACATGGTGGGCGACGGAAGACAAAGCCTGATGAGATATGCTGCTGATGAACACAGCACCAGAGTGAATCGTGGTGCTAGAGGTGTTTGGTGTGCAATTGTGTTTTGCATTTAAGGTTTTAAAAGATAAAAATTAATACGGACAAAATGTTTCGTATGATACTGTACATAATATGAATTTATATTTTCCGCTGGGTTGTGACACCAGACCAAACATATCACAGGTCCATGTTTTGTGCTGGAAGAAAATTAAGAATATTACTTTTGTGATCTTCGGAGGCAACGTTGCCTTTATTTTTTTCGATATATGGTGCAAGTACACTGCAATCATGGGAAGAGATGCAACTGGTTAGCTGGTATGATTTTATGAGATTTGAACTACTGTGTCTTAATGCCTTAATGCATTGCACACATAATGAAGTTATATGCCGCACATTGTGATATTGTTATTTTAAATTAAACGTCCTCAAACAGCAAACATCTCTGCTCGAGGACAGACAGTGAACTGATGCGATTTATTTCAAGATTAACAAGTCATTTACTATCGGCTTTCGCCCAAATGAGGTCAACTGTAATTCCACTGCAGTTATCCATTTATAACACTGGAGGTGCTGCAGCGTGCACCCTGTTCTGTAAATCTTGAAAATGCATATAACCATGCATTTTTTTTTGTGTTTGCAGTTAATAATCTGGCAGCACACAATGGCTGTGATACTGACTGACAGTAGCTATCTGTCCCGTTTATGAGCACGAGGGATTGTGGGAATAGCACACCTTTACACTCACCCAACAACCAACCACAGCCTTGTTTGACATCATCTCATGCGGCCTGCTGTTAGGTATAAATGAATTGTGTTTATGTGGAGAAATTGCCGCTACATTCGTGAGGAGACTTTATTAGGCCTTGCAGGCAACCTGGATGTTCACAGAGTGGGTGTCATTTCCAGTTGAAGTGGCCATTGTGAGATGGTTTTATTGTGTCCATGTGGCAGCTTTTGTGTTCTCTGTTTCTTTGTTATCCTGGAACTGCAGCCAGAACAACATGCAAAAATTAAGAGACGTTTCTATTTTTTAGGGAAAAATACTTAGAAGAGAAGAAAAATACAAAAAAAGTTGAGTAGGTCAATGTGTAGGCTACTAGGTTGTTTTATGAAGTAAACTGTTCTTCCAGATGCTTTCTTAGCTCTTATCAGTAGATGGCTGTAGAGAAGGTGGGGACAGATGCACAAGGTCCAAGGTCACTTGGAGTACACATTGGGGCTATAAATTCATATGTACCAGTGCAATCTGTCCTTGTTGTTTCATTGTGTTTTCCTCTTTCTCATGAATACCTACAGACAAGGTGACATCATGTTGTGGTATTTCCTTCTTACTATATATGGAAAGCACATGCAGGTCACATTCATTGTCCTTAGTGTGAATGATTGTCTGTTGAGGCCCAATGATTAACTGGTGAGTCGTCAATGTGTATCCCTGCCTTCGGCTCCATGTGTACTGGGATTGTCTCTTGTGACCCTGAATAACAATAAGGGGGAGATTTAATTATTTATTTTATATTCTTCATTTTCCAATCTGATTGAAACAGCTATGTACTGACTAGAGCGTATTTTGGATATGATGCACTGGCTGCACAGTGAATGATGGGGCTTCCCTTTCAATCGCATTAGCCAAAGTCCACCTCAGATGCTTCCTCAGAAACAAGCTTCTGGGAATGTTGAGCAGTTTGCCCATTCTCTCTCTTTCCAAAGCTCATATGTATTATTACCTGTAATAAGGGAATTCTTTCAGGCAAATACACACAATGAGGTTAGCTTTTTTTAATTCAAATATACTGCATTAATATCTTATTTTAGTATTCAAGGTTATTTTCACCACCATCGTTTGAACATTGACATGCGTAAAGCTTATTTTTCTTCATAGCTACTGTAATCTTGCAGTTTGGGATAATGCCATTATTTTTCTTCTGAACCCCACCAATGTGTTTTCTCCCTTTTCTGCCCAAAAGTAAAATTGCCACGATTGTCACGCGTGTGTCTGTGTGTTGAGATTCCACAGTCCTTTGTCACGTCCCTATTTTCATTTCATCCATCGATCATAAGTTGTTTATTTATTTATATAGGTTGAAAACAAGACTCATTTGTTTTTGACAGATGCTTGTTCTGGGGCATCGGCCAAAACTCAGCTTGATTTTCTGGATTGTCAAGCGTGACTTGGGGTTTATACTTTGTTGTCAGACAAACAAAATAGTTCATTTGGCACATTTGGTGAATAATTATCTCTCCTCAAAGAGATTTAAATTGTTGAACCTGTTTTGGTTGGTGGGGTCGGAGGGGTATGCAATGGTTATTGTCTGGAACAGGGCTTTGGTGTTACTTGTTAGTTTGGCTGTCGCTGTCATAAAGCCCAGATGTACAGTAGCTATAGTGCTGTTTAAAATACTACCGGTACATAAAGCACCAATTGTGGTCGGATTCCAGGGCTGTTTGGATCGTACAATCACCAGAATAACAGCAGACATATTTTGAAAGATGGAGGATGTTTTTCATTTGCTTTCTGGGGCAGTCGTACACAGTTTATGTGTCTGAGCTGATGTTGTGTTTCCAGCAGAAGAATTACATGTGGGAAGATTTAAGCGGGCCGATCAGGAATCCCTTGAGATTTGACAAGTCATGCCCTTCATGCAAGCGCTGTTAATTATGTGTTTAATCATTTAGGATGTCTTTACTTTCAATCTTAATAACTCACCCTTTTCCCCTCAAGCACTTAGCAAACACACTAGATTAGCAGTCATGTTTGAAGGTATATCTCTAAAGGTGACGGCAATGTCATTTTTTACAGGGCATTAACATTGGTGCTGGGGCTGAGATTTTATGTGAGCTTATATTGGAATAAAACGCATGTGATTTACAAAGCGGAAAGGAAAGCAGAGTGACATCTATTTACTGTTGCCGCGGCAGCCCCCCAGTAATCAGATTTAATCCGCGCAGGTAGCTAATAAGCTTTTATCACAGAGGAGGTTTTATTCCTTCCTTTGTGTGCGGATGGAGGGACCGTTAACGAACACATTGCTCTCCTCGCTGACAGCGGTGTGTTTATTCAACTGTTTAACATCAATTGAAGGGGTCTGTCTGCACTAAAAGCCTCTTTAAGGTGCAACAATGCACACATGATGCTGAGTTGATTGTGCATTGAAATTAGAACAATTCTCATTAAATTTCTTGTTTTTACTCTTTTTTTAATCCTGAAATTAATAAGATTTCCGGGGGGACTCAAAAATAAGATCTGCTTTGTTTAGTCAGCGGTTTATCTTCTTCACAGTTTACAGTCTAAACAACATCAATTCATTGTTACCTCAGAGAAATGTGTGTGCCACATGTTTCTCCTCTGCACTTTGAGATGAATGCTGTTGCATCGTTGGGGCTTTATTTTCTTAGCTTTGATAACGCTGAATTGTTGCAAATCTTTTTTATCCACACAGATGTTTTGCAGCAGCAGTCGGTAGTTAACAGCTCACACAGCCTTGCTTTAGGCAGATGGCGTATACGTCTGAGGACCGGTTCAATCACTGGAGGCTTTCATGTGTCAATGAATTTTGAACAGTGACCTCTGTGACTCGGTGGCACGTGGGATATGTGTTCTGCAGGTTGCAACGCTAATCTGGGTTGAAGTCAAAACAGGGGAATGTATTAGCACTGCTGCGTACATGCATAACACATTCCCCATATCAGCCACATTTTTAAAAGCTTTTGAGTATTCATGAGGTGTCTGCAAGGATATTTGGAGGTGAGTTTAATTAGAGCACAACTCCCCGCTGCAGTGCTGGCAAAAGAATGCATAATAGCTCGAAGACACAAGAAAGGCGATTTATAAGCTTGACATGGTTTTGATTTCTTAACTCTTTACTTTATTTGTTTACTTTTCCAGACGGTAGGTGTAGAAAGTAAATAACTTTCTGTCATGGCTCTGATAAGTATTATGACAGACATTGAATTACCTTGTTTATGATGAATGTGTTTTATTTTATTTATTTATTTAACAAAAAATTTAGGTTTTTCTTTCTTTCTGTGTTTGGCATGTAATTGAAGTGTTCAAATATGAGCAAAAGGCAATTGATTTGTCCTCTCCTCTGGGAATGAGCCAGCCGCAGTCTGCAGCATGACAACACAAAGGAAGGCTAATCGTTGGTCACCAACATCTTGGCCAAATGTTGGCTCGTCTCAAACATCACAACAAATAATGGAAGTGGGCCAAGGAATAATTCATTATCACACAGCTGCCAAAGCCATTGCAACCTTGAAAATATAATAATGTAGGGTTATACATTTTGTACGAGGGTTCAATTAAATGTAAAAATGTAAATAAGTAATTTCCAGATTAAATAGGTATTTATGACTGGAGGATCAGTGTGTACGTAGATAATAATACATTGTCCTGATGGCTCTTTTAAGTCACAGTAATTCTCCAAGACCTTACAGTCCAGTGTTGCATTTAAACTGAGCTCCACTGAAAGAAACTGGGTAAATGGAGTTTTAACATGCTCATGAGGAAAGTTTCCCCCTTTTTAAATACTTTTTGTGGATTGAGCATACCTGTGAGAGATGGTTTTCATATTGAATGACATTCTTATTCCCAGATGAGCCGTTTGCGGATGAGGAGCAATGAGCTCTCCCTCTCAGTCAGTTTATTGAGAACAGCCTGTTTCTGCACACCTGTTCTAGAGATACAGGGCAGCTCTCTGACACCATCATGAACATTGCCGGGAGTTTTTTCTATGTTTGAAAAGTGTGAGAATCAAGGTTTAATCAAGTATTACTGGCAAGGCCACAACCCCTATTTTAGGATATTAAATGTTGTTTGACTGGAATATTCGCACATCCAGCTATTTCAGATGCAGGTGAGTTGGATAGCAATACACACTGGTCCAGCGCTTAGGATATTGACGATGCAATAAGTACGATTTCTACTGTTCAATAGCATAACATCGCTTTAATACTGTACATCTTAAAAAAATCATAAGAATGCCTTTGCTACAGTAAGGGATCTGTCTACTGGCAAAGTAGTATTATTACTGCAGTTTTTGCTTCATAACTTGCGTATATTGTATGCATTTTACAAAAGTAGACGTATACAGTACATGTCAAAAGATGTTTGTTTTTTTAATCTCTCACCCGGTTCTAATTAGCTAGTTTAATAATCTCTACTGTAAAATATTGTTTAATGTTGAATAGAGGCTTCTGTAAGATGTAACCAACAGATTTTAGATTAAGTTTCTGGTGATAACTGTTTAAGTAAATTCTGTGAATCATCTTGAGACATTGTTTGTGGCACAAGACACCATTGCAATTTAATATTCAAAGTATTGTTTTAATGGCTTCAAGAAGTACAACCAACAATATATCCAACTCCATTGTATTGGGTGGTCAGAATTTGAGGGTTAAATGATCAAATGAACTGACCTTTTAACATTGCTTTTTTTTTGCATATAAGGCCACCATTGAAACTATACATATGATAATGTAATGCACAACTTGACTGACCCTTTGTTTTAAAAAAATATAACGTAGCTACCCTTGACATTAAAACAAAATAAACGATAAAGCAACAGGTCAGCACCTTAGTACTTAATTACATAGCAACTTGAGGTGAATATAATATAGCTACCAATATTCTTAGTTTGTTACAACTTTTCCTTTGTTCAACAGGTTTCCTCGTTCTTTATTTTATATGTAAATTGTGGAACAATTTTGAAGGCGAATGGATAGCATTGTTGTTCCCTGCGGGCTACACTCAACATGGAAGCAGAGCAGGGTGACCTCTCTCTCTCTCTCTGTCTCTCTTGATGTGGCGTTCAGGTATGAATCAGACAGCCAGCTGTGACGGCTGATCATGAAAGCTGTCAGCCAGAGAAGTTTTCAAGGCAGTCGAGGTTCATCGGAAACTGCTTCCCAGCAAGATTGATGCCCGGGCTGCGTTGAAGGATTGCTCTCCGGTGCAGTCATCTGGCGCAGAGATTGAGGCTCACCCATGGCAGAGCAATGGTGACAAGACTCATCACCAGGGAATTATAATGGAGAGAATATAGGGAGATGGAAAACACAAGACCCATATTCAATCAATCCTGTTTACTTTAAATTCCGAAAGCGCACCACATTGAAGGATCAGAGTACAGTAAAACAGGAAGCCTGTCTGAGGCTGGCTAGCTTTTTATTCTCGGTGATGATGTTTGTTTGACAGTAGATTCTGTTTTTCTACTGACTGTTGCTTGATGTGTGGAATAGCACAGCATCCCAGTGGTTCAAACCAGAAGAAAATTGTGGCTTAAACAAATGGCAGCAAAGCCCAAGTTCCCCATGCATTTGTCTATTTTGTCCATTGATGGATGTTGGTAATTCCTAGTTTAGATTCTGTAGATGGAGGAAAACAAGCAACAAGAGCTTAAAAAGATGCATTTCAGCTGATTTTTTGTTCGCAGTTGCAGTCCACAACAGGCTTGTTTAACAGTGCATGGTATGGAGGGGAGTGCTGCACTGTCATTGTGCCAGACAGAAATGTCCAATTCTGCTAATGTGTGGGTCTGGTACATCCATAATGTGGCTCTTGATAAGAAAGGCATTAATTTTCTCATTCAAAGGCTGATACAGAGTTTGTTTTGCCACTTTTATTCAGCAACAATTTTTCATCAAAGATAAAAATGTTGTCATTCTTACCAATATTTCTTGCTACATTTATTTTTCTTTGTGGTCAATCGTTCATCACTCTCATCCTCTCTTATCGTTTAATTGACTTTGACAGAAAATGACTACGCTATTTTTTGTATAGATGGGCTTTCCAGACAATTATTTAAGCTGAGTGAACTATTATCTCTCAACTAATTCCTCCACCTATTCCATCCAAGAGGTACTGAAGGTCATTCATCTGTCTGGCTCTATTTTTCACCCTTTGCTTTGTTGTTGAGTTGCTTTTCCAATATGTGAGGAGAGTCATTTCGTTCAATACACCGCCTGCCCCTGCACTTGTGCTCGGCACAGTGATAAATCACAACACAGAGAAACAGAACTTTATTTGCATTCAGCTCCCATCCACTTTTGAAGCTGCAGATTTGGAATTGAATTTTTCCCCTCCCAGCTCTCTCTTTTCTCTCTTCAGTAAGAGGCTATGATCTCAGCTTTGAGCTATCTAACTTATTTTCATGGGGAAACCTGATTCAGCATGAATCTGTTAACATGTCCACAGCTCACTGGCAGATATATCTAGAAGGAGGGGAATCTGTTTTAGTTCAGTAGTCTTTCAAGCCAGTAAAAACATTAGAAAACACAGTTATGGTTTAAGTTATGGTGATTACTATGAGAGGGGAGAGGATGACACCCACCTCCAGATTTTGAAAGATAAACAGTGGGGGACAAGTGGCAAGGTGTTGACTGGCCCCCGCTTCTGGCTTTTCAGACTGCAAAGAGAATCTATCACGTCCAAGAGGCCATAGCCTCCAGCACACTCCAGATTGCACCCTCTGCATACATGCTCTCACACACACACATACACACTAAAGGGCTGGGCCCATTCCACTTGAGTGTGCTCGGTGGCAGAGAGGGTATATACTCCCTGTGACAGTGGCACTCTGTTGTCGTCCTGGAGACAGACCTCAGCCCCTCCAATCTGCCATCGCTGCCGAGAGCTGGCCCGCACCTAGCCCTGTGTGCTGTGACCTTCATGTCCGACAAGCAGAGGTGAAAAGCGGAGGGATCCTGGAACAACAGCCTCCACCCAGCCTCATAACAGACCATTTTTCCTCTATTTATTCGTTCTGAGCGAATTACAGATAATTTTCCATTCATCTGTGAGTCAAATGATTCCAAGGTGTTAGAGCCAGCAGGCTAATCTGCTTTGCTCCTGATCCTGTTTGAAAATGACTGACACAGTGCTGATAAAGCCCGAGCAGATTCAAAGCTCAGGCCACAGCTTCACCTGAAGATGCCAAGAGATTGTTCCCTCTGGATCCATTTCAATGAGCCAAGGTTTGGAAACACAGGAAAAACACACACAGTGATCTCCCAATTATTTCCCATTTCAACCTTTTTTTTTACCGAATGTATTTTCAATTACACCTGAGATTCAGGACAGACTTTATTCTTCTTGGATTTCATATTTACCCCATGATGAATAAAAAACAGCTATACATTTTCCTGTATATGGTTTCATAGTGATAAGCAATTGGTGGCTGTAAGAACAATACTATTGGGCATTGTCAATATGGATGCAAATCATGCTAAAGTATTCAAAAGATCAGCTCCACAAATATTATATGCAATGCAAAGTTGCTATCAGCAACTTACAGCAGACCTTTAACTTAGAGACAGAACAAACTGTGCAGTTTAATTAACAGTCAGAAAAGTTTCCTAATAGGATTCCACTGTGTCAGCGCAGTAGCACTGGTTATAGGATTTTTCTGAAGAGTCACAAGTTACTTAAGTCATTAACATCACTGCCTTCACATACATGGTTGTATGCACCGCTGGCCTGGGCACTATTAAATACATTTAGCATGCCGTGATTAGATCCTGAGTGAAGGCATTATGTGAAAAAATTGATTTGATCCCTTGAATAATCATTCTAGCCCTCTTTAATGTAGTCAATACAGTGGGCAGTAATGAGTAGCATGCAGGATTGCATTAGAGGTCTTTCGACACTCCACTGCGTCCCCGATTGCTTTAGGCACAGACATCCCTCCTTGCTAGGCCTAATGAAGCATTGCGCACTCCTGTGGCAGCTTACTCAATCTCCCCCTCTGTGGCTGCATTGTCTGAGCAGAAACCCTGTGTGAGGAGGTTCAAGGTGTGGGCCCAACTTCCCATCAGGAGTTCACAAAGTTTACAGAAGATGCCATCTGTTTAGGTGCTGCAACTGGGGTTCAGTCAGAGTTGAATGCTTTTGTTTTGGTGTGTCAGTGTTTTTTACACTTTGTTTGATTCATGAGAGAGAGACTTACTGAATTATGTATGGTGGTTCTGAAATGGCATCATCTGTAAACTGTGTGTCTTCGTTCTCTGCTTCCTAAATCTTTAGCTTGTTACAGGGGCATTGATAACACAAGACGACAGGACAATTGTTCTTGTTTTTTATTTTGTTTTTTGTTTCGGGAAAGGGTGAATAATAAAAAAACAAACAAATATGTAATGTTAAAACTACAAGAAAATCCTTAATCAGAAACATATTGATGGCGTTTCTTAATCATCCAGGTTATAAAATTACAAAATCAAATTATCCAACACTACCAGAACTACCTTATTTATTTTATATATCTCTTGCATTGTTGTTCCCCTTCTGACAGGTAGGATTTGGAAAACTATGACTTTTGCAGACAAACATTATTTATTTTTTAAGAGGGTCAGAGAGAAGGCTGCATGTCCAGTGGCAGCATTGCTTGGAAAATAGTTGAAGCATAAATGCAGACGAAAAGGAATTCTTGTTGATGGCTTCCACTGTAGGTTGGGTCTCCTCACTTGTCAGAGTTTGCCAAACTGGATGCCAACAGCAACTATCCAAAAAGTTTGACAGCCGATTTTTATCTGAAATGTTCGAAACACTTGACATTGCTGAACAATGTCTTGCTTTATTTTTTTTATGATAATATAGTAGAGTCAGCGAGTGCTTCACCAGATGTCATCACATTGTTGTGTTTATGTTGGCGTGTTGAGGATTGAAACATTGTTATAGAAATGCATTACCACCCTTCATTAAACTGAGACCAATCGCAGGCAGGATTATACAAATGAGCCCTGATATGAGAATCGGTATGCCCAGGACAGAATGCCAACAGTGCCAAGAAGAGCTGGCTGGGAAGCCCTCACTCAGAGCCAATAGTCTCTGGCTCCAGCAGTGGAGAGCATGTGTTGGTTTCCATGTTGGAGTTACTTTGCATTTTCTCTCTTGACAGTCTTCATCATCTGTTTGGAGATCGAAGACGTAATTGGGGAATATGTCAGCGTGGAGAAAAAGGTAGTCATTGACTCCTTTTAGAGAAGGCTTTCTATTCTTATGGTTCTACCAATTCAGTGCAATGGTCCATTTTTTAGAACAATCACAATGCAAATTCACAATGCAAATCAATCAAGTAATAACCTTAGCCCATCTGTGCATCCCCCTGTTCTTTTATCAAATCAGACTGTTTACAACCTGGCACACGCACACAGAAGCATACTATACAGACACAGAGAGGGAGGGCAATGACACCCAGTCATTAGCAACATATTTTCAGAGAAATCTGTTGCTGAAACTGTTGCAATTAATCTACACAGCTTGTTATTTCACAAAGAAATCTGAGCCACCATGATAAGCCGGCTGCATAAAATGAAGGGATAAATTAAATACACTCCATTTTTAGATGCAAATGTAGACAATTCAAACAATCTAATTCAGCATTTCACAAATAAAATAAAGAAACATTAAGTGGGCTCCTCGGAGTAAGAATAATCCCATCAGCTCGGAGAGAGAGATCGGTACATGCGCATTAGCTCCAAATGTGCTCATATCCCCACACAATAAAGATGGACATCTTCCCAAGTGGGCACCATCAGGCACATTTTTAATATTCTTGCCATAAGGAAGAGCTTTCATAAGGCGCATAAGCATCTCTGAGTGTGGCTGTCTGGGGAAGTAAAGCCTCCACAGGGCCGGAGTTAATGGCCATATTGCCTGCAGCTCTACCGGGGGAGGAATGAGTGTTGCCGGAGGCCACTGTCAGCAGAGGAGGGCTCAGTGCAGTACTTGTCATGGCTCCTATACAGTCTAAAAAGCACTTTGAGATCCCCTAGCCCAACGGAGCGCTTTCCCAAGTATTGGCAGAGGGAAAATCCAACCAAAACTACTTTTCTACAACAAAGCTCTGAAAGTCTTCTCCGTGAAATGATGATGATTAGATGACAGCGGCACCCCAGACATGCTCCGGTTTTGAAAATTAGACCGTATCAATTATTCAAAGATTCACCTGGCTTCTTTGCTTGCCTCCTCGCCCGAAGATTCTACTCCTTTCAAACCTCTATGGGACGTTCGCGATGTGGCAGAGGCAGCTTGTATGGATGGCTGTGTAAAACAAGAACAACATTAAATTTGACTGATGTCTTGTGTACCTATAATTAAACCGAACATTGTCCCTAGGGCTAGATATATATCAGAAGAGATGAGTCGGGCTATGGGCCTTTGGAACACATGAAGTAATGCCCATGGCTTCTAAGCACTTTGTCAGGGAAGCCACAGATCACATTGTGCAGACCCCATGGCACCAAAGACCACCACTGGGCCGTGGACAGTATTACAGAATGGCCTGTGGTTCTGATGTGATATAGAGTTTACCCTGAGGACACGCTACACAGAAAAAATAGCTATTTCTCTCGTATTGCCAGTCTCTCAGTGATGTATTGTACATAATTCCAAATGAGTGGAAATGTGTGGCTTTCTTTAATAGCCTTTAGCATCTCACAGTACAGAGTGTTGGATTACTGATGCCTTTTTAAGTGAGCGGGCTCTTTCCGTTTCTTTGATATCAAACTGTGTGTTTGCAGGATTGTGATGAAAGCCAAAATGGATCACAGAGCTTTTCTAGTCTTTTTTTCCCCCGTGTAGTGTGTTCATAATGTTTATATAGATTGGGGATAGTATTTACAGTCTGTCTTCCCTAGCCGTGGACTTACACCTTGCCTTTAGCTTTGGAGTGTGGAAGGAGAGAAAATTGTTTTGATGGACGCATCACTGAGAGCTCCAGAGGACTGTCTGAGCTCTCTGTGAGGGATTATACAGAGGTTAGTGTAAGAGGTGCTTCTCACTTCAGCTAAGCACTTATGAGACCAGGCAAATGTTGTAAGATAGTATATGTATGTACAGTGACATAGCAGTGATATAAGTGAAGTTGCTAGAGCTGTTCTTTTTTAGTTTCTGCATTGCTGCTGTCCATTTCCATCGAACCACTAGTCATTATAGTCTAAAAAAAAACGCTGTGAAAGCCATAGGGTTCTACCATTTGTAGATATCTCATCTCTTGCATCATAATTTAACAGAGGCATTTGGCACTGGAAATGACAGCTAAATCTAAGGTCAAAAAGTAGACGGAAAGGAAGCTGTGGATTTTGGTGCAGCTGAGCGCTGATAGTCGATGCCAACATATTGGGCATCTCTGGTTGCTCTTTCTGGATGCCTCCTGGGTCCCTCTGGGGGAAGAAACATGATCAGATTTATAGGGCAACAGCTGCCACCCTGCTTTCTTCAAGCTACTGCAGAGAGATTTGTTAGTATTCACTCTCATCACTGATAATCTGATCCCATTTCTGACCGAGCAGTATAATGACGATAATTCTTATGAGTGTCAGCTTATCCTTGACTGCTTCAGTAGACCAGTTAATTTAAGAGTAAGGCTTCCTACCCTCACACAACAGAAAGGGTGTGTGTGTGTGTGTCCATATGGATATTCTTGACACAGCCGGAGAATTTGAGTATACAGAGGTGTTTAAGTGGTGTCATACACTGTAGCCGTCCTGATGCACATTGATCTGTCTGCACAAGGTTCATTCATTGAACGTACAATTTGCGGTTTTTGAAACGCTCACAACGTACAAGTCTGTTCTAGTTTTGGTGAACCCAGGCGGTGTTTTGTTTCAGTTGATCCATACGCAGATTATTCTGTTAAGGACGATGAGATTTTTTCCATCTCTTCAATTTTTTTCCATTGTGTGTTCTGCCTTTTAACAGTTGTTGTTCAAATCTGTTCTTGTCAGTTGCAGAACATGCAAAACATATAGACATGTCAAATGTGATGCAATGCTTCAATTTACAAATCAGGTCAAGATGTGGCAACTTTGAACTCCAGAAATTAAGAAATGAAAATAATGCTTGATTACTTAATTGGAAATAATCAGCTAATAATATCGTTTTCAAACACAACACTTTGAGTGAGGGGATTCCAAATAATGTGTACTTTTAAATTGTGTTATTTTAAAGAGGTTCAACAGCAGTATGTGCAATGGAGTTTGTTTACATGTTGTGGTGTTTCAGCTTTTACTTATTCACATGTCTCCTAACCTTAAAAGCACAGCACTGTCTTACCAATCGTAAAAAAGTGAATATGTGTTTTAACAAAAGAGTGGTGTTCCCTTCTCATTCATTGTTTCATCTGAATAATTTTAGAAGCCAAAGAGTATTTTCTGAAATAACGTTGCAACCTGCAAGATGTAACACAGCCCACTGAAATGTTGGCCCCAACTCTACAGTTAAGAACTAGTCAATATCTCAACACTTCTTCATCCACTTGTGGTTAAAGTATTTGCATTAGAACAACTTAAAGGACAAGTAGTTGCAGTTGTATCATTGGAAACAATTAACAATCCCTAGTGAAAACACTATCAGCTGCAGTATATGGAGAAGAGGGCTTCAGCGTTTTGCCATACTGGCTCCCAATGTGCAAGTCATTTGAGCGGCGTGTTTGGCTGGAGAGTTGGAGGAGTTGTTGCAGTGAGTTATGGCTGGGAGTCCTGGAAAGCCAAGGCTCGATAGTTCCAGCAAAAGAGAACCTCCATGCTGAGCCGATGATACAGTCTAGTGGAACTCCAGCGATTTGTGTTCCTCTGTTTGCTGCCTTCTGCTTCCTCGCCAAAATTGGATAGCGTCCTCCTGTCATGAGTCATTGGTTCTTTTCAGAGATGTTAAACCTGTTCAATCTGGCTCCTCCTTGTGTGCCGATGGAATTGAATGAACAGAAAGGCTTGTAGAAACAGAATGATGTGTTGCTGCTCATTCATGAAAGAACACAAAGGTGATAGCTTTTCCCCAAGTTACGTCTCTTAAATTGTAAACAGAAAAATACAGCAAATACACTTTACCAATGTGGCTGGTTGATTCTTGAAATACAGATCTTAGAGCTAGCAGACCATGCTTTTACTCAGTTTGACCCTCCCTAAACACACACACACACACACACACACACACACACACACACACACACACACACACACACACACACACACACACAAACACACACACACTTAAACACACAAAATAATCGAACTGCTGTTCAACTAGCTCAGTATCATACAGTATTGCTAAGAGACTCATTAGTTGTCTTTTTTTGCCGTGGATCCTAGCCCAGATGCTTATGCTACAGTAGTTATGTCAGGCCAAGCTGCTGGTGTCAAAGTTAATGGTACAGTAGGTGTATCAGTATGAAATGTGCGATGAGTGCACTTTCTTTCTCCCTCCAAAAGAGGAATAATGAAGTACATGGTCCGTGTTCCCCATGGGAGGTGTAATTTTCGTTTGCGCACCTGACAGTCTGTGAAGTGCATTCCTTTAGCAGGAGCAGAGAACATGATTTATTTGCTATGCTATTTTTGCCTGACCTAATTGGACATTATTTGCATCACATCAATGGCAAGTGTAAAACACAAAAGGAATATCAAAGTGAAATATTTTACTCCATAGCTGAAAACACAGACACTGAGGCTTTACAGTGGATTCTGAAGTACTTTATGCTTGCTGTCCTTGGTTAAGTGTTATATTACCAAACTCTGTTGGCTAAACCCTCCACACAGAATCATTTATTTATTTATTTATTTTATTTATTATTCTTTCGGACAATTCCACACAATACACAATTTTCTCTTGCAAATATTCACACATCATACTTTGTGTTGTCCGAAGGGAGACGGAAGAAGCCAAAGGCTTATCAGGTCCCGCCCCCATTTTCATCAAATTCAGATTCAGATACACAGTTACTGTTACAGAAAATAAAAATAAAACAAAAAACATTTATATATATATATATATATATATATATATATATATATATATATATATATATATAATATAAAAACATATACATTTTTTTTTTTTTAAGAATCTGCAGTCCAATACACAGTCAATTTTAATCTAATTGCTTCAGCTTTTAAGATCAGTTCAGCACAGTTCAGTTTTTCTGTGACAATGCCAAGTGTATAAAGTGTGAAGTGGCCTTGTATTTGGCCTGTTCCATATCTTAACTGGTAGTCTAAACACTTCAGCAAAAGTATTCAAAAACAAGTCTGTCTGCTGGCCTGTATTATTCTTTACAATATTGTTATGTAAGTGACATTGACATTGTGCTCAGGTTATTAGTCTGTAATTTTCAATCATTTTTGAAACATAATTTGCTTTGAAATTGCGCAAACTGCAACTCCCTGTGACAACTTCATCAAGTCCATTCCACAGCTTAATACCCTTTACAGAAATCGAAAAGGATTTAAGTGTGGTCCGTATATTTTTCTCATTGAATTTATCTTTTCTTCTTAAATCATGCAAAACTTCTCTGTCTTCAAACATTACTTGTAAACTGTTAGGAAGGCTTTTTTTTGAAGCCTTGTAAATAATTTGTACTGTGTGGTAATTTACCACATCACGTAATTTGAGAATTCTACCTTCAATAAAAAAGTTATTAGTGTGTTCCCAGTAATTGGCTTGGTAAATAATTCGTATTGCTTTCTTTTGAAGAATCTCCAACGGGTGCAATGTACCTTTGTAAGTGTTTCCCCATATTTCAGCACAGTAATGCAGATGTGGGGAAACTAAACTCCAGTATAATACAAGTAAGGCCTTTTGATTGAAACAATGTTGTGCTTTCCAAAGTATAGAAATACTCCTGGCTATTTTGCCCCTGAGATGGCTAACTTGTGGTTTCCAGCTTAATTTATCATCAATTATTACCCCTAGGACTTTGTGTTGCTTGACCCTTTGAATTTCAATCCCATTTACCTTGATTTTTACAGCGACATCTGATGCTCTCCTGCCAAACATCATGAATTTAGTTTTTTCTAAATTTAGTGATAACTTATTTCGGTTTAACCACTCATGTAACTTAGTCAATTCAATGTTTACGATCTCAACCATATTATTCAGATCTTTCCCCGAATAGAAGATGTTTGTGTCGTCAGCAAATAAAATTAACCTTACGACTTTTGACACTTTACATATGTCATTTATATAAAGCAGGAATAATTTCGGCCCCAAGATTGACCCCTGAGGGACCCCACAAACAATATCTAAGCATGTCGATGTGAACTCCCCTAATTTCACAAATTGTTTCCTGTCATGTAAATAACTTCTGACCCAGTCATGTGCCAAACCTCGAATGCCATAATTCTCCAGTTTATTAAGAAGGATGTCATGATTAATAGTGTCGAATGCTTTTTTGAGGTCTAAGAAAATTCCTATAGAGTACAATTTGTGATCAATAGCATTACTAATAATTTCTACCGATTCAGCCAAGGCCAGTGCGGTGGAATGATTCATTCTAAAGCCGAATTGACTGTCATACAGAAGTTGATGTTTAGTAATGAATTCATCAAGTCTATTGCTGAATAACTTTTCCAGAATTTTAGAAAATTGTGTTAAAAGTGAGACTGGTCTATAATTAGTAAATGAATGTTCATCACCATTCTTATGTAATGGTATAACCTTAGCTACTTTCATGTTAGAAGGAAAAATGCCTGTTTGAAAAGATAGGTTAAAAAGGTGTGTTAGGGGTTTAATAATACTTTCTTGCACTGATTTGATTACTCTCATGTGAAACCCAAGCGCGTCTCTAGAGGTCTTTGTTTTCATTCCGAGCAATATCTCCCTTATCTCGTTGGCCTCGACTGACTTCAAAAACAAGGAGTGTTGAAGAGACGCTTCGTTTTCACTAGACTCCCCTACACTCTTCCCACAGATACCTTTTGCTAAATTAGGTCCAATATTAACAAAAAAATCATTTAGTTTATTTACCGCAGTGTTCATGCATTCAAACTTAACGTTATTTTCATGGAAATAAATAAAAAAGAATCATGAATTAACTTTGAGAAAACACAGACAGGGACAGAGACATATTGCAACAAATGTAGTTTCATCCTTATACCTTTTGTTGAGCTTGATTACTTGATCGTAGCACCCTAGCTGTGATCACATGTGGCCAGATAAACGGATGTTCCGTCACCCGTGTCTACAAATCATCATACAATGTTGGTTTACTCTTTAGGGGTTCTGATGCTGTTCCAATCTTCACTTTTACTGTAGTTCATGTGTAAAATGTTGTTGGCGCTGCAATCTGCAGAGTCCAATATCTGCCACACTGTAAAACCAGAGCAATCTCTCCTCGCGGCGCTGTTATGGGATGTTGATTTCACAACAGATGTGCCAGTAATGTGGCCCAGATACTGGAGCTGCTGGTGGTATTATAGGCTGGTATAAACTGAGGCCTTGTAAGTCACGCTTAACTTCATCAACGATATCATGATCTGTCCAAAACAGCCCCCCCCCCAATCCACACACACACACACACACACACACACACACACACACACACACACACACACATACAGTGCTTTTAAACGGTCTTTTGCAAAAGCTTATTGAGAAACCCAACTTTGTTAATGTATATTGATTTTTAACTATTGTAGACCAGGGGCCGTATTCACAAAACATTTTAAGGCTAAGAGTAGGTCCTAACGTGCTGATTTAGGAGTAACTCTCAAAAATAAGGGGCGTTTCACTCCTAATTTTAGGACTCCTAACTTTTTTAAATAAGTGTAATTCACAAAGCATTTTAGCGCTAAAACTAGCTCCTAAATCTATGAAAAGCTAGGAGTCCTCAAGAGGACTCCTAAGTCACTAAGGGTAAATCACAGACAATCATTTGATGGTGTTTTGGATAGCTGTAAGGAGTTAATGATCTTAGTAAAGCTATATTTAGAAAGTATAGACACATTTATATTTATTAAATGTATATAATAAAATATTTATTAAGTTCTTTTTCCTGCATTTGCTTTGGGTTTACGATGCATTGAAAGTTACTGTTGGTGTCACGTTTGGGTGTAATTTCCTACTAGAGGCCTATATGTGGCGCTTCGCAGCATCTCCTCCGTTCCAGAGGTCCGCTACTGTATAGTTGCTCGTCTCACCTTTTTCCTTCCGCATGCACTTTACGATTTCGCCGGCTGTTGTTTCTAAATGGTGAATTTCCCGGTTTGTCGTTGTCTGGCTATTGCTGCATAGTCCGCCGTTGAGAGAAATACAGTGAGAGTGCATAGCGTGCAGCTTTTCAATGAGGATATTTTTTCCGATTCAAATCATTGTAAAATTTAAAATGAATAGACCTATGTGGCGCTATTGTAGGCTAATTGTGAAATAATGTGTGGGAAACCCTGCAGTAGGCCTATCTTGGTTTCATGTTAAATCAGTGTCACTTGTCATTAATTGTATATAAAAACTCTTTACTTTAATACAGCGAAACAATATGGATATCTCCCACAGTGGTCCTATTATAAATTCCCTCTTAGCTCTCATTCCTTCTCAGCCAATCACTGTAGGCATAGTAGGTATGAACATGACATCATCCATAGCAACAGCGTCAACACCGCCCTCTAGTCTTAGCTCAGGAGTCCCTCCCATTCCTTAGTAAAAGTTGGTCTTATCAGCTTTGTGAATAGGTTTTAAGAAATTACTCCTTACTAAGACCTTTTAGTGCTCCTTAGGAGTGCTAAGATAAAATGTTTTGTGAATATGGCCCCTGGTTTCTAAAGGCTTTAAGTGTTCTTTGATATGATGCAAAGCAGTAGCTTGAATTGGGAAATTGGCTGAAGTAAGTATGCTCAACTCTATTAGCTTAAGCAGACCGTGTCTCAGAGGTGTCTTTTAGCCTCATTAGCTGCAGTAAAAATGTATGTTTTTGTTCTCTTCGCAAACAATATAATGTATGTTCTTTGTGCTTCCAACAAGGCGCTTTTTCAGTATGTGAGATCAGATTCAGTGCAAACGTCTTGCTCAACAAAATAACTGGTGTGTTTGATTTTTTTTAACAGGTTTATGAGCGTTTCCTCAAACCTAATGTTGTACTTTACTTTATGTTGCACTTTCGATTATGTGCGTGGATATGTTAAAGCCCCATTAATCATTTCATATTACCACTGAATCAAATGACTCGCTGTTAGCCTTCAACCCGTAAAGAGTAAGTCACGATAGTTTTCGCTGACTCCAGATGAGTCAGCACTGGAACTGGAAGTTGTAGCCAATATAGGGCAGAGTGTATATGTAATGGGAAATGCAAATGCAAATGCAAACTCTCATTGCAGCTGCAGAAAATGTTTGCTGTTGCCTTTGTAAACTCAGCTCTTACATAACCATAATAATAATTGTCATACTCTTCTATTCAAAACAGAGGGATTCTAGCACATAAGTTAAGCCATGTGAGTAGGACAGGGAAGATTAGTCCAAAAAGGTGAATTCCTGTACAAAGTTTTAATACATAGCAACATTTCGGTACCAGGCCTTCATCTGGCAAACCCTGGTACCGAAACGTTTTTTTTGTTACTTTTTTCTGCAAGTAAGACAGGGTGCGGGAAAATGCTGTTATATTCAAACAACACAAAGGCCGTGGCTAAAAATAATCATCGTCATGATGTTTTGCCAATAGATGCAATACAATTTGACTTCCTTATATAAATGTAATTAATTACTAAACACTAACAGCAATAATGCTGAACCCAACCAAAACTGCACTGACATACTGTAGGTGAGTTCAAGAGCTTAAAACTGGCATATCTCTCCTGCATTTCCAGCTGCAGTCCATGACTACTTCATCCATTAGGAACATAACAGGCTATCATGAATGAGCCCATAATGAACAATTGGTATTAATAATGTGATGAAGATGACATGAATCTTAAGCAGGTGCAGTTTGGCTTGTTTAATTGAAGCGAGATAAGCAGTTAAACGGTTAGTAAAAATTGGAAGACAGTCTCATCTCTGATATGGGTAAATATTTTTCGTATACTCTTTTGAAATTCGGCGAAAACAGTCAGTACAGACTTCGGTTTGACCCTTGGTAAATTAAACGCTTAGTATTTTGAAATCGGTGGCATGTTGTACCAAGAAAAAATATATTTACCTACAGTAATTTAATTTATCATATTGTGCATTTGGGATTCAAAGGGAAGCAATGGTAAATGGTAATGGTAAATGGACTTGTATAGCGCTATATCTCCGTTTATCACAGACTCAAAGCGCTTTACATTGTTTTTGTACACATTCACCCAGTCACACACACATTCATACACCGACAGCAGCATTTACCACGCAGGGTAGGCTTAGCACTAGGGTGCTAAGCTAACTAAGCTAACTATCGGGAGCAATTCGGGGTTCAGTGTCTTGCCCAGGGACACTTCGACATGTGGCGGGGAGACGGGGGATCGAACCTCCGACCCTGCACACCAGAGGCAAACCTCCTACCCACTTCGCCACTGCCGCCCCAAAGCACATTTGGAAACGTTGCAAAGGTTGCAGATGTTTATCTCAAACAAAATAAACTGGTTGAATTTGATTCATTGTTCCTGCTAATATTACTGGTAATTAATTTTGAGAGGGTGTACATGAATGGGAAAAATGTACATTCAGGGATGAATCTTATAATAACCGTGTCCCAACTCACAGATAATTATGTGATAATAGAGATCCTTGTTAGTCATACTGTGGAGAAGAGAACAACTATTTTTTTTTTTTTTTTCCTTTATTTATACAGGTATATCCCATTGAGTCCGAAGACTCTTTTGCAAGGGAGACCTGTTCCCATTTACACGTTACCATTCACACACACATTCATACACCGATAGCAGGCTAACTATCGACATTCACAAATGTATATTACATGAAATAACAATTGTCTTACTTTTTCAGAAAAGTTAGCCTTTCTGCTGTCAGTTGGTATTTTTATTTCAATAATCCATCTTTGTTTTTAAATCGTATGTTTTCAAAATGTAGATTTTAAATGAAAACCATATGCAGTAACTTGTTTGAATTCAGAGTGACTTTCCCCATTCATCTTTTCATCTCCAATTTGATTTCAAATCATCCATTTGCACAATTATCTTTAACTTTTATTTGACCCGTTTATTATTTTAGTCTTGATCACCTAAATAATTCTAATTTCTGTACATATAACATTTACCACTTTTGATGTGAACACCTTTATATCAAATCGACCCTGGGTGCAGTAGGTAGACCTGACATTCTAAGCTCACAAGGTTAATCTCTCCCGACAGCCAACTGCAGGCAATCAATCTGTGGAGAGGAAGAGTATTCTCTCTGTCCATCTTGTGAAGAGTGTGATGGAGGGCTCAGCGAGGGACATCACTTAGCCGGAACCCCACCCAGACTCGGCCCTTCTCTCCAGGGGCCGAAATGATACTTGAGCACCGGCGTGTGAACGGCCCCTTCCCACCACCATGCATCCATCACTACAGACACATTGCAATCGAGACACATTAGTCGACGGGGACTTTATTTTAATTGCAAAGATGTTGCTTGGAAGGTGGTGGGTTGACAAAAGCTGCAGGGTAAACACCTCGCCATGCCTTTTTTTGTGACATGTAAACACAGACATGATGAATAATAGCCCGCATCAGAGAGTGTTCTGTAGTCAAGGGCATTCAGTGTGGCTTGACTGGGATGACTGCTGAACTGACAATGCTGATAAAATTGAAGCTCTTGCTTTTCTGTCAACAAGGGGACATGAGCAAATCTGATGATTGTTAGTCTATGAAGGAAACATCAGGAAGACTGTCACATATATCAATTATGACAAAACTGATACATGTGCAAAATTACACACTGCACAGGGGGCAGAAATGCCAATGATATGGACACAGGGGCGGAGATCTGAATATGTTGAAGTTGTTGTAATGAGAATTGTGAGAAGAACCATGCCCTGAAAAAAGCAGTCAATAGTTATGTATTTCCTCAGGAGTGAAGAATGAAGCCATGAATACATAATTGAACAAAGGCAAAAAAATAGTCCAGTACAAAACAACAACAAGCCCTGCAAGACCCATTGGTATTAGACGCTTGGGCAAAACTAATTCCACTTTCTCTTGAATGTTGCCCCATGGGGAATAACACTTTGTGGCAATACAAAATGCTTTATGAGCAGAAAAGTTGCTGTTAATTCAAAATGGATGGAATTCTTTAGCACAAAAAAGTACCAATGCTCATGCGATAGCAATAATGAACATACCGAGCCTTATCTTAAAGCAGTGGCTTCACCCCTAGACCTCAACAAATGGTGGATTAGAGAGCAATAATTATCAGACACGGTGTGAAAAAACTTTATTTGTTAGCATTATCTTAGTTCATGATGTCAGCCTTGACTTGATTAACTCCTCCAGTGACGAGTGAATGAGGTTATGAGCCTTATCAGGTGGAATGTGCCTGGGAGCTGCTGTGCTGTTTTCCTCTTTGCCTTTGTCAGTCATGAAGACCTTCTTATTGATGGCTGGGGTCCGGGAGGCTAAAGCGATACAGTTTTAATGGCAGCCGTGCAGATACTGTCCTCTCCGCGCAGCACTGTTAAAACCTTTTGTTCTTCTTGCCTCCAAGCAAACACGCCTTTAATCAACTTCAAGACCTTGTACTGAATAGCGGCTTTAGAGATCTGTTAATGAAAGCAATGAAGAAGCGCATACTCTTGTGTCCACTGGCGAGGATTGTCTGCTCGACACATTGTGAAAAGATATTTGTAAAAGCTATCATGATCCAAACAACTTATGTCTCCCCTCATACCCTTGGCATCTTCCTAGGTGGACAGACTGAAATGGTGCAACGCAGCCATGGTGACAGATGAGGTGTTTGTTCTTAGCTGTAGATGTCTGTGGCACTCTGGGCAAAAAACAGCAGATTATACATGATGGATGAACAGCGTTGACATACACTTTGAGTGCATAATGCAGAAAGTGTAATAAGTAGGCTATAGATTGCATCCATTTCATATGGATTCAGTAAATCTCTTCTTATCATACGCTGGCATTTTATGAAAGCCATAACATGTTGAATGCACCTTATTACAGTAATGCCGCAACACCGCCAGAAGACGCAAGTACAAGGGCAAATAATATCAAAAACAGAAAATATTTCAAAGTTATAGAGATGCTAAGCTGCTGACTGGTTTCCAGGAATATTCCTTTCACCAAATACAGGAATAGTCATGAAGGCATGGCATACGTGGTGAGCCCCTTTCCTTTTCCTACAGAAGAAAACAAAGACCCCGCTGTTTGATGCCATGGTTACCTTCATACATATGGATCTCTCAGCTGCTTCTGAGAGCATTGTTCTAACCCATATGAATCATTATCAGCTGCTACTTTTAAATGATTAGAAAAGTTTTTTCCTGATCAGTTATAAGAGGAAGTTGAGGTTAGTGTGTGAGAATGTAGTTTGAATAAATACTTATTCTGTTAATTGAAAAGGTAAATGTGGATGTGTCCTTGCAGTTAGTCCAGCGCAATGTCCCTTTCATCATTTTCTACAGCTATGGGTTATTCAGAACTATATCCCATATTGTTTCCAAAGGCCTTTTAGTAACTGTAATCTGTGGATGGTGCAGTATCAAGGTGAATGTGTGTCTTTTTCTCTTTCTATTCGCTGTGACATGTTGCAGAAAGACTGGATGCCCTCAGAGCACAACTTTGATGATAGCTTGTGATAGCCGGCCCAGGTGCGAGAATAACATTAGACCTGCTGGACAGGTGGCAATGCGAGAGAGGAGGGCTTGGAGGCTCAATAATGAGGGCTATGCCAGCTAGACCCCCATCTGCTGCCATGCACAAAAAACTCTGATCTATTAAATTGCAGCACACTCTAGTTTTGTCACAGATGAGAAAATGTCTACTCCTCCAAAGTGTGATCGTGGGGTTTCTAGTGCTATTAAGCCATTATAAGTCACCTGTTCATAAAAAAGAAAAACACATTTTAATGAGCCATCTTTAATCTTATAGTTGAATAATATTTTGGTTGACAGCTTTGTTCTCATGAGGATTACCTATATTTGAAAGGCAGAACAGCTGGTGTTTTTTCTTTTTTCACAAAGAGCATATCACATTATTCTTCCTATACTGTACCTGCTCTGTACTACTCCATGCTAATCTACAGGGAAGCTATTTTTAAAGAGCCCACTCAGCCTGTGTGCTTACTAATTAGAATATGTGGCAGTGCTCAGAGGAGGAGGCCTCAAAGGCAGTGAAATGCAGTGAAGCCAGAGATAAGAACTGCCTAAAAACAGTCAATAAACAGGTCCTGTTGCTCAAACCCATTTTAACTTTCTAAAAGATCAGTTAAAACAAATGACAAAATTCATATTTATTTGATGCAACACAACCCAGGTACAATGCAGATGAATGGATGTGCATGTGTGGTGCTCTCTGCTTTAAAAACGGACACATATCGCAATTGTGTTTTACAATGACATTTATACTATATTACTTAGACTATATTACTTTGACATGAAAAGATTCAACACCTATTATATTTAAACGTTTTGGCAGAAATACGTTTAATTGCTGCTTGTTTGACGTGGGATTATTTAGGGACGTAAATTAGAAGTGCTAACTGTTACCTACACACTAATTATTACAATGATGATAAATATTACCTTGACTTAATGAGTTGATTTAACGGATTGAAATTCTGTAATGGCCAATCAAACGTCTTCCAAAACACACACAACAATCACCTGATCCATCTGAAATTAGCTTAAAAGAAATTAAAAGGTTTAAAAGGAGAGCATAGTAGTGTGTGGAGGTCAGTGTTGGAGATTTTGATTTAAGTGGATTCAACATTAAGTGTGTGTGCATGCTCTGCCTTCTGCTTATGTCACGTTGAAAGTCTACTTTGACAATAACACAGTGGTTGTGTCATGAATAATCCAGCATGTAAGGATTCGCATATTGCCTTCCATTTACTATCTTGTTTGTTTTGCCATGGTCTGCATCTGCACTCTCTTTTTCTCTCGAACCATTTCCTTTAAAGGTGTTACGAGGAACTTTTAAAAATGTTATTTTCCTCTGATGATCACACATTTAATACAACATCAAACAAGACCATCAGTGCAAATAATGCTGTTTAATATAGTTGTTCTTGATGCCTTTCTCATGGGTTTAGTCACCCAGAACCAATAGCTGGTGTAGTAAAAACAATACCGCCTCTGTCCAAAAGGGGGGGCAAGAATGAACACAAACTGAAAGTTACTTGGAGCACCTTTAATGCAGTAAACCTAGCTATATACAAAATAAAGCTGCTAATGCTAAATAGGTTTTTTCTCTTTGTTCTTTCTTTTGTGGCTCTGCTTGTATAATATTTATTGTTTTAGAAGGGAAAGCAAGAATCTGTTTGGGATAAAGTGTGAAGTATGGCTCTGGGAAGTTGAGCTACTGGGAACGACCCTGTCGACGGGGATGTTTTTAGAGGCAAGCGGTTTCCCTTGTATTTCTCACTGTCAAACAAGCGGTTGCTGTGTTGCCAGAACCGACAGGGTGTGCATGGTGTCAGAGCAAAGTGAATTCCCACATATCCTTCCGAGAAGCAGTCTTGGGGCTGCGTCGTCTGGCTCAGTTCCAGCAGACACATCGTCTCATCCACAGCAGCAGGGCGTGTCTCTGGTCACACTGGTCATTGCTCCACCACTCTCTCCTCTCATCCTCCAGCCGACTTGTCCCGACTTGCCTGTATAAATGTGAAGAGAGGTTTGCTCAGTGTGTCATCAAAACAGTGACATTATGTCATCATCCCACTCGAGTATTGATCATACCGCTAGATAATGTCCCAGCGCTAGTTTCACAACAAGTAATTCAGAGGTTCAGAGTGAAGCTAATTTCTCACTCAGTCTCCTAAAGCTATACATGCATTGACAGTGACAGAGGGGAACAATGAAAGCTGTACAAAGCTGCTGCTTTAAACACAAATTCATTGTTTTACACTACAAGTATTGTAAATAGTATTCATTAAAACATATACTTCAATGTGGGGGAAATTATGGATATTAGTTTGTATAGTATGATTAAATTTCCTGTTCTCGTTATAATTAATAATAGTGAATTCTGTATTACCCACATTAGAGTCATAACGTAAGAGTAAGGTATGATATCAACATAATAATGATGAAGAAAAAAATTGGGAAAGGAAACCAAAATAAAATAAAATTAATCAATGTCTGACCACAATAATAATGACAGGGATTTTCACTTTCTGGCTAAAATGGATTTCACAGTCCAATTAAAGACCAAAGAAGGCTTCTGATGCCCAAATCATATGAATGTTGTTTTTGTATTTTTTCGGTGCACAGAGAGGCTCTGACCAGCTGGCACCGAGCAGTGACTAAAAGTCTTGCCATGAGTCAAAAAATGAAGGGTCTGTTTGGTCATGCTGAATCTCCTTTTATCAGTGAACCATTAAATATTCCTAACTGCTCTCAGTGGGAATTATTTAGACGTGAACTCAAAATTACGCAGGCAATCAACAAAATATGAGCCAAATTGTGCCAAAACACTGCCACAAAAACACAAGAGCTTTAAACAGCCATTCTGCCTTGGTGTCTCTCATTATAAAATACACCAGTATAAAGTATTGAAGATACACTTAACGGTTCTTTCCTTAAAAGTACAGTTTTTAAATGTTCTTTAGTCATTTTGGCGTTCATTTACGACTCAGAATCTCTGACCCATGCACCACCTTCACTTGTCCAGGGGAAGGTGTTTGCACTCACTTTGTCTCTATGCAATGACATAGTAGGCTACTTGTTATTCACCAATATCTTATTGAAATAATGTGCAGTAATATTCAATTAAAATAATATCAAAAGAAATGGTTGCACCACAAGCATAACTAATGGATTTTTGACTGGGGCCACAGTAGCTGTTAATTGCATTACTTAGCCTAATGCTGTAAAGCAATGACATGAAGGAAGTTATTAGTTTCACTAGTTTAATTTGTTGTTATGGTCTTGATCAGCACTATCTTTGCAACACACGAAACAAACATGGTTTACTAGAATATTCTCAATTTAGAGACAAATGTTCACTGGCATAAGAAAAGGTCTACTGACCGGTTGAAAATAATGTAAAAGTAATTAAACAATATTGAGAATGTGTGAATAAAAAGCATTTCTTCAAAGACCCAAAAAAATAGGTGGAATGGCCCTCCCTAATTTCCAATACTATTACTGGGCTGCTAATATCCGTTTAGTGTATTGGGTGCATTTTCACCTTGACGACTCAGCCCCAGTCTGGGTAACAATGGAGTCCAGCGCTGTTAGCCCATTGTCTCTATCTGCCCTCTTAAGCGCCGCACTTCCACTCTCTTCGGCTATTCCCAACAGTAATCCCGTGATTAAGCACTCCCTTTGAATCTGGACCCAATTTAGGAAGAATTTTGGAATGCAGAATTTTTCACTTTTCAGCCCAATTGCAGCTAATCATTTATTTATTCCCTCGGCGGTGGATGGTGCATTCAAGATCTGGCATAAAAAAGTCTTAAAATGTATCGGTGATTTATTTATTAATGATCTATTTGCTAGTTTTTCCCGATTGACAAAACATTTTGGTATCGAAAAGAATAATTTTTTCCGATTTCTGCAAATCAGGCATTTTACGCAGAAGTTAATTCCCCAATTCCCTTATAAACCGCCAGCCAATCATGTCGATTTGTTTCTTTCTGTAAACCCCACATTAAAAGGCTCAATTTCTGTGTTTTTCAACCTTATTTCAAAGTTGCATAGCCCCTCTTTAGCAGCTATAAGAACCCTGTGGGAGCAGGACCTAGGCTCTGCCTTCACAGATCACATGTGGGATTCAGTCCTGGATCGGATACACTCTACCTCCATGTGCGCCCGACATGGTCTTGTGCAATTTAAAGTAGTTCATCGTATCCACATATCTAAAACTAAATTAGCTCGTATGTTCCCCGATGTAGACCCGACATGTGATAGCTGTAAGAGCGCACCGGCATCACTCTTTCACATGTACTGGTTGTGTCCCACCTTGACTGAGTTCTGGACATCAGTTTTTCAAACAATTTCTGAAGAAATTCAGCATCAAATTGAGCCAAACCCTTTCACTGCAATTTTTGGCATTTCTCCAAATCCGGGCTTGCCTAAAGTGAAGCTGAAGGTACTGGCCTTTACTTCAATACTTGCTCGTAGGTTTATCTTACTGAAGTGGAAAGATCCTGCTCCTCCTTCCCACTCACATTGGATTAGAGACATTATGGCATGTATGAATTTAGAGAAAACACGTTACACTACCTAGGGATCCGAGAATAAGATTCAAGATTCAAGATGATTTATTTTGTCATTGTACATGTTTCAGAACAACGATTATTAAATTATTTTAAAAAACCAACAATAATTATAGAAGAGTAGCTAACCCCTCCCTTCTTTTATTTGATTTAATTTTATTTCTTTATGTGTTTTTTTTTGTTTTTTGTTGGTGTGTGTTTCGTGTTGTTGGGTGTGAGGGTGGGATGTGGGTGGGGTATATTCGGGAGAAAAAGGGGAAAAAATGTGTACTCGCTGTGCTACAATTCTGTTGTTACTAACATTTAATAAAAAAAACCTTTGAAAGAAAGAATGTGTGAATACAATTTTGGAATTGCTCTGTTACAATGACACCTGGTCTGTGAAAAGACTGTTAGGTAGAAGTTTAACTGAAGTATCTGTGTGGGATTTAATTCCACTGCTCCTGACCAACGTCCCTCTTGCCTTGTGTATCTGCCTGGCTGTACTGTTGGCACCTGCTTTGGGCACCTGCCTTTCTTCACTCCTTTCCATGAGCCTCTGAGGGTTTTCCTGCTGTTGGAATTATGGGCGACACGGCCTTAAAAAATGCAACTTTGAAGGGGGGCGACCAACCACTGCTTGAAAAAGCATTCTATTAAGACCACAACATCCCAAAGATGTAGTCCCTTGGGCTCCTGGATAGCCGATATTTCAAAATGCAATGGGGTCTTGGAAGCCGGTGTTTGGAGTATAGGGTCTCAGCAGGTTAACTATCCAGAGTTAGGCCCCATCACTCATGAATAGGCTCCAGCTCTAAAGTTTCAAGAATGAGGATGGGTGGTGAAATTCCCAGGTAGCCCTGCTGGAGTCTCGGTCCAAAGGCAGATTCTTGAAAAAAATGAATTACTCCCCTTGCCACAGGCAGCCCTACATCAGTGACTTGGAAACAGTAATTGGCATCTGCATCAGACGGCAGCACCATGGAAATACTAGCTTTATATTTTAACAAGAGCACTGTGACCCTGGGTAGGGTGGAGGCTGGGTGACAATGGGGTTCACATTCAATTGAGCCGACACAGCATGAAAAATTGATTTCCTGCAAGAACTCAGTAATGATGGCTCTTGAATGTGTTCTCCTTAGGAAGAGGTATGGAATTATATTGGTTGGTTTAAAGAAGATAATTCCTTCTCCACTAGCCAAATCTGCTATAAGTGCTTGTTAGCAGGGTTTAATTGGGCCAAATTACACACAAAAAGCTCAAAGTAACTGAAATCCTATTGTATTTAGAAAATGAGTCACTGAAAAGCCTGTAATTTAAAGACATGCAAATCAAAAAACAAAAAAATAAAATCAAAGAAGAAAAACATTTTAATACCAATGTTTGCCTTTCTTTTTCAACATCAAATTCCAATAACATTGTTCTGTTATTCCTTTCCATAACAACTGATTATGTCAATAATGCCACATAGCAATTCTGCTCTTAAGCTTCTGAGAGTGTGACGTGCCTCTCATTGTAACATCACCAAACGCATCATGTTGTCATTCTCATCAAGTTCTCAATCCAGGCTGGTATGTCACGAAAGCACCATCAGTGTTTGAGAGCCTGTGTGATTTATGAAGCATCTTTTTCATATCAAGGTGTAAGTTGATGCTTCCCAACGGCTTTAAGGAGGACACTTTGAGAATGTGAACAGATTCATCAAAGTAGATTATCTTTGTGGCTGAAAGTACTCTTCAGAGGTTGACCTTCTTTAGAATTTCATCTCTAAAACATGGAACACATATGTGAGTGTGTTGAAAGATAAGGGGCTGTATGCTAGGAGATTAATGGTGTGTGTGTGTGTGTGTGTGTGTGTGTGTGTGTGTGTGTGTGTGTGTGTGTGTGTGTGTGTGTGTGTGTGTGTGTGTGTGTGTGTGTGTGTGTGTGTGTGTGTGTGTGTGTGTGTGTGTGTGTGTGTGGCAACATGTAAAACATATCGCTATCCAGTTCTGCCACAGAACATATCTGAATAAATAGCATTTAATTATTTAGTTGAAGGGGTTGTCACCAGTGATAGTCTGCTCTGTCCCATTTTCTGGTAGGTAATGTCCTTGAGAAAGTAACCTAATCTTCATCCTCCATTACCATCTGTTTTTTTGCCCACGAGGCATGAGAGGCCTGAATAGATATGACATGACGGACCAATGACAAATCAAAGTAAGGAGGCTTGACCTAAGAGTTCATTCAATTATTCATATAACTTCACCCAATGTGGGTCCCATATGTAGCCTCAAAACTTGTCTTAACTTTAAAAAAATTACTTCAATTCAATAGATGTGACATTGATTTTCTCCAAGTGAAAAAGCATTGTCAGCATTTCTCAGCTTGAAAATCCTGTTTGTGGAAAACAAGGGCCTGGGCTGTTTTTGTTTGTTTTATCTTTTTCACATTTACCATGACAACACAGTACAGGGGAAACTATCCTAAACAGTTGGAACGTGGCCTATGATGGCTGCCAAGCGCCATGCAGGCTCTTCAACCCCCATGACTACATCCAAAACTGACTCCCACTCATATTAAGACAACTGTTAATACTCTATAATTTTTGTGTTTGTATATTATTCCTCTCAACAGCAGAAGAAAATGTGATGAGAAGTTGTAACACAGGAAAGTACAGAATTGATGGCATTGTCACTCCCTCATGCTGTTCACCACAGCTCTCTTGAGATTGCTTTCCTAAATACAAGGTTACGTTTTGAACATAGATGGTCTCCTGTGGAACCAATTCATGACAACACACACTTTTTGCATAAATATGCTCATGCAGTGTCATTTTTGCATCATTAAGGTCTTGTTCCTGTAGTCTTCCAGCAACATTTTTTAAAGCGCACTGCATATTGCCATTTTGGGCCCAATTTGAACTGCATAGTCCAGTGCTGTGGCTGCTATCAAGGTATAAAATCAAAGTATACAGTATATTGCATGCTTAGTAGACTGAAAGTACAAATTCTAATCTCCAAAGTTATTGTAATATTATTGCTTTATAGGTCTGAATTCAATAATGTGCAGGTATGTATCATATACACTTGTGATGAACCTTGTTTCAAACCTTATTGTTTCACACTGATGGTAAAATTGTGGTATGGAATTATGCTTTTCCCTTCTGTGCTATATGAATATATGAAGGCTGACAATGTCACTATCATGCTAGACTGGAGGTCGAGTGGTGTGTGTGTGTGTGTGTGTGTGTGTGTGTGTGTGTGTGTGTGTGTGTGTGTGTGTGTGTGTGTGTGTGTGTGTGTGTGTGTGTGTGTGTGTGTGTGTGTGTGTGTGTGTGTGTGTGTGTGCACGTGCGTGTGTGTGTGTGCATGTGCAAGCCTGCCATTATCCTGGGGCTTGGCAGATAAAGACTTCGGAGGTTTGAGTCCTGGATTGCCCTAAGCGGGGACCCTCATCTGCATGCACAGGGCTTCTGCAAGGGTATTGGTGCAGCCACATAATGTCAAGCAATTTTCTGTAACAAGGAAATTTGATTTCTAGTAGAGCAGGGAGTTGAGATGGACACTCCAAAATCACTTTGAAACATCTCGGCTTATATGAAATACAGCTCAGCTGGACTGAAGCGTATCCTCATGGCATGGTGTCGTGCACCCTGTGGCGGGCACTCCATAAACCATCTTACAGGTAATGGTGAGTGATAGTGGAACTGCAGGCACAGAGGTTGTCTTTGTTGTGGAATGTTTTTTCTCTATCATGACTGCCATAGAATCAGGATTTTCTTTTTTGGTTATCACAATTAAGCACAGAAGGTTTGGCCTGTTTTAGGATTTCTGTCACCCTCCTGGTTTGTTTGAAAGGTGCAGAAAGCACACATGTCGGGCATGAGTAAGCTTGCATCTATTCATATTAAATTGCAGGTCTGAATCTTTTATGTTGCTGCATTGAAAACATGTTATTAAAACGTCCGTTGAAAAGGCATTGTTGTGTCTAATGGACTAATAAAATGCTAAATCCTGAGAGGTTGTGCCTGAGGCAAAAAACAAAGATTTGATTAAAGAATCGTGGTAAAGTCCAAGGCTGCTATGGACAGAAGTGTGTAAAATAAAAGAAAAAGAAAAGTAATCGGCATCACGTAATGGCAAAGGCTTGGTCTTCATCTCGGCAACAATCTGACAGTGGAAGCCATGACTCCTTTTCTTGCCGGCGTGAATAATGGCTTCATACAGGACTAAAACTAAGCATGAATTAAAGAAAGGGGAGAATTTCTACCATAGCTGTGACTTTAAACAACTTCTTTACCAAGGATTGGTACCATGTTTAAGGTGGCATTGATACTAGCAGTTGGACGATGAGCACTCAGTACCTGCTTGCATTAAAATGGCAGTGCTGCCAGTTAAAAAGCCTCTGTGTGTATTAGGTGATCAATTATATAAGTTATAACATGAATATTTCAACGGACAGAGCCAAATTAAACTGAACAAATTGTCTAAAATAGTGGTCTTAAAAGTTTTCCGCTGTTTGATGTTTAAGATATACAGTATTTTGAAGTCAGGTTCAGTCACACTTTAAGAATATGTTCAGAGAACCATACTGTACTTCTCCAAACCGTCTGTTTGGTCTCAATGTACGATTGTGGTCACTTTGTAAATCCCTCTTGAGCTTCTTATTTCCAGAGGTGGATTTCTACTTTGTTGAAATGAGTCTCTTGGCTGTCGTCGCCCTGAGCATGGTAAGATCTTTGTACAGCTGTGGGTAGATGCAGCATTGAATTTAATAGACAAAAATTGCAGGTTGAGCTCAACTGGCATTTCAATTCAAATGTTTTAATCATACCCTGCATGTATTGAAAATGTATGTGAAAGAGTGCTTTCTGAAACACATGGCAGTAGATCTTTTATAAATAAATAGACTAGAAGAAGAAGATTTTTTTTTTTATTTTTTTTTAATTGTAAATTTTATTTTTTTCTTTTTCTTTGCAATACCAGTGGGACATTTAAAAAAGAGTAGGTCTTATTCAACACACAGTAGCTGCTATACCATGACACTGCTGCGGAAAAAAACAACTGTTTTCTCAATTACTCTCGCTTGCTTTCTCATGCTTCTGTTGCTCTAACTGGAGGGACGCTCACATACTCCGTTACATGAAGTGCTCCAATGGAAACACAGTAGACAAGATGAGAAAATTGAAGAAGGAATTGGTTCGGAGCTTAGTCGGGAGGTACAATATGTGTGCCTGTAATGCCTTTCACAGTGTTTCAATTGTGGTGTTTTCATTGGACATGTGCGGCCAGTAGAATAGTGATCATGCTTGTCTTGCTCTGAAGGGAGTTGCTGTTGTATATGATGGATCTATTTTAATCCAGTCATTCATTTGGTATTATCGCTGTAAAAAGATGGAAGCAGTGACCGTTTCGTACAGCTCAACCTAATCAATAATCCACCAAACACTACATTATTCACAAACCTCCTGGACACAGTTGAGAGGATATTACAGCTGTTAAACTTTACCAGTTGGGCCATATTGTGTTAGAAAGTTTCTACTTTTGGTATTACCACTAACAGCTTTGTGTTGATCTATTGTAATTGGCCAACATATACAGTAAGTCCTCCAACACAAAACAGCATTGATTTTCAATTAAGAGCTGAACTAGGGCAGATTGTATTCTCTAAAATAAAAACTGTGGTACTATCTTTAAGCAGGATGGGGTTAGTTGAGATGTTATTAATACTGATATTGGTAATGAATGATACACATTTAAAATAATTGCCTGACTTCGACAGCTTTGTCATGATGTGGGAACGGTAAGTAGCTTGAATATCCTGCAAGGTTATAATGATTGAACGTTATATAAATACCAATAGAAGGACCATATGTCCAAGAGCTTATCAATATTATGGTACTGGCAGACAGGAACCTATTTAGTTCAAATTCTCAATGCCCACCATGTCTTTACCATGCAACACTTACATTTCTCTGACAGAATGAGACTCTACAAATGCTCTGTTTACTCTAAAATAAATCCAAGTGCCCAATATAAAAAGTATATATAAATAGTGCCCTGTAATACTGCAGCATCAAACTAATGACTAGTAGTGAAAAGGATCAACAGAAAAGCAACAATCTCATTTAATACTCCATTGATCGTTTTTAAGTCAAAAGAATTTTGAAAATGTAAAAAAAAAAACAATGAATAAAAAATAATCATTGACGGATTTTTTAGTGATGTGAAAATACAGATGATGAAGCACTTTACTATTTGATTAAAAATACTAAATGTCCTCCTTTCAGAGAAAGAGCAAATTACTGATGTTATCTCACAGGATTTCTGGTATTTTGATGCCCGTATACATTTCTGCTACATGCTGCTACATGCTGCTGCTGCTGCTGTGTAACTGCCACCAACATGCACATCTGCACAGAGGCCTTTAAAACTGCCTTGTGATTCCACTTGTGAGCGTGTGTGTGTGTGTGTGTGAGCTGAATATGATGAGGTTCTTCACTGTCAAGGGGTTACTCACAGCCGTGTTTTCCCGGGAGAGTTTGTTGTGTGTGACACTGGCAGAGGTAGAGCAGTTACGCCGGCGATGGCCAGCAGAATGTACAGAGGCCAGCTCTCAGAGGACAAACATCTCGCTGGTCTGTAAAACTAATCACCTCAGGGACCAGTGACTATTCCATTTCGTTATAGGCTTGGCATCCCTACTTCAAAAATAAAATAAAGTATGACAGAAAAAAGAATTGACTTAATTATTGAGCTTCACACAAAGCAAATACAGCTAACAGACAGGCTAGTAAACTAAATCCATATCCAACTGACCAAAAGTCCCATATTTCTGCCTTGTTGTGTTCGTCCCTTCTTATTGCCTTCTTATCTCATTGTCATTGATATGCTATTATCCATTTTATTGTTTTTCTTCCGACACATATTGCATTCATCCGTTTCATGTGGGATCCCTGTTTATGATGCACACTGTTCCTTCCATTTCAAGGTGTTCTTCACTGAGGTTGTTAGGTAAAGCAATGTAAGCTAATGTGTCATGTGCTCTTCTTGTATTGGGTTGTGTGTAACCTTTTGAATGCCTAGATTTATCTGCCATTAACTGAGATTATTTGAGGTATGGTTTGCTATAAATAGATACATATTAGGGCTGTCCCCCTGCCAGGAGAATCGGATCTACCTCTTCAATACAGAGATTCAACCATTCGCGGTAGGCATAGGCAATCAGAAAAGTGTACTGGAGTTAAGTTTTTTGATAAAGTTCATGACATAATGTTTTAACATATGAAAGCAATAGATTTTTCTCTTACAATAAATTCTGTAACTTACTGCTCTGAAAAGCTCAGCTGATGGCATGAACAAAAGCAGTAATTTGCAGTATTTCTTCATTGTAGTTTATTTGATAAATACAATCACACATTTAACCATGCGATAAATGTTAGACACATTGACATTCTTCAGAGAAGTGTGTTGTGAAGTGCCCTCCTATAGATTTTAAGAGGAAGTCCTCTTAGGAATGTCAAAGTGTTATATTTTCAAGATATAATTTATTGATATGCTTGCCATGTGCTTGCAAACATTTCCAGTTCACAGCGAGGAGAATCTTATCATGGTGTCTGACTTTGTCAACACTATTAAATTTAGAGGGAGTCAAAGATTAATAACTTCGACGTAAGGAGAAAATGGTAAGAGGCTCAGGCTTGGGAGCATACAGAAAGATTAATGAGTTTCAAAAACAATGAATTTTCCATTAGATAGTAGAATGGCAGGCGGTACTTGTTTGCTCATCCCAGTTCCTTCATCAGATAAAAGCTTGTTCAAGGATCACCAATAAATTACCTATTTTTGTAGATCAACATTTTGTCCTTTCTGCAGACCTCAGATTAACACGAGCTTTGTGGCTTCTTTCCCCCTTTAGCTATGGGTAGCCTATTTTAATGAGCAAAATTATTACTATTTTCTTTTAAAGGTTTTTTCTATTAAATGTTAGTAACGAAATTGTAGCACAATGAATACAAATTGTTTCCCCTTTTTTCCCTGAACATATCCCACCCTCACACCCAACAACACGAAATATATACTACAAGAAACAAAAATAAACAATCGATATGAAAAAAAAACATCAAATTAAATCAAATAAAAGGGGGGGGAGGTAGCTACTCTTCTATAGTTGTTGTTGGTTTTTTAAAATAATTTAGGAAGGGGCGGCAAATTCTGTCAAATTTATTCTCGGATCCCTGGGTAGTATAACGTATTTTCTCTAAATTCATACATGCCATAATGTCTCGAATCCAATGTGAGTGGGAAGGAGGAGCAGGATCTTTCCACTTGAGTAGGATAGCCCTAAAATTATTACTATTTTTACTGGATGTTTGGCCTGGCCTAGTATAATCTAGGTGAAATTGGCTTTGTGGAGGCTGGGTGGTAACTGAGGGAAAACGCTGGTTGCAGGAGATGCTTTTAGCCTCAGCTTACCTAAACATAAATGTACCAACATGTAAACACACACGTGCACACACACACATTCACACACGCACGCATTCACGCACGCACGCTCACACGCGCAATCCCTCTCACAAACAACCTTGCTTCTAAACAGCCTTCTCTGCAAACATGTCATTATTCTTATGATGGATCAGTGGCGACTGGTCATTAGGGGCACGTGGGGCGAAGCCCCACCTACTCTCACAAGAAAAAACAAAACAAAAAAAAAACATATATATATATATATATATATATCAACAACAAAAAAGTTTGGCGCTTTTACTTCATTTTTAGCCCCCAAGCTTGCTTCTTCAGATTGCATTTGTCTGATTTGTGTCTCAGCCATGTCCATGGTCTCTGCAGTAAGACTATGGCAGCCGTGTGAGCCAGTCAGATTTGGGTCGATGGGCTAGGCAGGGCTCGTTCGCCTTTTGTGTTCCCTGCCCAATGCAATGTGTATTGCACGTGAACAACTGCGAATGCGCGTGCTCGTAGTATTTCTCTGTTATAGTGGACGGGGATGTTTTTTCCACAACGGTCGCTGCCCCTCCGGCAGGGGAAAGGATATGTGGCCATTATTGTATCAAAACATTTGTAAATGCGTATTTGTGTATTTGCGCTTTGTATTTGCGATTTGTATTTGCGATTTCTGTATCTCCAAATGGTTTTGTGCGTGTGTGCACAGATTTGTGTGTCTGCAAATGGTTTTGTGCATGCACACAAAGATTTGTGTGTGTACACGGTTCTGTGTGTAGACACATCTGTAAATTATATTAATTGTGGTTCTAAAAGCTCAAATAGATTAAGTCTTTTTACAAATCTCTTTTTACAAAGCCATGGAAGAACTGTAGCAAAAGTCACGAGGTGTAGCAAAAGTCACGTGTGAAAAGACAGACACGTTGATTGGTCAATGTGTTACAGTGGCAGGACTCTTAATTTGAAAATCCCTAAACCGGATGTCAGGGATGGAAATTAAAGCCACTACGAGTAAGATGGCACGTTGGCGTCCCCTTTGGACAAAAGCGGTAGTATTTTTACGATGCCCGCTGTCGCAAAGCTGTTTACTAGCGCGTGACAGGCGTGCGAGTGTGAACTGAGAAGGGCGCAATATAGTGCATGTCCGTGTGTTGAAAGTGTGAGGACTCTTTTCGGCTCCGTGAGAGTGGTTTTGACACTGCATCAACTAATGCCAGTCACTGCCACACACACCTGATTGCAATGAGTAGATGCAGCAGTGTCACCTAACTACTCTCTCTCTCACGGAGCTGAAAGACGTGTCCTCACAGAAAGCGAATGAACGAGAGACGGCAGTTAGTATGGATCACGATGAGGTAATGTGTTTGTGTTGTTGATGTAAATAATGACTATTTCAGATAATGGTTATCTGATGATGGTGAAGCAAAGCAAACTGTGTGTTAGTGCCAACCGCTCATTCATTTAGGAGTAAACACTGCAGTCTAGTTTCGCTCTCGTGAAATTGTATACACGTTGCTTGGCAACACCCTGGTCCCGCCCGTAGCCTATATCACTCTCCCTTTTAGCTTTTCTTCATTGCATTTTAATTTTGTTCTTTGATGGTTCAGCCCCGTTATCAGTCATTATGACGACAAATAACTGTCTCAAACAAGGCTCCCGCTCCCCTTCCCTCACCTGGAGGGATAGGCTTCTCAAATCACGTTGCTGCGCCACACTGAAATCTGCGACCAATATGGATATGTGACCATAGAGCCTGCACGAGCGAACCGAAAATCGGACTGGGTGTGCGACCAGACCAAAAGCAGTAATAAAAACTTTTTAAAACGTCTTTCTTTGCACTGATGGTCTCGTTTGCTGTTAAAGGTAATTTATGATTATGAGAGGAAACATGAGGCTGTTTAAAAGATATTTAAATGTTACTCGTAGCCGCTTTAACACCCGCCACACGCCAAATGCGGGTAGATTTGCGTGCTGGCGTGTAAATTGTGTCACTTCGCCCGCCACTGTGTCGGGTAATACTTTCCAGTCAGGTCCGATCGAATTTGCATATTTAATACATTCGTCATAAACATGATGCCAGGGCGCTGCACAGTCCCACAGTTTGTTTTTGCCTTTCTTGTTGAACTGAACTACGGCGCGATCCGCTCCGCGCGTAAATACTATCTGCGAGTTGACATGTGGAGGCATAAGTCAACAAATCAATCGACTTGCTTTGCCCCTTTTCTTCTTCCCAAAGCAGAGGTTGAGGTGCAGAAAATAAAGTGAAAACTGCGCTTTTCCTTTAAGCAGCAGAGCTGCCGCCATTATGTTACAGTATTTCAGACCCGGCGCCAGAGCAAATCTATACAGGGGGCACGTCGATTTTGTGGGCGGGCCCGCATCAATATTATGACAGACAGGTGTAGCCTACAAAAAACTCAATTGCGACAGTCCACAGCAGCGCAAACACATCAGCATGGCCTTAAGACGCACGCAGCTGGCAAATAATAGCCTATACACATTAACACACACAAACAGCCAAATACAAATCACATTTGCATTGTGTGCGCAAATAAACATAAAACATACAAAACATTCGCAACATTGAATCATGTGCTCGGCAAAAACATTGTAGCATAATCCAATGAAAGCGCCGGTCGGGAGCCATGACGTCGGCATGTGAACAGACTAAGACTACCAAAACAATTACCATTAACACAGTGATTTTCGCTTTTCATAGCTTCAGGGCCTGTGTCCAAGTTGTGTTTATTTTATCTTTTTGTCGGTTCACTGTCTGTGCTCTCGGGAGCGGCAGGGGCATGCGTGTGTGCAATGGGAGAGAGAACGCTTTGTGTGGAGAGAAAAAAGGAGACACGGGAAACCATGTTCAGTTCGGAAAGTGGTCCTGTAAAGGAAAAATAAATAAAAAATAAGTTGAGGCAAAAATTTATTTTTATGCGCTGGGAGAGAGAACGCTGTGAGCAGGGGAGAAAAAAAGATGATCGTCATCTTGTCCACTGCCTATGTGAAACACTGGTTAACTGTTTAGACTAACTGTTCTCTTTTTAAAATCGTTACATTTTAATGTGAGTAGTCTTATGAAACGGAGAATACCGGTACTTTCCACCATCCTCTGTTTGGATGAGGAGTTATCGCGGCTCCTGCAAACACACACGGAGCAAGTTGTAGGCTGATGCGCATGAAATGAGATAAAAAATAAAGCGAATCAAGTGTTTGCCTTGAACACTGCTCCCACAAGAGGGCCCGCATCAATATTATGACAGACAGGTGTAGCCTACAAAGAACTCAATTGCGACAGTCCACAGCAGCGCAAACACATCAGCATGGCCAACAGCATTGCCTGAAGACGCACGCAGCTGGCAAATAATACACATTAACACACTCAAATCCAGCTCCAGCAAGGGGCTCAGCCCGGACAGGGTTTAAGCTAACTTTACTTACTGTAACTGCAGGGTTTTTTTTCCGTATAAGTAGGCCCATTCGTTTTTAACCAGCGTCTGATATCCATTTTCAAAACACCAGAGCAGGCTAGGCTACTAATTTGAATTTGCCGCTTAACGCTGTCGTTCGGTGTGACGCATTCTGAATAGTGATAGGTTTACACATATGTCAATCACATAGTCTCTATTTTCTACACATTTTTCATTTAGTGTAACTATTATTTTTTTGAGATTTTAAATAGTATCTGACATCATACATATCTTAGCATGAAAAATAAAATTAATTAAGTAAAATAAATTTTATTTTTACAAGGGCAAAGACATCAAATGGGCGGGCAAAGACACCGAATGGGCGGGCCAGGCCCGGTCTGGCCCACCGGGTCTGCAGTATTTAGGCTACATCAAAGCCCTAATGGTAATACAAATGAGAGGCTTTATTTAACGCTGTCCGTGCTTAGAGGTGATTGTAATTGTGTCGGCTGAAAACAGAAACTAACGAGGGACTCCTCACTATACAGTCCCTTGAGTTGCGCAGTCAGTTTGCCGACATGGCTTTGTGTTTTAAATACAAAGATCGCATACAATCAGATCGCATACAAACAGGGAAGCCTTTCCTATCGATATCGCTAACGGGGAGAATATCCCCGGTTATTAATTGAGCCTCAAACAGAGTTCTTCCCCGCGCGGCGCCTCTCTCACTCACTGGTGCGACCTCACGGTGAAATGCTGCTTTGCTCGGACGAAGGCATGGTGTGTTTCTAGATGATTTACCACTAAAGCCTCAGACGAGCGTTTAACATGATGCTGCATCTTTTGCACTGCAATGTTTTTTTTATCAACAGTGAAAACATGGTCCCACACCGGACTCTTATGTGTAGCTGGTGATTACTTCATGCGCGCACCTTGCAGAAGTGACGCTCCTGCAGCGCGCTCACGACCAGACGTGAACTCGCATAAACGGTGACATCTCCCATTAATAAAACGGCATAACACCCTGATTTTCAGATTTCTATTTTTAAATTCGACTTGAGCGCAAGTGGAAAACCGGTCAATGGGTCGACACATTCACATCCCTAATGCATATAGAGAAAGTGATAAACACATACCACACCACAAAAACTCATCAGACCTTCATCTCTATTAGTTAATGATATGAAATGTTGATATTGTGCACAATATCAACATTTCATATCATTAACTAAAAAGAAAAAAAGAAATCTAAAGGTAACTTCAATACTGTATTATAATTATTGACTAAATGATGAAAAAAAGGTGTCTGCAGGACTAGTGAAAATATACAAGGGGCCATAAAACTCGGATATATTGGCCAAGCGGGCCAGTTGGGAAAACAAGTTGCATTGAACCCAGAGTATATATGGAGTTCAATTATAAAATGTTTTGAAATAAAGATGGCGTGTATTGTGTATCATATATAGTAAGAGTATTTGCAACTCCTTGGTAGCACCAACTTACAGTAGAAATCACTTCTGATGGAAAACATTTGTGTGAAAAACACTTGTATTACTATTGTATTGTTTAACATTAACGCATATGTGGCTGGTAAAAAAGATGAGTGGCTGGTAGATTTTGAAATCTACCAGCCACAAAGTTAATTTCCATCTCTGCTATGAACCCATGTGGGCTATGCATGGAGGTGTCGTGGAGACAGAAGGCGAAGAGTGCTAACGCACACTGCAGTTGACAAAGCACTTCAACTTGAAGTAGTTTAAAAGTAAGTATTGATTGACAATTTTCCTTTTTTTCCTTTTCAAGAATCATTCGTTCCTATGTAAATCTCAGTGATATCGGATACGTTTGCAAAAAGGAATCCCCTCGTGAATGCGTGCCGTGGAAGGACCATTAGCTTGATGTGAAACATCGTCACAATAATTATTTTAATAACGCGAGTGAGAGTTTCAACACCGGCAATCGCTTCATCTTCGTCAGGTTTGTCCATCCAGTTGTAAGCCTTGAGTAGCTTCTCTTTTAAATATGTGAACAACTAGACCGCACAACGAGCTCCGACACAAACACACACACAATTACTTTTATTGTTCGCAACCGCAAGTCTAAAAATACTAAGGCAAGGCACTGACACTGTGTGAGCGCGCAAGCAAGCACACAGCAAAGCCTGTCGACACACAATCATCACCAGACTTAAACTGCACAAAAATAAATATGTTCAGTTTATCCCAACGCTGGAGTTGGTCTTACCTTTTGGATAATATAATCACCGTGATAACCAGCTAATTTTCTAAATCACGCCTTGAATATTGTTTATATTACAAAAAAGAAGGCAATTTTAGAATATAATTAGAAACTTCATTTCAATTGTCACCACCACTGAGAGGTCTTCTGTAGTTATTGTGGATGCTGTTTTAATTTTCTTATTATTGGTGTTTAATACAATTGCAGTTATGCTTTTAACAGTGTCTCTAGATTCTTGTCGGTTTTTGGATACTACTAGTCAGACAGACATCACAGTGATCTCCTTCACTTAATACACATGTGTCAAACTCAAGGCCCGCGTGCCCCCTGTATAAAATCATGATTTTTTTTTTTTTTTTTTTTTTTTTTTTTTTTAATGGAGTCTGTGCCATATCCGCACGTCGCATACACTCCCAACTGTTAGGAAACTTACGTGGCTTACAGCTAGGAATGTCTGCTGAAAGTTCCACAGCTCAGGATTTTAAGCCATGAATTGATGAAAATTTCATCTAAGAAGAGCTGCTCACTCCAGCCGCTAGGGGGCAGCCAAAATAAAAAAAAAGCAGATTTTAGCAACGTGATAAATGGCAATCTTGCTTCACCGCTATTAATGTTTCCTCCAGTGCTTTATGGCAAAGTAAAAACCAAAAAAATAATAAAATAAAAAAAAATTATTTTTAAGTGCTGAACAATTAATGTACTAGCCAGCGCGGTGTGTCTGCGGCCATGCGTGCGCGAAACGAGCAGGAGCATGCTAGTGTAGGCCTACAAGATTTATTTTCTAATTTTCCATGCTGCTTTATTTTTATGTTTTAAATTGGGAAACACTTATTCCAAAACAACCAATATTGTATTTAAAAATAAATCAAAACAGTGTATTTTGTACTGTCTGCATGTTTGCACAAAATGTGTCCCTGTACATATAGTAAACAAAATTGGACAAAAGTGCCCGTAGTATTTGTGTATTCAAACAAGGAATACACAAATACTACATTATTAGTGCGTATTGGCATCTTTGAGCAAAATACCCCCATAATTTTTCCTGGAGGGTACAGAGATCCCTTTTGATCCGTGATAATGTAGGTTACATATGTAGGCTGAGTGATAAAGCATATTACTGAAAAATAAAACTATAGATTTGGAGTTGACATATGTACGTTATTTTGCCATTATTTTACTGGTCCGGCCCACTTGAGATCAGAGAGGCTGTATGTGGCCCTCGAACCAAAATGAGTTTGACACCCCTGACTTAATACATGGACATTGCAGCTACTGATAAATACTACTCTTCTCTTGTTGTGCTGTAACAATAAAAGTAATTGTGTGTGTGTGTGTGTGTGTGTGTGTGTGTGTGTGTGTGTGTGTGTGTGTGTGTGTGTGTGTGTGTGTGTGTGTGTGTGTGTTGGTGTCGGAGCTTGTTGTGCGGTCTTGTTGTTCACATATTTAAAAGAGAAGCTTCCCAAGGCTTACAACTGGATGGACAAAACTGACGAAGATGAAGCGATTGCCGGTGTTGAAACTCTCACTCGCGCTATTAAAATAATTATTGTGACGATGTTTCACATCAAGCTAATGGTCCTTCCACGGCACGCATTCACGAGGGGATTCCTTTTTGCAAACGTATCCGATATCACTGAGATTTACATAGGAACGAATGATTCTTGAAAAGAAAAAAAAGGAAAATTGTTAAACAATACTTACTTTTAAACTACTTCAAGTTGAAGTGCTTTGTCAACTGCAGTGTCCGTTAGCACTCTTCGCCTTCTGTCTCCACGACACCTCCATACATAGCCCACATGGGTTCATAGCCAAAGCTCTGTTTACATCCGGTTTAGGGATTTTCAAAATAAGAGTCCTGCCACTGTAACACATTGACCAATCAACGTGTCTGTCTTTTCACACGTGACTTTTGCTACACCTCGTGACTTTTGCTACAGTTCTTCCATGGCTTTGTAAAAAGAGATTTGTAAAAAGACTTAGTCTATTTGAGCTTTTAGAACCACAATTAATATAATTTACAGAACCGTGTACACACACAAATCTTTGTGTGCATGCACAAAACCATTTGCAGACACACAAATCTGTGCGCACACGCACAAAACCATTTGCAGATACACAAATCGCAAATACACAAATACGCATTTGCAAACGTTTTGATACAATAATGACCACATACACAAACGAAAACGAGTCGACAACATGAATGAAGTAGATCATTTTTGGAGCACAAGTTTGAGACCCTTAGTCTGGAAGAGAAATTGGTAGGCTAGTAAAACCGCTTGGTACGCATGATCCACCAGACAATAGCCTATAATGTGGAGTGGTAGCTATGCTAAAGAAGGCTAACGGCTATTGCTGTTCGGTGGAGAAGGTATTTTGTCGTTGTATGCTGGACTGGACGAGTGAACGTCGCTCTGGGCTACCGTGTGGATTTCGCTGTGTGGAGAGACTTTACTGATAAAAGGTGAGTTATCTACATTTTAAAGTAGTACTTAGGTTAATTAAACCATGGAGGATGTACGAATGTTTAGTGATACTTTCTGTCGGCGATGTCAGACTGTGTCCCGTTTACGTGAACAAGATTACAGTCGCTCGTTGGAGCAGGATAGTAAACAAAACTGCGACGTTTAACCACAGAAAGTTTCTCTTAACACTCTGACTAACCTCCGTGACGTTTACTGAGGTTAATAAATGTTTAAATGTGCCGGTAAAAGTTAGAAACGCCGGATGTTTCTTTACACAAACTGTCAAAAATAACGGAAGATAGCAGAGACTAGACAGTGAATGCAAGTGTGCTTCATGTACCGTGTACTGTCGTCCTGTTTACATTTTAGTTTGTGTCAACTGCTTCCAGTCGCCGTTTTATAACGTTATCAGACGGTGAACAAAGCTTAGAACGCTGGTCTTCACGTTCTCCCCATTTTGAATGGCTATATCATTAATTTTTAGCCTAAATAGCAAACAACTCTGTCAGGGGTAATCATACTGTTTCACGTTATGTCTACAATGCAGGCCTACCTGTCAGGTGCGCTTTATTTTATTACACCATTTACGTTTTTATAATATGTTAAGGCAATGTTGAGAGGTAAATTAATGAAGATATTTTGCTGTAAATTAACTCAAAATTAAAGATGACAATCTCAACACAAGTTTTAAAAAAACTACAATAGCATTACTGATATCTGAGATGCCCAAAAGGTTAAGACAATGTACACATAGGCCTACGGTAGGTATTACTTAAGTCATGGGGGAGAAAGAAAGGCAGGCATGTAATTAAGATCTAGGCAGATATAGTGATAATATGCAGACAGTGAAAGTGCCGGGGCGGAGATTTAAACCTGGCTCATTTATTTTTATATACATACATAATAATGGCTGTAACATATTAAAAATCTGAATCGTTTTCTTTATTAAAGGAAAATAGCAAAAAAAAAAATTCAGTATTGCCATTATATAAATGACTGATAAAATAAAGCATATTCAGATTAAATCTAACCCATTCACTGATGTCTAATTGTTCTTCCCTCCCTCTGCACACTCTCTGCCAGCTGTGAAGACCCCTGTCTCTCTTCCTCACGAGCTGATGTTTCTATTGCTGGAAACAGAAGCTCTCCTGTCCACACAGACGGTCATCACAGCTCCAGGTGTGTGATATTACCTGTATTCACATTTAAAAATATTGATGTACTGTCTTTATAATGATAAAGCTTTATTGCAGACACAGGTCCATATAACACATCATACAGTAAACATAGCATACAAAAGGAAATACATAAAAATTGCATATTGACCTTTAGGATAAACCGGCTATTGCACCAATGCCGTCTAAACCTTATAGCAGCTTTTCAGAGGTGACACGTAAAACATATTATGCTACCTTGAGCCTCTGCATACTCTTTTTTTCACAGTTAGACCACAACTGAGCAGTATATAACGGTGTGATGTAGGTTCTAAACAAAGAGCACTTCACAGAGTCAGAGCACATAGAAGAAACTTCCTTATAAGCATGTTAGCTTGAGAATAAACTGTGTAAAGTGTAAATTAATATTTTTGCTGTATGTTCCTGTTAAAAATAATGAAATGTTTAATATTCTATACAGAACGTCTGTTCTACTGAGCCGTCTGCAGCAACAACTGAACCTCCGCTGTCACCATAAGCAAAGAGAGCTCAAAGTAAGTATTTACATGTTTCTGATTTGGTTGCCAAATACATGATATGAAGTCACATACAACATCTTAAACATTTGCTGTGTCTTGATTCTTGTCCGACTAGGTCTGCCGCCTTCTGTCCCGGCTGTCCCCCTCATCCACTTCCTTCCTGTGGCTGTGATGTCAGACCGTGCTGCTCACAACAGTAGAGAATACCTTGCTCTCTGGATGGCTCCATCCCTGTGTGCAACCTCATGAAGATGTCCTGCTTTCCAAATCCCATACATTTTTTTTTCTATTGTACATACTGCAGCTGACCATAAAGAGAACATAGTGTGCATGCAGTATGCTACAATTGGGAAGTACTTATACTTATATATGTCATTATAACATCATGCCTTGGACTTGACTCTGTTGCTTGTATATCCCTCGAATTGCTGTTGGTTTTCACTGGGAGGCTCAGTCCATGTGATGAGACTTCCGCTGTGTAGAAGATGTAGGTCAGAACCTCCATAAAGCTGCTGGTTTGCACACTGAAACTTACTACAGGATGTAGTAGGACATCATGTATTGGGACAAGCTAAATCTTTACACAGAAGATCTAATATTTGAAAATTGTCTTTTTTAATGTAATGAATCATTACTCATGTGCAGCTACTTTATTTCAACCTGATGTGGATTCTTTATTTTATAGCCTCTTAATAATGTATCAGCGAGTATTTCATGTGTCGAAGGATTCGATGCAGTTAATTAAAAGTATTTTTATTGTGTGACTATTTGTTTGTTGAAATCTAGCTGTCATTTTTGTGAAGATTTTTTAATAAACAACACATTTGATCCTTTTGTCTGTGTCAAGTAAATAATGTTTACTGATTATTAAATGCATTAGTAGTTAAAAAGTAGCTGCATTTTAAACATGTTAAACATAATATCAAAGGTTTTTAATATTATTGTTTAATAGCCTTGATGTAATTCTGCATTTAAATGTCCAGTGTAGTTTTGGTTTAGTGTTTTATGTCCACACAATGAATTTAAGTTATTTATTCTGAAGTTCTAAACTTCATCTTTTGTCTGAACTGGGATTTGAATCTGCAAACTTTGAGTGATTTGGCCCGTAAGTCAGCAGGGGATAGTGCTGCAATTTAATTGGCTGTCAGGCTGTGCCAACTATCCACGTCTTGCCAAGAAGTGAACAACTAATTTTGAGTTTATAAAATCGCCAGAATGCGAGAGACGGTGTCTTTTAAGCTCAAATTTTTCCTGAGGGGGGAACCCCAGACCCCCCTCTTTGGTGTGAGCCCCGCCTGTTTTTTACACCTAGAAACGCCACTGTGATGGATGCCCAGCAGTTCTCAAATATCAGCATTGGAGAAACACATGAATGCAGCATTGATGAGCATGTTGAATACAGATGCAACTTTAAGCATAGAAAGATGACAAAAATGAACAATGACAACAACAGAAACAAATGAGATGTAGTGTGAACAATGTCACCGGCACCTCTAGCTTGAAGGAAACGGCGGCCTGCGTAGATGTTAGATATTTTCCATAATAAACGGGATGTGTCATCACACAATGGATTCATAGACCAGAGATGGACAATTCTAAATTCTACAAGAGGATCTTATTTTTCGAGGAGCAAAGAAGTGCTCTTGTCAGTCAACCGCTGTGTTCCAAAGAAACAGCACATATTATTATCCTGCCCCTGGATAAAAACCTCCAGTCCTGCTTCACCTTCAGCTCTTTCAGGCTTCATTCAGGGTGAACAAAAGTAAATCTGAAAAAAATAAAAATAGATGAAAACATCCATCAAAGGGTGAATTTGACAAATGGTTTAAAATCCAGGAATTTATCTAGTTCTATGACTGAAAATCAAGATATATAAACATTCGCTCATTTAGAAATCTAGGTAAAAATAACAGCAGTTAGTGCAACTTATGGGATGCATATAAAGAGTAAAACTCATGTAAACCAGTTAAAACAGTTAAGAAGTACGACATAAACCACAATAACTGCTGATCCTGGAAGCAAAATCTCTTCAAAATTCCTTGAGAAATCAGATGTTAACTCTCAAGTATTATAACCTCCTATAACTCACAGATACAGTAGTAAGATCTTTCTGGAGGACCAGAAGTCAGTATTTGGTCCTATGGTTTTAACTTTGGTCTGCTTTTACTCCTGCAATGCCTTCTATGTGTTTGGCTATGTCAGTTATTATTCTTTTGTACGATGCAGCTGAGAGTGTATTTTCTTACATCCTCTGTTAATGCCCTTGGATTTTTAATTTACCCATACAATCTGATCTACCCATTAAATGACCAAGTAGTGACAATGACCCGAAGTGAACAGTAAATTGGTGAAATACCCTCATTCAAGAGGTAACACTATATTAAAGCGTCTTTGAGCTCATGTTAAGTGCTTTATGCAATGAGTCCTTTTCAACAACAGAGGTTTACCGGCAAATCTACTGTTAATCTCTTCTGGTGTGAAGACTTTGGTAACAATGTTTTGTCCTCATTACATCTACCTAAGTGTCTCTACCTGAAAGACAGCTAATCACCTTCCTTTATGGTACCATGGGTGACCAACAAAGACGGTTTCACCAGTGATGATCAAATGAAATTGATTTCCTATCTACCATGTTACCCTTAGTAATGGACAGTAAATTCTCATGGAAAGTGGAAGTTGAAAGCTGTTGAGTAGAATTCTTCCTTTGCCCTGTCAGACAGATTAGCCTGTAAAAAGAAAGATTTACAAATGATACAGCATTTAGTTGTTTGGATTATTTGCGATATAACCTGATCCTTTATCTATACCTAACACTACAGCTATAATAAGTATTATTGATCCAATTAAAAAAGCATATTTAACAGAATAACCCATGACACAGTAAATAAATAGCAAACGTGCAAATATGGAGGGAGACATTGTGAGTTTTTTTTTGGTTGTACTTGCTGTATCCATACATCAGACATTTGATAATTGCTTTGGATAGCCTGCATCATGGTGGTGTGCCATTGTCCCAAGATGCTGCAGTCAAATGTTGTTTAGTATTGCCACTGTCTTAAAGTGTTTTCATAACTGTGAAGCGAGACTGCAAAAACAAACAAAAAAGCCTTAAGAATACCTCAGTCTCCGTTTGATTAGCCATCTGAACGTCCCATTGATGTTTAGTCCTTCCATTTGACATGCCATGACAGGATAGAGTATAAATTAACATGGACTACTCGCATGTCTACATTCACACCATTTATTCTAATACTTCCTGTCACTGTGGGTGGAGCAAATAATCATCATTCTATCAATGTTCTCCTTCATTCCTATCTAACCTGCTGTTTCCTTGCTTTCCCCCCTCATGCTATCAGTGGCTGGGACAAAAAGCAAAGCGAAAGGTGAGTTATTGCCTCCATTTTCTTGCTACATGATTTATGTTGCACACAGTTCCCAATAAACAATGTTTGGATCGCTCTTTTATCTCCCCCCGGATTCAGGGAAGCATTAACATACACTGCTTTCTTGCTGCAAAGCTTTCCGAGTATTTTTTAACCTTTATTTTTTTCCCCTGGGAGAGCTTGGCTAAACATGCTTTGTCTTTTCTCAGACACAAGCTGCTTCACATATGTATAGATTCACATGTTGTTCACACACACACCAGGGAGCGGCCCACCTCGCCCAGTCATGCTTCTCCTCTATTTGGCCACTGTGCAGCTCCACTGGAGCAGCTGGGGCGTTGTTCTCGGTTCAAGGACACTTCAACGGTGGAGGGAGGAGAGCGTTTTTTTCATTTGCTATTCCAACTTGTATTTATCCCAGATAAACTGTGCATTACAACTGGAGACCTTCTGCTCACGAGCTTCATATGCTTCTTTTACTTTTTATTTTAGAGCTGTCCTATTGTAGTTAATGCTTGGTCCTGATTTTTGGTGTGGGTATTCACTTCATTGCAATTTGAACCTGATCTATTGCTTAGTAAATTGTCATTTTCAGGTCCATTATGCCCTGAGCGGTGAAGGCCAGCACTGTGTTTTTTTTCTTAATTTTTTTGCTGCTCATAATTTACTTCTACTTTTTCGATAAAAAATCATGCTACAGAATACTTGATGATTTACAGACCTATTTATCTTCCTTTTATATTGGATATACATTTCATTGTATTGTTCATGTTCTTACTGGCTGATGCTATTCTAGAATCCTATCATCAATACCCCAGGGATGACTCTGCCTGTAACGTTATTGATGCCAGTGTTTTTTGCGGTTACTGATGGATTCTGTAAAAAAAAGAAAAGAAAAAATGCTAGTATTCTGTAGGGGTGGGAAAAAAAATCGATTTTCCGATTAATATCGATTCTCTCTCGGACGATTCTGAATCGATTCAGAAAAGTTAATAATAAAACTTCCTGCGCCATTGCGCATGCACACCACACATGTGCGAGTTGTTTCCAAAGTTGCTTCAAAAGGGCTGAGAGCAGCAAACCCATGACCTGCACCGGCTTTATCTCTGTTTACGTTTTTGTATGAGAGCTGAATTTCAAGCCATACTTTTTGTACAATGTGTTGAAATGACATAGAAAATAATAGATAATAGAATAGAAATCCTATAGAAACATGATTTACGAGATTAGAAATAAAATAAAACTGAATTGGTTTACTTTTTACATACTTCCATATTGTGTTGAAATGCAGGCTGCATTGATTATTGCACTGTTCATAGAAAGTCATATTTGTGACAAGAAAAGCTTTTCTCTTAATACAATATTAGAGAAGGCAATTCATCTGTTGATTGTCTTTAATGATCATCACAAAAGTAGGAAGTGATTAGCAAACTCCGAGTAGCAAACTCAGATGTGCATATAAATATATTTTTGAAATTCACACATAGGTATGTACATAAAAAATGTTTTGCATTGAGATGCATTGAAAATCGATTTTGAATCGAATCGTTGACCTCTGAATCGGAATCGGAATCGAATCGAATCGTGAGGTGCCAAGAGATTCCCACCCCTAGTATTCTGGCTTGTTTGCATTGGTTGTAGTGGACCAGTTTGCAATATGAGGAGCCTAATGCTGTCATTCCTGTGTTGTACAGTGAAATAAAATACAGTTTCCTAACATGACTTACTTCATATACTCATGCATTATTTATGCTACTGTTTGTTTCTTTGTGTTGTTTTTGGATGTGACTTCAACCAAACCCACTGATTAATGTCGCTAATGTTCCCGGGCTTTTCTCCCGTTTTTTGAAAATGCAGTTTTCTAATTACAGAAGTAATTAGGGGGCTAGTTTTTGATTAACAGAAGACACAAATTCAGCATTCGTAGCTCCTGGAATCTAGTTCAACATAGGGTTTCTCAACAGCACTCTAATTACAGTTAATAACTTTTATTAATAACAATGAAGATAATGAACATAACCACATGTAACAGTCTTAAATATTGATTAATGGATTTTGCATGTTAATAATTGCTATGTAATTTGTAGTGTAACTCTTCAAATAAATAAAAAAACATGAGGCCTGGAAGAATCATATTGGAAGTTGTCATTATGATGGAAAACAAACCTCCATATTTATTTACCGAAAGCTTACGAATGCATTTTTTCTTTCGTTCTCTGGGGACTCACCTGAGCGTGTGCTTTGACCAGTGGCAGAGCAGAGAAAATGAGAATAATTTATTAAAGTGTAGACACTGTGCAAAGAGAGTAAATTGAGAGTAAACTGCTACACCAGAGAACATTTCATAGCAATCTCAAACTCATTTATTTTCAGTAGCAAGCTGTACTAGTGAATCTTCTGCAAAGTAAATGGTAGAATATGTAGTCTCTCCTCTAATTGTAACCCATATGGCAGCTGAAGCTGAAATAACAGATGTTTTTTGCATGTATGTCTGTTATGTAACCATCATGAAGGGTGTATTCAGGCATGTACATTGTGGATTTAAAAGCATTTCAAATAAGTCAAGTCGAGTCAAAGTGTATTTATATAGTTATATACAAGTGCTATATACAATGCAAAACAACATATAAGCAACATGAAAAATAGAAACACAATATTAGGAGCATAATGAAATGTCAAAATGTCAAGCACAACTTGCATTAAAAGCCAGCGCAAACGGGTCCATTGTGAGCAGCGATTTAAATAATATGTTTCTGATAGAGGTTGTGTTGCTTTATTGGAGGACCGTGCAAGGATTCTCAGTGTGATATGGTTGTATTGAACATCTTAAAGGGATATATGTTTCTGACCACATTATTCAGTGGGCTTTGTGGAGACGGAAGATGAATGCACATATCTCACAGGACTGTCTATGTTAGTAATACTTGAAGGACATGTGGTTTTAAATCATTCCTACCCTCTTTGCTCATCAGATTTGAAAGGAATTCTATACTTGAAGTTAATGCAAAACGTTGCAGTATAATTTGCAATCAAGCAAATTGTATTCCAGTGAAGTCTTGTTAATTAATGAATGTATCAATCTGTTAGCGGTCCTCTAGATTTGAGTTGATCACTATTGTGAGCCGGTGTTGTTGTTGTCTCATTGTTTTTAACCATGTTGTGATATAATCTTCTTTATAATCAGTCTCCTTGCTCAGTGTGTAAGGGAATGCCGGGATTTGACAAAAACAATTATTCCAAAGTTTGTTCAAGGCACCTCACCGTACAGTCCTGTAAATTCTGTAACACTAGTTGAACTTGTATTTTCCTCTTTCACCTAGAGAAAGTACAGTATTTCTGACCCACTTTTCTGAAGCTGATGTATCGCCACTTTCTGCTTCCTCCTTTTTCTCCTGCACAGCAAAAAAAAAAAAAAAAACTGTTAAGAGTTTCCCCCAGCAGGGATATTTGTTGCCAGTTCTGTGGATTGTCCACCTCCTACATTCCCTCCTATCTCCCCCACTGTGGCAAATCACAGGGAAAGACGGCACTCAGTACCAACCTCTGAGTCAAGGGAGGTTCCCTTTTGCTCAGGTGCTTCTCAGTAACAGGCAGTCAGGCACCAAATGTCCTTTTTGATGGAGGGTAAAGCTGACAGACAGCCACTCCTTCTTGATCCCTTTATAGGACTTGTAACAGCTCAATCAACTGACTGCGTCTTTTAAGATCCTAAACGGTGGCGACTGTGAATACAATGCTGAGCTGATATGTTGTTGCCCTGGGATGTTCGATTATTGCAACATGTACACATGTACATAACGTGCATAATCTACTGTGAATGGTTCCTATTTACATCTGATGGAAGCATTGTAAAAAAACCAATACAATCCCAACAGATAAAGGATATAGTCCAATGTGTCTTGATAAGAAAAAATCCAGACACATTTAATGCAAGAAAAATTCACATATGATTTTTCAAAAAACCTCCAAGAGCCATTTGCACCTGTAATCAAAACATCCTTCTTGTTCACACAAGTGATGGAGACATGTAGTGTCTCCTCCACATGGTACGGTATTGTGTCCTTTGCCCCATGGCATTTGTACTTTGTTGCCAGATGCAATTTGGGTGTGGAAGGTAGTATATTATTAATGTGGGCAAAACTAATCACAGCCTTTGCTTTTAACATTATTACATGTGGATTTTCTGTGACTGAATAAATTGTATTTCGGAATGCCTATAGACTAGGACATCAAAATAATCCCTGTTGATTTCAAATTGTGACATTAACTGAAGCCGACTGTATTCAATACAGCAGTGGTGCAGTTTTAAAACACGGATCACATTGGACAGGCAATTTACAGATTAGCTTCAGTTAATGGAACAGATTTAGTGCTAATTTTCTCCTGCCCTTAAACAGTTGCCTAAATCTATCTAATCAACGAGGCTGATAGCTTTTCAAATTGCAGAGCATATTGTGTTCCTCAGATCAGCAGGTTTTCATGAATATAAGATGCATTTCTGTTTTCAACCAATAGGGTCTTAAATTACACTGTAAGTGTAGATTATTGTTGTTTTTCCTTTAGTGACCTTTCAGTCATTATAAAACTAAATGACATGAAATATATTTTTGCTCTTGTTTTTCCCTCTTAAGACTGTTCATAAAAGGTCACTCTAGGTGAAAACAATCAGAAATGATAGGGTATAACTACACAGGCCATTTAATTAAAGCAGCCTGTTATCTATCTCGTAACCCTTCACTAGGAAAGCATTTCCTTTATCAACACTTACACTATAAGGGAGTTAATGAATGTGTCAGCGAGCATATTATATTCAGATGTTACGCAAATGACAAGTGTGACCAGATTCATCTTCACCTTATATTCAACCTTTTAATGTGCCTTTTCCCTTTTATACTGACCTTATATTTTCATTGTTTTAATTTAAATCTGCAGTTCAACTTGATCAGAAGGCCTTCTTTTATATTTTCGTTTTGTGTGGAAAAACGGATATATTTAGTCATTTTCACATAATTTCCTTCCTTTCCCTACTCACACAAATTTGCAATGTTGTATTATGTGTTCCAAATAAATAAGCAATTAGCACCAGCCCCTAACAAAGCTGTTGCAATCTCAAGACTATTGAAAATTGTGACAGTCGGTAACCACAGAAGGGGTTTGCATGCATTAGTATTCTGCATGCTGGCAACATCTAGCATTCATGTTTTAGAAGTGGTCTTATTTGGACTGTAGTGAATGGAACATGTTGTTCACATATATGCTTCAAAGAGTGTTGGTGCACTCAACATATAGTATGGAATATAAATGTGCAGAGCATTTCATTTTGATATCTGTTTTCAAGTAGCAGCTAAGGCCGAAGCAAAATACCATTAATAGCAACGTCTGGTTTTTGAAAATTGTGTCATGTACTCATTATTAAAGTAATTTACTCATTGAAATATAGGGGAGAGTGGCCTAAGTTGTGCATTTTGGAAGTTGTGCCACCCCTTGTTTCTAGAAAACCGTGGAAGAAATCGGAAATGTGACCACATATTTAAGAAGAGCCATCCATTTGACTCATCCTGTAAAGAAGGGAGACACAATGAATAAGATATAAGCACATTTAAGCTAAAAAAATGTGTTTTGCCTTTCAAAGTAAAATTTCCATGATCAAGGTTTTTTGATTATTGTGTCTGAACGATTATAGACAAGTTTGAAAACTTTTGACACATGTTTTAGTGCTTTGGTATGCTACATTTTGAGTCTATACAGTTAGCACGATGTCAGCCCTAAATTGCTGCATCATGGTTATTATCCAAATTTCTGGGATTGGGCTGATTTGTGCCAAAGGGCCTGGGTGAGTTATAAGTAAGTAAGTAAAATGTATTTATAAAAGCACATTTATGACACTTTGCACTGTCCAAAGTGCTGTACATAGTGCATTCAGTAGGTAAACAATGAAGGTAAAATAACAATAACCTAAATAAAAGACGTAAAGCCCATACATCCACATAAACACAGATAGTAGTGCAGAGGTAAGATGGTTAATGGGGAGGAAACACCAGGGTGTACATATGGGTTTTGAGCCTTGATTTAAAGGCAGAAATGTAGGGAAATCACATTTCTCAGGTGGCAGTTGGTTCCACAAGCACAGAGCAACTAGTACAAAGTACATTTCTGAGAGTTGTGCCAGTGGCATGGCTGTATACGCTGGTCACCAAAAGAAAGTGATTGTCTACAGTAGCTCAGAAGAGAGTGACATCTCAATTCCACTTAACGACACCACTGATGAGAGTTCAGATGGCCAGAAAGATGATGATGGTGACTTTGTCATTGTGAGCTTTGCAGGTAAAACCATTAGATCTGCTAGGCCTTGTTTAAGAAAATTGTCCTTCAATCTTTGTCAACTATTTACTTTAAATACACCTTAAATAAGTTATTGTCTAATGGATTTGTCTTGCATTACAGTTTATGAGATATATATCAATGGCACAATTCACCCCATGGTATTCTCTCCAACCGCACAACTTACACCACACCGGGAGCAAGTTATGCATCAAGACAACTTTTTTTTCCGAAAGCTATATTTCTTCAACAGTTTATTCCAGATCCAAAGTTTTTATTGCCAGGAATGCACAACACCCTGAAATATATGTACATATTTGAGTTGGAGACTTTACTGTCAAGGCCTTACTTTAAAGTCACTTTGAGTGAAAAGTTGCACAACTTAGGCCACTCTCCCCTATTAAGAATTAGACTTTTTTTTCACTGTAGACTTAGAAGTGGACGGTATAATAGTAGAGATGGCTTGGTTCATTAGATTTCTTGAACAATCGTTGAAACTGTTTTTTTTTTAATTGAGGGTAATATGTAATAATGTTCAGTCATCTTACACAGAAGGCTCAGCATTAATCTAATTCACTTCACGCCCATAGGGAGCGGTGTTGTTGGTTTTGGCAGGAGGACCACATAAATCATATACTGAGTGATAATATCAATACTACTGTGGAGCATCATGCAATGGGCAGCTATTAATGTGGACAGCCTGAAAGCAACACATTCAGGCCAATGCATTGGCATGCTGAGCTGTAGCAATAACTTTGAAGTTTAAAAATTACCCAGTTTTAATCCCAAACTTTTTTTTAAAGTTATCTTAAACATGTACTTATCACCTTATATGAATCACTGCCGTCTCTAGAGTTGAGGTTGTGCATTCATATCAGAGATGAATCACATACATTTAAGAAATTCTTCTTCAAAACAAACATAAAACTGCAAAAAACAACCATGCTAACATTTTCTCTAGAATACTGTTGAAGCAAACTTAAGACTTGCACTCATGACTGCAGTCTGGCTCTGTGGTAATCTAACGTGTTGTAAATGCTAAATCAATGTGTTAGGCTCAGGAGATCTGCTGTAAATATGTTCTCTATGTTATGGCGCTTTTCCACCGCACATGTAGCTCGACTCGACTCAACTTGGTTTGGTAGCAGCACGGGTCGTTTTCCACCGCAAATAGTACCTCCTCCTGAACGTGGGCGCGGGGTTGTCGTAAGGGGCTGAAAGCCTACTCCGGAGCAAAGTAGCAAAGCAGAAATTACGAGCAGTTGTTGCACTATTAACTGAACCAACCGCCAAAAACACGGATGAAAAACGTTTATGAAATACCCCCCTTGTATCTGTTTGCTAGTCTCGCAAAGCCAGACCAAACTACAGCAAGTAGTATGGTCTGGAAGCACTCTGTTTAGAGCCGTCTATTCGGGTGGGGAAACCGGGGGAAACTGGGCTAGCCTGTTTGTATTTGTTTAAACCAATCACAATCATCTAGGGCGGGGCTAACCCCGGGAAGCAGCAGCGGTGTCCTGCAAAATAGTGCCGGGGGGGGACTTATTTTGATGGAACGTCTTCACGTCCAGATACTGTCAGAGAAATGGCTAAACCCGCAAACGCCACACAAAAATTATTAAAGACAAAAGGAATATACATAGTGTGTTGCTTTCTAACCAGCATGTCAAGACACCATACATTCTAGCCCCCAAGGAGCTCACGGGATAACTTAACCGGAGTTAACTAGCCACGTAGTGTTATCTCTGGTAACATTATCATCGGTAGTTGAGAGGCAAGGCTACGGCGGTCGAGTAGAATTTTTAGCATTTGAGAACTTATGTCACCACCTCCTATCGCTGTAGTCAGAGCCGTAGTCCGTCTGTTTACAGGCAGAACAGGGTTTTGACGTTGTGAGCGCTACACCAACTGCAGCAAGTAGCCGTAAGAGTTGCTAGGTGATAGTGGAAGCCGTTGGAATCTTTCCCCGTCGCTAAAACACCGCTGCTTAGTCCCTAATTCACCAAAGAAAGGGAACGGCGGATCTTAATCTAGCTGGTTATAAGGTCCGGTGCTCAATTCAAACCCCCACGCTTAATTTTCCAGAGTTTATGAGGGTATTTCTGCCCGGGGGTAGTTGTACAATGAAGTTGGACAGCTAGGCTAGGCTGTGTCCCGGACCACCGCCGCCAATATTATTAAGTATTGCCACACTTTATTTCTGTCTACAGTAATGTGACTTCTCACACCATGTGTGTGTGTGTGTGTGTGTGTGTGTGTGTGTGTGTGTGTGTGTGTGTGTGTGTGTGTGTGTGTGTGTGTGTGTGTGTGTGTGTGTGTGTGTGTGAGAGAGAGCACTGCACATAAGCACACGGGTTGACTGTGAGCGAATTGTTTCCGAATTTGAGGGGGATCACAATAGGGGAAAGCCAGCAACCGGAAAAGGAGGGGGCTGCGTCAGGGCTGCGTAGCTTGCCGCCGCAAGCGAATAGACGCTGGCGGAAGTGGTCATGCCAGACTATCTGTTTGCTAAAAGAAGTAGAAGAATATTGCTACGGGCCATTAAAAGGGGTGGTTGTTGTCCCGATGTGTGACTCTGCCACACAGTCAGCTGTAGGGATGCGACAAGTACATCCCTATGCACGTAAACCCGGGATAAAGTTGACTGTTTAGTGCTTGTTTCAGGATACGTGTTTTCAAATGCAAACCGTGTCTCAGCCTGAATATTTTATTGAGGTAATCAGTTCAGTCCGAGGCTTGTAATGTAATCGCTCGCTATCATGTCTGTCCCAGCTGGCTACTATTTAGCCTAACTGCTAGCTGCCCTACATGTCTCCTCTCGTATGTTAAAAGTAACTTCCCCAACAACCAACTCTGGGTGAGCTTAGCGAATGTATGGAGAAAAATTCGGATCTGTGATGCAAATCAAATGAAAGAAAGCCAGAGTAGGCTGCACGCGGCGTAAATACACTCAAAAGTCCCGGAGAGTTGGGGAGAATAAACAACAGATTGAAGCCGGTAGACCAGTGTTGCCAACTCTTCAGTAAGGAAAGTAGCTATTGGCTGTCCAAAAAGTCGCTAGAAGTCGCCAGATGACGTCATCGCCTAATTTGCATATTTGTAGACAGGGGTTTTATACAGTAATATTTGAATAGATGAGGTTCTAGTGTTATGAACGTGACAATCGCATAAACAACCAACGTGTCTAGCAGTAATCATAGCCTACATGCTCATGGTTTAAAAAAACACTGCATAACATTTTGAATTGCACTACTCGTAGACTGTAGAAGAGGTGGGAAAAGCTGCTAACTGCTAATAGTGATGCTAACGGATCACGAGCGGAGGTGTATCTCCTGCTCTGACCGCAGCTGGGAGGGGCTGCTGCGCGAGGACCGGGCCGTCTGTCAGTGCTCTGTGACGGGGGACGGGCCGGGAGGCTCCCGCTGCTCGTTGAGAAGCGTTAAAAGTGATATTTGCTTCGGCGAAAAAGTCACCAATTACACCAGAAAAAAAGCTAGATTTGTCGCTTGTCGCTTTTTGAAAAAAAAGTCGCCAGGGGGGGCTGAAAAGTAGCTAAATATAGCGACAAAATCGCTAAGTTGGCAACACTGCGGTAGACTCTGGCCAATCAGAAGCGTCGGCAGACGGCCGGCCACTGATTGGCCAGACAATAGTATCTGGCCAATCAGTGGTCGGCCGTCTGCCGACGTCACCTTTTAGCATCGGCTCAGCCCAATACTATCCAGCTGCAGCCCCGGAGACTAACACCCTGGCGTGACAACAACACCGTGGCGTGACTACAACACCCAGGCGTGACAAGTTACCTGTAGATTTTATTTTTGCAACGTCATAAACTTCTAAGTTGTAAACAACGTCAAACAATAACAAGACAGCAGACCGATGCTAAGTTTGTGTTATTTATATTGTAAAGTATGCCTACACCTACCTGCAGTTCTTGACCATGCAAATTCATATCAAGTGGAATATTTTAAGCTAATTTTCAGGTGACCCATTGATACATAATGACAACTGATCAAAAGTGCAATATTCATTTATGTCGGGCAATAAAATGACAATAAAATCTAAAATTACTGGAAAACAGCCATAAGTGGAAATATGCATCACCTATATTTACTACAGTCATGCACTTACCTCGGGTAGCAAGAGTATTTACAAAATATATAGAAGCTGCAGTTTATGGCGCTGTTGATAATTTGTCTTTGATCAGATTAAATTTAATTTAACTTAATTTATGTTTTGTGTATTTTGTATAGTTTCCCCCCTTAACCCTCATGTCTGCCAGTTGAACCAAACACTTTCACTGTTACAGCTCCCAAGTTGCCTGAATAGAAATGCTCTTATCACAGAGGCCTGTGTGATTGAAACAGATTTCCCTGGATTTCATTACAACTTCAGAATGCTGCTCTTTGCAGCGATGTGGGGATATAAAATATTAAAACCTCATGAAATAAGTTTATATGGGGGTTTTTAGTGGACAACTGAGCATAACTTGGAAGCCCAAATATCACTAGCTTCACAGATTTGAATTTATCTCATGTTGTATTGTTACAGTTCCCTCTGTTCAATCTTATGTCCTACTTCAGTAGCCTTATGGGAAATACTAAGAGACCATTACCAAATAAACGGGAAATTATTTCCCTTGACATATCTGTATTGTTAGAGTGGCCTGTTTGGGCCTGCTGGGCTGTGTGTGAAGGGTTGAGGAACTGATTATTCATTTGTGATATCTGATTGTTGTTTGGTTGACTGGTCGTAATAGTTTTTATTTTATTTATTCATTTATTTTTCGTTTTGTTGTGTTCCCTCAAAGTGATGAGGTGACGGTCATCTGGTTTCTCCCTTCAATAGTTTAATAAAGGACTGTAGAAAAAACCAAAATGAGAGTTGCTTTATTTATTCTCTTCAATCACATAGCCTACTTTTGCTTTAACTATATCCATTGTTTAATGCTGTTCATTGTTACTTTTTCCAACCTTTAAAAAGAGTTAAGTTAGGTATTCACAGGTAAATGGCTCACCCTGGTGCATTTGTATTTCAACTAACAGAAGTTGAAAAGTGCCTGTCAAAATAGCAATAAAAACAACTTGAATTTGAAAGGGCCTTCTTTGTTCAGGTGGGATTTTAGAGGCGATGATAGTGATTTAGCAGCCTGAGCTTGTCTGGCAGGACATTTCACAGCCTAGGTGTCCTGACGGTGAAATCCAGTCATCTTTCATCTTGAGCCCCAGACTTAGAAACTGCCGAGAGCCATGCCTGTGGTGCTAAAGCTGCACCCAGACTCATGAGGGGCCAAAAGGTCACATACATGGCTGAGGGCAAGGCCTTGACAATCGATAAAAGTAATCAATAAAATTGTGACAGTAAAAAAAAAAAATCTTGATTGGTTGCCAAAGTGGGTGTAACATGGCTCCTTCACTTAGTCCTGGCCAAGAAGCATTGCTTGTATTAAGGCATGACAGGTAGAAGACATGAAGACATAAAAGCATGTACGAATCTCTCAATAGTAGGACAATTTCATCTTGGCAGGATCCCTAAGTTGAAGAAAAACATAACTGGTTCAAAATGAGGAATGCCACCCTACATTTATGCTTGTTTTGAATGTCAAAAGGACTTTTTGAAAAACATTCAGTAGAAGTGAAAGGAGTTTCAGCTTTGTCAGATTTGAACAGAATTTATACTCTGAGGAATGTAGTCCAGTTCACCAGCTGAATAAGTTGTGTGAAACAGCTTACTTGGAAAGGAAACATCTGTATGCCTGTTATTTATCAAGTATTGAGAAAAAAATTGGTCACAGAACTGACCTTGGTGTATATCGCATGGAACTTAAGAGGTGAAGGGATCACGGTCACCTAAAGAAATTATATTCTTGTCATTGGTTATATGGAATTTCCCACAGTTCCCCACTTTTCATTTAAAGGCCAGGACACACCGGTCCGACTACCCGAAAATGGAGTCCGTTGTTTCAGGCAGCTCCAGTCTGCCCGTTGCGGCCAAAAAAGTGCCAAGAACACACCGAGCTGACTACTGACTTTCCGTACACTCTGCGCTTGCGCGGGACGTAATTTCTCTATAACAGGCGCTAATCTGTATTGTGGCCCCAAAAAATACGGAAGCCGGAAATGATGGTACAGCTCTCTAGAACATAAACATAGATAGAAATACGTATTTATATGTATGGACCATAAAGAGCACCATTTTTAGCAGAGAGTGTCGAGCATGATGTCGAGCAGTCAACAAGGGTTGATGCATGTGAGTACTCGCTGAACGAAACAAACAAACACATTAAAGCAATGGCTAACTATTGTTAGCTGTTTGTGCTACCCGCCTCACTTCTGGGCTTCGCTGATTCGCTAGCCCTCCACCAATCAAATTGCTCCAACTGAAAGACTGCCCGCCGCCGATTGAACATGTTCGATGTCGGCTCAAAAGAAGCCCGACGACATCTACGACGACCGACGTCACGGCACACACCAAACAGATTCGTGTCTCCGCCCCTTCCAGACTCTCCGACGGTGATTATCGGGCCGGTGTGTCCTGGCCTTAAAATGATCTATACGTTTGATTTGGATGTTTGGAGGGATGGGGAAACACTTTCACATTTTTCACATATACTTGATCTCTATTGAAAGCATGCTAGCAGATAATTGAAAGTTTGTTATTATTAGAGTTGCTTAGAAATTATTTTTCTCTGGAACCTTTTGAGATAAGAAGCGATGAGTATATGTTCTCAGTAAGTGAGGAAGGTTGAATCAAGGTTGGCTTTCTTCCGAGGAGGTTATACTGAGGTGTAAAATATGGGACACAACCATTAGTCCTTGAGTTATTTACAACAAAGAAGGTAGTTTGTGTTATAACCTTTGTGCCCTGTTTGAAGAATTTAGTAGGTGTAATGTCTGGTGCACTGGTGGACGTGTCATGTGTGATTAAGTGTCCATTAGCTCTTGTGGAGAAAGTGACTGAGCCAAGTGAGGACAGGTTATTCCAACACAAGTGAAAGTCAAGTAACACCCAGAATACACAGGATGTAAGCCACACACTTTTACAAAACTTCACACTGAGCTGGAACAGAGAGCTGCCTGTATTTGTCTCATATGGGAGACGGCAAACTCCATTATTTTTGTGTTCTCTCCACCACGGAATGCACCCCACAAGAGGCTTCAAGTTTTAATTAAATGGAATATTTATACACTGCGGATGTTCAACTTTCTCACTCTCTCAACATGCGGGCAAATAGGCGACACAGTTTAGAGTTAGCCAATTAATTACAATTTTGTCAAGTCACAGCAATTTCAGTGATTAATTACTATGTTCTCTGGAGTATATTTTCTGGTTAAATACCTTGGGAATATTGATGCAAAAAGATTTCAGCTTCACGGCAATAACAGTGTTCACAAAATGATGATTAACTTTTTTTCCTTTAAAAAAATATATATACAAAAAGATATAAACATATATATATATATATATATATATATATATATATATATATATATATATATATATATATATATATATATATATATATATATATATATATATATATATATATATATATATATATATATATATGTATATATATATATTATATATATATATATATATATATATATATATATATATATATATATATATATATATATATATATATATATATATTAAATATAATATGTATGTATATATATAATCATAGTATGTATATATATATACGTATGTGTGTATATATGTGTATATACATATATGTGTATATATATATGTGTGTGTCAGTGCTCGCCATCGCCCATCATATGGTCTGCTGGCTGCACCAGAGGAAGCCACAAGAGAGCAAAACCCCCCAAAAAGGCGAAGACATACATATATACATGGATTAACCAGCCTATGGTCTATATATATATATGGTTCATATAGTGTTAAGAGTATAAAATATGTGTGTTCCTAGTCGGGTGGGTGTCATGGGAGACAGGATATATATATATATATATATATATATATATATATAACCCCACGACCACTAGCTATATATATAGGTATAGTTATGATATGTGTCCGTCTTAAACCCTATTGAGCATTTTTGGGGCCCAACGGGAGATGGAGGAGCAAGGACTCAACCGCCGATGTGTATATATATATATGTGTGTATATATATATATATGTGTATATATATATGTATATATTATATATGGTGTGTGTCGAGTTATTTTGAGGGGACAGTAAATTTACACTGTTATACAAGCTGTACACTGACTACTTTACATTGTATCAAAGTGTCATTTATTCAGTGTTGTCCCATGGAAAATAAAAGAAATATTTGAAAATGTTAGGGGGACTCACTTTTGGGATACGTATATATTGGGTTTTTTTTTGTATAGACGTTTATATGTATTTATTTTAGATATGACAACTATTTACAGACATAATGATCACATATTTTACATATTTGCTCACTTATATTCAAGGTCAAGTTTTACTCTCACTTTAAAAAAGGAAAGACATCAGACCTGTTAAAGGAATATCTTGAACCTGAAAATTCAAGGCATCAAACAATTAAAAAATTATTTTACTTTAGACTCTTACCCGTTCACGTTTTTATCAAGCCATTTAGGTATAGTGGTAGAATTAAAATAATCTTCTTAACATTATTTGAATGGGTAAACAGTATAGCCTTGATTGTCCACTCCATAAGATAGTCTTGATTGAAAGAGACAAATATCTAATTATGATTATAGTTTACAGAAATGAAAGAGACACATATATATCTATGATTATAGTTTACAGAAATGAAAGAGACAAATATATATCTATGATTATAGTTTACAGAATTGTTTTAGAAGAATAATATGTAATCAAAATACATTAAAGGTCAGGCAGCTTTTACATTTCAATATTAAGAAATAATTTCAGATATTAAGTTTTCTGTGCATATGTAATTTGTAGATATATTCCATCATGCTGCTTTTTGTCATTGGCAAGCATTGTATGACTCGTTAGTATGCAGAGCAGCCCCGCACCTCCAGCTTCTCTATTTGCAAAGAAGCCCTTGTAAAATCAAGCACCTGCGGTGAACTTGTGGTTTGATAAACTGCCTGGAATTAATCTCGTATGGAAATTAATAATCATTGTTATTCAATAATGAATGGAGGCATCGGGCATTTCTTGAACTATCTTCTGAGTTATTTGTTTTCGTTTTATCCTGCCTGCAGTTTACAGTTTACTCTGCAGTGGTGTGCTTGACTGCTCTCCAGCCATTCATCAAGGCACTGCTTTCCATTATTTGGTGCAGTCAGCTGAAACTGAGAAAGGCTTTTGGGGTGGTATGGCTCATTCTTCCTCCACTAACTCTCTGCTCTTCTCAACAGAGATGTTCCTAGTATTTTTTCACCCTATGCCCTGGAACAGTGGTCAAACTGGTCATTAGAAAAGTCAGTGGAATTCTATATGCAACACGGTTCCCAAATAACCAGGCTTTCAGACATGGTTTCCCAACATGCTGGAATTTTTATATCAAGTGAGACAAAAAGACATTTACACATCATTACTAATGATAAAACACTCAATTTACATTCATTGGCTCACTCTCTTCCTTTCAAGTATAGTCACAAACATGTCTATCTCCCTCATATTAACATTTACTAGATAGTATACCCACCCATTCCACAAGACTCGCAAAAATCAATAACCAACATATCATATTTTTGGCTTCTAATATTGGCAGACTCGGATTCCATCAGGCTTCGGTCTGAGCTGCATTCTGATAACAGCATGAAGGGAGTCTGGTTGAGATGAAATGAAACAGTTTATCATTAAGGCAAACTCAAAAAGCATGCCATTGTGAACATCTTTATTCATATGTATTCTCTATACCTGCTGCCAAAGCCTCATCCCATGCTGAGATATATAGAGATGACGAGCAGAAATCTATATCAAATCTGTGCAATAACAGACATCGGTTTCTGCGGCTCCCCTTTAAATTCTGACCATCAAAATATTTGTGTTTACGATGAAGATGATATCTGCTCTCCTTCATTTACATTTCTACTTAATTTCAGCTGTGCAGGTAAATATTTTGATTCCGGAGGCCGTATCGCTTGATCCCGTATGAAAGTTAATGTCACAGTGGAGAGATGTGTCAGCCGCATTGTGACTGTGTGCACCACAGCAAACAACTTGACTAATCTGGTGTGTGCTGACATTGTGACTGATGATCAGTGTGTGCTGCTGGCCCTACCTGAATGTGGACCATAATCTCAAGGCTCAGGGTGAGATTGCCAGTTGCAGCCTTCACTGGCCATGTGACTAAAAAAAATATTGTGAAAAGGGGAAAGCACTGCCAAGGGACCAATTATAGCTTTAAGAGTATAAGGCCCATAAACAGGCTGATGTTGGAATTGTTTTTGAAAAAAAATGTAAAGCACTGCCCACAAGACAAAAAAAATTAAAAAAAACGCTTGGATTTTGATTGATTAGGTAAATTTTTATGTAAAGATAAGTTCCCTTTTTTAGTTCAGGGTTCAGGGTGCATCACTCCATGTTTTCAATCTTAACCTCCCTTTCTCAGAAGCTGTAGAGAGACTGGATTGAAAAGAGGGAGAGGCAGAGACTAACACTGATGTGACTTATCACATATTGAATTTTTCTTTTACTGAAACACTTCATGATATCCATGGATTCAAGGAGCAGAGTTGGCAGCATAGAAAAAGCAAACGCTGATGGTATTCATGTTTTAGAGGGCGCCAGCTCCTTTCATCAAGATGTCTCGGGTAATACTCGATCTTTACCTCTCCTATTTGTTGTCATGGCTGTCAGGTTGTATGTGCACTGTAAATATGTGCGAGCTGTCAACCTGCAGCTGGCCTTGACTGACAGGAAGTTGTTCCCTCTCATATGATATAATACATCTGAGTGCTAGGAAATTGAAAGATACGTGTAAAAATGCCTATTTATGAAGGAAAAATGACTATGGACAAAGGTGTAAAAATCCAGGATCTAGGCCTCAGTATTTTATTTGAGTAAATTGACAAGGCATGTTGACAGGACAGAAAAAGCGGGAAGAAGAGAAGTCCTTCCCTACATCACAGTATTATATTGTCTAACATGTCTACTGATTGGTCGAATGTTGTTGTCAGGCAGGTTTCAGAGTCCGTCCTCTTGTCCGATACCAGATATCATGAAGTTGTCCTCCCCCGGCCCTGAGAAGTTACCAAGACTTTGTTCTAACTTAGGAATGTATCTTATCTGATGGGAGATCAGCTTCAGTTTTTATTGCTCAGCCTCCAAACTGAGACTGAAGTGAATCATTTCTTAAAGTCAAATGTGAAGAATATACAACTTGTTTAAATTGATTATACAAGAGTAAATGCATATTAATGGGGGGGGCATAATATCACAAATTAGAGTTTATTTTTTCTAACAAAATATATACAGCAACAGGCCCGGTTCTAGACAGTTAAATTAGGGTGGGCCTGTAGAAATGTTAGGTGGGCACACTGGGCAGAGAGACCAAAGATGCGAGTGTGCGCGCAGAGCGCGCAAGCCGAATTTTTTTGCCCTTGTAAGATATCTGCGTCTGCTTTTTGGCACATTTACTAAATCTGAGGAATTTTGTGTGAACAAATAATTTGGAGACACTGGGTCGGATGAATTAGAAGCTATTGAAGAAAGACACATGGATTTTCCATAGAAATATAAATTTGAAATAAAATATTATGCAGGATCCTCTGGGATGGGCTTGGTGCTCTTTTTCTTTTACGGGACATATTTTTCTGTAATATAATGAATTAATTTAAATGCAGTGAGAGGAACAAAGCAGAAGAACTCTGTTGTCCAGTTATCTTTTTTTCCACAGATGAGGCTGAAATAGGCTATAGACTACAGTATACACAGTGCATGGCAACTGAGGGCAGCCCCATTTTCAAAAAAATTTAAATAAACTCAATGCACACTGTGCATGCCATGGACTTGAACGTGACGTGATCAGTTAACCTCGGATTACCTCCCAGATGAATTGATTAAATTATTAAGCTATTAACTATCTACCAAAACACTGTATTCCTTTTATTGTATGATAATTTACATTTGCATAATGTGATGTTGATATCAAACACACAAACTTAAAAAAAAATAAATAAATAAAAAGAAAAATTGGGGGGGCCCCCCTGGCAGTCGGGACCCTAAGCAACCGCTCATTCGCTTATGCCTCGGGCCGGCTCTGCTGACCAGTGACCACTATAAGCGGGTGGGTAACTTGAAGGCAGGCTGTCCTGCCCGGTGCCCACCCAATAATACAATTAGAAGCAATGCATGGTAATGGTATATTCTTTAGTATTAATTAATTGTCTGAATTTTATTTGACATTTTCTTGGACAGCAAATGAACAGGTCCCTCCGATAGTGGGCCTGGACTTCCACCTTAAAAATAAATAAATAAATAATAATAAAAAAAAAATGTTTGATTGGGTGGGCACAGCCAACATTTGGGTGGGCACGGCCCACCCTGGCCCCTGGCTAGCGCCGGCCCTGTACAGCAATGCCCAGTACTAAAGCCTTCTAGCCTGAAGAACTTACATGTTTTGTGTTAAAGGGAAGGTCTACACGCTCCCTCCCCCCTTCAATGCATTTCGCAAACGTGAATGGTTTATTCCTTATTTCATCACTGCACTTCACTGAGTTGTTTTGGATCATCAGTGGAGCAGACAACCTTCATACCTCCATTACTTCTCTCAAAACAGTTTGTTCCCTTTCACCAGAATTCACTTTCTTAGAAGCTTTTATTGTATATTTCCTTACTTGCCGTATTTATTGTTTATTTACTTTTAAAGCCACAGTGTGTTGATTCTGTTTTATTCCAATGTTACATTGTTGACAGCTTATAGCAGTTTAAATTACAGCTAACCTGACATAGTAATAATAATTTGGATACCAACTGCAAATTGTGTTGTGTTGTCAAATTACCCAAGTGCAAAAAAAAGATGACGATAAAAATTATAAATACTTAAAACCTTAACAGGTACATTACAATGTATAGGCCCTTTTCACTCCCATCATTTCGACATGTTGTAGAAAGGATTACAGTTATTAATAACATTTAAAATGGCTGTATTGTAGTAATGAAGTGTTATAATAGTGACATGACAATGAGCCAGCATGCACAACATCAGGGTCCTGAAATTTAAGCGGGTAAATTGAATTCAGCCATTATTGGCTGTATGATTTACACCTGTGCTTTTGCTTACTGTGACATGAACACATTTGCTTGAGACAGATGTCTGTCAAAGTTTGTCTCAACAGACAAAATAAGTGAAAACCCATGTTTGGTTGTCCAATGGGCGTTTATGGTCTTAACTATTACTTTCAAATGATTACTCAGATTCTTGTTGATAACATTCCTTGTGTTTTTACCCATACTACTTTGTTCAAGAGGTAACACCCCTGTATTACCAATTTGTTATTATTTTCTCCTTTTTAATTATCCTGGGATTATAGCAACGCAAGATATTAACTGTTTATATTCCTCTTAGTTGTGCTGTTAAATCGCCACCACATCTTTTTGAATAAAATGTGCCACAAGTTATACAAGTTCATTCAATATGTTGTTTGGAATATCTCCTTGTCACACATCTGAACATATGCTTCTTTAAAGCAAGGTCAGTGTACAGGGTCAAAAAGCACAGTGTAGAATTCTTGGAGCAATTTCTAGTTCAGTGACTTTCCAGAATATCGTTTGACACTGCACTGCAGAAGTAAGGCCGACCACCCTCCAATCACCATCTCAAAAGAAATGAAATACGCTTTGTAGTTGGCGCTGGGGATTACGTTTCCACAGAAAGGACAGCATTTGCCACACTCTACACTGCTACAGAATGTGCAGAAAGTGGAATTTCATGAATGTATTAGGTGAAGCCCATGCTAGCTGCAGTGCACACAACAGCACACTAACCTACACTGACACTTTTTTATAAAGAAAAAACTCACAATAAGGGTGTACTTCTGATAATTCAAACAGCCTTTATTGGCCTTGGAGGCATAATTAAAAGGAATTTCAGATTCAGAACAGATTTTTGCTGAAACAATCCTGCAGAAAGATGAGAGTTCAATTAATTTGTTAAGATTGCATTTTTTTCTGATTATTTTTGTGAATAGTAAGCATTGTACACTGGAGACAGACAGCAAATATAGTTGATAGACGGTGGGGTACATGATATGACAACATTGTTTTAAAGATATGCAGGAACTGACGACAACACCTCCACATTTCCCCACTAACAATGTATGCACATTCATTTCTCCATTGCTGGTAGTGATTTACTACCTTTCTGACATGTAGCGAACTGTGTTTGAATTACTGATGGTGACATCTTTTTTTATGTGATTGTGTGATATTGGGTGTATTGAGAATATAAGTAATGTGCGCTGTTGAAATCATTTTCCATTTACTTTTTATAGTCATCCTCACTTTCACCTCTTTCTGACAATGGTCTCAATTAGGACATTCAAGTTCAAGGAAGGTCCACAAAACTTTGTCTGTCACCGCCTACTATGCTTTCCAATCCGGGCTGGTTTAATGAGGCAGACAGCTGCTCCCTTAGTAGAAATGTCCCTGTGGTTAACTGTACCTTGGAGTAATAACGGAGACAATGTCACCTTCAAATAACCACAGGATAAACAAAACAGCCTTTTGAAATAAAAAGAGAACATGCACAAAGATAAGCTTGTGGACAGTGGAATACTCCCAACCAAATACAGCCCATTCAGCTTCAAGGCAAGACAAGTTTATTTATGTAGCACAATTCAAACACAAGGCCACTCAAAGTGCTTTACAGGGGCAAGATTAAAATACATAAAACACATTAGAAGACATTTAAAAGCGAATGAAAAGAAGTAAAACATTTAAATTAAATAAAAAGTACAGGTTAAAATGGAAACAGAAAAGTCTTCAGACTCGATTTAAAAGAACTGAGGGTTGCAGCAGACCTAAAGTTTTCTGGGAGTTTGTGCATAAAAACTAAAAGCTGCTTCTCCTCGTTTATTCCTAACTCTTGGGACTGTAAGTAAACCTGACCCAGTCGACCTAAGGTCTCTGGACGGTTCATAACGTATCAGCAGATCAGTAATGTATTTTGGCGCTAAACCATTTAGTGCTTTATAAACCAACATCAGTATTTTGAAATCAATTCTTTGAGTGACAGGAAGCCAGTGTAAAGACCTCAGAACTGGGGTAATGTGATCCACTTTTTTGGTCCTAGTGAGGACTCGAGCAGCAGCGTTCTGAATTAGCTGAAGCTGTCTGATAGATTCTTTTGGAAGGCCTGCAAGGACACTGTTACAGTAGTCAAGTCTACTAAAGATAAATGCATGGGCAAGTTTTTCTAAATCTTGCTGAGACATAAGTCCTTTAATTCTTGATATGTTTTTAAGGTGTGTTTCTAATGTGTTTCTTGAAATTCAAGTCGGAGTCTATGACAACACCAAGATTTCTGGCTTGGTGTGTAGTTTCTAGCATAACAGATGTAAGCTGTGCACTGACTTTTAATTGTTCATCTTTGGCACCAAAGACAATTACTTCAGTTTTGTCGCTGTTCAATTGAAGGAAATTTTGGCACATCCAATCATTGATTTGTTCAATGCACTTACTCAGTGCTTGTATCGGACTGTAGTCTCCTGGTGATATGGTTATGTAAATTTGTGTGTCGTCTGCATAATTATGGTAGCATAATTTGTTCTTATTCATAATCTGAGCTAGTGGGAGCATGTAGATGTTAAACAGAAGAGGCCCAAGAATGGAACCTTGGGGGACCCCGCATTCAATATGTGTCCGCTCAGATGTGAAATTGCCTATTGACACATAGTAGTCTCTGTTCTGTAAGTAGGATTCAAACCAGTTTTGTACAGTTCCAAAGAGTCCAACCCAGTTTGCTAGTCGATCTAGTAATATGCCGTGGTCAACTGTGTCAAAAGCGGCACTGAGATCCAGTAAATCTTAAACAGAACTTTTGCCACTGTCTGTGTTTAAGTGGATGTCATTGAGGACCTTAACCAGAGCAGTCTCAGTGCTGTGGTGTTGTCGAAATCCTGACTGGAAAACATCAAAGCAGTTGTTCATTGCTAAGTAGTTATTTAGCTGTTGATAAACAGCTTTTTCAATGATTTTGCTTAAAAATGGTAGGTTAGATATGGGCCTATAATTGTTCATGAGCGATGTATCTAGATTGTTCTTTTTTAGGAGTGGCTTGATGACTGCTGTTTTCAGGGCCTGTGGTAATACACCTGTCCGAAGGGACATGTTGACAATTTGTAGAACATCTGAGGCCATACAGCTAAAAACAGTTTTAAAGAAGCCTGTGGGAAGAATGTCAAGGCAACAGGAGGAGGAGTTCAGGTGTTGTATAATGTCCTCCAGGTTTTTGTGGTTTATCAGATAAAATTGTGTCATTGCATTTGGATTGATTTTAAGTGGGCATAGCGATGACACATATGTTGAACTTTGTATTGACGCAGTGACAGCTTGTCTAATTTTGTGAATTTTCTCAGTAAAGAAGGAGGCAAATTCATTGCAGGCCCTCATGGAGAGATGTTCAGACGCTACTGACACTGGACGGTTTGTTAATCTGTCGACAGTAGCAAACAGGGCACGTGCATTGTTGTTGTTTTTGGTGATGATGTCAGAAAAGAAAGACTGCCTTGCACTTTTCATCTCTGAGTTAAAAGTGCGAAGTTTCTCTTTGAAGATGTCATAATGAACCTGGAGATTTGTTTTTCGCCACCTGCGTTCCGCTTTACGGCACTCTCTTTTTTCTATTCTGACCTGCGGGGCATTTCTCCAGGGAGATATTTTCTTACCAGAGACAACCTTCATCTTAGTGGGCACAATAGCATGTATAACACTTGTAATTTTGCCGTTAAAGTTGTCTAAAAGCTCAATAACTGAACTCAAGAGCACTACAGTTGTTGTTTACTGTTGTCATCCTTAAAAAGGGCCAGTCTGCCCAGGTTCATATTAGCCCTGCAACACTTTATCTTAACACACTGGCCTGCAAAAGAACATTGGTTTTAGACGTGTGTTTCCTGAGCTTGGCAGAGTTCAATAAAGCACAGGATAGAAACGCTTCTGCAATGTAACTAGGGGCACGACAAATACAAATGTGGAATAAAAAGGTGAAAAATCCAGCAAAGCTGGGGTGATTAGGCCTCATTTGGATGTCTTCTGCACACTGTTACAAGCGTCTGTATCAGGGCAAGGCAGCCGCTCGGATCGAAGGCCCACAGTGTCTAGGATTATGTGTCAATTTACCACCCAGCTGCAGCTCCGGACTCTACAGCAGAACATGACTACCTCTAATTAGGCCATGCTACCAATTAGGGCCCGGCAATAAGGCAGCGAGGGAGACACTCTGGGAGAGTAAAACCTACTTTTGTATCCATCACACAAAAAAAACACACTGTTTTCTAGCTCCAACAGCTGTCGAAGGCTGGACTCCACATCAACCAGGCTTTTAGTACGCTATATTTGGTTTTACGCTGATGTAATGAAGGCATCAATGTAAAAGAGCAATATGATGACAGAACTTAAATTCTGAAAGGTCTTGAGTCTGAATGGTACGTTAATGTGATAGAATGAAAAGGTGAAGAGAAGTCATAATTAGCACAAAACCTCAATCTATTCATGTCACGGTTACAATGACCTTAATCTTTGTCTCTTAATCCCAACAGGTAGCCAAGGTCAGTTCCCCATAACTCAGAATGTGACGGTGGTGGAGGGGGGCACAGCCAACATGACCTGTCGTGTGGATCTTAATGATAACACTTCCCTCCAGTGGTCAAACCCTGCACAACAGACCCTGTTCTTTGGGGACAAAAAAGGTGAGTAATAATCCTGGTGCATAATGGATGTAATGATAAAATGATGAGATATGATAAGGATGTCTGCGGCAGATTATATTAGTACAGAAGCCCTCTTCATCAATTTTACAAAATTGAAATGTACAAAGGTGTTTCAGCCTGCCTACGAGTACACACTCTGAGTGAATACATCAGGGTAAAGACAGGATAAGAGGGAAATGCAGTTATTCCTAATATCAAAGCAGACTTTTAATGAATTTGTCGCTTTTGATGTCCCAGGGCACAAACCTAACTTAAATAGACTGTTTTCGAATGGAGCTTTTGTAATCACGCAACACTGACAGCGTTGTTTACAACACAGTAACGCCTGTGGATCATGAGATGATTGGGCTTAATTAGCATTTTAGCTGCCCTACATTTGTATTGCTGTCTGGATGTCACTGAAAAGGAAGCACACCGTTGCAACCTCGTGAAACAAGGCCCGAGCCAGAGTGAATCATAATGGGCTCTCACCAGCTAAATCCAATTTAAAGGTGACAGAGGTCTGGAGTTGATAAATTGGAATTGGGGTGAAAGGCAGTACACAGCGGACTGGTCTTGTAAAGGTTGGGGTGTTCATCTTCAGTGTTTCTCACAGCATATTAGCCGTTTCATTTATGCTGTAGCTGCTAATACAATATCATTGGTTCAATGATTGACGATTAACTTTCCCTTTGAATAACAATTGATAGGGGGAGAGAGAGAGACCCCAGAGTGAACCAGCAGAATGAGAGTCAAAGTCTGGTTTGAAGGAATACTTTGTCCCTCACAAGTGATTTGATTTAGTAATGAGGTCTTAGGTGTTGTATTAGGTGGAATTACTTCCAACTACAATTAAACAAAAGTTAACTCATTCTTATACTCTAGTGTTAATGGTGTGAATGTGCCAATATAGTAAAACAAAAAATCATTGAACCTTTTAATTATTATTTGGTGTTCAATGGTTTTTGAAAAATCACGTTATTCAATCAGAAACAAACAAAAAAAGACATTGTTGTACCTTAAAGAGATGTTCCACATGAAGACTCATTTTAATCTTTTGGTTATTTCATTATGCCTAAATGAAGCCAGTTAAAACGGTCTTCTTCATATGTCCCATCCCCTGCGAATGCAGAGCAATAATCTGTATACCCACATGTAAAACCAAACCAGAATGCAGCTGGTGTATGCTTGTAAGGAAGACCTTGGAGAGCACCATATGTATGAGCCACTTTGCCCTTTTTGGGCCGCCATTTATATTGCATGACAGAATCCTTTTCCACAGCAATACGGACGACAAAATGAATGTATTCCACTCAGCAGAGGTTGCCAGGGCTAAGTGTGGGAACACTTCCTCTCCATCTCCTTTTAAACAGCCAAATGAAAAGCTTTATTGGCACAACTAATACGATGCCTGTGAGGCCATCAGGAGAAACGGGAGGCGTGGAACAACACAGGCTTCACGCGAGGAAGAGGGTGGGACACCTGGGAAGAAATCTCTGCTCTGCCAAATCACCAGTTAATTGCTTGGCAGAGGGTTGCAACTGTCCTTCTTCCCCCGTTTGTTGTGCCCTCTTGTATTAGCCAATGGAAAGTGTTAGATTCAACCTTGTGCTACCTTTCAGTCACTGTTTGATGCATATGCAAGTTTACCCCAATATCTATTCACAAAGGTTGTTTGCCATTATGTGTAATCAAAAGGAAATTCAGCTTTTACGGCTTTTGTTTTATTCATTATGCCCAAAACATATAAGTCATGATGATAAAAATACATCTGCTGTTCTGTCCTGAATTAAACAAAACGCTCTCTGTGAAATCTGCGCTCGCTCCTTCCCTCAAGCTCGGTATTAGAGATAAGGGCATTTGTCTGAATGTGTTTGGAGTTTGATATAAAATAGTGATGAAGGAAAGGGAGTATTAAAATTACCTTTTAAATCCTTTGGAACAGTAACAGTGGAGTAAAGAGAAACATATGATAACAGAGAAAAGCTGAGGTTCTATAAAATATCAATTGAGTTTGACAACTGCTGGGTAAACTAAGACACAATCTGATCTTTGCCCCGACTATAATTTGTTCCATTTTAATTCAGGTCTGAAAAAAAATTAGAATATGAAAAAAAGAGTTGCTTTACCAGCCAAGGAGAAAAGGGATTTATTTTTCTTTCCAGAATCTAGAGGACACACTGAATACTATTTATAAGTAAGCTTCAGTGTAACATTAACAAAAGCAAGTGTGTATCTTTTGCATCAAATATTATTCATACATGAGTGCCAGTAATGCAAGTCCTAGTATTTGATTGATGGAAAAGCTTCTTTGTCAGTGTCTTCTTAAACTGTGTGCAGGGCATTTGAATGACCTGGTCTGGAAAAAAGATATTAGTCATATGGTTAAAAGAAACAAACGTCCGACAATTTGTGTTCTTAGTCAACCATTAACCCCCACGTCCTCAATTAGATATTTTGCTTACTTGACAGTACATCTGCTTTGTTTGACCACAAATATGTGAACATGGGGTCATTTAAAGCAGTATCACCAATACATGATGCACAGTCAGTGATTTGTGTGGTAAGGACAGTCTCTAATAATTACAGGACTACTCCAATTAACCTTTGTTTAATTGAATTGCAACATGCAACCGAAGAAGGATCGCGATGGCGCACTATTAGTTTATAAACCCATTGAGAGTGCTCAGATACAGTTAAATAATCATAGAACATAATCTCAATGTGTCCTACAAGCTGTGACCTACAAGTTGTCTACACAGCAATGTCACATGTCGTCACATAGATCTGGAAGCAGGAAAGAGATATGTGGTTGCGGACGGGAAGGAGGAAATCACGTGCAGGAGACAGCTCAATGGCTTAATATATATTTGGTGAGAGTGTAAATGATAAGAACAGCCCTATATCTCATCCCCTCCCATAAAAGGGTCAGTCAAACCTCATCCAAGAGAGTGTTAACCTTGCTGGATTCCCAAAGCTAATCCATATGGGTTGGACTGTCTCTGCACATTTGTCTAAAGCCGAACACAGCCCTCCTCTTCCATCATGCCAGCTGCTTCATTGGCACGCTCCTCCTCATCCATTATGTATATCTGAGACTTGGTCGATCGTTGCCACCTCAGAGGCTTCAGACTACACTATGGCAAAGACCGGCATACAGATTCCTACACACCACTGTCTGCGACAACAGAAATAGATCCCCTTAAAGGTTGAGTCAGCGATTCTGGAAAAAGCTTGTTGTCAAAATTACCTTTTGTCTAAATCAGTAAATAAGTCCATATGATCCGCCACCTGTCCGTACCGTGTTTGCAAGATTAAAAACTGGTGTTAATACACAGCCTAGGCTCTGTAAACGTGCTTGTTTGTAGTTATGATGGACCACCTTTGTTTACATACCCTTACATACATAAGAGCCAAGGTGATGTATTAACACCATATTTCTTTTTCAGAGCGCACACAGTACAGACAGGTTGTGGATTATGAGCAGATATTCACTGAATTTGACAAAAACTGATTTTCACAAAGCTTTCTCAAGAATCGCTTGCTCCACCTTTAATAACCAGACATACAAATCATTCATACATTCGGCCAAATAGCGGGTACTGTTAAAGGCAGCGTCTCTGCGCTGCGCTGTAACAATGAGGAAATCGATATGGACCATATGCCTTTTGTAGAATTATCTCTTTTACATGTTGCCTGGGTTATGAGTTATTATTACTGAGCAGGACAAATGAAAGCAGAGCTGTCATTTGCTGTCTTCATTATGATTTACTGCCCGTTTGGCTTCTGTGGGAAAAGGATAAAACCTAAATGGCGATGCGGCAGTGAATGGTAATGACACTACTGGAGGCATTTGGGATGGAAGCAGAATCCTTTGTCAGATACAGTGAATATGAATAATGCAGTTAATGGGAAGCTACCTTAGGTTGCATGTCATAGGCAGCTAACAAATTGTCCATTTGATCTACAGTATCATATAAATACGTGCCGTGGCACATTGAACATCACTTTTCCTCATCTCAATTCCATCTCTCGAAAGTTTATGGTTCATCATTCATGACATTTAATTGGGGCATTCAGCCTGGATCATAAAGGTCACAAAGCAAAATTGATCTTAATTGGCTTGGAGTAATCAAAATGCTGTTATGTGCTTAATGAATGCTCTAATGTGAACATAAAAACATTCATTAGCTTGAGAGAATGAAGGATAATTACCAAGGATGCAATTACTGGAGTGAGCACCAATGAAAGCCCATTCAAAAGCCCATTCTAGTAAACACACAACATTTGATTGTGGGTCTGTTGTAAGTGTAGTGGACACTTGTCTCAGATATCTGTGTATATACGTATGTATTCTCAGTATTAGATTGACTTTAGCATATTCAGATGATAGAATATTATTATCATGAAGTTTATTTAATAAACGGATGTGTCAGGTGATCATTGCCCACATGTTCTTCAAATTTCTTTAGAAGTTTGTTCAAGTGTTTTGTTTACTTTTCAGTTGTTGCTGGTGAAAAAATGCAGAAGGGCTTTTCATGGTCACAGCCTATGTCCTCCTTCAGGGACTTGTGGGCTTTTAAGTGTACACTAGGTTCACTGAAATGTGAATCGAAACATTATGAGTCGCTTATGTGAAGAGCCACTCTTGCTCTGTGACACTGCACTCTCATGTATAATGTATACCAGCTTGTTATAATAATGAGGAAAAAGTTGTATTAAATTCATTTTAAACGTTTAAAACCTGCCTAAAGAATGTTTACAACATGACAAGTCATTGAATGATTTTTTATTGGAATATGTATTTGAAAACCCTATAATGTGTAAAACTGAATTAAAAACCAACATCATTATGTAACTCCACTGGCACTAAATGAAATTTAGAGAGTTAATGATACAAAGGGTCTCAAATCCCACAGTGTTCAATCAAGCTGATGTCAGTAGGCTGAAAATGGACGGACCAAAATATATTCATTCTAATTATTCACCACTTGAAGAGGGGACGTAGTATGGCTGCTGGGAGAAACCCTCCCTCTTTCCCCCGCTTCTTCAAGCGCTGAAAATGAGTCCAATTTGAGTAGCATCTGCTCTGTGGGATCTCTGAGAGTGCGGGCAGTAACAATGGCCCTCTGGAACAAGGCCCTTTCCTTCTCTTAATTGCAGCCACATGTGTGGTGGGAAACAGCCCCCTGCCTGCACCGCTAGCCCTGGAACGCATCCAGAATCGCCCACACAGTCACTGAGCAAGCACAGCCAGCAGCAAACACACTCTAATTGCAAAGAGTTGAGCGCCTGGCTGGAGAGCGAGGGGGGGTGCGCCAGGACCCTGTGTTCTCGCTGAAGGACAGCTAGGGCTTTCACATTCCAGGACTGGCTCAAAGTGGTTAGAGGCCATGCAAAATGGGCCAAATGGGGACACTCGGGATTGCGGATGTAACATATTTTGGCTGAACCCGGGAGCCATTGGCTGGCTTCCAAGACTAATGGATAGATGTAGAATGTCCTTTTCTATCTGTATTGTCAGGACATACTTCATCGTTTTGGATCAGAAACATTGGTAAACATCTGTCTGCTACTCAGTGGAGTGCATAAGTGAATGCCTTGTGATAAGTGCACTTCCAGTTCTTCTGCTTCCAGTTTTATCTGGACAGAGCTAAAATAATACATTTAACAGCTGTGTTTCACATATTTTTGGAAATTCAAATACTGTAAGTTGAAGCAAAATTGACCAATGTTGATAAACTCAACCTGACAAACTACAGTTCCCTTAGGACAACTCAGAATGGTCCCCCACTCACACGGTCGATGGTGCAAAGGGCTGTCAAGGAAACAAGGCAACCATTACTTTGAATCAAAGGGCCATAGCAACAGTATGCCTTGCCCTGAGGGGGAACCGTGGTGTCAGTTTTACTGATTTGAGACAGCCTTGGTAAGGCCTCCATCACGAGAGATGTACTGCACATTAAGCTGCCATGCTGCAAGGCTGTAGCATACACAAGGTCAGGGTGCTGATTTATGCTTTGTCCTAAGCAGAATGAACAGCGCGAGAGCTATCTAGGGTTTGAGGGAAATGAACCTTTTCATCACATTGATTTCCTAAAGCACCTGGAAAAAAGCTTTGTCAGCCGCTGGGTCTGATTGTGACGGATCTACCCACAATCTGGGCCTCTAGCCTGGATTGGATTCTACTAGTAAGGTTTCCTGGCCATATGCCGTTGGAGTAATACATGACACTTGTCTTTGGGTTATTCAAACCTTTGTACGTCTCATTCTATCAATATGTCATCGATTCAGTTGCTGTGTAGTGCCAGTGGCAAAAATGCATCAGTCAATTCCATCTTTTGTCTACCTGTAAGTTGTTTCCCAGTGACTACTTGTCGCACAAACTATTTCAATCAGTATTTCAGCTATACTGACAGTTAGGTTTTATTTGGTTTCGATTAGAAAGTGGTATTGTATGGTAGATGGAAAACATAAAGAGTATAGCCTACTTGGTACTTTAACTGTCATTTAAAATAATCAATAGTCTGGGTTTTTAAAGTGATACATTATCACTTTTAAAGGCATTATAAAGATGGTTATTTCATATAAACTACTGCTGTAGTCAGCTAAGGTGCATGTATCAATGGATAGGAAAGATGATTAGTTTTAGCAGAGAAATTGAAAGGCCACAGAAATGTCAAGCATGTCTCTTGTACCATAATCCACAGCTCTGATGTCAAGCCATATGCTCAATGTGTTCCAAATAGTTGTAATGATTGTAAAATATTGCTTAATAAACTACTATGGAGTTTAGTGGCAATGGTGCAACATGGATGCTCTAGCCATATTTGGCCAACACAATGGCTTTTTGTAACACATTAAGCACATGGTTGGACTACAGAGAAGTGGATCATGCCGCAGTAGTTACCGTAGTTAGTTTTTATATGTGCCTTTTGATTTTGTAATTGTGTTCTTTAATTGTGTTGATTTTTTTCCCGGAAATCCTTGTCAACTGTTGCAATGCACATAATACATTGAAGCTGATAAAAGGAAAATCATTTTACTCTTTTTACTGCTACAGATTTTGAGTCGAATATCACTTAACCCTGTGATGTCGGTTTATCCTTAACAAATCCCTCTTAGGAAACGGCCTTAAGATTTACCAGAAATGATCTTGCTTTGAGTAGCAAGGGGTTATAAAAAGAAAAGTCTGTCTCTCCCCGTCTTTTCCCTGTGCGTAGTAATGATAGGGCCATGGGAAGTAATGTATGTCATCTTGTCCAAAGCTTTGATCCTCCTCTCACCCTTTCCTTCCATATCTTTTGAGTTCCTGTATGATGTTTGCTTGGACCCCATCACCTCTCCAATGCATTCATCCACAAAAAATAAATAAAGGGTGCTTTGCTGGTTTCTGCCAGAGCCTCTGGGCATTCTCAAGCTCTGTACTGTAGTGGAAATGCTCAACTACAGAGAACATGAGGCAGCTTTGTATCAGGATGCGGTGTGCTGTAAGACTATCAAATGTTTGTATTAAGCCCCTTAGCACATAATAAGCTGGCACTCTGATGGCACAGCATGTTATTAAATTGTAATTCTTGCTTGAAAATTGTCTCATTTACGCTACTCTTTATTCTTGGATAACAAAGAGTCCCTACAAGAAACTCTTAGATCCATTACTATCTTTATAGCAGATCTGTATTTTTCTCTTTATAGTATGTGTGCGATTATAAGATAGGCATCATCAAATTATATGGTGTAATTGAAGCTGAAGAACTGAGTGATAATGACCTGTATCAACGTAAATCTACTAATCATTTGGGAGCCAATATAATTCAATTGTGTATCACATGTCTGCTGTGTATGTTTATCTCTAAAATCAAATGAAAAGAGGGAGCAGCAGGTGATTAATGATGTGCATAGAGATGTCTTCTTTATCTGACGCCATTTTACATTGGCGTCATGTTGATTCAATTCTAATCAACTCCAACTTCTGCTGCATTTTGTCAGATTTCCTCTGTGTAGTACGATCCAATATGGGTTCAAATAACTTCAGATGAGAGAGAGAGAGAGTTGGCCAGGTCTAAAAGGAGAGGATTAGGAATGTGTAATGTATTCAATGAAGAGCACCTTCCTTCCTGCCCTCTGTGGTTGGTCGCTTGTAGGAGCAGGTGATTCTGAATTTGAAATTGTATGAGAGATGACAAGTGCAAAGTGACCTTTTTCAGCTTAGCTGCTTGGTTTTCTCAGCTTCATGAGGGTGTAGTCACATCTGAATGAGAAGTGATGTTAATCCAGTATCCAGTATCTAAAAGGTGGAAAAATCATCATAGTGAAAATGATAGCGATGAAGCTTAACAAACATTATATTGAATTATTGGTTAGCCCTTATCTGCCCTGTATTCTGTAATTATTAAGCCTTTTTCACAGTAACGATATGCTAACTGGCCAGGGCAGGTTTTGGTATCAATGTTCAAAATGTGAGATTGGTAAATGTGTTAAAGTGAGTCTAAATCAATACCAATAATGTAAGTGATTACACCATAACAGATATTGTAATATAGGACAACAAGCTTTTTTCTGCTTCATTGCATACCACTGATGCCTCCTGTATTGTCGACAACTATGAATAAGACTGTCAGCCTAGAATGCAAATGTAAAGAAAATGTTTCCACCATTGGCCACACTATGGGTTTGCAGCATTTGACAACTATTTGTGATAAGTGAAAGCACGGTGCATTCACCCACTTTCTGGTAAAGATCATCTGCATTACCAATGGTACTTCTAACAGTTAATTACCATAGAAGAATTCCGCCAGCACTTGCCCATTAGTGAACTCTGTTTCTGTCTCTGTTTTTTCCTTCTCCAGCTCTGAGGGACCACCGAATCGAGCTGGTGCGAGCCTCATCGCAGGAGCTCACAATCAGAATCAGTGACGTCAGCCTGTCAGACGAGGGCATGTACACCTGCTCGCTCTTCACCATGCCTGTCAAGACCACCAAGGCCTTTCTCACTGTTCTGGGTAAGGATGTCCATTTTGGTCCGGTCTCCACAGGCCCAATTACTTGTGGCTAATTCGTCACACTCTGACAGCATGAATCCCTGCATAGAGCCTGTTGATTTACTTCACCATTCACTAAAATATCATCCATGCATTATATTTTCCCATTGTCAACCAGAATTATGGATGACAGATAAGCTTGTGAGCTAGTAGGGTTACTATATGTAATTGTCTGCAATGCAGCCACAAAAAACTTAGGACAGACATGTCTGTTAAAGGAAGTTCGGAAATAGTAGACTAATAAAAGTCAACTCCCATACACTGCTACAGTTACAGTACATGTATTTAGATGTACATTTGTGTTACTTTTGTAAGGCATCTCACAGCTGGGGGCAAAGTAGCCACGGCCATTTGGAAGAAAATATTTTGGGCCACTTTTAAAAATAAACTTAAAAATTCAACTTCAATTTAGATTATATATTTATTTTTATATTTAGTTACCATTTATTGTGAGTTATCTGTTTTTCATAATTAATTTTTTTCTGGTTTGTCAGTTGTTTATCATCCTATATGACCTTCCCTAAAATAACTAACTTTGGGGGGGGGGGGGGGTACAGTAAATGTTAAATTAGACCTTGAAACTGGGAGAAGAAGGCATGACTATCTCAAAATAAATAACTGTCAATCAGTTAATCATTTTATATTGTTGAAGGAATACCTATAACTCCACTCTGCGGGTTCCTACTCAGCTCATAATACACTACACATGTATTCAGTGTGCTATTTATAATTACATTTCCATGTGCCAAAGGAGTTCCAGGACGGCCGGAGATCAAAGGATTCACCAAGCCTGCCATGGAGGGGGACGCCATCACCCTGACGTGCACCACAGCGGGCAGCAAACCAGCCGCCAACATCCGCTGGTTCAGAAATGACAAGGAGGTCCAAGGTAAGCATGTGGATTTCACTGAGCGCTGTATCCCATTACCACTCGTACACCCTCCTAGAGACATCATTACTGTCAAGTCATTCAGCTGCTGCATTCCTTTGTGCTCATATTCTTGCATTGTTCCCCTGGCCGGGAGTTTGGCGCTACTATGATTCGCCTGGCACACAGCCAGCTTCGCTATGTTGTCGCTAGAAGCTGTCCAAATGTTGCTGGACTGTGGCAGAGCCGTCCACACATTTCACTACCTGACCAAGGACTGCCTGTTATTGATTCTAATTATAGAGTTAGGTGTATATCAACAGCAAAGTCTGCACAGCGTTCTGTTTTCTGTGTTAATGGCAATATTGTAATGATTTACTGTTGCAGGTTGATTATAGGAACACAAATCAATGCTATTGGTCATTATCAAGAAATTAAAATGTCAACTCTAGAGTTTTCTCTTGTGCTGATGCTTGCTTTAAATGTGCATTTATATAGAACAGAGAAACAGCAAATCCTCACGTTTGAAACCAGCAGATGTTTTACATTTTTGCTCTAGAAAAATTAGAAACAGTTGATTTATTGTCACAACTTTGTTCATTCCTTTAGCTGAGAGACTCACAGACAAAGTAGTTAATTCACAAATTGTTTGAATATTGGTCAAGTATGCTATTGGGGGGAATCATACTTTAGAGGAAATCTTTTGCTCCTAAACAGTCTTCAAGAGGAAGAGCCTCTTCAGAACCTGAGTGCATCAATGTACTGCTCACAGTTTGAGACAGACCGTGTGCCTAATGTTTTGTGTTCAGCTGAAAAGACATAGGTGTTAATTTGACCCAAGGTTTCAAATTATTTTTCCTTCCAGCCATAGCACTGTTTGCATGTGATGAGTTGGTCTTGCCGAGCTTTCAGTTGAATCTGCAGATGCATTATGTCATTTAACAGCAGCAATTACAGTAGATAAGTTAAATGAGTCAAGTAGGATTCAAGAGGGTACAAGAAAGGCCACATAACTATCTTCACCCCAAATGAAAAGAAAAGTGACAGAAAGAATGTATTAGGTAGCAGATGGCGCAGTGCATCAATGTGTACTACTGATCACACGTGGTTTCACTGTGTGCCTTACAAGCTTTCACTTTCTTGTATACCTCTTAGCAAACTGTCTGAAGCTCTGCAATTCTTACCGCTTTTATCACTGTCTCATTGCTGCTTTAAAGCACAAAAAAGATAAAAACATTAAGAAATAGGAATGGAATGTTTTCCTCAATTTATTGTCAGAGGTAAGCTGTGTGTGTGGAGTTCTTTAATGTAATGGAGCCTGCTGCAGCGACTCTGTGTGACAGTTGCTCTTTATTGAAGATTTGCACCACAGAGCTTCTTCTTGGTGGTTCTGTCTGTGTCTGCCCAACATGGCAAGATGATTGATGGGAGAGTGGCTGGGATATGAAGTTTGCTTGTTGAAATGACATGCACGTAGACTCCTGAAAGGCCAGTGGAGAGCTGGCACACAGCATCACAACAGGACTGGCTGTCCATCACAAGTAGAAACTGAGATGATTTTATTTTAATGTTTTTCTTTATGTCTTGATATATACAAATATAACTTCTGAAAGCTCAACACAAATATATTATTCTTAAAATGTGTGGACATATCCACAACTTAACTCATGGCTCTAACTATCCTTGTTTGTGGGTAAAAATAAAAATGTAATGTCTACATCCCACGCCAAAGTTAGCTAGCTTCACAAAATTTCAAAAAGGTAATTCAAATAAAAAGACAATTACCTACATTGATGTATGAATTGATGTTGGATATGACACTGAAGATTATTAGTATGTGATGAGTGAATATACACATGTTTTTTTTTCTTTTTTAAACCACTATCATCAAATCTATCTCAGCTGGTGTCTTGTTTGCTTTCGAGAGTTCTATCCTGCGTACCTTGGGTTTTATTAAGCCGCTTGGGCAAACAGACCTGGTGTGATGCACCTCCAAAGACGGATCAAGAACAAAGCGAAGACTCCAGGGCTCAACTTAAAAACTTTATTTTCATGTCAAAGTGTCAAACAGGAGGAATGTCAATCAGTTCTCTGGATCTTAGCCCTTTATAGATGCTACTATAAAGCGTCCTTTAGTGACTGTACTGGGAGCAGCGTGTTCTGCCATTGGTTTTTCCGTGGTAGATCTTTGCCATCAGTGTCTGCTGTCAGTCAAATAAATCCCCTCTGGGTAACCAGTCAACAAAAGCCCCAAGATGACAGCAGGTGTAATGGCAAAAACATGTTCTATTTATTTCATGCTCTGATGATTTGTTTTTTCAACTATTTATATTAGAAGCACACAGCATTACACACATCAGAATGCAACTGTCATCAAGTGTCAAATAATTTGCTTGCAGAGCATAGAGCCATACAAATGACTTGTGTCGCTGAGTGACAGCTTGGCTTCAAATTGTAATCTATTGAGGACAAACCCACTGTTGTTCTCATTTCATACATAAGGTTTTTCATAATGAAACAACAAAGCACATTCAAATACAGCACAGCTCCAACCTGGTGGCTAATTTTATATTTGGTTATGAAATATATCAAGACATCGTAAATCAAGGGGATAAATGTATACTGTATATTGTTATTTTGGTGTTAAATCTATGCAGTCCTTTATTTTGAATCAGCTCCCAGACTGTTCTGTAGGATCAAGCAGTGCACAGATGAAATATCACAAACTTTAATTTTTTTCTTTAATTTTCGGCACCTCAGTTTTGCAGCAAAAAAACACATCTCTATAGCCCCCTGCTGTTTGCTAATTGCTTATACCAAATGTTGCCAACCCATCGACTTTGTTGCAACTTTCTCAAATGTGAAGAGCAAGAAATGTAGCAACTTTCTCCAGTAAGTGGAGTAACATGTTTACGACCAAAGAATTCAGTTGGCTCAGCTGATTTATGTTTGCACTACAAGCTTCTCTAATCTAAGGAGATCTGATTAAAGTATTCAACACCTGTAGCCAGGGTGGGAAATTAGTTAATTAATTAATTCATTAGAGGCCTGAAAGCAATGGAGGAAGTTAGGTTGTGGATTAAAAAAGGATCAAATTGTTATGCCGGTGTTCCTTCAAAGCTAAGGACAACAACAAAAATAATACTAATATGAGAGGAAGCTGATATGTAAGTGATCAAAACAGACCTGACTAACTTTATCATTATTCTTATTAAACTATACAAGGCCTTCAAAATCAAAATTCACTACTGAAGTTGCACCATGTTAGAACAGACGTGGAGGTGGTGATTTCGCCCCCAGGTGCCTGAATGAAGAGCTGCTTGCCTCTCGGGGATCTGGTTCAAAGCAGGTGCACCGGTGCACATTCACATTCTTACGAAAGCTGCCTCAGCACGCTCTCTGGCAATGCTGGCAGCCGCCTTGGAACAGACTGACAGCTTCTCTTTGGCAGTTCTGAGGCTGCAGGCGTCTTGATGAATGTGAAGAAAAGCTGGAAAGATTTGTGTTTGACTCCACATATCTCCTTACTATGCCTCCTGTGTACTTCAGGGCCAAATGCAAGGCCTCTGACTTCACTGTTTACTCAAATAATATTTGATGTGTTTGAAATTAGGTTTCAAAAATAATCTCATTTGTGATGCATTAATCAATATGGGCAGTATATCCTGCAGGCAGGTGAGGTGTGATGTGAAATGGTGATTTTCCTGTTTCTTCTTCTTCCTCCATCATTTTGTTTGTCCTTGTCTTCTTGCTGTTTTTACTTTACTACGTTTCACCTTTTTCCATTTTATTGTCACATATACAAAATACAACAGTTATTACAGTAATATCAATAAAATCCAGTAAGATTGATTGATGCTAGTGTAAACTTAACATGGAAAGATAAATCAAAACAAAGACCAAATCATCAACCGTTTCCTTTCTTAGCTGATTAAAAACGTGTTTATTTTTTTTCATTAAGTAATTTTAATGAAAAAGTATCACTCTGAGATAATTGTAGTGAGTACACAAGAAGTACTATCATTGAATCTGAAATCTGAGAAAAAATACAGGTAGTAGAAGAACCAGATGTAGCAGTATTACTAGCAGTCATAGTAGTGGTGTCAATGGCAAGTCCAATAAAGGACACATCTCCCTGCAGATGACAAAATCAAAAAGACTCAGTAGAGTGGAACAAATGGGTCAGATCAGCCCGAAATGATGATGATGCCTTGCCCTTGCCTTGTGTGTGTGTGTGTGTGTGTGTGTGTGTGTGTGTGTGTGTGTGTGTGTGTGTGTGTGTGTGTGTGTGTGTGTGTGTGTGTGTGTATTTGTAAGTAAAGTGAGTATATATGTACATGTGTATTGATTGACCTGGGTTTGTGCTAGATGGAAGAGGAAGTGTGTGTGTGTGGGGGGGGGGGGGTTCTAAGGGGGTGAGGAGGGTATAGCAGCTCCAGTGAAAAGTCCTTTTGAGGCTGTTGTGAAGTAATTCCTTCGTCCCTTTTGAATTGTGCAGCTGTAGCCTTGTACAGGTGTTCCCTGAGAAAAAAGTTACACTACTAATGTTGATAGGCGAGCCGCAGGAACCTACAAAGAATCGCTTCCAATTATAAGTTAAAAGCCTTCTCTAAATGAACACGGGGCATTGAATGAACCAGCACAAATCAAGATCTGAAGCTGTGTAAAGGGTGAATTTGGGCCTAGAACTAAGGCAAAGAAAGGAAAGTTGCGAGAATACAACTATGGAAATCCAATGTGCAACTGCTGAGGGAGTGTGTTGGCCTGTTTGTGTTGACTGGGATGTTTGAGAGACAGTCCTGGAGGAGCAAACATAGCCAGCCAACCGAGTCAGCGCTCCTACTGCTCTCCTCTCACTATTCACTGTACTTTGACTTGACTTTCAAATGCCAAAGATTTTTCTCCCTCAAAGGAGATGCAGAGAAAAACAACAACAACACTGCAGCTTTCTTTTGCCGGCAAAGAAACCTCTTGAACTAAAATGTCACGTATTAGTACCGTACAAGCTGATATATTTTTTTCCCCGCAGCTCTTTCAAAAATGCTTTCATTGTATGAAGGGCTTGCACAAAACCAAGAACTGTTGCCAAATAATGTTACTAATAGTGCCTTTGACACTGGTTCGTGTCTCTGACTTTCTGCAGGCACTTCTAAGGTGAACGCCACAGGGAAATCATTCACTGTTAAGAGTAGCCTCCAGTTCCAGGTGGACAGACGGGACGATGGAGTTGCCTACACCTGCAGCGTGGAGCATGTGTCTCTGTCCAACCCTTACATGACAACGGAGGTCCTGGTGGTCCACTGTGAGTGCAGTCACACACACCCTGCAAAGCTGGATTAGGCGCAAGATTACTATTGAGAAGAAATACAAGGATTGTATATTACATTTATGTCTGCAGATTTAGTTTTTGCATTCGCTCAGGATTAGTGTAGGATTAGTTTGCAGGTAAGGGATTAGCCCCAAAGCAAAACAGTTATACGGGCTAAAGCTAAGAGTTGTCCAATGGGTAAGGAACTAACTGCTGTACTTTGTCAGTGTTAAAGTTGAAGACTCTAACACACACAGTGTAATACTGTTTGATTGTGTTGTTGTTGTTAATTTTCCTCCTTGCAGATGCTCCCCATCTGGAGATCAGACATTCAGTGATTATACCACAGGAAGGGCAATACTTCAAATTGGAGTGCGTTTCCATAGGCAACCCAATGTAAGTTGTCATTGATTTATGGCTTCAATTAGGTGGCAGATACTTAAATGAAAATTGGCAGAAATTCAACATAAAATGTGATTCCTTTTCTTTTGTTCATTCATTAATACTTTAGATTATGGAAATCACAAGCAGCAAGATAAAAAATAAAATACTGTTCATATTTTGTTTTCCAGACCTGAGCCCTTGCTGTGGTCTAAAGATGGAGGAGAGCTGCCAGACATCGAACGTATGATTGTGGAGGGCAAGGAACTAACCATCACCACACTAAACAAAACAGACAATGGCACATACCGCTGCGAGGCCAGCAACCACCTGGGGACAAGCACTGCTGAATATGTACTATTTGTATATGGTGGGTACAGTAATGGCTATTGCCTTGTCACGGATGATCCGTTTTGCTGTTTCTTTAAGACTTTGTAGCACACTGTGTACTAACTCAAAGAGGAGGCTGGTGTTCATTACAAAGATTCAAGGCCACCAGAGGGTTTGTCAGTCAGCATAATAACAAAGCAAGTATAGATACTGTAAATACCAAAGTTTCTTTCAATAGAAGTAAATTCGTTATCTCCTGGAATCTTTCTGTCAGACAATAAAATGAACACAATGACTGTTGGAGACATATTTATGGAAACTGTTTGATTACATTTTTGAATGACAATTAGGTTGATGAATTCCATGTTCAACTTCAATCAATCCTTCAACAGTCATTGGTGAATCATTCTGAATTCTGATTCTATTTCAAACCTTGCCACCATGTAAAGGATTTTTTTAAAGGATTTACATTTTCAGACCACCACTGATCCAGGTCGCCAGTTCAGAGACCATTTCGATCAGAATTCACTTTTAAATCCTGCTTGAAATTGTGCAGGATAACCCAGTTTACCTCACTGTACCGTTCATATCGCTCCACAGGTTTAGCTTTTGGACTCTTCCTAAGGAAAACAGGAAAAGGAAACAGGGAAAAAGTGTTAAGGGTGCAGAATTTAGCCTTCGAGTACCTGCTGGAGGAGAGATAAGTTAATCCCGAGACAGTGGAGTGGCTGAGAGAAGAAAGACAGCATGGTGGAGGGAAGGGATCATTAAGGCCTCCTTAAAACGTTTATCAACTGCAGCCAAGCCAAAAACAAGGACAGTGTATTAAAATTCCACATGGATTTATTTGTTTCCAATTTTGCCAATTTAACAGTGCAGTTTGTTTGGTAGTGACTTATGACAGCTCAGACGCAGGATTTATTCATGCTCACAAGTAGTTGGTGGATGCAAAACAGCTTCTTTGTTCAATTTTAAAGGCAGAGGCTTTTGGGCAGGGAAAGCCTTCAGCTTGCTTTGAATTCCGGCTACTCCATATCATCCTGTCAAAATCTCTGAGCCATGTGCTGGAAAAAGTTTGAATCCTCAAATTTCACAGTCCAAAAGATTTATTTTAAATATTTTAAATCAAACAGAAACATTCAAACGTGTTCATACACCTGGGTTGTGAATTACACGTGTGTGTGCCTTGGAACTGTTTTCCCAGGCACACACATTTCATATTAACAGATGAAATGACATGTTATTCCAATCAGCAAGTGTTTGTCATTCATGCATTATGCTTTCTATTTTGTGTAACATCATTATTTTCTGTATGACATTTTCTGTTTTTCTTTTTCATGTTCAAAATAAAACATTTAAATCAATCAATCAGTCAAATAGTTAGAGGGAAAAAACGCTGCAGCTCTCTCACATTAAACACAAAGGTTCTGGTTACTAGGGAAGGATGAGAAATTGAGTTGAGCGGGGTAAAAGATGTGTGAGACGGGCTCATTTCCACTGATGATGACAGTCATTCTTCAGAGCTACAGCGTGTCTGGGTGAATACTTACCAGGTCTCTTCGGATCATCTCAGCCTCTAAGCCGAATTTGCTAATGACAGGAGAGCTTAGAAGCAATAAATGTCATCGCTCCGCTGCGATTTATCACCGTCTGCAATTACCCTCCTTCACACACTCTTTTAAGTAAAGCAAGGAAACAATGTATATGATAATAACTATGAGTGAGATTTTAGGGGGATGGAAACAGACAGAGAGTTTGGTCGTTTTTCACTCATTGCACAATTTTCACCTCAATAAGCATGGTTGCTTATCAATTTTTACACACATTGAAATTGAATCGATGTTAGAAATATTAGTCCTTCATGCCTAACACAACCTTTTCCCAAAGATATTGCTGAAATAATTCACTCATTCAGAGCTTGAGTCATTTGAGTAGGCCTCACTCTTTTATTTTTATCATCAGAATAATTTTTCAATTATTTTGCCTGTATTCACTGGAGGGAAAGACCGTAATCAACAGCACACAGCACCAGCCATGTGCACTAAATCAATTTGTGTACCATTTTGATATTCCTGTAAGCTTTCTCATGTTAGGCTTGCTCCCCATGGGGAAGTTTTGTTTTGCTCCCTGTTGTTCCTGTTTTCATTAAGCAGACGTCATCACCTTAGCGCCTCCATGTTAAGCTCCCATGCCTCCCTCTCTCCAGCCGCTAGTCTTCCAATCTGCTAATGCCCACATTCCCACATCACAGCTGCGTTTTCTTGCACCCGCTCCATGGCACCGCCTCAATGCTCCATGCACTCCCATACATGACACCAAACACACACTTGATGATTGATGAGCTAACAAACAGGCTTTGAGCTAAAAAAAAATGCATTGTTTTACTGGAAGAATTCAATATTCAATTTATTCTGTTTTCTCCTTTCAAATTTATTTTTTATAGACAGCCCTCTTACCTCAAACGCCTGTGTATTAATGTTTCTGATTTGTTTTATTATTGGTAGCTGATCGAATGCAGACTCTGTTTGGCCTTATCAGGTAGGCAGCTGTCAGGTTGCTGTGTGTAAATCATTGCACAAAGATACATCTTTTCAGAAGAAAATAGAAAGCATGAGTTAAAATACTTTTGTTCTTAACATTTATGACTTTGAACTCATGAATTTATGTTTGAAGGTTCAAATCACACACTCCATGGGCCACATCTACTAAGAATGGATTCCGAGTGCTATACGCTATAGCTCCATGAATTGCTGCAAAATAGCATGTGAAATAGCGCCCCCAATCTGCCCCGTTTCAGCACCGTATCCACTTAGGAATTTGCACTAAGTATATACCGGCGCCAACACGCCCTCTTATGTTTACTTCACTTCTTCCCTCTTTATGGACTTGGTGTTAAAGTGTTTGTGTATGACTTTGCCATATTCAGCCACCAGACAAAAGTAACTTAGATTTGGAATGTGCTTTAAATTAGCCAAAATCACACGTATGTGTAATCTAAAGGCCTGGCAAACATGCATTGACTTTCTCATGAAATTCTAGTGCAGTGCCTAGTTGGATTTATAGATGCATGTTACCGTAGTGGCCCTCGTCCTTTTTGTCTGCTCCAAGGAATGGTACCGTAACAGCACGGAAAGATGTGTACCAAAGCCCAATTGGCTTGACCGGATTTTTACAGTTTTGTACAGAACTGTGCTGATCTAAACAACTCCACACTCTGCACTGCATGCACTCTGATCCTCAGCAACACATCCTCTAATGTGAAGTAGAATGGAATAACCAGAAACTCAGAGGACAGATGTACACACACATTTGTAAAAACTATTGTTGTATTGTCTAACTCCATGGTGGACCTGACAGCCTTTGTTAGCACAACTGTCGGCCAGTGGAATAGCTTGAATGTATATTATATTGATGCATGGTCCTTGTGCACATGCACAATACAGACACAACCCATTCATAAAGACTAGCAGTACTAGTGGTAAGAATGTATTTTACAAGCGTTACCATTTATTATTCTCATATTATTCTCTGATAATAATCCAGAAAGTAGATAAATTGAAAGCCGGGACTTCAGATTTCTGAGCAACTAATATTTTTCGTTGAACTGCATCTTACCTGATTAAGTAGATGAAAAGTCTTAAAGGGATAGCTTTCCCACAATATTAAAGTGTAAAAGTATAAAACCTTTGTTTTCTTCTAATTTCCCTCTAGTACTTTAGGCATGCAGCTAGTTTTGGTTCATTTCTTCCACACTAAAACAATAACTGGGAGAGGAATTTCATTTCTGTTGCACAAAGCATGAAAAACAATTTGCAGCTACAACTCGTACAAAACGTTACAGACCTGAGCCAATACCAAAAATATTTGCTTAAATATGATTATATGTAATCTTCGGTGAAGTGGCACTATAAAGGATGTACATTGCCATTTACACACCAAAAAGCTATCTGTGTTCACCTTTGTTGTTCATCTTGATCTTGTCGATTTAAACAGCTCCTGTTGAGCGTGCATGTACGTCTGAGGGCAAGATTCGGACAAAAAAAAAGCAACTCAGCAAATCAGACCACGCTAACTTCTCATGTTTTATTTTGAACGTTGTGGTCACCTCTTTTATCATGGTTGTTGTTCCCCCTCATCTTCCCTTTACTGCTGTCAATGTCTGCAACCATGGCAACAGCCAAAGACTTTCCAGGGCCAACAACAGGTAAATATCCCAACTAGACAAATCATTTCAAGACAGATTTACAGTGTGTGTGATGCTGGGGTTGTGGATCTGGGTCAGGACACATCACGACCTCCACACAGCATGAGCCAAACCATCACCCTGCATGGATGCTCACTCCGCTGCTGACGCCAGCTGCTTTCTCTCCAGCCATGTCACACAGGCTGCATAAGTTATCACACAGAACGTCTCTGGTTTGGGTCCGTCTTTGCACAATGGAATGAATAGACAGCTCTATCTGAGTGGAGCTGGGACGGCTGGAGATCGTATCTGTGCCAATGTGTAAACATTTGATTTCAGATGGTGTGATAACAGCAGAAATGGAATGGGAAGTCCAACATTGATATTGTTAACACGACATCTCTGCATGTCTGTGTCTGGCCTGGGAGAGGGATCCTTTCTCTGTAGCTCTTCTTGAGGTTTTCTTCCACTTTTTCCTGATAAAGGGGATTTGGGGGGGAAAGCTTTTCCTTATCCATATCGAGGGTCTAAGGGATTGTGAGATTGTAATGTCCCCCTGTACTGAGGCAAATTGGAATTTGTGATACTGGGCAATAACAATTTGGTTTACTTAATGCAATTCTTTGTTGAAAACTCTATCTCTCACATCTCTGATCACGTAGTTTTTGGAATTGATTTATTTCACCATACTTTTCCAGGTATATTCATGAGTTTAGTTTTGATAGGGTAATTTATTTGTGGGAGACATGTTTTTTTTTAAAGGTTTGAAATCTTTGGTTGTGTGAAATGGTATATCAGTCGTTGATGTCTTATTTACTGTTTCAAGAAATTTTATATTTTTGACCACAATTATTTTAAATGATGACTCAAGTTTGTTCTAGGACTGACTTAAGAATAATCAGTGTATTAACATTGAAACCCGATCACGTAGTTCTTGGACATTATTTCTGTAAACCATACTTTCCCAGGTTTATTCAAGAGCTATGTGCATAACATGTGGTTGCAGCAATTTAGTTTGATAGGGAAATGTATTTGTGAGATACCTATTTGTATAAGGTTTGAAATAGTTGGTTGTGTCTATGAGTCATTGATGTCTCTCTGTGACAGTGTGGTGGTTCGTGTCACCTTATTGTTAGAAGAAATCTAATATTTTCAACCACCGTCATTTGAAATGCTGCCTTAAGTCTGATACAGTATTGACCTAAGAATAAACAGTGTATTCATATCGGAATTAAAGCTCAAATATTGGGTATTTGTATAAATACTTAATTTTTCATTTACTCACACTTTTGGGTGGAAGCATAAGAAATGTGTTGTGTTGAGATGAGAAGTTCAACTGCAGTGTTCAACTGCAGTGCAGAAAGAATCAGTTCAGCTTGCCTGATTCCTTTAAGCAGTGTGCACCAGCCGAGTGTGTAATGAAAATTGCTTACGCCCCTTGTTGACAGTGAAATCACCCATAGAGATCATTATATCCATTGACATGCAACCAGGTTTGAGTTAATTCAACTGTTGTATGAAAAGAGTTATTTTTAAGTCTGAAGCACCTGGTTGCAAGTCCCTGATAAAACAATTGTGTTGGTTCTTTTCTGCATGGAGTTAAATAAACTGCATGTATCACAAATGCATCTCAAATCCAGCTTTGGGTTGCTGAGAATGAGGGTTGCATTCTGTTAACGAGAGTATAATAATGAGGGTTGTAGGAACATCCCCGCCGTCATTTTCCAGGGTCACTTTGCAAATCAGAGCACAAACCATATCCATTTATCAGCTTGAGATAATGGGAGCACACAAGGTGCACAGTAAAGACACATCCACTTACAGTTTATCACAAGACGGACACAAAGGCATGCTCCTGCTTGGGAAACCTTCAGCTTGCTCTCTGACTCGAGGACACCTCATGTTAAATAACACTTGTTAAAAAAAAACTAAAATAAGATCATTAGAAGCACAGTCTGGGGAAAATATCAAAGATGGCTTGCATTGGGACTTTGGCAAACACTAAAACATCACAGTTTCTAGCCGTAAACTGCTGTAGAAAATGACACATTTTGGGATTTAGTATTTCCTGTGATAACATGTTTTTAAAACTCAATTCAAACACTTGAAAGCAGTGATGTCAGGTTGCTCTAAATATGACAGCTCATGTGGGACAATTGTGTTTTGAAACTGACATCTTGATTTCTTTTAGAATAATTGCAGGAGTACACTTTTTTCATTTCAATAATAAATAAATAAACCTGCTTTAGACAGCAATGAAAACAACTTGCATTATCCCTTCCCTTTTCCTGTGTGCCCTTTATCTCTGATTCTGTCTCGTTTCAGATCCCAACGCTTTAGGACAACATGGACCTGACCACGCTTTGATCGGAGGTGTTGTTGCAGTGGTGGTTTTCATCACCTTGTGTCTCATAATAGTTCTTGGACGGTATCTGGCCAGACACAAAGGTAAGCGGTCACTCGAGCTATACTTTAAAAAAAACTATTTTCTAGCTTGGAGTGAATGTATATGTCTAGCCCTTTTCAGCAGATGGATAACTTTCTGTTGCTCTCTGTATATCTACAGGCACGTATCTAACGCACGAGGCCAAAGGAGCAGAGGACGCCCCTGACGCAGACACAGCCATTATCAATGCTGAGGGCAACCATGTGCATGCAGAGGAAAAGAAAGAGTACTTCATTTAGACTTCTATCACTCTTTTCTGTCGTTTCATGGCTACTTTTGACTGCTACACATTTGCTTTATTTATTATTTTGTTAGTCTTGGATATGCTTATTTTCAAAGCATTCACTGACAATATAGCCTTTCACTTTGGTAATGTACAATTGGATTATTGTCCATTTCAGTTTTTTAACGGTGCCTAAATGCTGTACATTTTTTATTCATCTTTTTCATTGCTTGCTTTAACTTTTTTTTCTCTCCTCTCTCACTTCATTTTTTAAATTTATCTCTCAAGCAACATGAAATGTGCTTTAATTCAAGTCAGAGCCACGTTTGAGCTTTTCAAACGGTTTTGCTTTAAGAGCCGAATATGATTCAAATAAACACACCTATTTATCAAACCTTAACATCTAAATAATCTTTTTAGGGATTAAACAGTGATTTAGGACGTTGCCTAGAGCTCACCCCACCGCAGCCATCCTGCATACGTTCAGAAAATCCTAAAACAAAGCAGGCACTTTGACAAAGAAATCATAGAAGCACAGTCTATGTGATTGTCACTCAACTCCCTCTTGGCACTGTCTGTATATTTCAGCGTTGATTTAATTTAGTTTTCGCTCACGATGTTGAATTGTACCAACAGAGTACGAAGTTAGAAAAATTAAAGCACAAAGTCTGAGGACTAACATGATCGGAAAACACTTCAAATGTTGTCTCAGGATTCAATATGAGTCTAGATGGAGAGATGGTGTCAGACACTTGATGAGGATTTCAGTACACTTGCAGATATTGTCACGGATGAGGAAATGTAATTTTGTTTGGTGATTTGATGTAATATCCGAACCGGAATGAGTGGAACCTTGTGGGGGTTCATTATTTATGTTTTAATTTTATTGAACAACTATGCTCAATGTGTGGATATTGCTGTAAAATACTTTGCTAACGTGAATATTGGTGAACAATATCGTTGAATCTTGGGGTCCCTGACGCATTACAATTTGTATATTGGCATATACAGTATTTAAGGTATTTCAGAAATCTTCATTTCCCCCCATTTATCTTACAAAAGGTTGTGTTGCCAAAAGGCCTGTAAATAATGTGTAAGTATTCAATTTTAGTAAAAAATAAAATACTGGTTATAGCTTTTAATTTCACGTCATATCAGTTTCAGTCACTTTGAAAAGATTGTTTTCCCACTTTTGAAGATTTTTTCGAACAGGGATTATAATGAATTGCTTTAAATGTCAAAAGAGAAAAAAAAAAGAATTCTGGTCAAACTATATGTATTTATTATTACTATTGATTGACATTTATTATACAATACTATATTGATTGATATTATTGCTGTTACTGAAGTAGTTGTTTGACATTAACTTTTGACATTTTTTAATTCTATAATTTATCATAAAAAAAACAATACAAGGATCACCGTTATGGCCTTTGAGTTTGCTGCAAACAGTACTAATGACATGTTGAGGCATTGGTGAATCAGACATGCCCTCACTGTATATAGTCACTGTATCAAAGACATTAAACCACATTGCCAATGCTCATACATGTTATTTTGTTAGTTCAATATAATGCTATAAATAACTCATTTTGTACAAAGTTTTAATCGCTGTAATTAATTTGCTTTTTATGGGGGATGTGTGAGGTTTGCTTTTTTCTCAGTATTGAATATTCATTTTTCAACTATGCCACTGTAAAAAAATAAAAAAATAAAAAAGAGAGACGGAAAAGTGCGGATTAAAATATGAACAACTTGAAAACTGCCATTTTGTTGTGAATACGTTTGTACTGTGAAATGCTCTTAAGTGATTCTAAAAGACAGCGCTATTACCCACAGCCACAATATCAGTCTGCATATTCACATTTATATAAGAGGGACCATATGCTGATGGACAGCACAGCATTATGACCAAAACAGCTCTGTAATTCTTATTCTAAGCAACTGTTGAGTATTACTCTTAGCCTTTAGTATTACTAATATATGCAAAGTGTTGAAGGCTTAAAAACAACTGAAAAGCTCCCCAGGAATATAGCCCAAGGATCTCAGCTTTCCTTGTGATGTACGTATTAATACAGGGTAACAAAAGAAAGACTTGAGTCTCGCCAAATTCCTTCCCGTCTCAGTGGAGCTGTGTTCGATATGCTTGAAGTGGCGGAATGAAACCACCCGCAGAAGTCAACGCAGCAGACTGCTGTTAGCCTTGTTTAACAAACTTTGGAGAGGAAGTAGACTTGGCAAGGGATACTGGAGGCAAGCCACTTTGTGATTTGATATCATGGTCAAGGATGTTAGGAAGCAGCTGATTACTTTGATCGGAAGTAAAATGATAACACTTAGGAGGAAACTTTAGATCATTGAAAAGCAAATATTAATAGAATCTTAAAAAGGAAAAAGATAAATGGGTTAAATGATCTTAATAGATGTGGGTCACAAGATGTAAAAATAAGACGAAAACTAATAGAATAAACAGTAAGTAGTAAAATAGAGTGGAAGCAATTGTGCAATTAATGAAGCATGAAGATGGTGCAGTGTCTTTGTGATGGTGTGATATAGGTATAAGCGTTCATGTCTTCTCAATTAATGTTATGGATTACAGCAGGATAAATATGTTCTATAGATAGGATGCATGAATAAAAAAGTAAATAAAAATAATCAAACTCTAACCCTGGGCCCATGAAAATACCATAAATACAAGAGGGAAGAGGCATGTAAAGTCCGAAAATATGCTGTACATCCTTTTTATCAAAAAGGGCCCTCGGGACATGAAATCTACCAACCTGTAGAAGAGCAATATAAAATATATACCTTGTTAAACTTGTATATTTAACTAAAGCAAATGACAAATATAGTATATCTCATTAGGTAGTAATCTAGATATGTATAAAAAACATAAGAAAGTAAAAAAATAAAAGGAAGCATGAAAGCATCTTTCCATTATCACTTCTCCATTGACAAGATGAACTTTTTTTTAAATTTGAGGATGGATATAATGGCGTAGTGCAGATTACTGGGCTCATATTAAATATCTCGACATCCTTAAAGGGAGATCTCGTTCCAGGACACAGGGCACAAGTCATTATGATTCCCCATTCTTCAGCTCCCATTGACCTTGAGCATAATGTTGCTTCCCAGCAGACTAATGTTGCCATTAACAACAGACTGTCCGGCCAACCATCTGCCTGCTTCACACAGTGCCTCGCTCCCCTCCTTCTCCTCTCTCTCAGAGACCGTTCCCAATGCACATTCCATAATCATTACCAACAAAAGCCCAGCCAGTTCAAATAAACATCAGCTTCCACTATCATACTCCTTCGCATTATTAAAAGTGCAGTGCTTCATTAAGCTATGCAAATTGAGATGGAATGTCTTGGATAATGCCTGGCAGAAAATAATGCTAAGAATCCATCATAATTTAGTAATTGGATATCGAGAAGGGGAAATACTCTTGTGCAATTGTGAATAGTGAGTTGGAAAATGGATTTTCTCTTTTACCCTTGAAATGTGAGAACCATACCCTGGGCAATGTAACAATTACAGAATGACCTCTGAGGAGGCCGTGTAAGTCTTACTAAACTGAAGAAACTGATCCCCACTGTACCCTGTAGGCAGGATCCATATCAGTCCTCCAGCTCACAATAAGCTCTTATCATAGCAGAACAGAAGTCACTGACAAAATCCTTAAGGGACAAATTGGACAAATCTACAAAAAAAAAAGATATATATATATATATCTTTTTTTTTTGTAGATGTAGGGGAGAGTGGCCTAAGTTGTGCATTTTGGAAGTTGTGCCACCCCTTGTTTCTAGAAAACCGTGGAAAAAATTGGAAATGTGACCACATATTTAAGAAGAGCCATCCATTTGACTCATCCTGTAAAGAAGGGAGACACAAGGAATAAGATATAAGCACATTTAAGCTCAAAAAACTGTGTTTTGCCTTTCAAAGTAAAATTTCCATGATCAAGGTTTTTTGATTATTGTGTCTGAACACTTATAGACAAGTTTGAAAACATTTGACACATGTTTTAGTGCTTTGGTATGCTACATTTTGAGTCTATACAGTTAGCACGATGTCAGCCCTAAATTGCTGCATCATGCTTATTATCCAAATTTCTGGGATTGGGCTGATTTGTGCCAAAGGGCCTAGGTGAGTTATAAGTAAGTAAGTAAGTAAAATGTATTTATAAAAGCACATTTATGACAGTTTGCACTGTCCAAAGTGCTGTACATAGTGCATTCAGTAGATAAACAATGAAGGTAAAATAACAATAACCAAAATAAAAGACGTAAAGCCCATACATCCAAATAAACACAGATAGTAGTGCAGAGGTAAGATAGTTAATGGGGAGGAAACACCAGGGTGTACATATGGGTTTTGAGCCTTGATTTAAAGGCAGAAATGTAGAGGGAATCACATTTGTCAGGTGGCAGTTGGTTCCACAAGCACGGAGCAACTAGTGCAAAGTACATTTCTGAGAGTTGTGCCAGTGGCATGGCTGTATACGCTGGTCACCAAAAGAAAGTGATTGTCTACAGTAGCTCAGAAGAGAGTGACATCTCAATTCCACTTAACGACACCACTGATGAGAGTTCAGATGGCCAGAAAGAGGATGATGGTGACTTTGTCATTGTGAGCTTTGCAGGTAAAACCATTAGATCTGCTAGGCCTTGTTTAAGAAAATTGTCCTTCAATCTTGTCAACTATTTCTTTATTTACTTTAAATACACCTTAAATAAGTTATTGTCTAATGGATTTGTCTTGCATTACAGTTTATGAGATATAAGCAACGGCACAATTTACCCCATGGTATTCTCTCCAACCGCACAACTTACACCACACCGGGGGCAAGTTGTGCAACAAGACAACTTTTTTTCCGAAAGCTATATTTCTTCAACAGTTTATTCCAGATCCAAAGTTTTTATTGCCAGGGATGCACAACACACTGAAATATATGTACATATTTGAGTTGGAGACTTTACTGTCAAGGCCTTACTTTAAAGTCACTTTGAGTGAAAAGTTGCACAACTTAGGCCACTCTCCCCTACTGTGTGTATATATATATATATATATATATATATATATATATATATATATATATACATTATTACACTTAACATATTATGTCTAAAGCCCAATCCTCATTTAGCAATATTGAACAGTGACTATTTAACTAACAAACCTTGCAGTTGTGTTTCCAGTACTGTACAATCAAATAGTACGACTGAGTGTGTTACTTACGTAGTATTTGTTTTAGTCTCGACTTCAAGATGTTTTTAACAGTAACTTGGACCAGACTGTTATCAACACAATTAGTTATTTTCTTTTTCATCTCACAGTTTTGCTGTAGATTAGTGACAACTGGATGAGTCTTAGCAGGACTGTACAAGAAAATCCCTCCAAGCAATGGTCCTTCTTTGGATTAACAGAAATAACAGTAATTCCACTTGTTTTCACTATCCAAGCATGTAAATTGCCTTCTGTAATTCATTTGGCTATTTGCTGGGGAAGTACAAGGATAAACGGATTTCAAAGATGGAGAAGGACTGCAAAGCAAATGCTTTACGCTCAACAGAACTGATTAAGAAACTGCTGTACTCTGGATCATGTTTTAGTAACAGATGTAATACTTATTAGTGACACTGTAAAATGAACCAATGATTCCTCCAAACCTTGAGTCAGAATTATATTTACGATAACAATAATCACAACATTCCCAACTGGAAAAGAAAATTCACCAAACTATTTTCATTATATTGTGTGATATATTCGTATTGCCTGCCAGGCAGTGCACATATTTTGGAAGAGTTTAATTGTAATCACAGCATCGCACCCACAAGATGATGTACAGAGAGACGAGAGAGGAAGATGAAATTCAAATGCTTTTTATTATCATCCTTTTCATTTTTAGAACTTTTTTGTGAGGAGTCTTTTCATTGTTGCCCTTAGAAGCCAGGGGTTGCATTGTTTATGTAAATTGTTTTGCCTTTGATTGGCAGCTCATTCTAATGGAGAATCTGGTGGAATAATAATGGCATGTCAACGCTGCTGCTATGTTGGAAAAGGAGTCATTGCAGAAAAAATATCACGACGATGCCAACTGGCGATGCAGGATGCTGGATCAAAATACCCACAGCTAAATTAGTTTTTAAAAGTTAAAAGTTATCTCACTTTTTTACACGTTCAAACAGTAGATTTTTAAAGCTAAAGGTGGAGCACACAACTGAGCCTCTCTGTCGCCCCTTTTGACTTATAGCGGCAACATTCACGCCTCATCTGTATATCGCCCCTGCTGAATCGGAGGCCTGTCGGATATTATCTTGAGATATGTTTTGCCTAATCACATTTGACAAGATTAAACAGATCACTCACACTTCCACTTGTGACAGGGCCAAGGAGAAGTTAGAAGGAGTCAAATGATCTGGAACAAAGAACATGAGCTTGTGTATCCCCCTGGATGCATCACCATGCCATTAGTCTAGATGAATGTGTACAGTCAGATACAATTCCCTTGTTTGCTGCATGAGGGCTCCCACTTTGTGAGGCTGCGGCAGCGGCGGCTCCGTTGTTCCAACCAGGCCACATGCAAGCCCGTGAATTGATGATTGAAACGGGGCTACCCACTGTATTTTAAGCTCATTCATCCACACTCTGTGGTGGTGCAGCTTTAAATAGCCCGCCCTGGGATTGTCTGTCCGTGCCATTTGATTTATTTTACTTTATATTTTTAGATCTAATTAACACAAACTTTTCTGTATTGTTTGGTTGCATTTTGAATTGTGCAGACCCCAGGAGAATACATTAAGGGAAGCCTTGTCTTCTCGGGGGGGAAAAGCCAGTACCTGTGGCATAACATAAGGTATGCAATAAATAGCGTGCCATCTGTTTGGATTTGAGCACTGGAGATTCTTCCAGGGAACTCACTAGAGACTTAATTAAAGTCGTAGTATTAGAGAGTGGGAGACTGATGTTCCTCCAATAAAGTGACAGCCGCAGGAAATCTTAGCATAAGTTTGATAACAGAGATTAATTCTTCTAGAGAGTGAAAAGACAGTGCTGCACTTGTTTCATAAGATATCATTGTGATGCTTTTTCTAGTGGTGTTTTGTTGCTATCCAATCAAACAAAGTTTTGTAAGCTTTCTTAAATGCTGGGTGTCATTTATCCTGGTGGGGCCTGCTATTACCAGCTCATGTGAAAATCTGATGAAAACACAGGAGGTTGTTTATGATCACACAGGAAATATCTGACTGTGGAAGAGATGTGCTAGTGGCTAAAGGGAGCCAGTGGATAAGTGGATAACAAGCTACCATTTTTAGGAAAGACAATGTGTTGTGGCTCACAGTCACATTTTAGCTAAATCAACAATGCCTATAACTCTCATTGTCTGCACTGCTGGAGGAAAAATGTGAACTGTAAAACATGGGTAAACTTTGACATAAACCTATGTGGTTGACAGCAGAGTTTTATTAGTGTGTTTGTATTTAGTATTAAAGCCCTCCTGATTGCATCACTGATGCGCGCGACTAAGGGATTATTGCGAAGTTTACGTGAACAACTGGATGATGTCCTTAAGCCATTAGTAGAAAGGAATGTTAATCATTAGTTTCATGGCCAGGAGAACAGTGAATAGGATTTATAGAAATTAAAGAAACAAAACAATTTCAACTACACATCTTATTTAAAAACCATGACAACATTTCTCATGTGTATGCTATTGAAAGGGTTTTGACAAACTGCCTGCCTGCAGGATGCTGCTGCCTGGATGTGGGTGGACATCACGTGTTGGGATCAATCTCATTATCGGCATGGTCTCCCTCTCCCTCCTCTGGATATTTTCTGTTTTTCAGTATGTATAGTAATGGCGTAAAATGATGAAGATTACTCATTTAAAAGCCTCTGGTTTAAAATAGCATCAGAAACCACAACATTTAGATCTAATTAACACAGTGCTCAATGCACTGCTATTTGCACTTTACTTTTATTTATTGCATAAATAATAGCACATTCATACGTGTAAATGAAAGTGTAAAGTAAATATATATTCTTCTTATTTAAATATTTTCTGGCAGACTAGATACTGCAAGGCCTGTTGACCCCAACAGACAGTTTTACATGTTTCACATCAAACATGAAAAACATGCATGCTGTGACCGCCAGTTAGCACCAGCGTCACTAAATCCACCAAAACAGTCTTCAGAAAAAAACACATAATTATCGTTTACAGAAAAATACAGTAAGCCTGATGGGTGAATGTATAAATTCTTGAAATGAAGGAAACATTCACATAGAAAATTAATCCCTGCACTGATCGGATTACACACCAACACACAAGCAGTTCTTACATTTGTATTAAAGCACTTTGCAAACATAAATCATTCTTGAGAATTGGTCAACGGGTGACATAGCACCCTGCAAGCATATAAGAAAGAACTTTTCTTGATGTATTGGGTTGTATCTGTTATAGAGTGCATACAAAAAGAGGGGAAGGGCCAGTGGGACTGCTGAGGCTTGAATACTTCTTCCTAGAGCAATGTGCCAGTCGTCTTTATGATGCCAGTCAGTGTGATGGTGAGCCTCTGGGATTACTCCAGACAGGCAGCCCAGTAAGACAACTGATTAAATAGTAGAAAATGTTTAATTCAGCCGTATTTAGTATTCATGGGACGGACAGCCATACAAGAGTTCACCTTGAGGGGTCATCGGGAGAGGAGGTCCTGAATCCCAAAGAGCTGTCAGGACTAGTTTCCACACAGCACTTGAAAACACAACTGATTGTGTTTTTAATTGCTTTGATTATCAAGTTTACTTTGGCTAAAATGGAAATGGTAATGAAACACATGGCGAATTAACAAACTGATATGCCGCGAAAATGAATAAGGTTGTGACATTGTGACAGATTTTCTAAAAATCGAAATCAATGCTGAACTTCAAGTGGTGGATATAAATGAATACATTCTTCATGCATTCAATCCACTATTCTATTGCATCACAGTCAACTTTAATATGCTTGTGTGCATGTTTAATGGCATTATAGAGTATCTTGCAAAATATGAAGGGAAAATATGTGCACATGACTGGCTGCGTTATGTGGACAATATTTGACTATGAAAATAACTGCTTAAGTCACCACATGTATTATATCACAGTAGAACTCATGTTCCAAAATAACTTGTGGAGGAGTGGAGCACAACTGTGCTACATCTAAGGAATCTGTGGTATGATTAATGCCTATCTAAAAGGACCCTGTACTGTGGATTATTTCTGATATAGCAACAATTTTCCGCAAAGAACAATTAATATTGTGCTCGTTATGTACAGAACAATGTGGGATGAAGCCAGCGTGGGGTACATTTTTTTTCAGCACTTAGAAGATTTCTTAGCATAAGTCTGAAAATTCTTCATCATAATATTCACAAAGCCTTCTGTTCAGTGTTTGCAGCTCCAGAAATTCAAAACAATACTATTTATATTAGCTAGGCTCTGTGAAAGAGTGTCAGCTATAGAGACATGATGAAATCCCTGTGTTGAAATACCTCAGTGTGACGTTCAAAACTAATTCAATTATATGCATCACCAGTTCAATAGACCTACAGAATTGGGTTATTGTCTGAAAGGATGAAAAAAAAATCCCAGTAAATCATGTGTGAATGAAGTTTAATGTAAAAATTATTTCCATAAAGAGTTGCCAAAATGGGCTTCAAGAACAAAGGATGTGGTTTCTGCAGTCATTTGCCAAGCTATTTACTCGGCATCAACTATAGATCCTATTTACAAGAATCTTCAAAGGTATTCCTATTGTGGGGAGATAATATGGTGCACTTTTCACCCAAACATGTATCCTTGCTTTAATGAGCCAATGCAGTATAAGAAAAGCAAAAATACTTTCCCTTTTTTCCCCCATTTGAATTTAATTGATTACATTTTTTTTAGACATATCAATACTAATCAAAAACAATTGTATTCCCAATTAAGAAAAATAAAAAGCATAATTACATATATTCCATTTCTATGCCTGAAAAGGAGTATGTAGAAGTATAAAACTTATTGTAAAATGAATTGAATGTCATGTTTTTGTACTGCATGAATGAGAGGGACCTAAATTAAAAAGTTATCATGTAACTCCAGTGAGGGCAAAGAACAGACAAGGTTTAAGAAAAGCATAGCAGAAACGTAATTTTTTAAAGTGCAACACACAAATGCAGAATTACATCTGTTGCTGCCTTATTATACTGTATGCTGGCTCATTAAATCATGGCCACGTATTGGTTTTGATCTATAGCTCATTGCGTCAAACATGCGGTTTGTACATCTGTGGAAAGTCAATATGGAAGACGAGCTTTATAGTGAGAACCAGGAGATTCCAGACATGTTGTCAGTGGGTAAATGTCTCGAACAGCAAAGTTGAGCGATTTTTAAATCTGACACGTTTCTTCCCCCAAATAAGCCAACAGTATACAGATTAGAGTATGCAATGAATTATACCAATATTATCAGTGTCGCAGAACAATGAAACGCTGTATGGCAGGTAAGTGGAATCAATGTGAACATCACCCCAACATGCCCCAACCTGCAAAACCTTGTCTCTGATAATGACGTTAGAGTCACAGAGACCCTGATCAGAGGCGATAGCACAGCGCCCCAGAGATTACCAGATACTCAGAGCAGAACCTTGATCTGCTGAGCCATCACATTGACATAGATTAAGAGGCCTCTGTGTACTTCTCTACAACTATCAGTGTAACTTGTGTGTATACAGTGCAGTCTGCGAGTTGACTGTGACATTATCCATTGTCTTGGGTCTGCACTATACAGAAATGAAGGGAAATAATGACTTGAGTTAAAGTGTTGATCCTCAGCTTTAACAGTGTTATTGGGAATACAGTTTAGAGATCGGACTTAACCCTTGACAGGAAATTGCATAGTAAAGGCGCCGTAATTAAGCTGCTGCGCTCGTGCATTCCTTTTCACATGGGTACGCTTTGATTGGAATGGTCTCTCTCTTTACAGGAAGGTTAATGTTTTATTGCATTAATGTGTGTGCATTTTTCTAATGTAAGTGGATGTTGATTTCATTTCAGATGAGGTAATTCCTCCTCCTCGCTATAAATGGCTGTAGATCATGCCTAATAAGAGATGAAGTCTTTGTCTGTAAAGAAATTGCAACCATTAAGATGTTATTTTAAAGTTTATTTTAATTGTAACTTTTGGTCCCCTGCAATTGATCCATTCAATTTACTGTATCTGATGTTGATGTCAGCATCATCAAACTAACCTTGCAGTCATTGTTACATTTAATATATAACATGCTCAACACTCTTATGGCCTGCTCTGTTTATCTATCAGGAGATTAGGAAATAGAGTTTGAGAATATAGAAGCTAAAGGTCAGACTGTTACAACAACTATAATATAGCTATGGTAAGGACTAACGACTTGACATGTCATGGTGTTATTGAACTGTATTGACAAGCGAGTGTTAATGACTAGCACTATGGCTGTAGCTGCAGAACAGGTCAATAAAACAGCTCCATTGCCTTAAATCAATATTGGAGACAAGTTAAAACCATTCAAAACTTTACTTTGTAGTTCAGCAATTAACCTCTGGATGGAGGGAACAGGTGACTATGACCAAGGTATGTTGACATCTTTATACTTGGCTTTTCAGATAAGGTTAAAATGGTGTCATTTACTTTCTTAATACTCTACAACAGTAAGCATAGAGCAATTAAAGGTTTTGTACTGAGTCAAACATTCATCCTCAGGTGTTATGTGTATTAGCACATAGACATGTTCAAGTCGATCTTAAGGACATGTATTCTGCTGTTCTTTATGTCTGCTATTCTATAGCTATGTCAGTGAAGGACTGAGGAGCCATACCAGAATTATGAAAGAAAAAAATCAATGAAGCATCTTCAAAGTCATGTGTGCATGCATGGAATGAAAGAGAGTAATGGTGTGACTGTGAGTAGAACAAATTCTGCCTTAATGGTGAGTTCTTTCAAATTTGTCAAATAGTCTCCATTGGTCATCGCTTCATTACACCTATATATGATGTACATTACACTATTTAATTAAATCACAGCAGGTGATATTTAAATGTAGCAAAGAGGCGCTATCATCAGCTCTTTGAAGACGTATACCGATTGATGTACGGCTAGATAAAACTCTATACAGATAAAACTAAGGTGCTAGCAGCAGTTAATCGATTGAGAGCCCTTGGACATTTTAAAGCTAGTGATACATACATGCAAATATTACCCAAATTATTTGATTCTTTATGTGTCAAAGTATTTTTGCTTAGTGCTTATAAAACCTTAAGTGCATGTGTTTCCTGTAATATATGTTTGTTTAATCTTCCAATATTAAAGTTTTTCCTAAATATATTGATTACATGTTCTGTTTTCACAGCTACTTCAGTTATGAATCTGTCCACAGCTAAGAGCTGGATCTACTGTATTGTGGATGTGTTTTTACCTAGTTAGAAGACAACATAAATAAATCAATGCAGTTTAAAGTGAATCAATCCTGCCTATATAGCAGTGGGAAGACTGTTTTGTTATAGCTATATACTGATTGAGGGGGATGAATGCATCCATTGACTGATTCAGCTTGGAGACCTTTTTGTAGAAATGCAAAGCTGAGAAATGGATATTAGACCCAGAAATGCAGAATGAGGGGGAGGAATAGGATGCTGATTTTGATTATCAAGTCTTAGGGGACAAGTTGGAGTTGTTGATGCACCGGGGAGTTGAGCTTTCCACGATAAACAAACAGAAGACTCCTCTGATGAGTCTTCGGTTGAGGCGAGTTAGAAGTCTGATTGGAGTAAGTATCCACTCTCTAAAGGGAAAAACAAGGAACCCCTTACATTAGGAAAAGCAGAACAAAACAGGACTGGCACCAGGATAACCAGTTGAGGCCAGTGACTCAAATCTGGATGAGCAACCCCTACTCATGGCCATCTCTGGACCTGGCATGTGTTCATTAGTTAACAATTGTTAGATACATCATCATCATCATCTTCAACCGCTTATCCGGAATCGGGTCGCGGGGGCAGCAGCTTGATCAGGGAACCCCAAACTTCTCTTTCCCGGGCCACCTCAACCAGCTCTGACTGGGGGATCCCAAGGCGTTCCCAGGCCAGCGTGGAAATATAATCTCTCCACCTAGTCCTGGGTCTTCCCCTAGGCCTCCTCCCAGCTGGACGCTCCTGGAACACCTCCCTAGGGAGGCGCCCTGGGGGCATCCTTACCAGATGCCCGAACCACCTCAACTGGCTCCTTTCAATGCAAAGGAGTAGCGGCTCTGCCCCGAGTTCCTCACGAATGACTGAGCTTCTCACCCTATCTCTAAGGGAGACGCCAGCCACCCTCCTGAGAAAGCCCATTTCGGCCGCTTGTGCCCGTGATCTCGTTCTTTCGGTCATTACCCAGCCTTCATGACCATAGGTGAGGGTAGGAACAAAGATCGCCCGGTAGATCGAAAGCTTTGCCTTACGACTCAGCTCTCTTTTCGTCACAACAGTGCGGTAAAGCAAGTGCAAAACCGCCCCTGCTGCTCCGATTCTACGGCCAATCTCACGCTCCATTGTTCCCTCACTCGCAAACAAGACCCCGAGGTACTTGAACTCCTTCACTTGGGGTAAGGACTCATTCCCTTCCTGTAGTAGACAATCCATCGGTTTCCTGCTGAGCACCATGGTCTCAGATTTAGAGGTGCTGATCCTCATCCCAACCGCTTCACACTCAGCTGCAAACCGATCCAATGAGAGCTGAAGGTCACAGGCCGATGCTGCCATCAGAACCATATCATCTGCAAACAGCAGAGATGAGATCTTCAGACCACCAAACTGCAACCCCTCCCCACCACGACTATGCCTTGATATCCTGTCCATAAATATCACAAACAGGATTGGTGATAAAGCGCAGCCCTGGCGGAGGCCAACCCCCACCGGAAACGAGTCTGACTTACTACCGAGAACCCGTACACAGCTCTCGCTTTGAGCGTACAGAGATTGGATGGCCCTGAGAAGAGACACCCTCACCCCATACTCCCGCAGCACCCCCCACAGTATCTCCCGGGGAACCCGGTCATAAGCCTTCTCCAGATCTACAAAACACATGTAGACTGGATGAGCAAACTCCCAAGCTCCCTCTAGGATCCTTGCGAGAGTGAAGAGCTGGTCCGTTGTTCCACGGCCAGGACGGAATCCGCATTGTTCCTCTTCAATCTGAGGTTCGACTATCGGCCGAACCCTCCTTTCCAGCACCTTGGAGTAGACTTTGCCGGGAAGGCTGAGAAGTGTGATACCCCGGTAGTTGGAACACACTCTCTGGTCCCCCTTTTTGAAAATAGGAACCACCACCCCGGTCTGCCACTCCTTCGGCACTGTACCCGACTTCCACGCAATGTTGAAGAGGCGTGTCATCCAAGACAGCCCCTCCACACCCATTGCTTTCAGCATTTCTGGACGGATCTCATCAACCCCCGGGGCTTTGCCACTGTGGAGTTGTTTGACTAACTCAGTGACTTCCACCAGGGAAATAGATAGATACATGCTTTAAAAATCATTACTGCTCAAAACAATATACAAAAAATAAACAGTGTAGAAGTGTGAGCTATTTTAAAACGTTTACAGAGAAACTCCTTGCTGTTGTGAAATGTACAAGGCCACATAAGCTTTTTACTTTCTTACTTGACATTGCAATATGATTGTTGGCATTAAATAATATTCATATTTGCTCCAAACAACAGCTGACATTTTTTTCTATACCAAATCTTTATTGTACTATTGATCAGTTTTTCTTAAAAAGGTACAATACATTTTAAAGTCATTTCTGGATCCAGGTTATGTATTGATTTAAGGTAAATAATGTTAAATAACCAGAAATCATGGCTAACATGTAGGATGCCATCTTTTCATAATTCAATTATATAATGCTGCCATCTGCTGGGCAATGTGGACCAAGCAAAAAAAGTATAAAAAATGCCATTACATATTCAACATTATCTTCATCTTTGTAATTTACATTTTGTGATATATGTTAAGCCAGACTTTGCAAGGTATTTGAGAAGAAATCTATCACTACAGCCCTGGTAAAAAAGACAGTAAAGTACAATAGGCTGATTTTCATTTATTTAATCCGTTTTTTGTAATGCTCAGTCAGGGGTCAAACTCCTTTGAGGATATCATTTTCATAGGTATATTTTACAGCATTAGAACATGTGCAGTATACCGTGTGAGATTAACACTTATGTGTGTATGTGACAAAAATGGCCTGATAATAGAGTTTCAAAGATGCAGTATGTTCTTACTGTGTATAAGGAGCGCAGTACAAAATATCCATAAATACCATATATTTGAAAGTTTTCACATTTACAATGAATCGATATCTACATAAAAAATGTATGTATTTTGGAATTCCATCTCAGTCTTAGGAGGGATGAAAATAAGGTTCATAGTCAATCAACAACTGTTTTAATTGCAAATGTGTAACCCACAATTATGCACAATTTATCTAAGGACTAATCACTCAAAGAAAATTGGAAAGAGACTATACACAGCTTCGTTATTTATAATTCATAATTCATAATCACCAGATTTCATAAACAGATATCTAGCATATTGTTGACTAATGTGGTATCAGACCTGAACATCTTTTAATAGCCTGGTATTAATACACAATAGTGCCATTTTCAGAAGAAAGACCCAGGTTTGATCTGCAGCACATGGGGGAGTATTAAAATTGCAATCATAACAGGTCCTTGAAAAAATCGTAATGTTTTTTCATGAAAAATATACCTATTAGCTTAAAAGAGAGAGAACTTTTATTTCCCAAAGTGCGTAATGTTCTTTCTGTCTTTTCTCTCAAAGTGGTCCCAGGTTTATCCATAAAAAGGTATTTATTCAGCACAGAATCCATGTATGTGTTTGCATCTTCTTCTGAATACAATGAGGAGAAGTGACTTCAACGTCAAAGCACTAGTCAAATACCAATGTATATTTATTTACTAGGTCCGACCCTTACCTCCCTTCAATTCCAAAATACATCTGAAATATGTCACAACAGCCTTTCTCGTTTAAAAACTGGTAGAGCAGCCCAAGGTCCATGTGATTGCCTCTGTTCCCATGGGGTTCAAACATAGCCTCTTCAAAGCCTGTGAACTTGCGCAAGGAGTCTATAATACTTTCACTAGTCCTGCTGTCCTCGTCACCCTGAAGATTAAGGGGAACATCCTCCCTATGTCGAATCATGATCTTCTTCCATGTCAGAACCTTGACTCTGTGAAAGTGGAAAAAAGTTTGAAAAAATTATAAACCTGGCATCGTAAGCAGGCTGTGACATCATCAGCTGCTAAAAATAACAACACTCAAGAAGTGAAATGTATCTTCAGTGCATTCCTTTATATATTGATATTGCTTGCTGTACAACGTTGTACCAAAGTCTATGTACTGTATATGTTTTATTTGATTTATTTATCTTTTGTAATTTTTCTTGAACTGCCAGATGTTCATTTAGGGAGTTGATTTTTCTATTTGTAACATGTCTGACTGTTACTTCATTATGTTTATTGTAGAAACTCAATAAAGATATGTTTAAAAAAACAAAGATACCTGGACCAGAAGTCCTCGCAGGCCGACTGAGGACCTTCCACACACACAATGCCAGGCTTCCCAGGCATGCTGAACCCAGACAGGCCCAGCTCTTTGGACCACTCCAAGATGTTCTTCCTCTTTGTCTTGTTGTAGATGTGGTGACTGTAAATCCACAGCCGGCTGAACACGTCCTGTTGCTGTGGAGAGGCAGACTCTTTCTTAGGAGCCGGTGATACAGATAAGCTCTTATTTATGAAGAGCTGCAGGTTGTCTTTGACCCAGTCCACAGCAGGCAACACACACACTTCCCCCTGGCAGTTTTCCACAAGGTATGCGTTGAGATCTGAGTGGAGCTGCGTCTGCTGGGCCCGGCTCAGACTGGCACACCTAGGGCACGAATAAAACATGCTGTGAGAAAGATTCACACAAGATTCAAGGCCGCTTCGAATTGAAAGTTTTTCATCCGTGAGAGCAAAAGTTTTAGTTTTCTTAGCCTCATTTTACTCCAGTAAAATACATTTCTCACTTGTTTTTAACCCACGTTTAAGCAAATATTTTATACCAGTGCATTTTATCTTTTGTTTTATAGTTGTTTGTTGATTGTGCATCCGACTTTGATGTTGAATGATATATGACTTGATTAAAAAAACTAGATAGAGATATAGATAGATAGATAGATAGATAGATAGATAGATAGATAGATAGATAGATAGATAGATAGATAGATAGATAGATAGATAGATAGATAGATAGATAGATAGATAGATAGATAGATAGATAGATAGATAGATGTGAAGTGTTCATTACATGAATGGTGGCTTACCGGACAGTTATCTCTGCTGACACACTGGGATATTCGGATGGGTAAGCACAGGATAGAATGACATCCATCTGAACGGAGAAACACCATGAGAAACAAAAGGAAATCATTATGTTTTAGGGAAGGTTAATATAACACTGACATAGTATGACTTTATTATTCAGTTACCCTCTCCATGGTGGCAGTGTCCAGCTTCTGTTTGATGAGGAACTGAGGTCTGGAGGAAGGAGGGGGGCTGTCTGTGGTGTCGGAGCCCTCCACATAGTCCCTGAGCTCAGCCAGGGCCAGCTGGTCTGTGAACGCCATCTCCTGCTGGGTGGGGAACATGCTGGTCAGCAGCTCGAGCTCTGCAAGCTGAGACTCAGCCCACTCCAAGTAGGACATGCTGATAAAGGCACACAACTAGAGTTCACGTTATTACTGTAATAGCCTACATAAACGACCACTCCTTTTAAGCCAATGTCTGTCTCCACAGGTCTTGTCAAGCGTGGGATATTAATCCTACGCTATATATCTAAATAAGAAATATAACAAGCAGGCTGGTTAAACACCTGAACTACTTAAGTAATAATCGCACTGCTATCTATTGCTGTACTGTACCTTGGATAGTACGCGAGCTTTGTTTCACCCGGAGTGTTTCAAGCGATGCACACCGGAAGTACACGTACCGGGCCGGGCAGCAGAGCAGAAACCATACAGAAACAGCGACACCGCCACATTATTTGTTCCTCTGTTGTCTGCGGCATGTGTCAGCTGTAGTTTTTTCCCTGCTAAATTAGCTAAGTTTCTTTTTTGTTTGTGGCGAATTTGAAATTATGAAGACGCGTGTAATCAGTTGTCTACGTTAGCTATGTCGGTGTACGAAGATTTATCCACACAAAGAAGTACACGAAAGTAAAATCTCAAAGTGAGGTGTTCCGTCTGTGACAGTAAGTTGAATGGACCATGATTATGGTGGGGTTACACATTGCATTGCTTAGTTGTTGGCTTCTTGTACTAAATTGTGTTAAGCAGTATTATAATCTGATGTAGTAGTTGATAGCCAAATCTAGCCTTAATTCAGATTAATGCTGTGTCTGAGTCCCATTCATTGGTCATTGATTGGTCAAGTGATTTCCGTTAGGTGAACATGGGGAAGAAAAGGCAGAAGGACAAAAGCTCTAGGGAGGACGATGATATTGACCTGACAGGTAAAGAATATAGCATCATATTCATGTCACATGACGTAGGGTGAATGTCCTAACTTGTCTTGTATGTATTTATATTGTTTTATTGTCATAGGTCCATCCTGCAGACATATTAAGAAAGGAACAGAACAAACTCTCCTGAAGAAACTCTCTAGCAATGCAGATTGGACGAGTTGCCAGGATTGTTATCAAGAAGAAAATAAAGAAAACCTTGACACCACCGTGCCACAAGAAGACCCAGAAGAGGAACAAGAAACAGCAGCCGTATGGATGTGCTTGAAATGTGGCCATAAAGTGAGTTTAATAAACCTATCACATGGTTTCCACAGATCCTTAGAAAGTTGTAATAATAATTAATAGTTATTAAATCGAAAAAAAATAATTCAATTTAAAAATTGCAATAGCAAAATAATAGCATTTACTATGTGACACATTATAATATTGGTTTTCATTTTGGTTGTGTATTTTGAATTACCATAAATAAAATAATGACATATAAAATTAAAAAACATATTTTCATCTATCTTCTAACTGTTTCTACCAAAGAAACCATATTAACCCATATTAATTAATATTTGTCTATATTTTTGTTTATTTTCAAATTGGTCTTTAATGTTACTCTTATTAGCATTGGAACACTCTTAAAACTCTTGAATCGATCTTGCCTTAAGCTGTAGGAACCCTGCATTAATCAATTAGATTTTGACAGTATATGAAATTATTATTTTACTAAATAACCAAATGTATCTTTTCTCTTAGGGATGTGGGCGACACTCTGAGAAGCAGCATGCCATCAAACACTATGAGACTCCTCGGTCTGATCCACATTGCTTAGTGATCAGTCTGGACAACTGGAGTGTGTGGTGAGTGTTTATCACAGATGTATAAATTATGCTGGAAATGAGAAGCACCTGTTCTGTTTTACAAGGGTTGCCAAACTTGCAGGTGTTACATATGTGATGATGAAGTCCAGTACTCCAAAACTGGACAATTGGCTCAGCTGATCACCAACCTGAAAAAGCAAGCTTCTGCAGAACCCACAATCAGACCGCAGAAAAGTAGGTCCTATTGCAAAAGTTTACGACAATCTTTTTTTTTTATTGGTCAAATTGTATTATCTCTATAACCATGTCAACCATGTTGTGTTTGGTCCTTAAGGAGTTAAGGAGGAAGACGTCTTATTGGCAGTTGAACAGCAGATAGACACTGACCAGAAGATAGAAACTACAAAACCAGAGGAAAGTGAGGCAAAGGAAAACAAAGAAAACAAGGACCGTCAAAAGAAAAATGTCAAGAAGGAGAGTGTTGTGAAATCTCAAAAGTTTGGTACATCTGAAGACACCAGTGGTGTTTCAGTGAAAGGGCTGAGCAACCTGGGAAATACATGTTTCTTTAATGCAGTCATGCAGGTAAGATGTTGATTTAAAAAAATGCCAAATGAAAAAAGTACTACATTTTAAAGTTGTTATTGATTGCTCTCATTGTCTTTCCCAGAGTCTCTCTCAAACACAGCTCTTAAGACAGACGCTCAACAAAGTGACAGAGGAGAAAATCAGTCTTGACATTGAACCTGTTGCGTCCTCGGATCTGGTGTGTTACCATTATTCTTTGAAGGCCTACTTCACCGGTTGGAATATGAAGGTGTATCCTTCATAGGATATCCGAGTTCAATACACCTTCATATTCCTTTAAATGTTTGTGTTTGACTATAAATATGGTACATTTATTCAGCCTAAATTACACCGAATATTACTAGAAGACTCACTTCAATGTTTTTATTACGATTGCAGGAGCCCATCACAGTGCAGTTAGAACAGCCTGGATCCCTGACTTTGTCTATGTGTCAAACACTCAATGAGATCAAGGAATGTAAGAAGGGTGTAGTAACACCAAGGGAGTTGTTCTCACAAGTTTGTAAAAAGTGAGTGCAACTTTATGTTGATTTTTTTAAATGTTCTTTCTAGCATCATTTTGTTGAGCATTGTTCATCATCTCCTCTCTGCAGGGCTGCCAGGTTCAAAGGCTTTCAGCAGCAAGATAGCCAGGAGCTGCTGCGCTACCTTCTAGATGGGATGCGAGCTGAAGAAATCAAAGTATGCTTTCGCTTTCTATGTACTAAGCCTGTGAAAGGTTTACACTTGAAATAGACAGTGTATCTGTCACGTTACTGTATGTTGTATTGACAGCAGAAAAGCACTGCAAATCAAAGACAAATTATGAATTCATTCCAAAGAATTGTGGCTAAATGGCCTTTTTTCCCTCTCATTAAATAGCCCTAAAGATTAGTTTTTATAGAGAGACTTGGATAGTTTCCTGTTGAGGTTTCATCAGAGCATAATCAGAGTGTTAGGTATCTTTCTTAGATTCTGTTAAAATGTTGTACATCTTATATCAACAAGATAATCTTCAAATACATTATCAAAAGGTTATTTGTATCATCATTTAAAGATTGTGTTTGTCTCTACAGAGAGTAAGTTCAGGGATCATTGCGGCGTTGAAAGAAACTAAAAAAAGCACAGATGGAGAGCAGATGAAAACACTAGTCAAAGGTAAGTAACTGGGCTATAAACAACTTGTTGTAAATGTCATGTGAGCAAACATAAACTTTGTTGCAGTCTTATGTAGTATGCCGTCCCAGCACACCTACGGGTTCAATATTGCCCTCTAACTATTAAGTTCTGGTTTCAGAGTATGAGAAAAATGGATTTCCGAAAAACTTTGTCGACCAAGTTTTTGGCGGGGAAATTACCAGCACTATAATGTGTCAGCAGTGTAAAACGGTATGTATTGTAAACAAAAATGTGAGAATGTGAGAACCTGTCAGCAGCATGTCAATGTCAAGCTAAATGGCCACTCATTTTTGCACTTATAGGTGTCTGTGGTCACAGAGATGTTTTTGGATCTTTCCCTTCCTGTTTCTGATGAGGTAAAACCCTTATGAGTGTTTTTTTGACAATTCGTTGGTCAATTATTCATTCATGTTTTATCAGTGTTAATTGCAGGATATGACTACATCTTACAGGCATACAGAAAGAAGAACCAGAAAAAAGCTGTTAAGAGCACCAGTGAGTCGAGCCAGGAGGGCAGGAACAGTCCTGCTTTGACCAATGGAAACGATGACACTACCAATGCGTCTGGCAGCAAATACCAGCAGAAGAAATTCAAGAAGCAGGCAAAGAAGCAAGCAAAGGTAACTCACTGAATGTACTGTAGTGGAAGCTTTGTTTCCCTTTGCCTTTAAAGGTGGACTCTGGGGGAAAATACAGTGTTAATACATAGCCTAGGCTCTGTAAAGGGTATCTAAACAAAGGGACCATCCGTAGCTTGCAACATGCCCTTTAACAGAGTCTAGACTAGGTATTAACATTGGCTCCACCTTTAATTCATATTTTAGATGGATGGATGAAGGTTGAAGGTAACGGTCGCTGTAACGGTCGCATCTTTCTTTTTGTTACGCTAAAATGACAAAAAAAATAGTTTTTTTCAACGTTTTGACCGAATCTAACCGGACAGTTTTGACTCCGATACTTAATTCACCCTTGGAAGCAATCCTGTTCGTAATGGACAGCTATCGCGGCTAATTTGGTCAGTTGAACTCTCAGCGGTGAGTCCAGCGTTCCGTGACCGCCTCAGAGTGCGTCCCGTTCGGGTACGAAGTGATGGAAGCTGTTGCTCAATGCTAGCCAGTGCTAACCCTGCTAGCGCTAGCCAAACAGTGTTCTTTTCTTTTCTTTTCTTTTCTTTTTAAATAAATAAAAATAAATACAGAAATGATGACCCCACTCACCCAGGCAGATCCGGAGCTTTCTATACTGAAGGCTGAGCTACAGGCTTTAGAGAGCCTTGTTCACGATGTCCTCCAGCGGCAGTCCTCTCTGGTCTCCCGGATAGCCGTGTTGGAGCATTTTCCGCTCCGAAGCTCTCAGCCGCCGGCTAGTGGCGCTTCTTTTGCTCCGGTCTCAACTCCAACTACCAACGCTTCTTGGTCGTCTGTCGTCAAGAAGGGCAGACCAATTCCCCCTCTTCTCTCGCCTGGTCCTGTGCTGTTGCACAATTCGTTTGCTCCGCTGGAAGAGCTAGATGGGGCTACTGAGCCTGCGGCTGGCGCTGCATTCTCCCGTTCTGAGTCGCCAGTCCCAACCCGCTCCATACTTATTCAGAGGCGTTCAAGTTCCCAGTCCACTCCCCAAGGCGGACGCCAGGATCGCCGCCGTCCTCCAGCTCCATTCAGACCAGAACGTCCATCAGTGCCTCAACAAAATGATGTCCCCGAGGTCGCCGCAGCTGGCGATGACGTATCCTGTACAGGTGCTGCTCACTCTCGCAGCTATGCCCCGCCCCTCAAATCCAAGCTGTCACTCACATCCAAGCTGTCACTTTACAGAGGGAGCTGTTTGAATGAGGAGCCAGAGATTCTGATAATAGGGGATTCCATCATCAGATACCTGCAACTTCCTGGTGCCTTCACCTATTGCCTTTCTGGAGGAAAGGTGTGTGACATGCTAGAGCTCTCACCTGCCCTCATCGACCGCCACCCTACAGCCCACACTGTCATCTTTCATATTGGGACAAACGATGTTATGAACAAACAATCGTGCACACTCTATGCCCAATTAGAGAGTTTGTCCATCACCCTGCAGAGTTTGGGGAAAACCTGCATTTTTTCCGGTCCCACCCCCACTCTGTCTAAAAGCCCAGAGCGCTTCAGTCGCCTCCTGAGTCTTCATGACTGGCTGAAGTCCTTCTGCTCTTCAAACACATTGGGCTTCATCAGCAACTTTGACTCTTTTTGGACCAGACACGAGCTCTTTAAATCTGACGGCCTCCATCCAAACACCAAAGGTGTAAGAGAACTAACAAATAACTTCATTCAGCACATTGCCTTTAATTTGGACTGATATTCACCACAGCATGACCCCATCAGAAGAACCTCCACTAAAAAAGACCCCCGGAAGTCCTGCTCAACATGAATTATACTCCCCTTCCATTTGTGCTGCAAACCTTCCTCCAGCTCTGGACATCACACCTGACTGTCCTCCCTCACCTCCAACGGCCCATCCACCTGCTGCTTCTAACGTTGGCTCCCTCTACAGGCACAAACCTGTTTTGTATGACCCTGAAAAACAAGCAATGCTTCCTAGCTGTAAGCTAAATTCACCACAAATTCTTAAATCAAGAAAGGGCTTGGGTTTTCTACATTTAAATATTAGAAGTTTATTGCAGCATGATAAATTAGACCACGTAAAGATTTTAGTGTCCCAGGCAGATCCAGATGTTTTGATTCTGACTGAATCCTGGTTAAAGAATAGTACAGATGACTCTATTGTGGCAATAAATGATTATAACTTATTCAGAATAGACAGAAACACAAGGGGTGGGGGAGTGGCTGTATATGTTAAATCCTGTTATTCTGTAACACTTTTACATGCTGTCTCTGTTCCAAATGGCTTTGAATTTCTTGCGCTAGAATTATCTTTATCGTCAAATGATTGTTTTGTTGTAATTGGTGTGTATAGGCCCCCTTCAGCTGTAACTAGCTCCTTAAATGATCTAGCACATATGCTCTCCAGTTATGTAAATAGAGAGGTAATTGTGATGGGTGATTTTAACGTTGACTGGCTTTCTGGTGCCTCTGAATCTTTCAAAGAAATCTGTAGCAACGTTAATCTTACACAATTAATAATTGAGCCCACAAGACCCAATCTAAAAAATCCAGCAAAATCAACTTTAATCGATTTAATCTTATCAAATAAAATAAATAAAATAGCCTCAGCTGGTGTCTTTGAGCTTGGGATTAGTGATCACTGCCCAGTGGCCTGTATCAGAAGTATTCATTTAAAAAGATCTCAACCTAAAATCATAATTAAGCGTAATTTTAAAGGTTTTAATGAGCAAGCCTTTTTAAGTGATCTCCATCATAGTGACATTCAACTGACTACGCAAATTTCGGATGTTGAGTTAGCCTTAGACCATTTCATCAATACTTTCACCTCAATTATAAACAAGCATGCGCCCCTTAAAAAGCATAGAGTAAAAAATAGATCAAACCCCTGGTTTACAAGTGAACTGTCTGATTTATTTTCCGAGAGAAATAAAGCATGGTCTCTAGCTAGACGCTCTGGAGATAATACCAATTGGACAATTTTTAGACACCTTAGGAATAAATGCACAGCCATGGTCAGGAAAGCCAAATCTGAATACTACCTTGAATTAATCTCAAACTGCTACTCTAACCCTGCACTATTTTGGAAAGCTGTGAACTATAATAAAAACAATTCTAGCACAGTTCCCACTCAGATCAAATTAAATGGTCACACTCTCAATGATCAAAAAGAGATTGGCTTAGCTTTTAATAAACATTTTGTAGCTGCTGGTCAACTCTTTCAGAATGGAGGATATAGGCCTTCTACCACCAGTAGTAACGTACCGCCTGTCTCTCAAACTCCTCTTTTCAGCCTTGATCTTCTTCCCACAAGTGTTGTTGTAGATGCGCTCCTCGCCATCAACCCCAAGAAGTACATGGGAGAGGACAATTTGGACCCGTTTTCAATCAAGCTCTCTACACATATAATATCAAAACAAATTACCCATATTTTTAATCTTTCCATCTCCTCTGGAATAGTTCCTAAAATTTGGAAAAAAGCTCATGTAATTCCTTTACATAAAGGTGGTGACAAAAATAATCTTAATAACTACAGGCCAATTTCCAAACTCCCATGCCTCGCAAAAATTCTAGAATCACTTATTAATAATCAGTTAAAAACATTTCTAACTAGTGCTTCCATTTTGAGCCCATTCCAATCTGGTTTTAGGGCAGGTCACAGTACTGTCTCTGCTGTGACTTTGGTTGTAGACAACATTGTTACAGCATTAGACAAGAAAAAGCACTGTGCAGCACTTTTTATTGATCTTTCAAAGGCCTTTGATACTGTTGACCACCATTTGCTTTTACAGAGGCTGCATGACATTGGCTTTGATCAGTCTGCATGTAGCTGGTTTAGGGATTATCTCTCTGATAGACAGCAGTCAGTTAAACTGGGAAGATACCAGTCTGAGTTTTTAACTGTTACAAATGGTGTCCCACAGGGCTCAATTTTAGGTCCAGTTCTTTTCACAATTTATATAAATAACATTGTTTCATCGCTAAAAAACTGTCACGCCCATCTATACGCTGACGACACAGTACTGTATTGCATTTCCGATTCGGTGCACCAATCTATTGAGAACCTACAAAGCTCTTTTAACACCCTGCAGGACTGTCTAGTGGACCTCAGGCTTGTTCTTAATACAGACAAAACCAAATATATGTGTTTCTCCAGAGCAAAAACTACACATTTTAATGATCTTATTATTCACACAAATAATGGATCTCATATTGAAAGAGTCACTGAATATAAATATCTTGGCATCTGGATAGATGAAAAACTCTCTTTTACATTTCACATAAAAAATCTTGTCTGTCGTCTGCGACAAAAGATTGGATATTTTTATAGGAACAAAGCCACCTTCCCGTTGTTCAGTAGGAAAAGGATTATTGAGGCAGTTTTTATGTCTGTCCTTGATTACGGTGATGTGGTTTATAGGCATGCATCACATTCATGTCTTAAACTCCTAGACTCTGTTTTTCACTCTGCTTTAAGGTTCATCACAGGAGATGCTTATGACACACACCATTGTCTCTTATATGAAAAGGTTGGGTGGTCCTCCCTTAAAGAGAGACGTGACGCACATTGGCATATTTTTATTTACAAAGCCTTGACCGGGAAGCTTCCTCGTTATTTAACAGAAATGCTGCTTGTTTCAGATGGGCTTTATCAGACCCGCTCCACTGACATACTTATGCTTTATGTCCCACAAGCCCGGTCTGAGCTGGGAAAGACAGCTTTTAGCTTCAGTGCACCTGACTCCTGGAACAACTTACAGCTAAAAATTAAACTAAATACATTCATATCCTTTGGCCAATTTAAACAGACTATCTTGGATCTGCCAAACTCTACCTGTAACTGTTTTAATTAGGCTATATTGTACTTTATGCCTTTTGGTTGCTGCCACTCTTCCCCACTCTGTAAATGTTTCAATCGTTTTGTTTTCTCTTCTCTTCACTTGTTGTGTATTTGATGTATTTGCATTGAATGTTTTGTTTGTATTGTTGTTTTGAATTTGTTTTGACTCGACGTCATTGAAAATGAGGGTCACCCCTCAATTGGTCTCTCGAGGATAAATAAAAGTTAAATGAATCATTGTGCAGAATAAACTAAATAGTCTATAATGTTTCTTTGTCTCTACAGCAACAGAAGAGGCAGCAGAAGATTGAGGGCAGAGTCACTTTGGACAGTCTCACATCACCAGACCACTCAGTGAATGAACTGACCGATCCTACTGCAGATATAAATGACGGGGAAAATGCTGAAAATGAAACGCATGAAGAAGCCTCGATGAGTGAAGAAAATCCTGCACCAATCAGTGAGTCGGAAAAGGATCAGACGAACCTTGACGTGGTTGGGGACGAGAGCAAAAACGAAGAAGACGTCGAGGATTCAATTATTGACTGTGATTCGTCAGCTACGTCATTGGCCAGCAACCGATTTACTCTGTTATTGGAGGACCAGCATTCAAAGGAAGAGCACTTAAAGGACGACAGCCTGGTAGACGATGACAAAACATCCGAAATGGACCTGGAAGGAGAGGAGGACTCAGAGTTGGTGAGTGAAATGGAGAGAGTAACCCTGGATGAGGCCTTTATTGAAGAATCCGATTCCTTGGAAGAAAGTATGGAGACTAGTGAAGAGGAGCCCCCAGAGGCTAAAGAGTACACTGTCACAAGTCAGGACCCAGAGCTGGCCTTCCACACTCTGGCCTCCAGGACAGCTCCTGACAAACAGGAGTGTTCAGTGCAGTCCTGCCTGTTTCAGTTCACAGAGGTGGAAACTCTCACGCAGAACAACAGCCTGCTATGTGTCACCTGCACCAAACGACAGACGAACAAAGGCAAAGCTGAAGGTATGTTCTCCATAATCAAGTTTGACCAAATGTTGATATGCCTTTGTTCTGAAAAAGGTCCTGTATATATAAAAAATCAAAGTGAATTTAGTGCAGAACGTTATCACAAATCCAGTCATTCTCATCAATTTTCTTTGTTTTTGAAATCTTAAGGTTCCAAGAAAAGTGTTTACACTGATGCCTTGAAGCAGATGCTGATCTCCTCTCTCCCACCAGTGCTTACTCTTCACTTGAAGAGATTTCAACAGGTAAATAGTTACATTTATTTTTGTAAAGGTTCAGCATCTTTATACTATAGATCCAGTTTCTATTCACATAGCTTTGAACCAACTATTTAAAGAGCATAATACATTGTTCTATTGTATTGATCCAATTTATTTATTTTTCTAAGGCACTGAAACACTTTTTATAAAGTTTTAATGAGATTCTTTCTATGGTTTCCCTTTAGAGTGGATACAGTATTTGTAAGGTGAACAGACATGTCCAGTTTCCCTTGATCCTGGACTTAGCTACCTTTTGTGGGGTAAAATGCAAGGTAAATATCGGAATGAACAGCTTTTTAATGAATGTCATTAGTCTTATAGAAATATTTTTAAAATGTGCCATTGTTTATTGTAGTCCGAGCACTAATAAAAGATTGTTTCCAAATAGAACGTGACTGAGGGAGATACTCAGATTTTTATACAGTTTGTACGGGATCGTGGAGCACAGTGGAACAATGAGGTCAGGTCATTACACAGCGTATGTGAAAGCCCGACCTGAGTGCCCTAAACCCGCTTCCAACGGACTTGCAGAAAAAGGTGCGTGAACTCTGCCCTGACAATCAATAAAGTAATAACTCAGTCTCTATTAAGTATCTCCACTAACTTATCACTTCTTTTGTTTAGGAGATGCAGAGCCACACAGAGGATCCTGGTTCCATATCAGCGACGCAAGCGTTCAGCCAGTGAGCGAGAGTAAAGTCCAGAGTTGCCAAGCCTACCTCCTCTTCTATGAGAGAATCCTCTAATCGATCCGTGCCTAACGACTCAGGAAATCCTAACAAATCAACCCGCTGCTGCCTCAGCTGCATAGTATATACATCTCAACCTGTTGACCAACATTGGCCTGTTTTTTTCAGTGACTCCAAGAGGGATGTGATGAAATGATATTGATTACACACAACAAGGACATTTGACAGTGTTGACATTTTCACCATTGAACTGTCACACATCGTTTAAAGTAGTAAACAAGACAGTAGTATGTTCTTTCAGAATCATGAGTAGATGGCAAGGTGTGCAATGAAAGTAAAGATGGACATTGAACAGATTGGATTTGTATTTTTTACACATAACAAAAACAATTTCAAGAGTCAAATTAACTTTGTGGGAAATTATGAATTGTAAAACTATTTATAAGTCTATTTTTATCAATATTGTGTATTAAATGCTTCAAAATGAGAGAAGTGTCTTCTGTCATGTCTTGTGTGTTGGCATTCAGACTACTACATTGCGCATGCGCAGTAAGTGCTGACAGCTTCTGCTTCTTATTGTCACATGACGAGAGAAAAGTCTGGCTCCGAGTGGCCAGAACCGTCTGCACAATATTTACGAATGGCAGTGTTATCAAGCTGACATGGCAGGTCGGTGAACATTGCCTATTAAATTAATATTAAAAAGGTTTATTTCTGCAGCTTTCGTTTTGGCAGTGGACAAGCAGACATGTTCGCTAGGTACAGTAGATAACTATGGCTAAAGGTCTGGCCTAGCTCAAAGTCTCTGTTTTGATAACATTTTCGCACATTATCGTTGAATTAATATCTATGTAAACATGTTGTTAGTCGTCGTTAGTAAGGTAACGCCTATGTCCTAACTTTGTTAGCTGTTCCGCTACGCCTCTCTCCCACGGGGCCCAGTTGGGTAATTTGCTAGTTAAACATGAATCAGCATTTTAAACTTGCTGTCCAAGTTAAAGAGATGTATGAAATTGATCTCGGCTGGATTAACTGTTAGACTATTAACTTTGTTACAAGTATCTATAGTTTACAGTACAATGTCCACATTCGCTCCTGTAGGCTATTTAGCTAAGAGCATATATTCATTTCTTTTGTGCTGCCAGAATTATTGGAGCATGTTCACCAGAGATTTCCTGTAGTAATCGTAGGCCTACTAATAGTAAGCTTCTTTTATAACATGCTATTGTGATAAAATGCATATCTCTCACCCTAAGGTTAATACTAGTCTTTAATGAGAAAGCATAGTGTCCTGCATAAAAACAGGCCATTCGTCTGTCCTGTGACCCTTTCTGCTGCTTATAACAATGATTACACTTAAGTTAAGTTCTTGCCGCAAGGTGATAAAAGACAGTAAATTGCGCACGTATATGGTTTTTATAGAACCATACAATTCCCCATTTGTGTGGCCAAGATGAACGATCACAGATGCCTTATTTGATAGTTTCCTTTCGACCTAAAGGGGTCGCCCTCATAACTGTATGGAAATTTGCTTGATGGCTCTTTATGATTGTGTAATAAGGGATCGCCACCTGCTAAAGACAGAATACACTGAATAACTGACCTTTATTTAGAAAATGTAGCTATCTTCGAATTATTATTAAATTAAAAGGCCATCACCGATCCAGTGCAAAGTTGAAATCTTCAACTTTCTTGTTCGGATCTATTAACAATAAAAAACCTGAATGTATTCAGTTAACTATCATAGATAAGTAAGGCATATTCAGATTTGAGAAGCCTGAACTGGTTTCTGATCCACTTATCTTTTTTTGACTCCCTCTGTCACAGGCTGAGCTTGTAAGAACCATGTCACTCCAGGCTGCTCGCATGTCAGTGTTCACCTTCACTTCTGCGGTGCACAGCGCCCATGTGCTCCAGTGTCTGAATGAGCAGAGGCAGCAGGACGTGCTGTGCGATGTGACGGTGGTGGTGGATGACAAGTGTTTCGGGCCCACTGCTCTGTCTTGGCTTCCTGCAGCCAATACTTCCAGAGCAGGATTACCAATGTCACCAGACAGAATCCCATCATCACCTTGCCGGACGAGGTCGGTGTCCTAGTGTTTAGCTGAAACAATTTAGAAAAATTGACTATGCAAATGATTTGGTCTGTGCATTAATCTATTGTGATATCCCTAATATGTGCCACAGTTGCATTCAGTCACTTTGATTTAACGAGTGATCAGAAGCTTTTTTAAGGAAAGGCAGCTCTTTACCATGAGCACCAATACATTAAGATAAAGTACATAATCAGCACAATATAAATAATGCACTTTGGCATCCTAAAAGAAGGGAGCTCATCCATGATTGCCTGCCATACTCAATCTGTGAATAGATTAATTGTTCAATTTAGCAAGATGCAATATATGTACGTACAGAGAATGAATGCAAGATCAACCACCAAAACATGTTTGGAGTGGACAAGAGTCAAGACCATATTGTTATATATCACATGGGCTAGAAAACTTGTTTTGGACAGTATGCAGATTTGCATAGGGGAAATGCAGTCCCTTGAATGTTATTTTATGTCCAGCAGTAGAGGACTTTGGGTAACACGACTGTTAACCTGATTTGTAGCCTTTGGACTGTACCACATGAATGTACACACATAGGCCTACTGTTAAAACATTACATCTTTCGCCCCCTGTAGAAAATAATCACATTATACTCTGAGAAAGGTCAGCATCAGTTTTTATATTTATTTATTTATTTATTATTCTTCTCGGACAATTCCACACAATACACAATTTTCTCTTGAAAATATTCATACATCATACTTAATGTTGTCCGAAGGGAGACGGAAGAAGCCAAAGGCTTATCAGGTACCGCCCCATTTTCATCAAATTCGGATTCAGATACACAGTTACTGTTACAGAAAATAAAAATAAAACAAAAAACATTTTTTATATATATATATATATATATATATATATATATATATATATATATATATATATATATATATATATATATATATATATATATACATATATCACATATCACATATACATATACATACATATACATTACATATATATGCACATATATATATATACACATACATACACATACATACACATGTATTTCCTTTTTTTTTTTTTAAGGAATCTGCAGTCCAGCATACACAATCAATTTTAATGTAATTGCTTCAGGCTTTCTTTAAGACCGTCAGTACTAGCACAGTTCTCGGACACCGCTAAGTGTATAGTGTGAAGTGGCCTTGTATTTGGGCTGTTCCATTTCTTGACCAGGTCAAAAACACTTGCAAAGTATTCAAAACAAGCCTGACAGCTGGCTCTGTATTATTTCCTTAGTTAAACATAAGATATGTAAGTGAATTGAATTGTGCTCAGGTTATTAGTCTGTAAGTTTCTCTGTGACAATGCCAAGTGTATAAAGTGTGAAGTGGCCTTGTATTTGGCCTGTTCCATTTTTTAACTGGTAGTCAAAACACTTCTGCAAAAGTATTCAAAAACAAGCCTGACAGCTGGCCTGTATTATTCTTTACAATATTAATATAAAGGACATTGAAATTGTGCTCAGGTATTAGTCTGTAATTTTCAATAATTTTTTGAAACATAATTTGTTTTGAAATTGCGCAAACTGCAACTCCCCAGACAACTTCATCAAGTCCATTCCAGCAGCTTAATACCCTTTATAGAAATCAGTAAGGGATTTAAGTGTGGTCCATATACTTTTTTTCTCAGTGAATTTATCTTTTTTCTTCTTAAATCATGCAAAAATTCTCTGTCTTCAAACATTACTTGTAAACTGTTTGGAAGGCTTGTTTTGAAGCCTTGTAAATAATTTGTACCTGTGTGGTAATTTACCACATCACGCTAATTTGAGAATTCTACCTTCAATAAAAAAGTTATTAGTGTGTGCCCTGTAATTTGGCTTGGTAAATAATTCGTACTGCTTTCTTTTGAAGAATCTCCAACGGGTGCAATGTGCTTTTTGTAAGTGTCTCCCCATATTTCAGCACAGTAATGCAGATGTGGGGAAACTAAACTCCAGTATAATACAAGTAAGGCCTTTTGATTGAAACAATGTTGTGCTTTCCAAAGTATAGAAATACTCCTGGCTATTTTGCCCCTGAGATGGCTAACTTGTGGTTTCCAGCTTAATTTATCGCCAATTATTACCCCTAGGACTTTGTGTTGCTTGACCCTTTGAATTTCAATCCCATTTACCTTGATTTTTACAGCCATATCTGATGCTCTCCTGCCAAACATCATGAATTTAGTTTTTTCTAAATTTAGTGATAACTTATTTTCGGGTTTAACCACTCATGTAACTTAGTCAATTCAATGTTTACGATCTCAACCATATTATTCAGATCTTCCCCGAATAGAAGATGTTTGTGTCGCCAGCAAATAAAATTAACCTTAAGACTTTTGACACTTTTACATACGTCATTTATATAAAGCAGGAATAATTTCGCCCAAAGATTGACCCCTGAGGGACCCCACAAACAATATCTAAGCATGTCGATGTGGAACTCCCCTAATTTCAAAAATTGTTTCCCTGTCATGTAAATAACTTCTGACCCAGTCATGTGCCAAACCTCGAATGCCATAATTCTCCAGTTTATTAAGAAGGATGTCATGATTAATAGTGTCAAATGCTTTTTTGAGGTCTAAGAAAATTCCTATAAAGTACAATTTGTGATCAATAGCATTACTAATAATTCTACCGATTCAGCCAAGGCCAGTGGAATGATTCTTTCTAAAGCCGAATTGACTGTCATACAGAAGTTGATGTTTAGTAATGAATTCATCAAGTCTATTGCTGAATAATTTTTCCAGAATTTTAGAAAATTGTGTTAAAAGTGAGACTGGTCTTATAATTATAAATGAATGTTCATCACCATTCTTATGTAATGGTATAACCTTTGTTGCTTTCATGTTAGAAGGAAAATTGTTTGAAAAAGATAGGTTAAAAAGGTGTGTTAACGGTTTAATAATAGTTTCTTGCACTGATTTGATTACTTTCATGAAACCCTAGCTGCCTCTAGAGGTCTTTGTTTTCATTCCAAGCAATATCTCCCTTATCTCGTTGGCCTCGATCATTTCAAAATTCAAGGAGTGTTGAAGAGACGCTTTCGTTTTCACTAGACTCCCCTACACTCTTCCCACAGATCCCTTTTGCTAAATTAGGTCCAATATTAACAAAAAATTCATTTAGTTTATTTCTTACCTATGTTCATGCAATCAAACTTAACGTTATTTTCATGGAAATACTGAGGATAATTATGTATTCTGTGTCATTTCTGAACACTGTATTTACTATGTCCCACAATTTTTTGGGCTGATTTGCATTTGTTTCTAACAACTTACCATAATATTTCTTTACAGTCTCTGAGAATGTTATTTAGCTTGTTACGATAGATTTTCTATATTTTAACTCCGCCTTGGTGTCCTTTGCTTTTATGAATCTTTGTACAATGTATTTTTCTTTTTGCAAGCATTTATCAAGGATTTAGTTAGCCACTGTTTATCATGTCTTTGCTTTAAGGCCCTTTTTTTTAAGTGGACAATTTTTATCATACAGCCTTTGAAATATCTGTAGGAATAAATCGAAACTTGCATTAACATCCTTCCCCTTGTATACAGAGTCCCAACTTTGCGTCAATAAGTCATTTTTCAGTGCTTCTATCCTCTCATCAGTTTCCAACCCAATAAATATCTCTTTGTTTGTTCTCTGCTGCAACTTTTGTTTCCTTAACGACATAGCAAAAACAGGTAAATGGTCGCTTTATGTCATTAATCAGGAGTCCACTTTCTATTTCATCCCCCTATAACATTCGTAAATATGTTGTCTATTAATGCGGCACTATTTTTTACTGTAATCCTGCTTTGGCCTTTGTAATTATGGGCTGAATACCCATACAATATGCAAAGTATTTACAAATTCTTCAGTCAGTGAATTAGTATTTTCAGTAAATCAATGTTTGTGTTGAAACTGCCATATATTTGTGTTTCAAACATCCCCTAATATATATTTCCTATTTCCTTCATTAGCTGGCCACATTTCTAGTATTGCAATAATGATAATGTATTAACTCAACCATTTGCTGTTTGTCATTTCCCCACAGGTGACCGTGGAGGTTTGAACCCTTTGCTTGAGTTTGCCTACACATCAAAGTTGCCCTTCACCAAAGAAAACATCCACGCCATTCACAGCAGTGCAGAGTTTTTAGGATTCCATAATCAGAGTCTGCCTGCTTTGATTTCATCCCCAAGTTTTCTGAAGGCAAAGGAAACTCGCAGAGGCTAGGCGCAAAGCCTGTTGTCGGAGCCATCGGGAGATCCCAGTGCCAGTTCTGCTCAGGTCTAGTGAGCAGCCAACCAAAATCATTTGAGTCACACAGCTCAGTGCCTTCAGGAGGAGATGAACAAGCAGCAGACTTCCTCCACAGTGTCCCTGAGCACACAGGGTCAGACAAGCGGCGGGGAGAATGAACACTTCTGTTTGGAGAACTGCGGCCCACAAATGGCCCCCTTATCCCTGGAGTTAACAGCAGACGTGTGGCTCCCATGATGTCTTTGCCGTGCCCGGACTCAGACAAGCCACATCATCCGGCCTCCGTTGCGAAAAAGACATTTTAGCAATAGGAGACGACGTATGTAATCAAAGTGAGTTGAGCTTGGCAGACTGTGGCTTACCCCCAAGCAGCTTGTCGACCCCAGGCAGCAATGTCAATCCTCCAGAACTCATTGAGCCGGCAAAGCAGCGATAAGAAACAGACTGTTGAGACACTTGTGCTGAAACAAACTGTAACCGTGGTTCGTCTCACTCAACACACCAGGGGCGGGAGCATTGCAGTGAGTTATTGGAAGAGAGTGAGTCTGGCCTCGGACAGGGATGGCAGGTGATCTCTCAGACCCTACGCCAACTTCTCTTAGACCATGAAGAGGGATTTGGGGAGAGGAGCAGCGTGAGAGGGAGGTGGCTGAGCATCTGGCTAAAGGGCTTTGGTCTGACATATGTACGTCTCAGGCTAACCCACTCCCCTGGATCCCATGGACTAAAAACACCAAAAGCGTCCGACTTCCATTGGCTGAAGCAGCTGGACCTGAGCTCCAGTGAAATGGAGACTGTCCCTTCTTTAAAGACCTGTGGGACAAGTGATGACACCGTCCACGAACGACAGCCTGTCCCAGTCGGAAGAGCCCCTACATGTCCTCCTTCTCTCAACTCAGGGGAAGACTCAGACCTGGACACAGATGGAGATACTGAGGCCAACAACAAGAGAGCAGCAGAGGTCATTGTGATAACCAACTGCTCAAAATGTTTAATAAAAAATACACAATTCAAATCCATCTTCATACTTATGAGGGTCATACAATTTTTCATTACTTTATTTTCAACAAAACCTGTTTGTATTTCAGAGCTTACATACAGGAAAATATGACAATACTTATGTGCTTTCTATATTTTTATTGCAATAAGATACAGATATATTTCCAGACATCCAGTTTTATTAAATTATACTCCAATATTGCATGAGACAGTCTTCAGAATGACACTGATCAAAACGTGGACGAATAGGCGATGAAAAAAGACAAGTTAGTTTTGACCCGAGATTTAAAAAGATGAATGTTTTACAGTTTCACTTTTATTTCCCCCAGAAATGTGCGATGAGAAGCAGCAGCATAGAGTAATAATACTACAATATACAACAGACCGATACTGTGCAACACAGTCAAGAACAATTAGGAGGATTATAACTAGATCTTTTATTTTTTCTCTTTTGTGAAAAGGTTATGCCAATATTAAGTTGTACAGCGACTGGCAACTCAGGACACAGAGATGCACTTTGCCCGTTCGGGGAAGAAGAAAAAAACAAAAACAAATAAAAGATATTAAAAAAATAAAAAGTTTGTGTTGTTAGAGACAGTCAAATAGCTACAAACCACAGTGGGATTACAAGAGAACAGACTACTAGATACAGTGGAGGTGAGTTTGTCTTTTAGCCGTACAAAAAGCTGAGAGCAATATATTCAGATATCATGATTCACTTTGAAGAGACTTGTTTGTTTGCGGGCAGCGTTTACGCCGGCTGCTGGTTTTCTAACCTCAGGGTTATTAATAAACGACCATATCTCACATATTCAATGTTACGCTGGCAAAACGAACAAATAAAAGCCAGAACAAAAAAATGCCAATTTCTAATTAAGTCCCACTGTTCTCTAACCCCACATGTTTAAATAACGAGTTCAATCTTTATCGTAAAAAAAAAACTAAACAAAACAATGAGCATCACAAATTAAACCTCCTTATTCAAAAGAAAAGGATAGAAAAACAGATTTTTAGTTTCAGACTGTAAGTATATATTTGATATATCAATAGAATTCATATATAAATGATACATTTCTATTTTTTCTTAGTACTTAAATATAATCCTTGCTATGACTACATAAGAGCATCTAATACATTTCTAGCCGGAAGATAATTGTGAAGGAACGGTTTTGAACTGTCAGTTTCTGGGCTTCGATTGTAAATGAAACTGTCGTCTGAATTCACTATTTTCACACATGAAGACATGTGCGAGACTAGTCAGGAACTGGTTTGGATTTTCTGCTTAAAAACGGTTTCATTGAGACCAAAAAATCTTTGTTTTAGCTACACACTTACAACCTGTGCTTTATTTTTTTAGACTTATTCTTTCCTCCAAAAAGGTTTGACACTGAAAATTTACAAAATGAACGAATCTACAGAAAAACGCCCTCACACTGGACTCTCTGTATTGAATCAGCATGCGACAAAATTATATTGTTAGTTGTTTTGGCACAAGGTTTTGCTTTGACTTAATATCTGGTTCTGTATGCAAATAGACAGTTGATGAGTTAATGTATTCTAGCTTTTAGATGTACAACAAATGAAAAGAAGGGTGTCCCAGTTGAGTCCAACATTAATCATGAAATACGACTGTTTAGAAGATTGCACTATGATCATGAGCGATTAAAAAAAAATCTTAGTGCAATATGGCAAGTACCTCAAAGAGCCATACTACTACTACTGTTCTCCAAATGCTCTGTCCAGCCACAATTTAATATGGTCAATTTCTAGGTTCCTTGGAGTAAAACTACAGAATTTGGTCCATCTGCCTCAAGAGACGCTGCCCAAAAAAGTTGCACCAATGACACCTAAACCAGGTGAAATACCACCAGGCATTTTCTGACTTTCTCCAGCAGGACTACCGTGATTGTACCAACAACGTGGAGCTCAAAGACCAAACGACTCCCCCCCGAACCAGCACATTTTCTCTTACTGATTAGTAGCTCACAATAGCTCTTCTCCATTGTCTGTATCTAAGATCTGGATTTGACCTTACACACCAAACATCCAAATGTAACCAATGACAGAGAGACATAAATAAAAACAAGCTCAACTATAGAAATGAGAGACGAGAAAAAGAAATACAGACAAAGACAAAGACAGAGAAATGAAAACCCTCCATCAGGGCTGCTGTTGATCCGATGGGTTCGTTTGTTGTTGACGACTTCCTCAGGCAGGTTTTCATCTGAACATAAATAACATGTGGGTGGGAGGAATCACATCCACCATAAGGCTTTCTTTTTTTTTTTTTTTTATTATTAATTTTTTATTAAAGAATTTATTTTTCTCCCATTGTCGTAACCATTTGCTTCCCTCCCCATCGATGCGTCTTATCCCGGTTCTGGTCTATCGGTTAACTGTTCAGTTTGAAGATCTCAACAACAAGAGATGGAGCCCCCCCCCAACCCTAACCTTCGACTAGCAGGTCCTGGGATCACAGGTGGGAAGGACAGAATAAGAGAGAGAAAGAGAGAGAAGTAGAGGCTGATGGGATTTGTAAGAAGTTTATGTTTCAGCAGTCTGGGCTGTAGTTTCACTCTCTGCCCCTTCCTTCCTCTCTTGTGTCTCCTCCTCTTCCTCTTCCTCTTCCCCCTCTTCTTCCTCTTCCTCCTCTGTGTGCTGCTCCAGCTCTTCCCTGGTGATCATCTCAAAGTCGTTTCCGTTGCTGTGCTGCGAGCCCTCGTCTTCCCGCCGGTCGCTGTCTGTGTCAGTGGCGGTCTCCGTTCCCTCCACTTCCTTGCTCTCCTCTATCGGCGTGGTTTCCTTGCTCTCTTCCTCTTCCTCCTCCTCTTCCTCGTCGCCATCTTTCTTCTCGCTATCCGACTTGTCTTCGCTGTCTTCTTTAGTGGAGCCGTTGTTGTCTTTGTCGTCCGTCTTGTCCGTGTCCTTCTTGCTGGAGCGCGGTCCCTTGTACTCGTGGGTGTAGAGCGGGCGGAACGAGTCGATGAAGCCCACGTCGGCCGTCAGGTTGGGTAGGAACCAGAAGTGATGGCGCCCGCCGGTCACCACCCAGATGAGCAGGAAGAGGATGCAGCGGGCTGATGGAGAGACAGAGAGAGGGGGGAAACCAACAGGGATTAGTTTTAAGATACAGTCAATTAAATATGTTTTCACTTTTTAAATTTAGGGCATTCAACCGTAACAATAAAACTTCTAACACTCCAAAAAGTTATTTGATCATTAATGCATATTTGTCCTGGATTTCTTTTGTATTTAAATGCACAGTAAGATTTTGGAGAATGCTTGTTGTCAAAATCACATTCGGTCAAAAACAGAGAATGTCTCCTCACGATCAACTGTACTGTGTGTGTGCCGAAGAAAAAACTGGTGTTCATACACAGCCAAGTCTCTGTAAACGGGTAGGTTAACAAATGCTAGCAACATGCTTAATTACGGAGCTTAAGCTGTGTATTAACATTAAGAGCACACAAATTTTTTTTTTTTCAATTTTTTTTTCATTTAACTTTTATTTATCCTTGAGAGACCAATTGAGGGGTGACCCTCATTTACAATGACGTCGAGTTCAAAACAAATTCAAAGGAAAAACAACAATACATAAACAATATTCAATGCAAAAACATCAAATACACAACAACAGGTGAAGAGAGAAAAAACAATTGAAACATTTACATAGTGGTGAAGAGTGGCAGCAATTAAAATTAAATGGGTGAAAGTACAATATAGCTAATTAAAACAGTCCACAGGTAGAGTTTGGCAGATTTAAGATAGTTTGTTTAAATTGGTTAAAGGATATGAAGGTATTTAGTTTAATTTGTTGCTGTAAGTTGTTCCAGGAGTCAGGGGCACTGAAGCTAAAAGCTGTCTTTCCCAGCTCAAACCGGGCTTGTGGGACACAAAGCATAAGCATGTCAGTGGAGCGGGTCTGATAAAGCCCATCTGAAATTTGCAGCATTTCTGTTAACCCATTGATGACGGCTGCTGCGCGATGCCACATTGGCTCTCCTGCCTGATGCTGCGTCGCGCAGCATTATTACTTTATCTAATTTTCATGGCATTCCCAGCATAGAATGCACTGTCATTGGTTCAAATACACATGAGGTGGGTTTTGTTGATTTTTTTAAGACCACGTGACCACCCAAAAGTTGTGTGGTTTGCCAAAAATCATGTCAATCAAAAAAATAAAAAATAAAAAAATAAAACAAAATAATTAAAAAAATACGCCAGCTATGTCGGCGACAGAACAGTTAGTGAGTTTGGTGCAGAATCAAGGTCTATAGACTACTAGCGAAACTCACACAACACATTGCATCTATTTCTTAACAATATTTAATAATTTTCTAATTCATCTCATTTTGACGATTTTTAGAAATATTTGTTGGTTTGTAAGCGCTAAGGGAACATGTTTAAATAAAACCTGTGAACCTTAACCTTTAAATGTATTTTATTTCATGTTTCTATGTGCTACACAGGCTTAGATATTAAGGTTTTGGTAGACTTGACAATTCCTACTATTTTTTCAGAAAACCCTCAGGCATTAAGGACATGCATCCTAGATTGCCATAGTCATCAATGGGTTAAATAACGAGGAAGCTTCCCGGTCAAGGCTTTGTAAATAAAAATGTGCCAATGTGCGTCACGTCTCTCTTTAAGGGAGTACCACCCAACCTTTTCATATAAAAGACAATGGTGTGTGTTATAAGCATCTCCTGTGATGAACCTTAAAGCAGAGTGAAAAACAGTCCAGAGTCCAGGGGCCTCATTTATAACGGTGTGCGTAGAAACCCTCCCAAAACATTGCGTTCGCACAAAGCCAAGAATGTGCTGCGCAAAAAAAAAGTTGAGATTTATAAAACTGTGCTGCGCACAGTTGCACGCAATCTTCCCTTTATAATTACCCACCTGCGGTGATTTGTGCGCGGACGATCTCCGCCCGGTGTCATCCCACTTCACCTCCCAGTTTCATCCCACAATCTACCATACATGGCGAATGCTAAATAGCTCCTGAATATGATGACGCACTTAATAAGCACGGAATTTTGACTGACATGAGGAAAAAAGGGAGGTAACCGGCCACAAAGAAAGCGACTGGGAAGGAAGAAAGCCCGTGCCATGCGTCGCTGTAACTGCCTCACAAACACAAACACACGCGCGCTGATCACATATCATGATTGGCACAGTCGTTATAGTCTTTGTTAAGATGTTTTGCCCAACTTTGTACTGTATGAAATATCACGTATTAGCGAAACTGTAGGACTAGCCTATATGTAGGACTATATAAAATGTGTTGTGAGAAGTGAAATAATGCATTAGCCTATAGTATATTCCAAAGCATTGTTTCCCTTCCATAGATCAACACATTTCCAACAACGTCAGATTATAGGCTAGTTTAAACCGAGGGTTAGTTGTTATGGGAAAGAGATGCATAAAATAATTTGCTAAATTCATAACATGATTTTATCTAACGAAATATATAGTTTTAATTAATATATGGTTGGCCTTAACTTTGTACAAAACTACTTTACACACAGCCTAAAATATAGACTATTTGCTCTCCAGCTGGCCTCCTCACGGACACCTCCCGAGGTATATGATATTATTATAGAGAGTAGAACTATAAGATTCAATTTCAAAATATAATCAAAATATGTATAGACCTACTTGATAGTAAATCAACCTACATCATTACTGCATGCCATAGACAACAGTAGCCTATATTCGCAACAACAAATTACGCACATAATTGATGAAATATATTGGGTGCCAAGGATATGTGTGTTTTTCCCGATGACAGAGCTTTATTTCGTGAATTGTTGCCATTGAGTGTCGCTGATTCCCCGAGTCAACCAAAACCTTGCGTGAGCTCTACGCGCATGGTCAAAGTTTGCGTGGGAATACGCACTTCTACGCAAAAGAATTCTTTTTATAATACCACCCCGTTTTGCCACCGCACATTTGACCGCACATTTCTGCCGTCTACGCAAGGTTTTTGTGCGTAGAAAGCTTTATAAATGAGGCCCCAGGAGTTTAAGACATGAATGTGATGCATGCCGGTAAAGCACATCACCGTAATCAAGGACAGACATGAAAACTGCCTCAATAATCCTTGTCAATCCGCTACTTGTAGCGGATTGACAAGCATTCTACAGAAATGCTGACTCCACCTTTAATGGAAGTAGATACAAAAAAAAAAGGTAAAATGTCTTGCAGGAACTTTTAGTACTTACCAACAGCAAGAAGCAATATGCTGGCCACAAAGCAGCCGGCTGCAACACTCAGATAGTAAACTCCTACACGCATCTCTGCCGGCCACAGTGGGAACAGAGTGGCTGCTATCACTGCAATGACTGAAAGACAGAACCACAATGTGAGATAAAAAAGGTGTAACAGTAAGACATTAAGCTGCATTCAGTTATTTTCAATATATGATTTTTCGCATAGTGACTCACCAAGGATCAGCCCCATAGCAAAGGTTTTGAAATGGACCGGGTCGTAAATCCACACGAACACCTGAAGAGGAGACATATTTTGTGATAAGCCTTCACCTACAGTATATATACGTATGTAAGTATATTCTATATATGCTTATTCTCTGTGCACACTCACTTCACTTCCATCTAGAAACAGCTGATCCTCATGAGGCTCCAGTTTAAACTTCTTCTTCACCTCTTTCTTCTTCTTGGGGGTTCCAGGACTATCATCCTTTTTATGAAAAAAAAAGAAACAAATGTTACAAATACAATCTGGATTTTATTTACAATTCAGACAGTGGGATCTATGTAAACCAACAGAATATATTGGTTATAGAGATCCGCAACCATGAACTGGTACTCTATATTGTGCTATGAGTGGGGTTTTACATTAATGCCATCGATTGGTATTTTGATTAAACCATTTTTTTTTTCATTGCCAAGAAGATCAACACCATCTTCACGTTTGTGTTGTGATATGAAACTACAGGAGTTGGCTAACTTAGCTTCGCCCCAACACCGGCAACTTCAACCACTTCGTATGAGACACACAAATCAATCAGATCAACTAAACCTTCTTTATGTTGTGCTTTTGAAATAATTATCATAAAAATATTAGATATAATCATTGATTACCGGTAACACTTATCATTCAAACTGGAATTTGGTGTTAGAAACCTAACCTCTCAATATCCTTTCAGCGACTTTTCTTTCCATGCACTTTAAATTGGCAGTGTCATGGCAACACTAACCGCGCATCAAACAAACATACGAAGCTGAAACCTGTCAACTGTTCAACACTGACGGTGGCTCCGTTTCTGATGGATCCCACCGCCAAAACAGGAAAAATAAACCTGATCAAGCTAATTTACAAATGTGTATCACAGCATTTATGGCACCCCAATACATTTCCAATGGGAGAACGCTGTATCCATACATAATAACATCCAACCCTATCTTGTGAAACAGGTCTAATGTGACGGGTCATCATAGAGAGAGACAGTGTTGGTTCACGTACGCTCTTGTCTTTCTTGGTTTCAGCAACATCAGCATCTTTCTTCTTCTCTTTCTTCTTCTCCCCCTTTTTCTCCTCCTCTTTGCTGCTGTCCCCTTTGGCTTTCTCCTTCTCCTTCTCTTTGTCCTTGTCCTTCTCTTTGATGTCCTTCTTAATGTCTTTCTCAGGCTTTTTCTTCATCACTTTGAGAGCACGGTGGAAGAACTGCTTCTTCAGGAGTCTACAGAGGAAAGAGAATGATTTAGTTTAAATCCTTATGGTTTAAAAGGAGTGCAAAGACTCAGAGGTCACGTGAAGGATCCTATCTGAAAATGCAAATATTTAAGCTGTGCATTTACAAGTTTCTTCATACTGGAAGCACGGTTATTCAAATTTAAGTGTTGTGCTTGTGGCACTGTATTCACAGTAGAGTAACAGAAACTCAATGAGCATCTTTTTTATTATTACAATCGTTTAATTTTTACAAAAAAAATGTATTGTTTCCAATGTGACTACTTGATGGATGTATTTATCTTCTATGATAATCAACTGAATATCTAAGCATTCAAAGGCATCACTTTTTACATCATTAGTTAAAGCCCTTGGCAACAGTGACCATAATGACAGTGTACATCAAAAGCTTGCTTTTGGAATGATATCCTGCAGACAGACTGTTATTCATTTACCTGTTGCAGTAGTCCACAACAGACTCCCTAGTGGTGAACACAGCCTCCTCTCCCTTCTTAGCCTTGGCCCACTTGGAGTCCAGCAGACAGTCCACTGCCTTGGAGGCTAAATGAAGGGACACAAACAGCACATTTACAGACCAGGTAGCTACACAATGAGCTGAAACTCTATGTATTACAGAGATGCTTATGACACACACCATTGTCTCTTATATGAAAAGGTTGGGTGGTCCTCCCTTAAAGAGAGAGACGTGACGCACATTGGCATATTTTTATTTACAAAGCCTTGACCGGGAAGCTTCCTCGTTATTTAACAGAAATGCTGCTTGTTTCAGATGGGCTTTATCAGACCCGCTCCACTGACATACTTATGCTTTATGTCCCACAAGCCCGGTCTGAGCTGGGAAAGACAGCTTTTAGCTTCAGTGCACTGACTCCTGGAACAACTTACAGCTAAAAATTAAACTAAATACATTCATATCCTTTGGCCAATTTAAACAGACTATCTTGGATCTGCCAAACTCTACCTGTAACTGTTTTAATTAGGCTATATTGTACTTTATGCCTTTTGGTTGCTGCCACTCTTCCCCACTCTGTAAATGTTTCAATCGTTTTGTTTTCCTCTTCTCTTCACTTGTTGTGTATTTGATGTATTTGCATTGAATGTTTTGTTTGTATTGTTGTTTTGAATTTGTTTTGACTCGACGTCATTGAAAATGAGGGTCACCCCTCAATTGGTTCTCGAGGATAAATAAAAGTTAAATGAATCATTGTGCAGAATAAACTAAATAGTCTATAATGTTTCTTTGTCTCTACAGCAACAGAAGAGGCAGCAGAAGATTGAGGGCAGAGTCACTTTGGACAGTCTCCCATCACCCAGACCACTCATGAATGAACTGACCGATCCTACTGCAGATATAAATGACGGGGAAAAATGCTGAAAATGAAGAAACGCATGAAGAAGATTCTCCATGAGTGAAGAAAAATCCTGCACCAATCAGTGAGTCGGAAAAGGATCAGACGAACCATGACGTGGTTGGGGACGAGAGCAAAAAGCGAAGAAGACGCGTGAGGATTCAATTATTGACTGTGATTAAACCCAGCTACGCTCATTGGCCAGCAACCGATTTACTCTGTTATTGGAGGACCAGCATTCAAAGGGAAGAGCACTTAAAGGCTGACCAGCCTGGTAGACGATGACCAAAACATCCGAAATGGACCTGGAAGGAGAGGAGGACTCAGAGTTGGTGAGTGAAATGGAGAGAGTAACCCTGGATGAGGCCTTTATTGAAGAACTCGATCTCCTTGGAAGAAGAGTATGGAGACTGGGTGAAGAGGGAGCCCCCAGAGGCCTAAAGAGTACACTGTCACAAGTCCAGGACCCAGAGCTGGCCTTCCACACTCTGGCCTCCAGGACCAGCTCCTGACAAACAGGAGTGTTCAGTGCAGTCCTACCTGTTTCAGTTCACAGAGGTGGAAACTCTCACGCAGAACAACAGCCTGCTATGTGTCACCTGCACCAAACGACAGACGAACAAAGGCAAAGCTGAAGGTATGTTCTCCATAATCAAGTTTGACCAAATGTTGATATGCCTTTGTTCTGAAAAAGGTCCTGTATATATAAAAAATCAAAGTGAATTTAGTGCAGAACGTTATCACAAATCCAGTCATTCTCATCAATTTTCTTTGTTTTTGAAATCTTAAGGTTCAAGAAAAGTGTTTACACTGATGCCTTGAAGCAGATGCTGATCTCCTCTCTCCCACCAGTGCTTACTCTTCACTTGAAGAGATTTCAACAGGTAAATAGTTACATTTATTTTTGTAAAGGTTCAGCATCTTTATACTATAGATCCAGTTTCTATTCACATAGCTTTGAACCAACTATTTAAAGAGCATAATACATTGTTCTATTGTATTGATCCAATTTATTTATTTTTCTAAGGCACTGAAACACTTTTTATAAAAGTTTTAATGAGATTCTTTCTATGGTTTCCCTTTAGAGTGGATACAGTATTTGTAAGGTGAACAGACATGTCCAGTTTCCCTTGATCCTGGACTTAGCTACCTTTGTGGGGTAAAATGCAAGGTAAATATCGGAATGAACAGCTTTTTAATGAATGTCATTAGTCTTATAGAAATATTTTTTAAAATGTGCCATTGTTTATTGTAGTCCGAGCACTAATAAAAGATTGTTTCCAAATAGAACGTGACTGAGGGGAGATACTCAGATTTTATACAGTTTGTACGGGATCGTGGAGCACAGTGGAACAATGAGGTCAGGTCATTACACAGCGTATGTGAAAGCCCGACCTGAGTGCCCTAAACCCGCTTCCAACGGACTTGCAGAAAAAGGTGCGTGAACTCTGCCCTGACAATCAATAAAGTAATAACTCAGTCTCTATTAAGTATCTCCACTAACTTATCACTTCTTTTGTTTAGGAGATGCAGAGCCACACAGAGGATCCTGGTTCCATATCAGCGACCGCAAGCGTTCAGCCAGTGAGCGAGTAAAGTCCAGAGTTGCCAAGCCTACCTCCTCTTCTATGAGAGAATCCTCTAATCGATCCGTGCCTAACGACTCAGGAAATCCTAACAAATCAACCCGCTGCTGCCTCAGCTGCATAGTATATACATCTCAACCTGTTGACCAACATTGGCCTGTTTTTTTCAGTGACTCCAAGAGGGATGTGATGAAATGATATTGATTACACACAACAAGGACATTTGACAGTGTTGACATTTTCACCATTGAACTGTCACACATCGTTTAAAGTAGTAAACAAGACAGTAGTATGTTCTTTCAGAATCATGAGTAGATGGCAAGGTGTGCAATGAAAGTAAAGATGGACATTGAACAGATTGGATTTGTATTTTTTACACATAACAAAAACAATTTCAGGTCAAATTAACTTTGTGGGAAATTATGAATTGTAAAACTATTTATAAGTCTATTTTTATCAATATTGTGTATTAAATGCTTCAAAATGAGAGAAGTGTCTTCTGTCATGTCTTGTGTGTTGGCATTCAGACTACTACATTGCGCATGCGCAGTAAGTGCTGACAGCTTCTGCTTCTTATTGTCACATGACGAGAGAAAAGTCTGGCTCCGAGTGGCCAGAACCGTCTGCACAATATTTACGAATGGCAGTGTTATCAAGCTGACATGGCAGGTCGGTGAACATTGCCTATTAAATTAATATTAAAAAGGTTTATTTCTGCAGCTTTCGTTTTGGCAGTGGACAAGCAGACATGTTCGCTAGGTACAGTAGATAACTATGGCTAAAAGGTCTGGCCTAGCTCAAAGTCTCTGTTTTGATAACATTTTCGCACATTATCGTTGAATTAATATCTATGTAAACATGTTGTTAGTCGTCGTTAGTAAGGTAACGCCTATGTCCTAACTTTGTTAGCTGTTCCGCTACGCCTCTCTCTCCCACGGGGCCCAGTTGGGTAATTTTGCTAGTTAAACATGAATCAGCATTTTAAACTTGCTGTCCAAGTTAAAGAGATGTATGAAATTGATCTCGGCTGGATTAACTGTTAGACTATTAACTTTGTTACAAGTATCTATAGTTTACAGTACAATGTCCACATTCGCTCCTGTAGGCTATTTAGCTAAGAGCATATATTCATTTCTTTTGTGCTGCCAGAATTATTGGAGCATGTTCACCGAGAGATTTCCTGTAGTAATCGTAGGCCTACTAATAGTAAGCTTCTTTTATAACATGCTATTGTGATAAAATGCATATCTCTCACCCTAAGGTTAATACTAGTCTTTAATGAGAAAGCATAGTGTCCTGCATAAAAACAGGCCATTCGTCTGTCCTGTGACCCTTTCTGCTGCTTATAACAATGATTACACTTAAGTTAAGTTCTTGCCGCAAGGTGATAAAAGACAGTAAATTGCGCACGTATATGGTTTTTATAGAACCATACAATTCCCCATTTGTGTGGCCAAGATGAACGATCACAGATGCCTTATTTGATAGTTTCCTTTCGACCTAAAGGGGTCGCCCTCATAACTGTATGGAAATTTGCTTGATGGCTCTTTATGATTGTGTAATAAGGATCGCCACCTGCTAAAGACAGAATACACTGAATAACTGACCTTTATTTAGAAAATGTAGCTATCTTCGAATTATTATTAAATTAAAAGGCCATCACCGATCCAGTGCAAAGTTGAAATCTTCAACTTTCTTGTTCGGATCTATTAACAATAAAAAACCTGAATGTATTCAGTTAACTATCATAGATAAGTAAGGCATATTCAGATTTGAGAAGCCTGAACTGGTTTCTGATCCACTTATCTTTTTTTGACTCCCTCTGTCACAGGCTGAGCTTGTAAGAACCATGTCACTCCAGGCTGCTCGCATGTCAGTGTTCACCTTCAATTCTGCGGTGCACAGCGCCCATGTGCTCCAGTGTCTGAATGAGCAGAGGCAGCAGGACGTGCTGTGCGATGTGACGGTGGTGGTGGATGACAAGTGTTTCCGGGCCCACTGCTCTGTCTTGGCTTCCTGCAGCCAATACTTCCAGAGCAGGATTACCAATGTCACCAGACAGAATCCCATCATCACCTTGCCGGACGAGGTCGGTGTCCTAGTGTTTAGCTGAAACAATTTGTGAAAAATTGACTATGCAAATGATTTGGTCTGTGCATTAATCTATTGTGATATCCCTAATATGTGCCACAGTTGCATTCAGTCACTTTGATTTAACGAGTGATCAGAAGCTTTTAAGGAAAGGCAGCTCTTTACCATGAGCACCAATACATTAAGATAAAGTACATAATCAGCACAATATAAATAATGCACTTTGGCATCCTAAAAGAAGGGAGCTCATCCATGATTGCCTGCCATACTCAATCTGTGAATAGATTAATTGTTCAATTTAGCAAGATGCAATATATGTACGTACAGAGAATGAATGCAAGATCAACCACCAAAACATGTTTGGAGTGGACAAGAGTCAAGACCATATTGTTATATATCACATGGGCTAGAAAACTTGTTTTGGACAGTATGCAGATTTGCATAGGGAAATGCAGTCCCTTGAATGTTATTTTATGTCCAGCAGTAGAGGACTTTGGGTAACACGACTGTTAACCTGATTTGTAGCCTTTGGACTGTACCACATGAATGTACACACATAGGCCTACTGTTAAAACATTACATCTTTCGGCCCTGTAGAAAATAATCACATTATACTCTGAGAAAGGTCAGCATCAGTTTTTATATTTATTTATTTATTTATTATTCTTTCGGACAATTCCACACAATACACAATTTTCTCTTGAAAATATTCATACATCATACTTTGTGTTGTCCGAAGGGAGACGGAAGAAGCCAAAGGCTTATCAGGTACCGCCCCCATTTTCATCAAATTCGGATTCAGATACACAGTTACTGTTACAGAAAATAAAAATAAAACAAAAACATTTTTTATATATATATATATATATATATATATATATATATATATATATATATATATATATATATATATATATATATATATATATACATATATACATATCTACATATACATATACATATATATACATACATACATATATACACATATATATATATATACACATACATACACATACATACACATATATTTTTTTTTTTTTTTAAGAATCTGCAGTCCAATACACAATCAATTTTAATGTAATTGCTTCAGCTTTTAAGATCAGTTCAGCACAGTTCAGTTTCTCTGTGACAATGCCAAGTGTATAAAGTGTGAAGTGGCCTTGTATTTGGCCTGTTCCATTTCTTAACTGGTAGTCAAAACACTTCTGCAAAAGTATTCAAAAACAAGCCTGACAGCTGGCCTGTATTATTCTTTACAATATTGATATGTAAGTGACATTGACATTGTGCTCAGGTTATTAGTCTGTAATTTTCAATAATTTTTGAAACATAATTTGCTTTGAAATTGCGCAAACTGCAACTCCCTGTGACAACTTCATCAAGTCCATTCCACAGCTTAATACCCTTTATAGAAATCGAAAGGATTTAAGTGTGGTCCGTATATTTTTCTCAGTGAATTTATCTTTTCTTCTTAAATCATGCAAAACTTCTCTGTCTTCAAACATTACTTGTAAACTGTTTGGAAGGCTTTTTTTGAAGCCTTGTAAATAATTTGTACTGTGTGGTAATTTACCACATCACGTAATTTGAGAATTCTACCTTCAATAAAAAAGTTATTAGTGTGTGCCCTGTAATTGGCTTGGTAAATAATTCGTATTGCTTTCTTTTGAAGAATCTCCAACGGGTGCAATGTACCTTTGTAAGTGTTTCCCCATATTTCAGCACAGTAATGCAGATGTGGGGAAACTAAACTCCAGTATAATACAAGTAAGGCCTTTTGATTGAAACAATGTTGTGCTTTCCAAAGTATAGAAATACTCCTGGCTATTTTGCCCCTGAGATGGCTAACTTGTGGTTTCCAGCTTAATTTATCGTCAATTATTACCCCTAGGACTTTGTGTTGCTTGACCCTTTGAATTTCAATCCCATTTACCTTGATTTTTACAGCGACATCTGATGCTCTCCTGCCAAACATCATGAATTTAGTTTTTTCTAAATTTAGTGATAACTTATTTCGGTTTAACCACTCATGTAACTTAGTCAATTCAATGTTTACGATCTCAACCATATTATTCAGATCTTTCCCCGAATAGAAGATGTTTGTGTCGTCAGCAAATAAAATTAACCTTAAGACTTTTGACACTTTACATATGTCATTTATATAAAGCAGGAATAATTTCGGCCCCAAGATTGACCCCTGAGGGACCCCACAAACAATATCTAAGCATGTCGATGTGAACTCCCCTAATTTCAAAAATTGTTTCCTGTCATGTAAATAACTTCTGACCCAGTCATGTGCCAAACCTCGAATGCCATAATTCTCCAGTTTATTAAGAAGGATGTCATGATTAATAGTGTCAAATGCTTTTTTGAGGTCTAAGAAAATTCCTATAAAGTACAATTTGTGATCAATAGCATTACTAATAATTTCTACCGATTCAGCCAAGGCCAGTGCGGTGGAATGATTCTTTCTAAAGCCGAATTGACTGTCATACAGAAGTTGATGTTTAGTAATGAATTCATCAAGTCTATTGCTGAATAACTTTTCCAGAATTTTAGAAAATTGTGTTAAAAGTGAGACTGGTCTATAATTAGTAAATGAATGTTCATCACCATTCTTATGTAATGGTATAACCTTTGCTACTTTCATGTTAGAAGGAAAAATGCCTGTTTGAAAAGATAGGTTAAAAAGGTGTGTTAACGGTTTAATAATAGTTTCTTGCACTGATTTGATTACTTTCATGTGAAACCCTAGCGCGTCTCTAGAGGTCTTTGTTTTCATTCCAAGCAATATCTCCCTTATCTCGTTGGCCTCGACTGGCTTCAAAAACAAGGAGTGTTGAAGAGACGCTTCGTTTTCACTAGACTCCCCTACACTCTTCCCACAGATCCCTTTTGCTAAATTAGGTCCAATATTAACAAAAAATTCATTTAGTTTATTTACCGCAGTGTTCATGCAATCAAACTTAACGTTATTTTCATGGAAATACTGAGGATAATTATGTATTCTGCTGTCATTTCTTAACACTGTATTTACTATGTCCCACAATTTTTTGGGTTGATTTGCATTTGTTTCTAACAACTTACCATAATATTTCTTTTTACAGTCTCTGAGAATGTTATTTAGCTTGTTACGATAGATTTTATATTTTAACTCCGCCTTTGGTGTCCTTGCTTTTATGAATCTTTTGTACAATGTATTTTTTCTTTTTGCAAGCATTTATCAAGGATTTAGTTAGCCACTGTTTATCATGTCTTTGCTTTAAGGCCCTTTTTTTTAAGTGGACAATTTTTATCATACAGCCTTTGAAATATCTGCAGGAATAAATCGAAACTTGCATTAACATCCTTCCCCTTGTATACAGAGTCCCAACTTTGCGTCAATAAGTCATTTTTCAGTGCTTCTATCCTCTCATCAGTTTCCAACCTTACAAATATCTCTTTGTTTGTTCTCTGCTGCAACTTTTGTTTCCAATCGTATATAGCAAAAACAGGTAAATGGTCGCTTATGTCATTAATCAGGAGTCCACTTTCTATTTCATCCCCCATAACATTCGTAAATATGTTGTCTATTAATGTGGCACTATTTACTGTAATCCTGCTTGGCCTTGTAATTAAGGGCTGAATACCCATAACATGCAAAGTATTTACAAATTCTTCAGTCAGTGAATTAGTAGTATTTAGTAAATCAATGTTTGTATGAAACTGTAAGTTACATATTTGTGTTTCAAACATCCCCTAATATATATTTCCTATTTCCCTTCATTAGCTGGCCACATTTCTAGTATTGCAATAATGATAATGTATTAACTCAACCATTTGCTGCTTGTCATTTCCCCACAGGTGACCGTGGAGGGGTTTGAACCTTTGCTTGAGTTTGCCTACACATCAAAGCTGCCCTTCACCAAAGAAAACATCCACGCCATTCACAGCAGTGCAGAGTTTTTAGGATTCCATAACTTGGAGTCTGCCTGCTTTGATTTCCTCATCCCCAAGTTTTCTGAAGGCAAAGGAACCTCGCAGGAGGCTAGGCGCAAAGCCTGTTGTCGGAGCCATCGGGATCCCAGTGCCAGTTCTGGCTCAGGTCTAGTGAGCAGCCAACCAAAATCATTTGAGTCACACAGCTCAGTGCCTTCAGGAGGAGATGAACAAGCAGCAGACTTCCCTCCACAGTGTCCTCTGAGCACACAGGGTCAGACAAGCGGCGGGGAGAATGAACACTTCTGTTTGGAGAACTGCGGCCCACAAATGGCCCCCTTATCCCTGGAGTTAACAGCAGACGTGTGCCCCATGATGTCTTTGCCGTGCCCGGACTCAGACAAGCCACATCATCCGTCTCCGTTTTGCGAAAAAGACATTTTAGCAATAGGAGACGACGTATGTAATCAAAGTGAGTTGAGTTTGGCAGACTGTGGCTTACCCTGCGAGCTGTCGACCCCAGGCAGCAATGTCAATCCTCCAGAACTCATTGAGCCGGCAAGCAGCGATGGTAAACAGACTGTTGAGACACTCGGTGCTGAAACAAACTGTAACCGTGGTTCGTGTTCACTCAACACACCAGGGGCGGGAGATTGCAGTGAGTTATTGGAAGAGAGTGAGTCTGGCCTCGGACAGGGGATGGCAGGTGATCTCTCAGACCCTACGCTAACTTCTCTAGACCATGAAGAGGGATTTGGGGAGAGGAGCAGCGTGGAGAGGGAGGTGGCTGAGCATCTGGCTAAAGGGTTTTGGTCTGACATATGTACGTCTCAGGCTAACCCACTCCCCCTGGATCCCATGGACCAAAACACCAAAGCGTCCGACTTCCATTGGCTGAAGCAGCTGGACCTGAGCTCCAGTGTAGGAGACTGTCCCTTCTTTAAAGACCTGGGGACAAGTGATGACACCGTTCCACGTAACGACAGCCTGTCCCAGTCGGAGAAGAGCCCCTACATGTCCTCCTCTCTCAACTCAGGGGAAGACTCAGACCTGGACACAGATGGAGATACTGAGGCCAACAACAAGAGAGCAGCAGAGGTCATTGTGATAACCGTACCCAGTTGATAACTATTGTTTTGATAGTTAAAGATAAACAGTTAAGTAGAAATAATTATCCTCAACTCTGTACTCTACAGATTCATCTGCCGTTCCCGGTGGAGCAGATCTCAGCGCTGAGCCGCAGTGCCTTCCAGCAGCTTCTGAGGAACCATCAGCTGAACCCAGATCAGCTGGAGTTTGTCCATGACGTCCGTCGACGAAGCAAAAACCGCGACGCTGCACAGCGCTGCCGAAAGAGGAAACAAGACAGCATACAGCACCTGGAATGTGAAATCAAAAGATTAGTAAGTTGCCTCTACCATGTCCGGTATTCTCAACATGTTGTGAAACAGCCATAAGGACTTTTTTAACTTTATTGATCTCTAGTGGTGACAAGTATGAACTGTAGCAATTTGGTTGGAGGTACTTTCGTTTTCCAAACAAGTTTCTGGCACAGTCCCCACCGCTACTTTCACTTATGCTCATTTACATAATGAAACTAAAAACTATGATGAACACTGGAGTAAGTGAATTAACTGCATTGTCATTCTCTCTGCAGAAGAGTGAGAAAGAGCGGCTGCAGCTGGAGCAGACTGAGCTGGAGCACAACCTGGAGGAGACGCGGCAGAGTCTGTGCGGTCTATGCAAGAGTGTCAGCATGGAGTCTGGCTCTGAGCAGGAAGACCACTTGCAACTTCTGGCCAAGCTCTCCTCCCCTGGCCTTGTGGGTAAAGATGACCAAGAGTCCCAGATCACTATCGAAATGGTAAATTCTTCAGAGTGCGACCCGAGCAAGCTGCCTGCAGGCTGTGTTCAAACTGCTGCACCACAGACAGAGGAGGCTGGTACTCCAAAGAGCTGCTCCGATCCTGTGGCTCTGCTTAACTCCTGTCTGGGCATTACCGGTAACAACATCCTATAAATGGACTCAATTTCTATTTTAATTTCTAATCATGCAAGACCACAGAGCAGGGCTGGGACTCTGAGTATATACTGTAATATCCCCTTTTGGGATAGATATTCTTTCCTGTGTATTTCACTGAATGATGCTCTGCCTGATAACGATATCTTAAAGTTACATAGAGAAATGTCACATCCAATTTCTCTTATGTATAATATGCATCTCACTGTAATTAACAGCATTCAGTATTCATCATTTTGAAATTGCAATTTTTTTTATGTGATTCCAAAATGGTACAATTTCCTAAAGTCAATGAATAAGGTAATTTCTCAGGAAAATTATTAACCTGACTCTTTTTTATTGCTAAAATAATACTCACTGTACACCCATCTCCTATCTACTCTATGACAATAAGACATCCTGTTGGATACTTTTTCTATCATTCTAACCTTGACATATACTGTTATTCCACCTCTATACTCTATTCTTTGAATAAATATGCACAGCACTAACATAACTTTTTACAGAAGATTGCAATGTATTGTTAGAATAAACCTTAATTCTGCAGCAGTATTTGAATGCTAGTGCATGGTTTGTATAGATAACTCAGCTTACCCTGATATTTGAGCAATGGTTCTAGTGTTTCCAAAAGTATTACAGGGGATAATCATGTGATTTGATGCAAAACGTGCCTTATGCAGTACTATAGTATCGATACAGATACAGTAAATAAAGTCAATGTTTGTGTATTTTTGTTTCAAGCACTGTTGCACATTAACCCATAGCCCACATTTAGGGCATTATCTTATGTTTAGATCTATCATGTTGAGTATATTTTATCAAATGCTTTCATGGCATAAAGATTCAAATAAAAAATGTTTTGTTACCACAAGGTTTTTGTTTTTTCCCATCTACAAAGTTATATGAATATACTACTATTGATGCACAGTACTGCAGTTTGGCCAGTAGATGGAAGCAGGATATAACAGGATACATTGTTTGTTCTGTAGCGGTTCTGATCCTCCAGACTTCAGCCCTAAGTGAAACGCATGAGCGCTCCTTCCAGCCACATAAAAATATAAAACAAAAACAGATTTGATGGACAATATGCCTCCATAGTATTGAACAACAAATGCCTCTTCAAATATTACCAACAAATGTCCTTTCAAACATAACAGATACGTCTTTATAATAAAAAAAAATCCACAAAGTTGTATTTATATAAACAAAAATGCTTGTGTGCAGAAATAGAAATACTTTTCAAAGTACAAAATAAAGCCGGCAGATGCTCTGCTATTGTGTGGCATATCCTTTGCACAATGCACAATCTTTTTCCTTAAGCAGGTTACACAGAAAACCCTATTCCCCCTCTATATTTGTGTATTTGTAAGATGTTGTGTGTGTTAGGTCTGCTGATCTTTTGCCAGTTCACAATGGGGCAGTCTGCTCAAGACATGTGCTAGTGCAGAATGACCACTTCCTAGAAAGAAAGCTTTACAAGTAAAAATAAATGTAGGCATGGACTCTTGAAGAACAGGAAGTTGTTTCCGAACTAGCCTACTAGTTTTCATTCATAAACAAACCTATATGTGTAACCTTACATGCTGCTTTCATGAAGCAAAGCACCTCATTGAACTGACATTATTGTTTTGTAGGCTGCAGATGGGGTACAAAAGAGTGCTTTGTCCTATTTAAGAGAAGAAAATATCTTACACAGTATCATACACCCTCATACCAAGCAGAATTTAAAAAAACACATTGTAGGAAGGCCCCTTTAAAATTGATGAAGCTGTTTTGTCAAGATGTTCTTGTTCTCTGATATGCATTCCCTACTTCTCCGAGTTTGTAGAGTGCACTTGCCTTGTAGTTTTGTGTCCTTTCAAATAGCTAGTGTAGCACTTGGGGAAATGAAAGAAAAACGCAATCTCATCGTGTTTGTTTCGGAACAATCCTCAAGGTTAGAGTAGTACAGCGGAAACCCTGTAGCGACTTAATAAAACAAGGACCTATGAGATACTCTGTGAGGAGTCAGCTCACACAGACACACACACATACACACACACACAACTGACACACAAAGCTGCAATTCTAAACTCAACAAGTGGTGTTGCATCTTAAAGTCAAAAGGATTAGATGATGATAATGCCATAGAGAGAAGATATCATGTCCCTGTGCTGCCATGACACACATCTGTAGAAATGTGCCATGGCCTCAAATTTGGCTTCACCTTCAAATACCGCAGCACACCACCAACGCCGCTATTTGGATTTTGGCGCATTGTAGTGCAAAAAGTAAGATTATCCTCTTCTGCAGGCTACACAGGAAGAGAAACTTGATTTGAGGAGGAAGCAGCTGTGCGGCATGGCAAGGTCAGAGGCCTATAATCCGCGGCCTCATTCATGCGAGATTAAAAACCTGCTCTGAGTTCTGATTAAGATCGCAGGGTTGGAAGATTAAAGACCAGCAAACAAAATGAAAGCAGTTTAAACCCAATCCTGGAATTCATCAGAATACCAAAACCTTAAACTGTCATTACAACGTGAGATTAATGCAAAGCTCCCTTGAACTCTCTATCTGTTTTCTTCATGCATCTCCTTGAGTCTATATTGACTTTTTTGCAAAAAAATCTGCATGATAATACATTTTGTTCTTTTCATTTTCCCCACTCCTTTTCTGATTTTTTTCTCTCATTGAAATAATTTGTTTTAATCATAGGGCAACATTGTCAGTTTGAATTTGTTCAGATTTCTGTTAATAAAATCAATTTTTTTTGTCACACATAGTTTTATTTTATAAGGGGAATACTTATGTTCCTTTCACCTACCTTTCACATCGATTCCATTCATTATCTTCTGACAGACAGACTCTGCTGTAATTAGGTAGCAAGGATTAGGAAACAGGAGGCGAGTGGGAAAAACAAGGATTAGAAAAAAACATCTGGGAGTTGGCTGGATTGCTAAAGCAGAGAATATATATGCTAATAAGTCTGACGGAGGACACTATTCAATGTGGCACCCATGGAGCTCACTGGACTTCTCCTGGGGGCTAATACTGACATATTTTTTAGTGCCACGGATACAAATGTTGTCTATTGCTAGTGAAAACATTATTGTTGCCAAAATAACTTTTTCATTTTGACTTTTATTGTGAGACAAACACGAGTTGTCCGAAAGAGCTCACGATCATTCCTTTCATTTGGAACGTTGGAACAATTTAGACCAAATCCTGGATATGATATTTGCTTCATCTCAGTAAACACCAGGTTATAGATTGTCAAGTCGAGTCAAGTCAATTTGATTTGAACAATGCATCTTATCTTATGTAAATAAAAGTAGTGCCACTTCTGTTACAGGCTCTTTGATGCAGAGCTAAAGATGGACATCCATATAGAAATGGGGTTTCTTTAGCAGGAGTCAAAATCCTAGAAAAAGACACAATACAACCAGCATAACGTCCATGACCTTCTTGCAACACATCATAAATCTTATAAGCTGTTGAGCGACTGTATCCTAACTGATTACATGCTGCAGTCACCATGAACTTCATTTGGGGGCGAGCGCAGAGAAGGGGGCTGTATCCCATTGACAGGATTATATAACTGAGGACCATAATACTGTAATCTTCCAGAGACTGAGAGAAACAAGGAGACATACTGACCCCCGCTATAGCTAGCACTCTGGCCTGTAACTCTCAGATCAATTAACAGCTTGTTGTAATAGTGACACATTACATTCACACTTCTTTTTTCATTTATTTACTGTCCTCACAGTGTTGGATTAGTTACACTAAGGACAAGGAAAAGCGCTTATCCGGACAAGATCTGTCAGAAGAGGTCAACCAGACATGGGGAAATTTTCAGAATGATCAGTGTTAAGAGCGATTAGGAAAATAAATTATGCATGCAATTCTGCAAAGAACCTTGGTTTTTAATTAAATCTGCTTTTTGAGGGTCAGATTAAAAATGTAATTTTATGTATACATATTTTCTTTTCAGTTTTGCAGTGAAAACATTTTAGAGGAAGCCTTCATCCTTCGTACAAAGTCCTATGCAGTAGATTGTTCATGCATTAGATGTGTGCTGTTGATGTCCATGGGGAAAAATTCCAATATCTGCCTATATTCTCCTTGGCAGCTGGACATCAAGAATATCTCATGTCCGAAAATAACAATTAGATCCTCAGTTGCTCATTCATTTGAGTGCAATATCTCGGAAACATTTAACATCCATTACAAAATGTTGTCAAAAGATAAGAAGTTAACTTGTGCAATTCAGCCGAAGCCCTCTAGTAGTGGCAGTTAGTGGTAGTTGAAACTGCTGTTGTTATGCACAATTTAAAAATAACAAGTTTTAACAAAGATTTGAGAATCATCCGTATGACTCAATTTTTATTAATTAATAGATCAGCTTTAAATTAAAATTAAATAAAAACTCAAACCCCTTAAGAAGTGCAAACTGGTTCTATTCTTTAGTTTTTTGTGGCATAGGAAAACTGTTTAAACTCAACCTTTGCTTGGATTGTTATCTTCATAGTCGTATGCCTCCTTTACAGGACTGAAAGGAATTTACTGAAAAGAAGGATAGACACTGGCTAAATTGAAAAGCAAAACACCAAACAAAATTTTAAAAATAATTTAAAAAAAAATCTTCATCGTCTCAGTTGTGTTCCAATTGATTGTTTGATTTGGGGGTAGTGTTATACCTTTCCAGTGACTGAGACAACTCTAAAAAACACTGTTGCCAGATTTGGAAGTGAACGCCCACAAATTCAATTTGTGGGCGTTCACTTCCAAATTAGCATCATTTGGAAGGAAGCAGTGCTGTATGCGCAGTGCAAGACATCTGTAAATAATGATAACCGATACACCTTTTCCATTTGTTAATTTACTTACAGTGGGTATTTGTGATATGGCATTGGACAAAAAAAATATTATAATATGTTAAATTGTTCCTCATAAAGCCCACGCAACTGCCTCAGTCATAATCATTTCAAACCTGAAATTATCTCACATCACCCTGAATGTGACACAAATCCTATAATGCAGAGACAAAACAAGCAATACTCAGTATTACCTGTCAGATTTCGGACATGAAGAATTTCATTACTTGGATTTACATTACTAGGATGTTCTAATCTGTGAGAGCACAGCCTGTACTCTTGTGTTTAATACTGTATGTGTTTGTAATCCATAACCTAATGAGGATGTTATTTAACAACCTAAGCCTGAGTGAGGTTTGTGTGGGCCTGATAGAAGCTGAAAGCAGGCAAAGAAAAGGGACATTTAAGAAATACAAGAGCTACTGCTGAGCCAGTGGTATGTGTAATTTGCCAAAGTGATGTATCGTCAGCGATTCTGGAGAATGCTTGTTGTCAAACTAAATTTTTATCAAAAAATCAGTGAACATCCCCTTTCGATCTGCTACCTAATCGTACTGTGTGTGCGCTGAAAGAAAAAACAACAGTGACAGCCTATTGACTCTGTAAATTGGCATGTAAACAAATTGGGCCCATGTACCTAGCAACATGTCCGTTTACAGAACCTAGGTTGTGTATTATTAACACTGGATTTTTATTCAGCGCACACACAGTACGGACAGGTTGCAGATCGTGAGGATATATTCACTGATTTTGACAACAAGCATTCTCCAGAATAGCTGATTCCACCTGACCACAAGTCAAGGTGCCATCTCTTCATATCTTATTTGCCAATGAATACATGATTGGATGCAATGCTTTACACCAGCAGTCATTTGCAAATACGTAGTTGCATAATAGTGGCTCGTCTGAAGTACTTAACAATACAAGAAACTTTAATGTATGAAAATAAGACCTTTGTGACGTACAGTGTATGTGAGCATGTCAAAAGAATATGTGTAGTATAGGTTTTCAATAGTGCAGGCCCACAACAATAATAAGCAAGCCTGAGGTTACGTAACATCAAAGCCCCTGATCTTTGATAACAGTACTGTGTCTCATTACATGTGTTCCCCAGATGTGACCAAAACAAATAATTGAAAGAGCACTCTAAAGTATCACAACTTTCAAATATGCAAAATGGGGTATCCACAACTTGAAAGACACACTCATTTTCCAAGACCTCAGATCCCCTTCGCTGTAACCCGAAAGCTTGTGATAATGTCTCCATCAAACCGCTGAAAACGCTGTGCATTTAGAGGAAGGGAACAATCAAAAACAACCAGAAATACAAGTTTAAAGGATGTAATGTTCTCACATAACTTTAGTCATTCTGAAACAATTCCAATTTGACAGAACTTATACATGAATGTTTATGTATTTCTTATGATACAAAAATCCAAAAAACTAAAACAAAGCATAGACAGTAAGTACTGTAACTGATGGCCTGAGTGTCAAGCAACTTGAAGAAAACCTTGAGGCAGCACTCAATCATAAACAAATTGGAAACATCCATCACTGAAAAAGTCAAGATTTCTTTTTAAATACATAAGTAAATACAAAAGTGGTATGAAGTTGTGTTGTTATGTCAAAGTCTCTGTGCGCTATGAATATGAAAATGGCAAACATTTTATAACAGAATACTTTCAAACCTACTGCAGTTGTTAAAATGTGTACACCAAACATACCTCAAAGGATACCACTTACCCACAATATCATGTCATGACAATGATTTTTTTCCCCACACAAACAACGTTACAATGTTACAGAAAAAAAAACAGCAAGGCCAAGATGGTCAAGTGTCATGGTGTCAAAAGTCAACAACCATCTGTCATCATAAAAAGGGGTTCAAATCTATTTATCCAATTAAGACTAAAATGTCCATGTGCTCTACATCAAAACTACTGAAAACACGAAAAAGCCGCATTAAAAAGTATTTGCTTTTTGATTGTAACAATGCAGTTCAACACATTCAGACTTCAAATTTGTTGTTTGCCAAGTGTTTACTGTGGCCCTCAGAAGACAAAAAGACTACACAAATGTGTCATAGGTCCGTAACAGTCATCGGTCAAGTCCACTATAGTGTGTTAATACTTGTTGTGCCATTCGCATTGACCAACACTAACTTCCTCAATGTCCAAGTTTTTACGGGATTTGTAAATGAACTCTCCAATGGCTACAAAAACTGAGAGGACCAGTCCAGCTGCCAGCACAATAAAGATTCCCCCTATGTTCTCCACACCCAGAGCACTGGCCTCTTTGCTGTCCTCCTCTGGGCAGCCATTTCCTCTCCACCACTTCTCCTTCATCATGTGCAGCTTCCCTTCCTCCTGAAGCTGCAAAATGGCGATAGTAATCTTGTCTCTGTAAGGAGAGCCTAAAGCAGAAGACAGGAGCAGGATAAAACACGGGATTATTGCCATTACCAGCCATATAACGGTTTTAAAGGTGGAGTCAGCAATTCTGGGGAACACTTGTTGTCAAAATCACTAATTGTCTAAATCAGTGAATATCTCCCCACGATCCTCCACCTGTCTGTAGTGTGCATGCGCTAAAAAACAGTAGCTAGCAACATACCCGTTTATAGAGCCTAGGTTGTGCATTAAAACTGTTTTTTTTCTTCAGCGCACACACAATACACACTGGTAGCAATCGTTAGGGGAAATTCATGGTTTTACAAAAAGTGATTTTGACAACAAGCATTCTCTAAAATCGCTGACTCCACCTTTAAGTTTAGCTGTGGAGTTTATTACTCATCTCTCTTACCAATCGGGGTTCCCACTCCATAGCCCTTAGAATCTATCAAGCCTCCGATCTGTGTGAGGTTGCAGTTGCGCTGGCTGATGTACTCGATGCTGGTGGACTCCATCAGAAGAGCGTAGTCTGTGGTTAGAACCCGCTGAATGCCTTCCCGGTTGTTTTTCACCAAAGCTGTGTTTTTCCTGCTGCTCATGAATGCCCACATTTTCTCGTAAGTGGAGATCTTAGATTTCTGTTGAATCAGATTTGGAGTTATTGGAAGTTTGGAATAATCATACTGATGCATGGAAGTGTGTACACATCTGCCCATTTTGTTAAGCTGCATGTGAGAGTGCCAAGTTCCTAAGAGGCTGACCTTTAACCTTAAGGTTTTTTATCCATGTGTAATGTTACTGTAATGGCTGAGGAATGAAGGCCCAAGGGTACATATTGTCAGATCAATTAAAATCAAATGCGGTGTTTGCATTCCTCCCCTCCATTATTTACTGCACAGCGGAAAGAAGATTACCTTGAAAAAGGTCATGGTGGAGCCGTCTCTCACAGCACCATACTCTATTTTGGTTTGCTTGGCCAAGTCGTCTGCAGAGTCGATTGGCGAGTCCATTCTCTCCACAGTGAGGAAGGCAGCCAAGTTGGCAGTGTAAGAGGAGATGATGATCAATGTAAAGAACCACCATATTCCACCAACTATCCTCGTAGAGAGAGCCTTAGGCATCAATTCGGATCCTAAGATAACAAAGAGAGACTCATTATGAATTCTACAAACAAATACATCATGAGACAATGATGACTACGGTATGCAACAAAACATAGCCATGGTGGTTGAAGGTGCTCTAGGACAGGACTTATTCTTTTAGTTATAGTTAGCATACCTTGCTGCATAAGTGCTCCAACTCCAAACCAGACACTATTTATTAGCGTGAAGTTGTTTTCAACCACATCTGAGTCTGGGTTGCAGGGATGAGGGTTGTACCACTCGTAGGGAGTAAACCTGAAGACAAAGAATAAAAAAATGCAAAATTAATTTGGATATGTATAGGGGAGAATGGGGGAATCTGAGGCATCGGGTAATGTGAGCCACCCCCTGTATCTAGGCAACGGAAAACATTTGTGGTCATGTGAGATATATGTTTTCAAGCCCCTCTCATTTCCCCATGGCCCTGAAAGAGAGGACCTCATGGTGCTGTGGTAAGCATGTTTTTTCACCAAAATAGGTATTTTGCATGCAAAAGTAAATGTTCTTGCTGTCAATTTCAGACCTGTTCTCATGCATAATTTTTTTTTCTCTTCTTTTTTTCCTGATGTTGTTTTGTTTCTTTTGTCTTTTCTAACCGCCTATACTGATTGGGTGTCAGTGTAAAACTGTATTTTAGCTAGTGTAAAATTGTTTCATGTAGCTGTATATTGATGTATTGTACTATGACTTGCCTTAGGACTACGGATGCGAATTAGCATTTATACTAACTCCGGCATATTTACATTGATGCTTTGCTGACATGTTTTGATTAATATGCATTGTCCTAATCAAATAAAACTAATAATAAAAAAAATAATAACTTAATCAACTGTTGTGCCAAAACAAATGTATTAACGTAGAAAAACTTCTATCAAACGTGTTGATGAACTACCAACATATGAAACCATGTGATGCAGATAACTGAAGATTAGCCTGAAATGCTAAGAGAGGTAGTTTTTTCTCAAATTGTGGTGGTGGGGGAAAGTGAGCCAAATGCTGTGGGGGAAAGTGAGCCACTGTCTCACTTTCCCCCACCATGAGGCACAAGTTAAGTTTAGTCTTAAACATATTTTTATGTGATATTACATAACATATGTTTTATTTTAATGTCATACACATTGTAGAAAAGCCATCATGCCAAGGAAATACACCAGGAAGACGACCTGGGGCAACCACACGAAAAGAGCACCTTCTCATCTTTCCATGTAACCTTCAGGGCTGGAATGTAGAGTAGGCCTAGTTGTAGAGTATGACAGGCTGATATTATAATCCAGTTGGGTCTTCTCCTGTGTTCTGAGTCCCAGGCTGTTCTCGCTGGTTCTGATTTTCCTATGCTTTGACCCCAAGACACTAGCTGGCTCTAAGGGTCCTGTGTTCTGATCTAACTGGTTCTATATTTCATTTGAATCTTATTAAAACCTTTTGAATTATAATATGTTGTATTTGATTTTGTTCAGAGTTACTTTCAACTGTTTAGGAAATGTGTTTTGTTTAATTGACCAAATCCCATCATTCTTTTACTAGTCCGACATTAGTTCTGGAATGTGTGGCTAGCTTTCAGGATTCTTACTGTTACAATATGTGTTTGTATGGTAGTTTCAGAGTGGAAAAGGTAAGTGGATCAGTTTACCACACAGCTGGGGTAAAGCGAGCCACATGACAACTTTTTTAAAAACAATCATATTTTCACTGCCCTTTGTCTTGAAAAAATTCTGCTAATGCCCATTTCTAGGAAACATCCTGAATTAATGGGAAATGTGTAAATTTGAGTGATAAATCATTTTAGCTCCCTTAGAGGGGAGCAAATGTAAAAAGTGGCTCAGATTACCACGTTCTCCCCTATACTGTGTTAACTTAGCAACATCTGCTATAGTTACTGTAAATGTGCTACAGGGCTGTACAGTGCGACAGTTTTGATCGCATTTGCTACTGAAATTGATCACGTGCGATGATGAATACAAATCCATTCGCACTCGTGCGACAGCTTGATAATGAGGAGAGGCTGTCTTTGAAACACAGAGGAGCGTTGCACAACACTGCTTAGAGGGCTCTACATTAACACTGCGGGTAAATGAGTCTTAGGCAAGTGAGTTATTGAGTCCACCCTTCACTTTGGCTGGTGAAAGATGTGTGCTCGGGATCTGTGCTCGTGCAGCGATTTTAGGTATAAAAACTTCACCTACGGCAATTACGGTGAATTACCGGAAGGAGACGGCACATTACCGCAGTTAAGTTAGCGTGTGTACAAACAGAACATTTCCTGTGCACCTTCACATTAAAAGCCTGTTCCTAGCCAAACGTGAGTTGACTTTTATTTTGAAGCCGGTAAGAACAGGAAGTTAGCGCTTTTTTCTAGCTTGAAAGGCAACTCCTTCAGCTGCAGCAAGCAGTCAACAGTAGCCTAGTCTATTTAAACAAAGTTTTAAATAAGCCACTGAAAAGCTACTCCCAACACATTCACAACAACCTATTTAATTTATCCTAAATTGTACCAATATGTAAACTTATTTATTCAATAGGCTATGTTTAATGTTTTAAAGTTTGGTTTTAATTAACAGAAGGACATTATAATAATAATAATTCTGAATCAGCAAAAAATTGCAATTGGCAGGTTAGATTCTTTTTTCTAAATTGCAATAAGTGCACCCCTATTAATTTTTCCATAATTATTACTGCACACATTAGGATATAACATTAATTGAGAATCTCAAATGAGACCAAGATGACATGCTCAAAGGTAATTAGAGCGAAATGCAAGGGTTAAGGTTATGCAAGTTTTCGATCATACTTTGTGTGCTACCAAATTTATTTTTGTGCTACTGAATTTTTTTGCTTGCTAACACCAGTGCTACCACCTGAAAAAATAAGCGTACAGCCCTGTGCTAGGTCGCCTATTTAAGCTTGTCAAATGTATTTTTAGCAAAACATATACCATCTGTGAAGCAAATCAAAGTTTTCACGTTTTCTTTAAGTGGCAGTTTACCTAGCAATCACAAACAGCACACAGCTGACGCCGAGGCATGCCAGAAGAACATACATCCAGATATCAGGAGACAGGGGGTTGAGGAAGGAGAACACTCCTGGATTGGTGCCGTTGGGTTTGTGGTACAGGATGCTGATCCCCAGTGTCATGAAGGGCTTGGAGAAATCTATCACCTTTTCCCTCACATAGGTGATGGTGAGAGGGGCCACAGCGAGGTCAGCCACCTAGTAGACAACAAATAAACCAAGCAGGGCCACAGTCAAAAAAAATACTGCCCAACACTTGCATATTCTCTTGCTTATTATACTGATTGGTACTCACATGGTCAATGAGTTCTCGCACCATGCCGTTCCACTCCCCCTTGTCATTCTGAGCTCCATATTTGCCATCAGTCACCAGTTTGACCTCATATGAGAAGCCCAAAATGTTGGAGAGCTCTTTGAGCAGGTCTAGACAGTAGCCCTCAAAGCGATCATTTCCATACAGTGGCTTATCAGATTTCTTATACATAACATAGGGATTTTCCTGGAACAAGGCAGATTATAGACATAATTAGTTTTATCCAGACTGTGCTGAAATAGTGCCAGATATCAGTAAGCCTATTCTTTTTTAAATTCTTACCAGAATGGTTGTAACAACGAGAGTCCTGTTGGCCATTGAGTCGGTCACATTTGTGGATGAGTCCTTGTTGCTTTCTGTTAGATTAAGGCCTGTCAGCGAGTTCCAAACGCCAATCTGTGAAGAATAAAATATAAAAATAACCACACTGTCTACACATCAAGGATCCATATAACTTCACATGATCAAGGTAATCAATGCAAAGAAGGGAAAAGAAACAAGTACTAGGAAAGCAGATAAATTACAATGGAAGAACAAACAAGGATTAGAATAGAGGAGAAAAAATGAGAGGAACATGAAAAACAATATCTAATTAAACTCGAAATGGCATGTCAGGTCCAGAAATGTTGATTTCAACATTTCCACTGACCAGTGCCTAAAACCTTTTCTTTTTTTTCAGAAAAAGGGGGAGGGGACATCACACAGGGCAGCTGGTGGTGTACAATAAGGTATATGTGTCAATATTCCTTTAGTCTGCCTGGGCAGCTAAAGTACAGACCTTTTTCCAAACTTTATTCAGGCGGCTGCTGCCCGCGATTGTCTTGCAGAAATAATAAAGAGAAACATTTTAATCACACAGCCCTGAACTTAAAGGGGGGAAAAAATCAATAAACAATGGATGAATTTTGGCAGCATGTCAATGTGATTAGAGGAACATCCACAAACTTTTGAGTTTAAAATGACAGCTACAACTATTTGCAAAAACTATGTGTAATAGCAGTTATAGGCATAATTAGGACAACTGAATTTTGTTTCACAGACAAGTCATCTTCCCTCAACTTCAGAAGAAAAAGAGGTTAGAGTGAACAGCAATGGCCCTGTTTTTCTATATTTCAGCTCCTTTCAGCTCTTCTGGATCATAAAAGCCTGTACTGACCGCACTGACAGTACAGACACGGGTCAGATAGTTCACCTTCTCCAAGCCATCTTCCTTCAGGCTGATGACATCTAAATCAAATTCTTTCCGCAAGCCGTCTGTCTTGTTTATAGTAATTTGTCCCGTCAAGCCGTTCCATTGTGCCTGTGGCAAAGAGAGGGCGAAAAACAAAAACAATGCATTTTATTCTTGTCCTATACTGTACACAAATGCAAAGTCAAGCAGAGGCCTGGAAAAATTTCAATAATTCTAAAAATATGAATAATTGATGAGTGTCACATTAGGGACGGACCATTGACCAAAGAAACTGCATCACAATGCCCTATTTACATTTGTTGGATCCTTAATATAAATATTTAGCCTCTCTAACGTATTAGACTGTGATGTAAACGGAACAGGCAGTCATGGCCTGTGTCAGAGCAGAGAGCAGCAGGAGGGCAAAGGAGCTCAGAGATATTTGAATACAGTTGATAATGAAGTGAGCTCCGAGGAATAACATTCAGGTTAAATCTCTATTACAAAGGGCTTATAGAAATAAGCTGCATTTCTATTCTTTGCTGACAGAGGAAGCTGAGAGGCCAGTTTCATTATGCGTTGATGGCATAGTTGCACATCAATATGCCAACTGTAAATTTGCAAATGGTCATGCTATGGCATGGCACGATTTAAAATGTTTCTGTCTGGAAATCATAGTGTCCTGAAGATAAAAATAAAGGAAAAGTTTATCCCCAGACACAAAGTTTAATGTATTAAACCTGATTAGAAGAATGTGGAAAGGGCAGATCTGACAAACAAACAAAACAAATAATGCTTCTCCCTCCTGAACTGTGTTACTTGTGATAACCTTGGTGTCCACTGAAAAAGGTAGTTCTCAGTGAAAGTGATCACAACAGAGCCTGTGGATTATTGTCAGTGAAGGGTAAAAGTAATAAAGCTTTTTATTACGATTGAAAAGGGACACACTTTTTTCAGTAAGCAGAAGCCGGAAATAACAAAAGAACAGCAAAATACTTTTGGGAAATAAAGCTTTTGTATGGAATTCTTTTATTATTTACCGCTGTGCATATGATACTGGCAGAAGCTCCAAACGCCCACAAATCATACTGAAGTTCTCTAAATGAATACATTACTTTACGGGTAAGAGGGAAAGGTTGTGTTGGGTCGGAAGGTGAACTGTCCCTCACTGCAAAAATGTATTGTAATACAATTTTATATCTGATTGATTAATGGTTAACTAATTCAGTGTAATGCTACACCATGCAGTATATTCTTCAAAATACTCCAAACTGACAGCCAAATTGTTTGCTAGAAATCAGTAACAGGTGTAATAACAGATTCCAAACAGCACTGCACCTTTCGTCATCTTGTTCTTACAACCTTTAAATAGGAACTTGCATTAGTCAGTTTTTAAGTGAAAATTATTTCATTAATCTCCTGGAACCAAATCAAAACTATCCTGAGCCAACAAGCAAGAAACAATATATATATATATATATATATATGTATTTATATATATATGTGTGTGTGTGTGTGTGTGTGTGTGTGTGTGTGTGTGTGTGTGTGTGTGTGTGTGTGTGTGTGTGTGTGTAACAATTTAAAATGAAATTCACGTTGGCTCTAAAAGACATGTTGAGGTTACTGACTGTGGTACGCACACATCCATAGTACACACACACGCACACCCAACCACACACACACACACACACATTAAACGAAAGATTAAACTTGATGACATCCCCTTTGAAAAGGTTGTGACACCAGTTTCTAATGCAAATATCTGTTGCATGTATAGAAGGTTACAGGGTATCGTTTAGTGAAGTTGCTCTTTGATTAGATTGCTTCACACAGTTCTATTGCACATATATGTGAGGCCTATTGGACCACTAAGTCCAGATTTATTCCTGTCATTAAGTCTCCTTTTAAGTCCTCACCAATCAAAAGCGTCCCCGTCTCAACCCTGTGTCGGTGTCATTACTGTACATGTAATGATGACATTGATCTTCTTGGATTGAGACAATCCAGATGATAAAAGACTTAAACCTCACTGAACATACATGAATAAACAGGACAGAGCAGCAGCATCATAGTAATAACAACACATGCTTGCTTCTTGCACTACTTTTGTATTTGTTGTATTTTGTTAAATATAGTTAAGTTTGGCAACAATTTTGAACATATTTCCGCGTCAGCCAGAGAATGCAGAAATAATACACGCAGTTACCCAACGTCAAATGTAATCACAGCCCCCTAGTCAAGTCAGGCATTGGCAGAATCTACACATCGCACACTAGCATAAAACAGAGGACAGGCACTGGAAATCCTTGACATACAGTACATGTAAGTCTTAGAAACACTGAAAACATGTTTGTCTGCATTTTGACATTGAACTAAAATGCAACGCACAACTTTTATTTTCTTATGGGTAAAAATGAGTCTTGGCAGGTATGCTTAGTCTTAACAGCATAACCACACACTCATAACTTATTTCAATCTTGGAGTCTCATTAGCTAATTTAAGTACAGGAATTCAAGGAATGGATACACATTTTTTTTTAAAAATCCTCTGGTTTTACTTTTTCCTAATAACCATTCAACTGTTTTGCCTGTTTGCTTGCCACTAAACTCTGCTGTCATTTCAGAACCAGGGGCGGTTCTACAGGGGGATAAAGGGGGCAGCGGCCCCCCCACTGAAGAGCCTTGCCCCCCTAACTTTTGCATTCTCAAAAATTTAATTGTAAGAACAAACCGCCACTATGTCAACAAGCCACTCAAATAATTGAAACAAACAATAAATTGAACAAAAGTAAATAATTTTGAATCTAATCTTATGCCCTGCCCCTCAAATACTTAGCCACGGCCCTGCATCATATGCGCATATCGGCGATCACACAGTTTGTCAAACACAGCGAGTCAGCGCGCTGCTGTGCCATGCAATTAACTTAAAGTTAAATTTGTAATTAATGTAATGCAATGTAAAAGTAGGTAATTCATCAATAAGAGCAGACCCATTAATCGTTTGCCAAAAAGGAAATCACTCGCTTGTCACTTGTAGGAGCATATTGCCCTTTTATTAATTTGTAGACCTATTGTAGTACCGGCAAGAGCTTGATAAAAATATTTTTTAAAAAAACTTGCATGTTCGGATCCATACAATTTAACAGTGGGTCGCCGTTTCGAGAGAGAGAGAGAGAGAGATGCCGTTTCTGAGGCATTAAGTTACTACAGTGACACTGACAGTGCTAGCTAGGAGATCGATAATTTTTGTTTGAATAGCCAAACATAGCCTACTAAACACTCTCACATATCACAGCAAACGAGCTGCACAAATTAAACCAGGTTACATATCATATGTTAAAGACATGAATAAATAATTGAAGGAAAAGAGGGAAAAGAAGAAATAAATGTGAGGGATGAAGAGGAGGTTTTATATTCAGACAGAGGGACAGAGGCAGGTAGTGATCAGCAGGCAGATGAAAGGTAGGCAGAGGGTCTGACTGCAGTCCCAGCCTAAACTACTGTAGCCTATTGTTATTCTCCTTCCAGATAGATTCCACTAGACTAGAATATGTCATGTCACTCAAAATAACATGTTTCAATGATTGCCTGTTTTCTGTTGTAGCAATGTGTTGTAGGGTAAGCTATGTAGGCTTAAGATATAGGCTACAAATGTCTTATTTTATCAGAAATGATGATCAATATAATATATATGGGGGTTCCCGCTACTGTCCTCCCATGCTCCCCTGCCAAGACCTCTTGCCCCCCCTTCGCCACCCCATGTAAAATTTTCCAGATCCTCCACTGTCTGGAACACCTAAGTGTGTTAATGTAAAAGTGATGACAGGTCTAATCACAGACAGATACAGTATCTGCTGAGGCCATTCAGTTGAGGAGCTGTTAACTCTACTACCTGCTGTCAGGGATCTTTGTCATTGCCCATATAATTCAGTATTTCCATTCCAACTCATAACCGAAAAGCTAATTTGTTTGATGAAATATGATGCAATATAACTGGAAGATATAAGAGCCTATTCATTTCAGGCTAATATGTTAGCAGAGACGAGACTGTCTGCTTCCATAATTTAACTGGGATGTTTCCTAGTAGCCAGACAGACTGACTGCATGATATTCGAACTGTCGCTGTTTGCATCTGTCTCATTGTGTTCCTGTTCTCATCTGTCAGATCAATATTTCATGCAGGTTTTGATACTGTTTTCCATTTGCAATTACACTTCAGGATACTTGTTATTATGGCATCCCACAACCTCAAAACAGTATTATGATATTTTATTATCTCACCCTGTTTGCAATCAACATTCAAAATAAAAGCTTCACACACACACACACACACACACACACACACACACACACACACACACACACACAAACACACACACACACACACATTTATCACATCTGATTTTACTCTATTGTTGAGGATCCTTCGCCCAAGGAAATGTGATAAAGGCGGCAGACAGTGAAAGGGATGGATGTATTGGTGGAGAAAGAGTGGCAGTGTGTCACACATGAATAAACCAAACTCACATCTTTGAGCATGTTGATGAAGCGTGATCCAAAGCGCCAGGGTTTGTGTCTGTGGCACTGCAGGGAGCTGACAGTGATCTGGGAGGTGCGTTGAGAGGCGGCAGCCACCATGTACACAGCATCGTACATCAGAGCAGCTTCACTCTGAAAGAGACACACGGCCGTGGTAAAATTCATATTCATAAAACAAAGTTCTCTAGGTCCATCCCAGACATCAATATTTTTCTCATTGAATTTAACATGTACATGGGCAATTTAAGACTCATGAAAAACTAAAAAAGTGAACATACGCTGTTATATTACAATGATTGTTTTCTGTAGCCCTTGGTTAAATTATATTTAATCTACAGTATATTATGATTGTTTTATGTTAGAAACCCTATTTCTATATTTATTTACTATTTGTAATAGTATAAACGTTAATGTTTTGGTTTATTTTGTTTAATGGATGTTGCGCTGATTGTCTGAGCATTTCTGATTATTATGTTCAGAATGAAAATCAAGAATTGAAAAGGAGAAGAAAAACAAGCCTGCCAAAATCCATCATCTTTAGCGCTGACCCATCATGTAGTGCACTTACTGTATCACATCAGGACCGTTGAGGCACATGCAAAGCACCGCAGGGTTCCTAAAAGCATAACCAAAAAACTGCAGTGCTAGCTTCATTCAATGCATGGAGAGCAATCAGACAGGTCCACACAACAGGCCAAAGTTAGCACAATTCAGTGAGCAATTTTAGTCAAAGCCCCTTTGTGATTGTACACACAATCAGAGAGCAACAAGGTGGATTGCTGTACTCTGATTCAAGTGGCAAAGATTAGGGGCTGCATTTCATTTTCCATATAATCTCTCAGTGACGATGTCTGGAATTTTTGAGTGGCCTTATTTTTGGCCAAGTTTAAGAAGCAAAGTTAGCAATATGTAAATAGAATGTCACATTTCCATATAATAACCCTATTCCCCTCTGATTGTGAAATGTTTTGAAAATTATGTTTATTCCTCCTATGTTTATTCCTCCAACCCCGATGTAAAGGACTAGGTCTGATTTTTCCAAACAAACGGACTAAAACAAATCAAAGGAAAACTGTGTAAAAATCAAATTGGCTGATTGATGGTTTCCATCACTAGCTCAGACTATCAATATATTTTCCATTCATTGTCTGACTTTATCTTGGCTAAATGGGCTTCCAAGGACCTGTTGAATGTTTTGCTTACAGCATGTAAGCAGCATTGGTGTCAACCACTAAACACCACAGCCCTTTGCTCGTGGTAGACCTTTTGACATGAGGAGTAGATGGTAAAGGTCAACTCACTGTCATCATCCCCTCCATCATTCCGGTCTCGGCTTTGGAGGGAGCCTGCAGTCGCTCCATGGCCCACCTCTCCACCACAGAGGCCACCTGAGGGTTGTCTATGTTCAGCAGTCTGAAGCCCGTCATGTTCACCCCACTGTAGCGGTACGGCTCCAGGTCCAGGGAGAACAGATCCTTCACAAGTACAAACATTGTCATCATAAGTTAGTTATTTATTTGTCTACTATTTATTTATCTAAATATTTATATCTTCAACTTTTTTCTAAATTATGATGTCTTTCCAACAATATGCTAAAATGGCTCCTCTCAGTCCACACTACATTGGACTATTCCATTATATTACTACTGTGAATCTGCTGAATTATTCAGCAGGAGAATTTTAGTAAACAAAAAACAGATTGCCGTACAGTCAAATTAAGAGAAGCTACCATAGCGGTGTGAAAAGGAGAAGGGAGTGTGTCGAAGTGACTAAATCCACCCCTGCATCCAAAAGTAGATGAGACTTACTAAGCAAGGGTGAAGGGACTCTTGATTAAAAGAGGGAAGAGTATGCAGTATAATACCATGGAATTATGCCAAGGACACTGAAAACATGCTGCAATCTTATCATAAAACAAACCAGATGTTAGAGTTCAGCTGCATAATCTTTGCATAACAGAATCTCTAGAAGAACACACACATCTCTAGCCTGTGTAGGATAAAAGGACATTTAATTAAGACAATGGAGCAGTGTCTAAGCACATGGCATGTTACCACAGACACATCTATTTGGTTTATCGATACAGTTTTAAAGGGAAACGTCAAGAGTCTAACTTCCTGTGCAAATATGTGAGATAAAACAATATTCATGTGTTTTTTTAAGATGGAGAAATTTCAAAAATGGTTCTTTAATAGTTTTCTTACCAGTGTGGTGAAGAAGAAGTGGTAATATTCAGTCATCATCCCCATGGACAAGATCTAAATAGGATGAGAGATGGCATGGTTCACAATTTAAATCTGACTGTACATACACACCACAGTTTTGCTCTGACCAGGATCAGAAATATTTTCTTTCCCTGACACCATCCAATGACATCTACACCCAGGGCAAATTTAACATTCCGACCATTTTTTGTAATTGTCTCATTTCATTGTTTGCATGGTTTGCTTCAACAAGTATCAGGGTGACCATGTGCATGTTAGAGTAGTGTTTCCAATTAATCTTCTGTGAAGCTTTCGATTCTCAATGTGTATAAGGCTCAAGAAATAGGCTCTGCTTGGATTTGGAAATGAACACAGGATTTCTGAAGGGGATAGAATTTGACTTATCTTGCGCATAGTGAATATTAAAACCAAGAGCAATGCGGAAGCATGAAAATAACACAGGGACTAGTCTAATCTGAGAAATTCTAATTGGATTTCTGACAATTGCATTTTTGGTGTCCCGTTTTGAACTAAACCCTGAGTACAATGATGTCTGCCCAGTGTAGACTTGACATGACGCTGGTAGATGTTGGTGTGACTCACCTGCTTGAGAACATCAGCTGTTGTTTGGTAAGTGCAGTCAAAGATGACGTAGAATTCCTTCCCCTTCTTCATCTCTTTCAACAGAGGACGGGCATCTTTACTTCCTGTTGGCAGCTGGCGGATCTTGATTTTAATGCTGTATCTGGATGGAGCTTTGATCAACTCTTGCAAACGAATCAGTCCTTCAATCAAAAGAAAAGAAAACAATCGTTAGTCTCAACAATCACATACTAAAAAAAACAAAAAAACACCATGTGTATACTTTTAACTATGAAGTATTCCATATTAAAAAGTTAATGTGTAAATAACTGTGTAATTAACAAACAGTTCTGGATTGTGTTGGAGTGTTGTTGCTTGAATAGTATTACATTTTTGAAAACGCATCTGCGTCATTGACTGCATGTTATATGCCTGATGTCAACATTTCAATACAGATAATCATCATTCATGTAGAGGTGTTCCAATATCTTCCATTATTGCAGTTTACAGCCATTTAGCTGAGAATATGGACAGAAAAAAAAAATGCATTTAATAAAACATTTTCATACACTGATGAAAGAGGCCCTTGAGGAGAGACCCACTGATTTCAAGTTAAGGGGCAGTTTCTAGCAAGGCTCACCTCCAATGGGTTTGAATTTCCAATGCTCGTCTGATAAACAACTTTCTCAGCAGCAAATAACCGGAAATAACTTATGAGTACTGTAGGAAGTTGAACGTTTAGGTTAAGTCTGATCATGATCGTCTCGATTAGTTCACCCAAAGTGTTAGCCTGCTTTTAGTCAACATTGAAACTAGTTTCACTAATTTTACATTGCAGTTCCCAACTGTGGCCGCCAGAGGGAATTGCACCCTTGACTTCACCCGCCTATTTTCGATAGAGATAGACTGTATATAAAAAAAGGTATTCACGGACAACTTGCGTTATTAACATCCTCAAACTTTTTACAAGAACTATGTTTATAATTTCTAATAAATTAAATGCAACAGTATGTAGGCCTATCTCCTTTTTAATCATGTAGCCTGCACACTAATATATCCTATGCAAATTGTAATAACTGTAACTTATTACAATTCATAACTGTAATAATCTGAACTGCTGAACCTTGTTTGAAGTTTTTATTTTAATCTAATTTTTCACATTTCCAAATAAAGCCCTACCAGATAGGCTACAATTTGGTATGTATGATATTTAAATTATTCTCTCCGTTAGTTAATTTGAAAGTTGTTGTTTGGTCACTTTATTTTGAAAATAAAACTGGAAACGTAACAATCTGTTCTGTGATCTCTTTGACGCAAAAGTGACTATTTCTGGGCTGCAGTTTCTCCATGTGACCACTAAAAAGGGAGTAAACACGCATGATGAAATACCGCTACAAAATATACAGGTAGCATCTGGCGTTGGCTAGCCCTGTACTAGTATAATTACTCAGAGTATAAAACGATCAGGCCCACATGTTCTGCTACTTGTTATGGCCGTTAATCAGTAAGCTGACTAGCCTACCTCTGTCTGTATTGACGAAATTGATGTTGCAGTTCTTTCTTGTGACCACTGGAGGGCGACAAAACACTCGTTTCTAAATACTTCACCTAATAAAGTCCATAGCTAGCGTCAAGGCATGTAGGCTACTAGTGTTTGCTCAATAATGTTTCCCTGGCAACATTTTATATCCACAGAGGTGAACCTTATATCACAAAAGTCACTTAAATTAAATCACATCTAAACAATATCGTCTGAACTGCTGAACCAAATGGAACCTACGCAGTTAAACTTATTTCAGATGAACCCTTGACATATTTACTGTAAGTCATAAGCTCTTTTATATAGTGACACATCAAATTAACTTACTTTAATAATGTGTGAGTCCTTGTATTTAGCTTGATTCATTGCGATTTATATCTATTACTGGAGTGGTTCCTATCTCTGCTACCTAGAACCGCTCGATGCTAAATTTTCCAAAATATCCTCTAGGCCAGTGCTTCTCAAATGGTGGGGCGCGACCCCCTGGGGGGGGTCATTTGGTTTTAGAGGAAAAAACAAAACAAAACACTAAGTCCCCCCTGCGGCAGGGGGGACTTAGTGTTTTTTTTTTTTTTGTTTTGTTTTTTTTATATATATATTTTTTTTTTCTTAAATAAACATTATACCAAGGGTCAGAAGTGTAACAGAATTTAGATCTTACAAAGAAAGGGAGTATCCACTCATTGGACAGAAGGCTGTCAACATCTTACTACCCTTTGCCACATCCTATCTGTGTGCAGAGCCGGCCCGAGGCATAAGCGAACTAAGCGGCCGCTTAGGGCCCCCGACTGCCTGGGGGGCCCCCTAAAAAAAAAAAAAAAAAAAAAAATTTTTTTTTTTTTTTTTTAGTTTGTGTGTTTGATATTATCATCATATATCAGCCTATTTCAGCCTTGTCTGTGGAAAAAAAGATACAGTAGCTGGACAACAGAGTTCTTCTGCTTCGTTCCTCACACTGCATTTAAATGCATTCATTATATTCCAGAGAAATATGTCCCGTAAAAGAAAAAGAGCTCCAAGCCCAACCCAGAGGACCCTCCATAATATTTTATTTTATATAAATATTTTTATGGAAAATCCATGTGTCCTTCTTCAATAGCTTCTAATTCATTTGACCCAGTGTCTCCAAATTATTTGTTCACACAAAATTTCTCAGATTTAGCCTCTAAATTTTCCTCTCAAAGTGCACCAGATTCATGCATTTCACTTTAAAAAGGTTAAAAAAATCTCACGGGGGGGCATACCCCCGAACCCCCCTAGGAGGGTCTGAATCTCGGCTGTCTAATATTTTCGCACAGCTGCACAGTGAAGGCACTAGCGGAAAACACTGGGTGTGTGAATGATATTTAACACAGATCTATAGTTTCAGCAGCGCTAACATTGGTGAGGGGCCCCCGAATCATTTTTCGCTTAGGGCCCCCTGAAGGCTTGGGCCGGCTCTGTCTGTGTGAGATGGGCTTTTCCACTGTTGCTGCACTCAAGACAAAGTACAGGTCCCAGCTTAACATTGAGCAAGAGTTAAGAGTAGCAGTATCACGTTTGAAGCCCAGATTTGGAATGATGTGCACTGCAAAGAGGGCTCACTGCAGCCACTAAAATACAGAGCAAATTGTATTTTTGTGTATTATAAGCAGAATGTGTTCATATAAAACAGACAAAAAGGGAAATAAGTTCAAAATAATTGTGAAGGTGAATTTAGTTATATTAAAAAAGCTCAAACTGATGTAGCTGCCAGTTTCAAATAGTTCAGGGTTCAAGGCTTTTTTAATGTCTTGTGTTATGTTCAGGGAAAGTATGCAAATTGTACATCAAATATTGTTGCAAATGTTGCACACAAAGAGTAATGTTTATTTTTAAGTCATATATATTTTTGAAAGGGAATAAGCTGATGAAGCTGACTGACAAGTGACCAATGTTTACTGTTTAAAAATGTCATTAATTAAATGAAAACCCCAGTGAATCATTTGCTCTTGGTTCTGTGTTTTGAGATTCACACAGACTGAACGGTCTTGTTGTTTAAATGTTACAAATTGAGTTAATAAACTTGGAAATTGTTTTAAGATGTTGCAGATGTCAGCAAATTTTATTAATCTATTTTAATAATAAGGTGATTGTATGCAGAATGCTGGTCCTAGCAACTCAAACTCATATATAACTCTTATACAGATAAATAAATAAATATTAGCAGGTTCTCAATAGTATTTCAATTTAGGGGGGTCGCGAAAAAATTTCAGTCTCCTAGGGGGGCATGACAGAAAATAATTGAGAAGCACTGCTCTAGGCTATATTTCTGCAATATAAAATTGGGATTTCTGCCCCCCAGTGGTCACAACGAGGAACTGCAACGCCTTAAATTCGTCAAGCGAAATCATTTAGGAAATAAGAGAAGGTAGAAACATCCGGTGAATACTTTCAAAATAAAATTATCATAGGAATGTTACGCAAATAGCAAGGAGGGGGCCTCGTCGATTGTTGTTGGCACGTCATTATGATGCTTTGAAGAATAGTTGCCTTTGTATTTCGAGCTAAACAAAACAAGAGTATGACACTGTTTATAACTAGCTTACTTTTTAAGCAGGTTAAAGTGGCTTACAAAACTAGGGGATGGTTTTTTTGGGGGGGCGGCAGGAAAAAAAGTCAGAGGAACATTTTCAGCAGCATAGGTAGACAAATGTCCACGCAGATAGCAATGGCGGGGGTTTTGAAACAATTAATCATTTTTAACAGCATGATTTTAATGTTCAAGAGTTTTTATTAGTTGGTTTCTGAATTCTGACTGCCTCATTTTGTTTGGAATGCTAGCATAAAGCTGGGAACACACCGCATTGGCCGCCTGCGGCGGTTGGCCGCGTGAACGCAGGAGGCTCGCCGCTTGGTCATATTGGGCCATGTTCACCGCAGTCGCCGCCACGGCCAACCGCCGCCTCATCGTAGGCGGCGGTTGGCCGCGTGACCGCAGGAGGCTCGCCGCTTGATCATATTGGGCCATATATTCCTGACGCCGACGCCGAGATCAGACCCGTCACACTTACGGTGCAACAACAACAATAACATGGTCCAGCTGTGCCAAAAAATACAGATGTAGGTTCACTGTGTAACCAGCGGCCGTCTTGTCACAAATATCATTAAAACAGCATGAACACGCACCCCGATCGCAAATACACATTAACAGCAATTCAGCAACATACTAAACACATTAACACCAGCAGTGTGTGCTCAGCGGCACAAATAAAGGCAGACATCAGCCTACCTGAAAGTGAAAGTGTGCCGGCTGACGGAGGACAACACCGGTGCTTCGCTGTACTAGCCTATATGGAATTCCACACGGACACCGCCGTCAAGTTTGGGTTCATATTATCCTCAGGAGCAGCACACAGCTGGGTGAGTTTCACTATGCTAACCGGCGCTACCTTGGCTAAAGTACAACAAACAGCTAAACAGATGCAAAAGACACATATTTGCAGAATGTATTGGAAGCCCAATGTCCTCACTCCACACGCCCACCTCGTCTTGCAGACCACCGCCACCGGGCAATCTCAACGCTGATTGGCTGTGGAGGCGCGGCGCCCGGCGGCGCTGCAGAAAAAGATGAAAATTTTCAACTTTTTCTGCGGCGCCGTGTTCGCCGCACAAGCCTTCGATTCACGCTCCTTCGATGACACAATTTCTATGCGCCGCTAATGGCCGCGCTCCCGATTCACGCGCCTCTCATGAGGCGCGGCCACGCGCCGCGCAAGCCCCCGCCGCCGGCCGCTGGACGCCGATTATTGGGTGGACGCGCGGCCACGCGCTAGTACATAGACTTTGTATGTAATCTCGCCGCGCGGCCAGTGCGGTGTGTTCCCAGCTTTAGCTGGATGTAATGTCTGTTTTGATGCTAATTTGACTTGACCAATTTGATGCTGCAGTCCCTCACCGTGACCGCCGGAGGGCGACAAAACACTCGTTTCTAAATACTTCACCTAATAAATTCCATAGCTAGCGTCAAGGCAGGTAGGCTAGTGTTGCTCAATAATGTTTCCCTGGCAACATTTTATATCCACAGAGGTGAACTTAATATCCCAAAAGTCTTAAATTAAATCACATCTAAACAATATTGTCTGAACTGCTGAACCAAATGGAACCTACACAGTTAAACTTATTTCAGATGAACCCTTGACATATTAACTGTGCTCTTTTATATTGTTACGACACATAAAATAGACTAACTGTAATAATGTTTATGTCCTTGTACTTAGCTTGATTCATTGCGATTTATATCTGCAACTGGTTCCTACCTCTATGACCTAGAACCGCTCGATGCTAAATTTTCCAAAATATCCTCTATATTTCTGCAATACAACATTGGGATTTCTGCCCTCCAGTGGTCAGAACGAAGAACTGCAACAAATACAATTTGTCACGCGAAATCATTTGGGAAATAAGACTATGTAGAAAAATCTGGTGAAAACTTTAAAAAATAAAATAATCAACTACGCTGGTTTAAGGCGCACTTTCAATACGGGAATAGGAATGTTAAGCACAATAGCAAGGAAAGGGCCATCGTAGATTGTTGTTGTCACAACATTATGGTGCTGTGAAGAATATATGCCTCGAGCTAAAGAAAACTAGCGTATGACACTGTTTATTACTATTTTACTGTTTAAGCAGTCTAATGTGGCTTGCAAAACAAGTGGATGAGTTTTTTGGAGCGGCCAGGAAAAAAGCCATAGGAACATTTTCAGCAGCATAGAGCTGTTAAGCGGAAGTGGTGGAATTACGGGGCATGGGACCTCTCGGCTGAAAAAAAATGAATGGGAGTCTATGGAAAGTAATCTACTATTTTCTGGTCCCAGTCATTAAATGCCTTGGATTACATAGCCTATATGTTTTGTATGGGTCTAAATGATAATTTTTCATGTGAAGAGTTTGACGGTATGTTGTATGATTATTCGTCTAACGGCTTTTGAAAAAATGTTACGAGAACAACTACAAGTCTTGTCGCCTCTGTGACGTCACCTCAACACATTCCCTCCACTTCTCGACTGACAGTGCTAATGCTAATGCTAATGGTTGGCGTGGACAACGCCAACAATCTCCCCACTCGAGAAATTGAAACTCTCCACATGTCCACTTGTGTAGTGGTTTTTGCCACGGTGAAGACTTTTGTCTTGTCATTGAAAGAAGGCGGTAAAGTGCAGACACAGCCATGTTTCTGAGCTAAGCGGGTGCGAGTGGTGGTGACGTATATCATAAGTGTCAAGAGCAGCGAAGAGCTGTAGTCCACAAAAGCGCTCTGCACAAAACCTGACCGTATCCAGCTTCTACTCGCTAAATTGTTCCATTCTTTGCACGAAAAAATACCATCTAAATCCATACAAAACATATGTGTAATCGAAGGCATTTCATGACTGGGACCAGAAAATAATACATTTCTTTCCATTGACTACCGTTGTAATTTTTCGAGCCGAGAGGTCCCATGTCTCGGAAGTAAGCCACTTCCGCTTAACAGCTCTATAGGTGGATTCATAGCTGCATTCCAATAGTAGTTGCACTTCCCCTCGTTCATTTACCCTCAGCCCTTGGTATGACGTAACAGCATACGTTGCACGGAGGGAACTTGGAGAGCGGAGGGAGACTGGGCGGGGGAGGAGCGAAGGATTTAAATGGAACCCACTTGCCCACTTGCCCTTGTAGTCGCAATGGACCGTCAGTTACATAGGTAGTTCTGAATGCAAATAATACAGAATTATAACATTCTGCTAAGGTAGCCTATGTTGCAGAAAGCCATTTCCATAGCATAACAAACATTGAATTTCGACACGGTAACTCAGATTATCAAGATATTGTTACTTACACATGTAAATTGTTTGCTCCGACATATTTTCTTATTTATGTTAGTTTCAACCAAAAGCATTTGTTTTAAATAGTCCTCTAATTGGCAGCCATCTGTGTTATAGCAGCAATGTGTAAACTGCAATACATTCACTGGATTGTTCGTATGGAAATAGGATAGCCTAATTGAGGCGTTTTGGAATATATATATATATATATATATATATATATTTGTCCTGCGGGTGGCCGCGATGTCCCTAAAAGCATACAGTCTACCCGAAAATAAAAGGAGAAGAAGAAGAAGACGAACTGCAATGCAATTGGAACGACACTTAAGATGGCGGCGGGGATTCCCCCGAGGGCAAGTGCTTAGGGCAAGTGAACGAGGGCATGTTGAACGGGTATTGGAACGCATGGCATGTCAACGCGGAGAGTGATGGCTGGAGTTTTGAAACGACGAATATTTTTTTAAAGCAGGATTTTAATGTTCAGGACTTGATATTAGTTCGTTTCTGAATTCTCACCGCCTCATTTGGTTTTAGAGGAATGCTAGCTTAAGTTGCATGTACTCCCTGCGTTCCATTAGTAGTTGCACTTCCCCTCGTTCATTTACCCTCAGCCCTTGGTATGACGTAACAGCATACGTTGCACGGAGGGAACTTGGAGTGCGGAGGGAGACTGGGCGGGGGAGGAGCGGGGGATTTAATGGAACCCACTTGCTCACTTGCCCTTGTAGTCGCAATGGACCGTCAGTTACATAGGTAGTTGTAGTTCTGAATGCAAATAATACAGAATTATAACATTCTGCAAAGGTAGTCTATATTGCAGAAAGCCATTTCCATAGCATAACAAACATTGAATTTCGACACGGTAACTCAGATTATCAAGATAATGTTACTTACACATGTAAATTGTTTGCTCCAACATATTTTCTTATTTATGTTAGTTTCAACCAAAAACATTTGTTTTAAATAGTCCTATAATTGGCAGCCATCGGTGTTATAGCAGCAATATGTATAAACTGCAATAGGCAACATTCACTGGTTTGTTCCTTTGGAAATAGGATAGCCTAATTAAGGCGTTTTGGAATATTTATATATATATATATATATATATATATATATATATATATATATATATATATATATATATATATATTTGTCCTGCGGGTGGCCGCGATGTCCCTAAAAGCATACAGTCTACCGGAAAATAAAAGGAGAAGAAGAAGAAGACAAACTGCAATGCACTGTGGGTGATATCCACCTCGAAGTGACCATGGATGTTCACTTGATCACTCAGCCCTCCGAGGGTCTATCTCACGAAGTTCACTTCAGTTTCCAGACAATTGGAACGACACTTAAGATGGCGGCGGGGATTCCCCCGAGGGCAAGTGCTTAGGGCAAGTGAACGAGGGCCTGTTGAACGGGTATTGGAACGCAGGGACTGACTGTTTTGATGCTAACTTGACCAATGTGATGCTGTAGTCTCTCCCCGTGACCGCTGGAGGGCGACAAAACTCTCGTTTCTAAATACCTCACATAATATTTTCCTTTGCGTCAAGGCATACACTGGCTTGGTGCAACACTTTATGCACCGAGCATAGGCGAGGTGAACTTTAAAACACTAAAATCACCAAAATGAAACTCTTCATCCAAACAATATCTCTTAATAAATAACGTGTCTTGTCTTGTAGTAGGGTACAGTATAATGGCGCTTTTCCACCGCATGGTATCAGCTCGACTCAACTCGACTCGACTCGCATTTTTGGCTTTTCCACCGCAATTTCATGGTACCTGGTACCACGTAGCGGCTGCTTTTTTGGTATCGCCTCGCTCTAGGGTCCAAGCGAGCTGAGCCGATGCTAAAAAGTGACGTCGGCAGACGGCCGGCCACTGATTGGCCAGAGACTATTGTCTGGCCAATCAGTGGCCAGAGACTACCGGCTTCATTCTGTTGTTTATTCTCCCCAACTCTCCGGGACTTTTGAGTGTATTTACGCCGCGTGCAGCCTTCTCTGGCTCTCTTTCATTTGATTTGCATCACAGATCCGAATTTATTTTCCATATATTCGCTAAGCTCACCCAGTGTTGGTTGTTGGGGAAGTTACTTACATACGAGAGGAGACATGTAGGGCAGCTAGCAGCTAGGCTAAATAGTAGCCAGCTGGGACAGACATGATAGCGAGCGATTACATTACAAGCCTCGGACTGAACTGATTACCTCAATAAAATATTCAGGCTGAGACACGGCTTGCATTTGAAAACACCTATCCTGAAACAAGCACTAAACAGTCAACTTTATCATGCCCGTGTTTACGTGCATAGGGATGTACGTGACGCATCCCTACAGCTGACTGTGTGGCAGAGTCACACATCGGGACAACAACCATCCCTTTTAATGGCCCGTAGCAATATTCTTCTACTTCTTTTAGCAAACAGATACAAGGGGGGTATTTCTTAAACATTTTTCATCCGTGTTTTTGGCGGTTGGTTCAGTTAATAATGCAACAACTGCTCGTAATTTCTGCTTTGCTACTTTGCTCCGGAGTAGGCTTTCAGCCCCTTACGACGACCCCGCCCACGTTCAGCAGGTACTATTTGCCGTGGAAAACAACCCGTGCTGCTACCAAACCAAGTTGAGTCGAGTCGAGTTGAGTCGAGTCGAGCTACATGTGCGGTGGAAAAGCGCCATAAGTTAACTGTCTGGACTGCTGAACCACTCATCTAGTCTATAACTTGTTCCTACAGCTGGTTTCTTGAACCGCTCGCTAGTTTCCACCATAATGTTCTATATTTATCTTAAATAGTATATAAACGATATTCATGCAATAAGAAATTGTGTTTTTTTGCCCGTTGTGGCCATAACGAGGAACTTCATCACATTTAATTCGTCAAGCGACATCATTGGGGAAATAAGGGTATGGAGAAACATCCGGTAAATACTTTCAAAATAAAACGACCAACTGCGCTGGTTTTCTTTATAGGTCCATGGTTTATAGACGCCCTTTAATATGGGAATTTGTATGTTACGCTCATAGCAGGTGTAAGGAGGCCTCGTTGGCACGACGTTTTGGTGCGTTGAAGAAAAGTATCTATTTTGAGCTAAACAAAACTAGCACATGACTCATTATTACTAGTAGGCTATTTAAGCAGGCTACAATGGCTAGCAAAACTAGTGGATTATATCTCTTTGTGGGCCAGGGAAATAGCCCAGAGGACATTTCAACTGCATGTCTATGCAGAGAGCAATGGCGGGAGTTTTGAAACAGTAAATTATGTTTCACAGCATGGTTTCAATGTTTAATCTTCTCTTTTCTCAGGTGCATTGTGTTTCAAAGGAATATTAGTGACTGCTCTCTTCACATCTCGACATCACTTGAATTTTCCTACAATTTACTGTGGAGGAGTCTGCCCTGCTGAGAGGAATGCATGAGTGAGAGAACAATCACAATGTCAAAGAAGCTCCTTCAAAGGTAAGATTCATTGTCTATTGTGTGCTTTTTGTATTTGAGCATTCAGTGATAACAGTCTCTAACCCATGCATCTGTAGTATGCCTAATAATTGGATACTTACATTTGTATGTATTTCTTTGTATTAATTTAGTAAATGTCTGTAGGAATCTTAATACATTCTATAGGCCTACAGTGTTACAGGAACATGCACATGGAGAAATATGTTTTTCTATTTGCTGTAGTTTTGCTGCTCAGTGGTTGGTGAGATCATTGGTGTGTGTAGTTGTGCTTTGATTCTGTGAGTGCATTTGTGGTAGCCTGCAGCACACATTGATGAGCGAGGTTGTGTTACTGTAACTACACAGCAGGAGCTTGATGTTGTGGGATAACTGCCATCTCAGGTATATGCATCGTTTTGACTTAGGCCTAACATGGCATATGAATACAGTATCATTTCAGTTATTGTGATGTTTTATGAATATATGTAGTTGCGATGATTTTTGCATTTCAATACACTGTAAATCTGTGGTATAAAGTAAACCATAGTGCCTTCCCTTAGCAGGAAACTCAGTACTTATTTATTTTGTTGTTGTCCCATAGTGGAGCATTTTCCCGTAGTTCCCTATGAAAATTGGCTTTGTTCTATCTGGCCATATTTTAAGTTAAATTAACAATAGCGGTTAGTTGAGTTTGAGTATAGCTTGTTATTATAGCTTAAGCAATTATTATTTTCGCATTCAACAACTACAGCTCCTATGGGATTTTGATATGTGCTCTAGACCTGTGAGTGCTGTTAAATTACACTCCTTAAAGTTCAATAAATATTTACCTTATTGCAACCATTCCACATCCCTTCTCATCACTTAGCTTTGACTTTTAAAAAAAACGACGGTCCTTCCTGCCTAGCAACAACAAACAGCACTTGTTGTGTTGCTGTAGTGTTAGGTTTCACCCCTTGGCCCATATGGCTTACTGTATCGCGCACACACATTGTACAGTAAACATATCAAAAGCTTTCATTCTTGCAAAAGCACTCATACTGCCATCAGTTTTTTTAAATATATGTGATATCATTTGATACTACGTAGTTTGTGTGTTTCTTGCAACCCATAAAAGACTGCTGCTCAGGATTTTGTGCTTTACTGCTGATTTAATGGTGGAGTCAGCAACTCTGGAGAATCACTTGTTGTCAAACGCGGTGAATATCTACTCATGATCAGCTACCAGTCCATACTGTGTGAGCACTGAAAAAACATCCAGTGTTAATACACAGCCTGGGTATTCACTAGTTTTTTAACAAGTGTTCTCCAGAATTGTTGTCTCCACCTTTGAATTGCTACTTTTCCATTGGGGATTAAAACCACGTGTGTCCTGTCATCAAATCTCCTCTGGACTCACCAATTGCATCCTCATAGACAACAGTGACCGCCTTCCACTTGTAGTACTGCACTATGTCCAGCACAGCTCGGCTGATGGAGGTGTATTCAGGATAGAGGTTGATGTAGAAGCTGTCTTTGTTGTCCACCGACGGGTGTTTCCAGCGTGTTTGGATGTGAGGGACTTCCAGGGCGTTACAAATGGACTGGACCGCGCTGACAGATGAGCTGTGAGATGGGCCAAAAACGGCCCCAACACCCAGAGCCAACTGGTCGCAGGCTAAGGTCATAAAACAGGGAAGGGAGAGAGAAATGAACAAATGGGAGAGACGCTAGTGTGAAAACCAATCTGTTTTTTTGCTGATTGATTCTTCACCATGAAAAAGCTTTCAGAATTAAACAACATCCTTACCTCGTCTCGAGGCCTCAAAACTGTCAAATAGGTTTATTCTCTGGATGTCATAGGTCAATGTGGTGTTTGGCATTAATGTCCGATTCCTGTTAATGTTGGTAACAGCAAATTTAAAGGCCAGTTCCTCAACACTAATGGGATCATTCTCAAGTGTTTCAAAGATGCCCCCTGTAGAAAGAGAGAAGAAACAGGGGAGGTGAGAGAGCTAGCCAGGAGTCAGTTTGAGTTACTTCAATCAATGTTGTTTTTCACTTCCATTACAGCTTTTTAAAATGTATTTTTTTTAATCAAGTTTGAAAGCTGCAGACAGTTGTATAATGTGGCCCAATGTTCTTTGTACGTCCACCACATAAAGCTCCTGAAGGACCTGGTTGCGATGACAGGATTTAATCTCATTCAGCGAGACACTTGACCTTTACTGACTTCACACTATTTCCATGGCCTAAATTTCACAAGCAGACATAAAAGTAAGTGGGATGATTCTGTTTGGAACACATGCCACACATTTAGTTCATTATAGGCCAGCTACACAGCTAATACATCCACATGCAGTAATACTTCACTACTACTAATACTAATCACGGCATACATTAAAATGTATCGCATATCGTCTTTTTGCTCCCAATATTTTAATGGTTATCCTTTCTAGATGAGAAGCTGCACCCATTTCATATTACAATCCTTTTCATTTTACCGCTCTAGAGACATCAGTAAGTAACCCTCAATGAAACCCATGTGCTTGTGGTTTATGGTATCACATAGCCAAGTCCCAAAATATAATGTAATTTACTGTAAAGTGGTTAAAGGCTTAGTGTTTCTGCTCAGGATGCAAAAAAAACTCTTCTCTATATTCTTCCTCTCAGCTGATTAGTTGCCATTTTTATTTTGGGCACAATGTTTTGTTGTAAATACAAGTTGTGGAAGAAGTCCCATGCATTGATTTACTGCTACTTGACTGGGCCAAAATCTTATTATTGTGAAATTTACTGCTAATTCTTTTCTAATCCAGCATTGCTTTAAGTGTGTAAACTACAGTACCGGTATTTAACCTCCAGAGGTGTGTTTTATAGAGAAGTTGCTCATTGTCCATCCAGATTGCTCTGGAATAGGACCATGATGCTGCAGTCGATTGACGTCAATGACTCTTTTCATGTAGGATATTAGCATATTATAAGATACAACATTTTTAATTTACTAAAACATAATAATCAGCATGCAAAAGGGATTTCTTCGCCTCCCCAGTGCTAATTTTAAGTACAAATTTGCAGCTGAGAGCTCAACCAAGTTTAACATGTCATTTTTAAATGTGACACTTTTGTGTTTCATATTCAGGGCCACTTTTAATATTGATTTCACGATCAATTAATTGTTGATTTAGTTTTTTTAATGAAAAAAAAACAATCAACATCCTCCATAAGTATCCTTATGACTTGTTTATTCTAACATTTCAAAATCAAAAGATAATCTGTTTACAATAAACAGAGGAAAGCCGCATAACCTCAAATTTAAGATATTTCTTTTCTTTGAAAAAGTTCTAGCATTAAAGAGATGCTCAAACTTGTCAATAATGTTTTCATCAATTGTATCAGCTAATCATTTTAGCTAACACATTGTAATTATTCTGAAAATAATGACCAAATATCAGAGTAATTGAAAAAGCACCAAGAAGAGGCATTATAAAGTATAAACCTTTTCCGATGCAAGGAAGGACTGACAAACATAATAAATACACACACATTTTTTAAGCAGCACTTGTATGCTGTCTTTTCTAGTTCATTTGACGAAACTCCCTCAGTATGTGCAGTCTGACTATCCTTGTACATAGGACGAGCCGGTGAACACTGACCAATAATTTAAAAATTAGCTGGGACCATGACATTTTATTTCAAGATACATTTCTCTTTAAAATAAAATCACTTTTCAGAAAGCTGTGTGTGGCAGGGCCGCAGGGAGGGAGGAGCTTGTTTTAGATTTGAGAAGATCATTCGGAAAACCATCCAACTCTTAATTCACCGTGCTGCTCCAGATAGATGACGGGTCTACATAGCATATATTATTCCAGCCAGACACAAGCATTATAAACAATGTTTTACATAAAACAAAGCATGAAAGCCATACAAATTAAGGCCAGGAAAATGCTGGATTGTCACCACCTGCATATAGGTTGAGCGGACTCATGTGAGATTCAGATTCCTTATCCACACTGAAAATGCCCCTGCACGACGATTACACCCACTCCTTTCAAATGTATATAATTTAAAACATCAGGGCCTTCAGTGGTGGTGAGTTCACGATAACATTCTTGTTCTCAGCCCACTAACTTTTATTGTCACGAGTGCAGACAGAAACAAGGCCAGTTCTGAACAATGAGTCATTTTCTTATCCTAAATGCATGTCAAATTAAATAAAATTACATACAACACCGACCATGATTACACAAGACTAAAGGAAGGTATTTTAAAAACTCTGCAACTGTCCCAATTGTTAATCAATAGTCATGTTAACTATGAACACAAATAATAAATATTCTATTTCGATTCTGCAACAGTCTGACCTCAACACCGCGGCTACAGATGGCAATAGGTCCTGTGAAATTGTGATTGATTTGGAAGGCGTGGGCCTTTTTAAAAAAGCTCCCCTTGAGTCCTTGATTGTGAATGACCTTTTTCTTTGGTGTAGCATAGCCTCAACCCCCAAACTGAGAGGGCCTTGTCTGGACTCCCTGGTCACTAAAAGCATGCTTGAAAGTGCCAATCCTAATTATGGTTACCAAGCCTCAGTGAGCAGTTGCTAGGATGCTGTTTATGTTCTTATTTCTATCTACAGAAATATAAAAATCTCAGGCCAACATACTAAAACCTTCTCCGTAATAAGCCTATAGAGAATATATTCATCTCAGAGTCTTTGATGTGTTTCCTTCAAGGTGTTGTGTTAAGATAAAAGGGGAAATAAACATGAGTTGAGTTGGTGTTTAACAAATGTCTAAAGTACAAAAATATGTACTGCACGCATATGGAAAGTTTATTTCAAGGTAAATAATACCAAAACTAATGAGGCTAAAAGCTAATAATGACAATAGCATAATTTTAGTTCTCTATCACTCCCTCAAATAAAAATAATTTGGCTTATAAATTCAGCATTTATCAGAAGAAATTAATTGTATATTTATACATTTTTATACCATTACAACCCAGTCTATTTCATTAGCCTTGACTGTAACTCATTGATCATCATGCAACAGGTCACTAAGCCTAAGTTCAAATGAAACAACAGATCTATTTGAAACAGACAGATGTATATTTGGTTGTAGGGTTTAAGCTATATAAACTATTTACACACAGATACAGATCATATATCAATTATTATATTGCACTGATCACTTATTCATTTGGAGCTTTGTGGAAAGCACATGTATCTCTCTGTGTGTCCACCTGAGATTGGATCTTAAATTTATGTTTTAAGTATAATGAGTTTCTTGATTTCCAGAGTGCGACCCAGGGGATTCAGTAGGCCTATGATGGAAGTTTATCTGCTATTCAGCATGAAGTGCTGGTCCAAGCAATCAGTGCTGCTCCACATTTCCAAAGCACCACTAGAAAATGTTAACTGTTTTAAAGTGGCTGAGCTCTTAGCCAAAAACATATTTTGAGCAGACAAATTATTAAGATACCTGAGGTGGTTATATACACTGCATGAGGAGATGACTGGTCCAGCTGTGAGCTTGGTTATTGGGCTGCAAACAGAGTACTAAAGCTCAGCTAGCTCAGTATCATGCTTATGACCACCATGAACCAAGCAGACAACTGGAGAGAAGCACCAACCAAATTCTTCCTCATTATTAAGAAAATAAGTAGATATGCACGATAATAACAGCAATATTGATTATCGCTGCAATCAGGTGTGGGGAAAAGAGAGTACAGTATATATCGATACCGGGCACTAAGTGAGGCCAAATGAGTTGTACAATATCGTCAAATCAAATTAGGGCATTCAATTCAATAGTGTGCATTCCTAAAATAAGCTTTTATATTCAGGAGGATGAAAACAGAGGCAGGAAATGACAATCTTATTGTTACATGCATTTTAAATTAAAATACCTCACACACACTCTGCACATTTCACCAGGAAAATAAATTAGTTTTTCGTTTTACCCAAGACATTTCTCATACTATCAACTTTAAATCCCCAAATTATCTAAGATGTATGTGAAATGAACCTATAAAAATTTGAATGCATCTAAATACATTAGTTGAAATTCATCCATTTTCCTGTTGAAAACCTACACCCCACCTGAGGGTCCAAACAGGAACAAATGTTCAGTTCATAACATAATCAGTGTTTTAAATTGGAACCCAGCTAATATCGATGACGATATTTGAGTTTTATTTTTAAATTTTATATAGATGTTACGTCCCCTTGCATTCAGTAATGAAATAATTGTGACCAAGTAGTTTGTACTGAGTGGGATACTTTATACAACTTTGTTTCATAGATGAACCGTTTATATCCTTTATAAACCAAATGTTTAGTTATCACATCAAATCTTTAACACATTTAATTTTTAGACATGATGCTGTGGCCACTGGCCTCCTGTAACAATCCTGCCTGGACACAACCACACACAGCTGTGTGTTAGCTTTTTGAGTTAACCTAAACAAGATTGGTCATAGGATCATGGCTTATTGCACCTTTATGGTCTGCACTTCTATATTCCATGGAGTACAGTACCACAAACCAACACAGTAAATTTAATTAGTTTCAATACTGGTGGATATAAAATGATGAATAAGGATGTCACCCTATAACGTTTGCAGATGAGACATGGATCTATTCATTCAATATAGGCTATTAGCAAGCAAGCAAATGGTCGTAAAAGTTATCTTGAGATAGGCATTTTATTGTTCATTTGTCAATACTCAAGAATGAAATCTTCTTTATTCAGTCTTAAAAATGCAATAAAATAAAATATGTATGAAAAGCTGTATATTAAAGCCCTGCTTCTTTTGCAAGGAAAAGCCATTGGAACACTTGTGGAGTTAACTGTTTTCTATCAGGGCTTTATGATTGACACAATTTATAAAGTGTAAGGAAAATTCTTGCTATAGCTACCATTAATTAATTTCTGATAATTTCAGGATCACTGACTCTCCATCTCATCTTTTATAGGCCAGACAATGCTGTGGGGTGATGCATGCTACGAGGTCACAAAAACAAAAGATTCAGCTTGTGCTGCAGGCATATGCTGATAAACCCTTAGGCTTGCTTTTTATAGGCTTCTGTTCCTCCCTTCCTGTGCAGAAATCAAGAAGTATAACAGTGTTCAGGTTTAGGGCTCTGGGTTGGACAATTTTGAATCCAGAAACCTAAAGTAAAAGGTTAAGTTTAAGAGACCGATCCGTAGAGCCTGATTGTCATCTGTGATTTTGTGACTCCATTATCAATTATCACATGAAGGGGAGTCTTTTAAGGCAGAGGAACACAATGACGTAGTGTTTTGCCCCATCCTGGGCCAGTTCCCAGTGAGGGCCCCCCCCCCACCAGCTCCACTCCAACCTGGGCCCGTGCCAGACTGTGAATGAATGAGGAGGTCCTAACCAGTCTACTATCTTCGTTTGATGTGGCACACTGAGGTTTCTCTGTTCTGAGGATAGCTGCTTGCAACCTACCACCAAAACATTTAGTCAGAATAATGATGTAAAATCAACCTCCATTAAAAAAAAAAACATTGGATGTAAGAATATTAAACAGGAAGACAATTACAACAAATTTGATTTCTGTGACCAAAGGTAGTTCATGAATAGACAAATCTGATATCAACATATAGAGTATGCAAGCTATGAAACAGGAATTTCACAAACAGCAACAGAGTGGAGGCCAAGCCACAAGCTCCTGCTTCTGTGCTCTCCCGAGTGATGAGATTTGGTCACTGCCTAAGTACCATATTTGGGGAAGAGACTTTCTGCATAAAGAAGATTAGTGTTAGTTGTTTAAGGGCTTGCGGGAGAAGATTTACCATTATTACCAACCCCAGTGAAAAGAGGGGAAGCCTGTCACAATCTGATGCCAACACTTTGCCAAAGACAGAGAAATGTTAATTGAAAGGAGCCACGCACCATATGGGAGAGATTATTATGTGTGCGGGGTCAAGAAGAGAACGACAAAGATTAGGTGACCTCTGAGAGTGATAGATGATTTGAAGAGATTAACAATATGGAGCACAGATCGGGACTGTTAGGACAGGATGGTGGTGGCGCTGGCCTATTAGCCTTTAAAGTTATGCAATGCCACAATTCTGATTGTTAAAGTCTTTAGAAGTAGAGGAAATTAAGAAAAAAATACAGAGTCGCCCTTGGCGTTGAACAGAGCAGCACGCTTGAGGCCCAAATTAAAAGTCATTTTTGTGATGCAATCTTCTACCCATTAGAGGAATAGTGATAACCAACTGGAGAGGAGCAGACAACATTCATTTTCTGGCAAACACTGTCTCATTGTCTCAAAGTTACATCAGAAATTCAAGATTCATCAAAAGGGGGAAAGTCAGAGCAAGAGCTTTAATTTGTCTAATTACTAGTGCACAGTAAAGTTGAAAGCATTTCTCTTCTTAAAAGACTACTTTAGACCCAGATTCAAATTTGCAGATGTCATTGGCCAAGACTAGATAACTTTTGAGTTTGTGAGGTAGAGGAAGAGTAAAGCAAATATTACAACGTTTCTCTGAGAAAGCCTTTGATTCTTCAGCTCTGTATCCATTTCACATTCCTCTGTGCCAAATACCTTATCATGCCAACAATACATGCTGTCAGTTGCAGCATTAAGCCAACTTAATCACTCATCTGCCTCTGACCCACGCAGTAAACATGGACGAGACCCTGGCATTAGCCAACCAAAGTGGATTTACATGAGGATTTTGATGAAAAACAATAGACTGGACAACCCAGCATTCTGTCAGGATCTCCTTTATGAAAAACATTTTAAAAATCCAATAATGAAACTTGTAAGGATACTGTATAGACATCACACATTTTTTTGCTCTAAATTGCTATCCTTGCATGACATCCAGATGTATAATCTCTGCATTTGTCATATTGGCTGTCACCTTTAGAAAGTATATAGTACACGTGTCCTACTTACAGGCATTGTAAGTGATACAACATTGCAAACATTATTATAAAACAAAATTATGATAATGCCACAAATAAAAGTGTTTTAATTCCATCACTAGTCAAACATTAAACAAGTGGGAAGTCTGTACATTAATAGTCAAAAGGAATAACATATAAAGAAACTGATGAGCTTCCCACTTACCAATTCTCAGGACTTGCTGCGAAGTGAGCCAAAACTCAGCCATAAAGTACAGCAGTGAAAATAACATTCCCTTCCTTTTCGCCATGGTACTCCCTCCAGAGTTGAATTTAACATTGATATCAGTTTTTCTGCCCTCGGTAGTTCATGCTGATAACTTGCCGGTCCTTGTATCCGAAACGAAAATCAACTGGCATCCGACCCACATCCATCCCTCACACATTGTGATGAGAACAAACAACAACATTAAACACCCACTCCACTTGCAGCTGTCCCTTATCAAAATAACTCCAGTTTTCCCATTCTACAATCCTTCATGTGCAGGTGTTGCTTTCCATATTCACAGTACATACATTCCTCTTGTGTTTTTCTTCTTCTTCACTTGAACTGTAGACTGCAACTGAGGAGGAGTACTGTGCACCATGCTCCTGCTGTCAAGTCTGCACAAATGCAAGTAGCATTTCTGTCTACAGATTTCAAAATAAAAGATTAATTGCCAACCGTGTGGCAAAAATAGAGGCAATCAACATGTTTTAAGAGGAATTGGGTTCATATATATTTTGGCCATTAAATATCTGTATGAAACATAAAATAAATGAAAATCAAGCATACAACACAACTTTAATGCAAACCATCATCCTCTACTTTTATCTAGAGCTGAAACGATTCATCGATTGATTCGAATAATTCGATTACAAAAAATGATCGATGAATTTTTCTTGCCTCGAGTCATCGTTTATTTAATTTTACAGCTGAGGTCACGGTTTTCCGCATGGACCATTTTTAGTGTGACACAACCGGCGCATACGTCACCCACAGAACGGACAGACGCGGCATGTTTTGACTTGTTTAGGGGCTAACATTAGCGTGTGCTAAAATGGAAGACGTGAGCGAAAATAGTGAGGAAAGCCAAACGGGCAGGAGAAAGCGACAGAGAATGTCCAAGGTTTGGGATCATTTCACGTTGAACATTAATGAGAAGACCGTGGTGTGTGTCCACTGCAAGACCGAGCTGGCGTACCATAACAGCACAACTTCCATGCTGCAGCATATGAACAGAAAACACCCATTCCAATCGGCAGACCGCCGACACGAGACAAGTAATTTTTAAATCAATGCTGCTATAGTTTACACTACATTAGTGCAGATGGAGGCTAAGTTGTTGTTTATTATGACTAACGTTATAAGTATAGCTAGTTAATTAAATGTGGCGGCTAATAATTATGCCCCCAAGACTAACGTCACGTCACCACAAAGTTTTTATTTTCAAAAAGACAGCGCTGTTCAAGAAATAAATACACGATAGCTTAAGCTGAGCTATAGCTGGTCACTTCTAGTTGACAATACGGTGTTGAAGCAGACGGGTGTGTCTTGATTGATGGATACAATATCTAAATAGCAGTTTGATGTGAATGAGCTTACTCTAGTATCATATTGTTCCATAGTCATTTTTATTTTATTTATATTTTTTTCAGTAAACCATCACAGTCTCGGATGGACACATTATTTATGCAGAGAACCGCATCTCAGGATTTGTTTTTAAAGCCAGAATGTCTGAAACTATGCATGGGCTTGTTCCAAGTTTCCAAGCTTATGTTGTTCCTGAATTGCAAAGGTAAAAACTTGTAGTTCTGAAAGTGAAGTAAATGCTTACTTAAACCCAAGAATGTATGGCACATAAATGCACTTAATTTATTTGTCAACGTTGTTATTTCTCATGGTACAAGTACAGACTAATAAACAATGGGAAAGTAACTAAATTGGTACTTTTGGTAGAGAACATGGTTTGCTACTTCATGCATATTTGAAATAAAAAATGTTGATTTTTCAAAAAAAGGAAACAAATTGGAAACAAAGTTGGTTAATTGACGTGTTATTTTCTCATGTTTATTTATAATTACCTTTCAATTAAGCAATGTATGTTTTATCCGATTACTCGATTAATCGATGGAGTAATCGGTAGAATAATCGATTACTAAAATATTCGATAGCTGCAGCCCTACTTTTATCTATATTTTAGTCTTTACACTTCCCTCAAAACCATAAAAGTCGTTATCGTAAAACTCTGTTAGCTCGCTTTTTTCTCAGTCCTTTGCTGTTTTACCTAATGTCTTAGAATATGTGTATTCATTATCCTTCTCCCGAACATATAAGTATACCCATTTCATGTGTTGCTTATTTGTCAATTTCATCAATTTCGAGATGTGAGTTTTCTTTTGCAAATGTTTAGATGAATTTTTCTGCATCTGCTGGTATCTAAATTACACACTTTTTCAATGCTTTTATTATGGAATCAAGTTTGCCTTGTTTCCGGTCTCACTCACAGTCTTTGGCTGACTTTACACAGCTGAGCGTCCCTCCCGTGCAGGCGCTCAATTGAGGGCACCACCAAGCTTCTAATCCTCAAACATGGATACGTCCTGAAGATTAACTTCAAATCTGGCAACATTCGACCTCAACAACGTCTTTGGTACACCGAGGAATGATTAAGTCTTTGCTCCAGTCCTGATGACTATGCACATCTAATCCTCAAACTGGTCTGTGATGCTCCCTTGAAGACCTCAACTTATCTATTTGACATTGTTTCATAGTCAAATAAAATGTGTTCACATTACTTTAACCCCCTTTCCCTCCCCCCCTGAAACAGGTTTGGTTGCTCAGCGATCAGTGAGTAGTAATGATGCGCCATACCACTAAACCCCAGGCGAGTGAAACGCATCAGAGGGGGTTTGATGGGCTTCTTGGATCCAACTAATAAGTAAAATTACAGACTGATGTTATTATTAGAATTATTTCTTGATTTCCACACAAAATAATGAAGAATATCTTTAATTGTGTTTTCTGGGAGAAAATATTTCAACAAAGGGTGCTTTTCAATTTTAAGTAGATCTAGTTAAATGTAAATCATGACAGAATATAGCCATCGTGTTTTGGCTTGTGTTTCAGAAACACAATTTTAATAAACCTATGATTTCATTCTAAAAGATAACATTCCCTAAAGGTCAAAGTCCGTATTACATGTTGTTTATCCTTTGCCTATATGGGCTGTAGCCTAGGGTTTCATGTTCAGTTCATTCCCCTTATATGAAGATGTTTCAAGTAAAGCCTCAGCTAATGAAATGCAGTGAAAGGATGGCCTCAGACCTGCAGTGATTGTACAGGGTTTAGGAAAACTTAACACATTTTCTGGCGCCACCTAGTGGTAAATAATGACTTTGTTTAAGATTGTTGCAGGGCACCATGATGAAAGCATTTTAATGTAGTGATCAACACATGATGTATTTGCTCTTGTTGAAGCAGATTTGTATATAATCTAACTTCAATGGCTCTGAGCTATGTATCTGTGACAGATTTGAAACAACACTCATAAGTCTACGTTATTTAGTGACATGTATTCAATCATTCATTAGTTCAATTCTACTAATTTTAATAGTTTATTTCCATATTGCAAAACAGATTAGCAAACATTATGAGACACATGCTTACCAGGTTGCCAAATCCATTGTAGGGCTTATACATACTCTGACTAACAGAACTCCATATCTTTAGAAAACTGCTGCCCTTAAAGACAAAGGTGCTGAGTGAATAGCTGTCCCTTCAAACTGCATCTTCACCCAAAATTTGTAAAGCATACAAAATATAACAAATAACTTATTGAGTTAGTTGATGTTATACTTCAGCACTGCATGGCTACATCTTGATAGTAAAATACATTTAAAAATAGATAAAAACACACTAACATGTGGATAATTACCACAATACTTTTAAAATATATTGAACAATGGTTACAAAGATGTAAAACATAAGGCTACAATGTTCCAAACATGATTACTCATGTCATGAATGTCCCTACTTTGGAAAAGTACACCCATATCAGGGCTTCATGAAAACACCCTGATGCCATCTTTATTTACACCAACAACAACAGCAGTTTTGTTTATCCCAATCAAATCACCCATACTTTGTTTTGCATAATACAAATATTTATAATATAAACATTCCAAGTAATAGTATAAAACGGTTCAAATAAACAATATCTAGTCTTGACATTAGGATAGTCCTTTTATAAGCAGAGATAACATAATTTACCTTGACCTTGCAATCAATGTGCAGCAATTTAAAGTAAGCTGATGGACTATAAAAGCAAAGGGCTTTGTGTCTGTAAAGTTTAAGCAGCTTCGAAAAACATATTCAGGATTTTTCCCTATATATACACACCACCACCACTGCTCCCACTGTGGGACTCTGGTTGAATTTTTGATGCTTTATATCCAACGAAAACAGGGGTTTGTGGGACTGCATGAAAACTGGACTGGTAGGACAAAGAGGGATTTCCGGTATAAGTCAGTGAATATTGCGGGGAGTTTTGGCTCATGTACAAGGAGTTGCCTGGTGTATACAGGCTTCCGACATGGTTAGCACTCCGCATGGAGGAATGGTGATATAACAGTGACGCATTTTCAGGCAGAGCAGGGTTATAGACAACCGAAGGGTTGATTAATGATCCATTATATGTCATTACTTGAGGGACGTTTTGCATTGGTGTTGCAAATTGTTGTCTATCAGAGCCATTGTTGTGCAGAGAAGGCGGATATGCAGTAGATTGGACGCTGGCAGCACTGGAGATGGGATGATACCTCATTGGCATACCTGGTGCTGGTTTGTAACTGAGCAGGTGGGATGGATGGTACACATTGAAATGTCCTTTGTCTTGGGGTATACGGCGGCAGACAAACAACATGCCTGAGGCAAAAAGGAAGGCGCCGGTCAACCAACCGATGTAGAGCGCTTCTCCCAGCTCCCTCCTCTGGGCATCAATTAGCAAAGGATTGTAGAAATCTGTGATGATGACATGAGCTGTCCACGACACAGGGATAAAGACACAGATACAGGCCATGAACTGCATACCACCTGCAACCATAAGGATGATGGTCTTAGCCCAATCGTTTCCCTGTAAACAGGAAATACAACGCATGCCTGCCAGAGCCACAATGAGCCCCAGCCCAGACAAGGCCAGCGAGCAGCACATCAGACCCCTGGCTGCTTGTAAGTCCGGGGGCAGGAACAGCAGGGAGTCATACACCTTACACTGCATCCGGATGTTGGCCTGTCGGTAGCAGTTCATCCACAAGCCTTCCCAGCGGGTTTCCATCACGATTATGTTCTCCTCAATGAAAGCCGTCACCTTCCACATAGGCATCCCTGTAGTAGCCGCCGCCCCGATCAGCCCAAGCAGTCCGACACACATTGCGGCTATCTCTAAAACACCTTGAACCATTGTGCCCAGTGCAAGGGTTCAGCTGTGTCCAAATTCTAAATTAGGTCAGCAAAAGGTTGACAATAGAGTCCGAGCGGTGTCCAAGGCAGAGAGGATCTGACATGGTTTGTAAGCTGTAAGACGTGGTTTGTTGTGGGAATATGCTTTGCTGTCACTTGGTTGGCTCAGAGCAATAGGGGTAAAGAGGACCTCTGCTTATTTTGTGTTTATGGTTCCTCTGGGTATAGTGTTATATCTGTGCCATCAGCTTCTCCAGCAGAACAACAAACAAGATATACAAGACACATCAGAAAGTGCTCACAACTTCATAAAGTTTTTTTCAAATTTCACAATATTTATTCACCATCATTTTGTGACTTAAAAAAATTCAGAAGCAAACAAATATAAATGAACACATGAGCTCCTGCAGTATATCTGTTGTCCACTGGGGAGCAGAGATGACTTCCAGATTGATGAAACAGGGTGTCAGCTCAAATAACTCAGTCCAAATACATTTACAGACAGAAACATAATACAAGTTAGAAAATGACATGTTACGCAACTAGGGCTGTGACAAAGATATAACATAGATAATCAGATTGATGGTTTGGTTGAAACCTTAAGCAAAAATAGAGATGGACAAGATTCTCATTGCATCATCAAATATTTTCACTATGAAACAGCAATGAAATGGCTGAACGTTTACTGTAAACTGTTTTTCTTTTCTGTCAGAAAATATGAAAACATCCAGTGTAACAGGAATTGATATTGAGACAATTGTAATTTTAATTGGAGCTTGCTGTTAAACACCAGCGAAAGTGAAATGATGAACCAAAGTATAAAAGAGCTTATGTATAAATATCACTTAACAGAAATTAAAACAATTAGGTCTGAAGCGCTCCGTAACTACATTCAAAGTGACTTGCAAATTCTGATCACATGAACATGCTGTCAGGTTGTCTCTGTCTGAATTCTTCACAAACACTTGGCTGTCTGGTTACGTTTCCTCTAAATCCACACCTTTTAACAAGCAGTCTTAAACCTGAATCACATGTTTACTCAACCTGGCTCACTTCCCAACAACCACAGGCTATCATAGCAAACTTAAATAGACTCACAGTTGTCTTCTGATTAGAAACCAATGTGTGTGTAAGGTTCTTACACAATCACTCACCAATAACAATGTACTGTCCTAAGGGTAGTGTAATGAGAATTCCTTGGTAACATAGTTTTGGATCATGTGTCTAATACTTTACAATTGGTAGAATCTGAACATAAAAGTATAAGGGCTATTAGCATTGGGGTGATAGGCGCAAATGAGAGATTATTTGTGCTCCACAGATGTGTTGATAACACGTCTGTAAAAAACATATTTTTATCTGTGTGTTTTCTTGACAGGGTAGGGTTTTGAATTTAAACACACAACTAAGGCACAGCTTATGTTGAAGGTTCAAGGAAATGGGATGAAACATCTGAAGTATTACTGTCTGTATAACTACATAGCTCAGTCCTATATGCCATCAACAACAAAAAGCATTTTAACAGTTAACACACACAAATAAAATTGTAACATTACTCATAGATTCATTGTTGCAAGAACATACACATTTGTTAAATTTATATAAAAACAATTACACTGACAGTAAAAAATAATTATTCAACACACATACAAATAAAAATGCATCTGTTAGCATACATGGGTGTATAAAGTTAAGTTTATAAGTATGATGTAAGTCTTTAGTAAACATTTAAGTAGTGCTCTTTAACAAGCCATACTCTTCAAACAATGTAAAAAGAGTGATTAACAGACATCCATATAATCCGATCCATTTAATTCACAGTACATGTATTTGAAATGTTTCTTTTAACCTGAAATACACCTTCTGACTTTTGAAATGTGTCATATCTCACTGCCACAGCAAACCCATATTACAAAAGAAATTGTTTCATAGAGTCAGTCACCATACCTGTGATCAACATTACCTCGATAAGTTTAAGTGTTCAGAGATAAGCCACCCCACTGTGTACAGAGGGGTATGGGGAATGGTAGCTGTAGTTGGTTGAAGGATGTCTTGACAACATTGGCTGAGGCCGGGGCTGTGGTTGTGGAAGCATCACCAGCTGCTGCGGCTGTAGTTGCTGTAGTTGCTGTGGAGGATAGGACAAGTAGTCAGAGGCCCTTGAGTACACATACCTCTGTGAACTTTTGTCTTCGGATTGCAGGTTGCAACAAATAAACATGCATCCTCCAACAAACAAAAAAAAGGAGGCCACCCAGCCGATATAGAGAGCCTCTCCTAGCTCCCTGCGCTGTGCGTCGATCAGCAGCGGGTTGTAGAAGTCCCTGATGATGACGTGTCCTGTCCAGGACACAGGAATTAGGACGCATATGCAAGCTAGGATGATCATGCTTCCTGAAATAATTAGGACCAGTCGCTTGGATCGATCGTCGTTTTCAATGCATGACGTGCACTGCAGCCCTACCAAACTGATCAGCAGACCAAGCCCAGCCAGCGCGAGAGCACAACACATGAGACCCCGTGCTGCCTGTAGGTCGGGAGGCAGGGCCAGGAGAGAGTCATACACCTTACACTGCATTCTGATGTCGGCCTGCCGATAGCAGTTCATCCACAGACCCTCGTAGCGAGTCTCAAACACAATGATGTTCTCTCCAATGAAGGCTGTCACACGCCACATCGGCATCCCAGTGCTTGCTGATGTCATGATCACCCCAATCAGGGTCAATATCAGACCCACTAACTCCAGTGCTGAGTTGGCCATCCTGTACTCCTCTTATTCCTCCAAGCCCTTACATATAATAATGTGCATACACAGTGCGACTATAGAAGGAAGAAGTAGATTCCCTCTATGGAGTGGCTTTGCATCCCTGTGGAAGAGGAGGAGCAGGTTGATGTTCACCTGTGCTGCCTCCTCCCAGTGGACAGGACACCAGAACGGGAGGGGTGGGAACTGTGGCCTGTTGCTAGGAAACATAATCCCTGAGGCCTTTTTGTCTTTGTACACCTAACCTGTAAGCCGCCACTTTGTTTATTCAGAGGTCTCCATTTACATTCTCAGGTGACACTTTACACGGAAGCTTCCATTTTTATTAGGTGCTTATTAACAAGTTGGACATAAAAGAAGTTTGTCTTTTCATAGCTATCTTTTACCTTTTTAAAAGAATCCCACATTAATGTATTACCAGTAACAACAGTAGATATTGATCAGCTCTGGGGCTTAACCCATTCTTTGTCCTATTTGAACTGAAAATAAATTAATTAAACCTGTATTCATACTCGAGACATTAATACAATAACATCGAGTCAAACAAAACAATTCAACGTGAAAACAACAACAAAGAGATCTATAAACAAAGTAAAGGCCCACGACGACATTTAATAGTGGATACAAAATTGAAAATGTTAGCTAAATAACCTTCAGATTACTAGAAAGCCCTAGGATCATAAAATAATAATTGAATTCATAAAACAATAAGATAATAAAAATGAGACAGTGAAGTCTGCAATTTAAATTATGTGAATGAAAATACAATATAATTATTTAAAACAATTACAAGTAGTGTTTAGCAGGTTTAAAATAACATGGCTAAATTGGTTATGAATGTATTGATTTTTCAATTGACGCTGTAATTTATTCCAGGAGTCAGAGGCACTGCTAGTCTTTCCCAGTTCAGACTGGACTTTTGGAACATAAAGCATGAGCATGTCTGTGGAGCGGGTCCGATAAAGCTCAGCTGTCTTTGCAGCATTGCTGTCAGATAATGTGGTAGCTTCCCGGTCAAAGCTTTGTAAATAAAACATACCAGTGAGAGTCAAATCTATCTTTCAGAGGACCACCCAACCTTTTCATATAAAACACAAGAGGTGTGTGATAAGAATCTCCTGTGATGAACCTTAAAGCAGAGTGAAAAAAAGTCAAGGAGTTAAAAATATGTATGGGATGCATGCCGGCGGTAAACACATCGCCATAATCCAAGACAAAAATCATCACATTACTGTGAAGTTCCTCAATTAACAGGGTATTACAAAACAATAAAACACCAAATATTAGCAGACAAAGCGCTTGGTAATCACACTTCTATATCACTGCACTGGGTGAGAGTGTGTTGGTTTGCAGGCATGTGTGTGGGTTTCTGTGTGTGTCTGTGTTAATGTGTGTGTCATGGGATGCGGTAATACTTGTGTATCCATGTGTCACTGTCAGTATTACATTTCTTGTCTGGGTCTCATGTGTCCATCTGTGCTCAAAAGCTGGCTGTTGCAGCTCTGTCTTGGTTTACAAAAATCTGTTGACAAGTTTGCATTGTGGATGGGCCTGTTTGAACAGACTGGTTGTACCAGTTTAGGCACCGACAACAATGATGACAGCACACTAACTTTCCACTAACACACTAATGAAACAGGAGCAGTTTCAGTACAAACTTTTGAATCCCAGGCAAACTAAAGGCATTGGCCATTATGTATTTACAGCTTTACCTCACATCTGACGAAACCCCTGACAAATAAATACAGATACTTTTTTTCTCAACATTATCCCTTTATTGTAAACAAAAGTATGTAAATTTTACAACAAACATTCAACAGTAAACACAAAACATATGGAGGCATATTATCTGAAAAACGCCTAGTGCACAATTTGTTCTCAAAGAGCATGTCAGCAGAGGCTATTAAGACAGCAGTGATATCAACTGTTAACTATTGTGTCATCACGGATTGAAAATACTGCCTACATGACTTCTATTTTCATGGAAGCAGACATAGTCATACAGTACAGTTCATCATGGTCTAAAAACACGCACATCTGTGAATTATGAATTTCAATTTCTGAAATACACTTTGCCCTCTTTGACAAAATAATAAAAGATTTGGTACTTTCCAGTGACAGTCTTTGGTAATATTGTTAGTCTAAAATGGTCCTGGTATTTGATTTACCAATCTAGTACTGACTGGGTAAGTATGAAACAGATCCTGGCGGGGGTGCAGAATAGGCAGGCTGGTAGGTGTATGCTGGCTGGTATGTATACGGCTGGTAACTATATCCAGGTTGGTAGATATTTTCCGCAGGGTTGTATACAACCCTCTCATCTTCTTCCTGGGTGCGGGGAGCGTGACGGCACAGCAGGATCACTCCGGCAGTAAAAAGAAGAGCTGAGGTCACCCAGCCGATGTAAAGAGCTTCGCCTAGCTCCCTGCGCTGGGCATCGATCAGCAATGGGTTGTAGAAATCTCTGATGATGACATGGCCGGTCCAGGACACGGGGATTAGGGTAGTGACGCAGGCCAGAAGGAACAGACAGCCTCCAGCCACAAGAACAATGTGCTTGGTGCGAGCCCGATGGTCCACCACTTTGGTACACTTCATCCCCACTGCTGAAACGACGAGGGCAAAGACGCTCACGGCCACGGAGGCGCACATCAGACCTCTAGCGGCCTGGAGGTCAGGGGGCAGAAACAGTAGGGAATCATACACCTTGCACTGCATCCTGATGTTCGCTTGTCTGTAGCAGTTCATCCACAAACCCTCCCAACGGGTCTCCATGACAATTATGTTCTCCTCAATGAAGGCTGTTACCTTCCACATCGGCAGGCCTGTCACGGCTGCCACTCCGATAAGTCCAATGAAACCAATGATCAGGGCCACTACCTCACAACAGATGGCGTCCTGACGGTCCTTCTTCTCAACCCTCTGTTTTTCCTCATATACAGAGTCTTGATAATCTGCATAGGCCTGGGCCTGCTTCTCATCATAGTAAGTGCCAGCGTAAGATTGAGGTGGCTTGCCGTAGGCACTGTAGGCCGCATAAGAGGCCATTACAGCTATCACTGCACTCTCCCAGCTCAAGAAACAAATCTGAGGAGGTAAGCAAGTCAAGGAACTTATATACCCACAAAAAAATGCAAACGATGTAATGCAACCATACTGGTTGAGCTGCTTTACAGACAGATACATGGGGACACAACAAAGAGTGTGGCTTCTTTCAAATGCAGATTTACTCCCAGAACTACTCACAGACAACCGTTTGGTGTTGTGATTATTGATTTTTAAAAAAAGTTAAGGGATCTGAATACAGTCAGAGTTTAACAAAGTGGGGGTTTATTTCTCTTAAAATTCTGCCAAAATAAATTTCTACAAAGTTCAAATTCTGCATACAACAATGTTTTTGTAAACTAATAACATATTCTGGACAGCAACAGGAAAGCTTCAATGAACTATTGTGCAAGCAGTTTTATATTGATTAGTTTTATTTTACTCTTGTCCCTACATGCATTATATGATCATTTTATGATCTGCATTCCCTCTCATCTTTATTTCTGATGTATCCTGTCTGGACTTTTGCTGTGATTATTTCAGCGTGATGGAGGCTGACATCCTAGGTGTGTGGCGCAAACCTAAACTTCTTGAAGGGTTTCAGGTAAACCTATCATATAATTGTTTTCATCCTGGCAACTCCTTGACTCAAATTAGAATTGAGTAATCAAGAGCCAGACTTAACTGATCCATTGTTAGTATTCCTTCCATTTGACCATGTCAACCATTAGGTGTAGAGTAGCTCATTTTGTGTATACAACTCAGACAAAGCCCTGGCATTGCTCTGAGCAGGATGCTCTGGTCTTCTCTCCATGCATGAATGCTGACCATAATCATCTGTATTGTCTTTTTGAAACTAAGTAAAGATTTTTTTCATATTGGACTATAAACATGAAAAACACACACAATGTCATCATAACTAGTTCTGGATGGATTATGGAACTGTTGTCTGTCTCAAACCAAAAGTTGATCACATGTTGTATGTCTGTGTTGTCCTTCCTATGTAAACTGAGCTGATGAAAAGTTGTTGAACACAGAAACTTGAGTAGGATTGGTTTCATGCAAACACTGTATTGTCCTTTTGCCAACAGTTCTCATCTTATAACCTTGTCTGCCATACATACATCCTCCTGCCTTATAAAACATAAAAACCAGAGTGTTTTATGTAAATGCATGTGTGTAGATAATCTGTCTATGCACTGACTTGAGTTTTAACTGTGCACCTAATTTTAGGTTTGTATGTACAAGGAAATTGCAAGCAGTAGAAGTGAGAGGTATGTGGAGTGTTAAATGTGGTTGGTTGAAAGCTTGTATGTCATGCTTTTGTCGGAAGGAAAAATACAAATAACTCTTCAAAAAAAGGCAATCATAGAAGCAAATGTAGAATCAAACCTTTATTTATTTGTTGATTTTTGGTTTGTTTGATGTGATTACATTACCAGATCGAAAGTTTTGGGGACAATTGAGCTGGTTAAAAGTGACTGTTGACAGTTGAGTCACTCATCCCGATGATAACATACATTTGGAACAATCTATTTTATTGTTAAAAACGTTACAGTATTACATTGACACCAATTAGGCATATGGTACGAATTGTTTTATATGTTGGCTACATCAAATATAATTTAAATATTTTGGTCTAAATGCAACTGGGCAGTGCAAACAATGAAGATCGAGACCTTAAGTGCGATAAGAAAAACAAGTACAACAGTGGTTTAAACTGTTAGTGATAAACATGTGCACATACTATAAGTAGTGAAAACAAATACATAATTACAGACCTTGCACACTCTTGACATCACCTTGTGACTCTCTTCAGCATCTTTCAATGTAAGAGATATGTGAAGTAGAATTTGTACATTTTAGGCTGGTATAGTACAGCTATTTACACATAATGTTGACGCTAATACAAGCTAGAAGGTTTCCTCAGTCTCCAGATGCACACACTCTTCTTTCCTTATGTCCCTTGTTGACCTAAAATACGCAGCATAGGGCTCTTCCTCCTTTTAATCTACGCATGCTGTACCTGAACAGAACAACGATCATGTGGATCAGCAGAATACCAGAAGTGGCCCGGCCAATGAAGAGGGCCACCCCTAGCTCCACTTCTTGACTATCCAGCACCATTGGGTTCTATAATTCTCAGATTACAGTATGGCCCACCCAGTTGATAGGGATGAGTATAGTCAAGAAAGACAGCAGATACAAATGATGCTCAGGACCAGGGCCAAGACATGATGGGGTCCAGCGAGGGAACCTGCTGACATCGGATGTCAGCTCGAGGGGCCTGTAGTCATTCTGTGTAGAGGTAGAGTTGTTTCTTTGGGACCAGGATGAGTGTTGGGTGTATACAACTGGAAGGGGATTTCACACAGCTCCAGAGACTTGTTGAATATATGTGTGAAGATGGGGGCGAGCTGGTCTGCATAGGCTTTTAGATGCAAGGGAGACATTCCATCTGAGCCTTGTGTTAAAATAAGTAGATTTTTCTTCTGATAAGTTGAATTTTGTGACTTAAAGGTTTAAATGATAAAGCCCAAGATGCTATACATAATGTGCTTTGAAACCTCTACAAACACAGTTCAGTTGGATACAATAAGTGGGTTTAAAACTGTATGACTGTTCTTATTTCATGAAAAGTTGACATTTCGGTAATTTCGGTAACCTTACTGTAATGTATTGCCTAGTGCTTTACCCAATTTACCTCTAGAATGACCAGATTCATGCAGTGTGGCAATAATTGACACAGCGTTCTCACTCATAACAAAAAGATTGCCATGCTGCAATGAAACTAATCAAATTGTAACATGTTTTAACTAAGACTACATTTTTTTAAAACATGACCAGGTAGAGGGCCTGATTGCAGATAAGGAGTAAATGTTTTAAAACCACGATTCCATTGTTCCTAACAAGAGCCACTCCTGTATTCCAACGTCAGTTGGTCTAGCAAAGGTAACGCCCTATTGGTCAACCTGTTTGGGAGAAGTAGAAGAGACAGAAAGAGAGAGAGAGGGAGAGAGAGAAAGAGAGAGAGAGATATGCAGCAGGAAAGGGTCATGAACAGGAACAGAAACTGGTAAGCCTGTTCAACAGGTTTGCTGAGTGATACTATCGTCACATCCGTAGCTGCTTCGAATGTAAACAGATAAATGTGTTGTGAAGTCATTTCCATAAATATGTGTTTCCAAGCTGCCTGTACGTGGAGTTTTGGATATTGATGTGTGATTAAATAGGTGAAAAAAATTATCCAAAATACAGTCACTGAATACACACTAATGTGCAAATTGGCGCTGGTTCATCAAGTACATCTTAACAGACTATGTGTGCCACCTGCTGCATGTCAATGTGACTACACATTATTTGGCCACAGTATGTTGCATATATTTTAGAAGAAATTTAATTTAATGTAATTTCCATAAATTTCTTCCACTGTCTACAGCCACTCCTAATTTAGTGTTCAATTAGAGATTCAGTGATGATCTGCTCAGGCAAATGAAGTTTGTGTCATTTTATCTCAGGTATGATATGACTCTTTTCTTTCAAAGCAAGAGCATTGACAAAGAAACCCTTTCGCATCTCAGCACTCTGTCATTGAGCACTGCTGCAGACACTATTGTTGCAGATCTACAGCACAATGATATCTAAAGTGATCTTTTGCCTTTCTCAAAAGGAGCAGCATTGCTTTTGTTGTGGAGGAGGCTGAGCCTGGAATGAGGAGTGAGCCTGGGCAACAGCTTGTCCACAGAGCTCAGAGACAAAAAAGCGTATAGGGCTTTGAGAACCGTTGATTATAGTGCCAACCCATGTCAGCTTTAAATCACTGATGAAATAGTTTTTTACAAAACAGTTGAAGGGGAAGACGGGTGTTGCACCACCAGTAGCAGGATGGGATTTAACCCACACCAGAGGAAAGTCCATGTTACCTAACTCATGAGTTTTGCTTTGTACAGCTGCCACTAAAGGACATCTAAGACTCAGCTAAAAATGTTCAGACTTGTGCACTTTGTAGTTTGGTTTATCTGAAGCTATAGTACTTGCGGGATTTTAATTTTTCTGAGTTTGTACCTTCATGGTTGAATGCACTTATTGGAAGTCACTTTGGATAGTTATTTTTTTTAGTAACTACTACATAGTTCTTTTTATATATTTATAACTACTACATAGTTATGCATTACCTACTACATTGTTTTTATTAGTAACTACTAAAAAGTTATGCATTACCTACTACGTTTTTTAGATTTTTTTTAGTTACTACCATTACCTATTATTTCACTAAAACAGTAACTCCCAGTCTGTGTATCAGTAACTAATCAATAGTGATTGAATCCCAGTCAAATAACTTTTCAATAAACTATTATGTAGTAGTTTTTATTTATACTCGAGAGATCAATTGAGGGGTGACCGTCATTTTCAACAAACAATAACTATATAGTAGTTACTATCATGGTATAGTTACTGAATAACTATGTATGTAGTAGGTAATGTAGTGACTAAAACAAAACTTTAAAACAACTTTGTAGCAGTCACTAAAAATGTAAAACTTAAAAAAAAAACGTATGTAGTAGGTAATGCATAACTATGTAGTAGTTACAACAACAAAAAACCTATGTAGTAGGTAATGCATACCTATGTAGTAGTTACTATAATATTGTGTACCTTAATGTAAAGTGTTAACCTGTCATTAACATTCAAAATGTAGTTCAGTTGTTAAGCCGTGGTCCCACCACCTTAAGGAACAAGGTATTTCCCTTCCTCATCAACTGCAAACTTGTCAAGTGCCATTTAGAAACAGGATGGACGATATGAAAGAAGCACTATATAACACAAAAGCACTCCCTATTTGTTTGTTTGATTGTGGCGCAAAAACCCGGTTATGAGTATTTTAGTCACAGCTTCCTTGATCCTTTCTGTGATAATAGGGCCTTTTAGCTCCTTCAACATCAGACATTAAATCAGTAGTGACCTGCAAACACACAAAGTGGTTCTTACTGTCTGAAGATTCAGCTTTAAGGTTACCTTTTGTTGGACTGTTTTGTTTTTATGGGTTCTTTGAGGCAGGAGAGCTTTGATTAGTTCTGCCTTCTCAGGCACGGCTAAGCACATTGGACAGTTATGTGTTCCTCACTTCACAAAATAGTTTTGCAGCTACGACGTCTGCAGAGCAGAAGGGAATGAGTTAGGCTGTTTAATTAAACCATATAAACAAATGAATCATTAAAGGTGCTATAAGTAAGAAACAACTGTATTTATTATGATATCAATACATTTTTCTATATATACACACACAGTAATAAAAATGCAGTCTTAGTAGCACAATGAGTTGTTTACAAGTATGACTTATTTCACTGTTCAGGCATACTGCAAGTCTTTCCCCTTGATTGCTTGAGCAAATTTGGACTTTCTTTGTGAAAAAGTGATGACTTTTGTTTTTGCTAACAAATACATTTACATATGAATAAATAAATACAATGCTAGGTAAATTCATTGATGGTGAACAATCGTTTGAAACACACACACACAACCTTTCAAAATAGCTGATGTGCAAATTCTCCACAATACAGAGTGTGTTAAGAATGAAATGTAACATTGAGCGTCTTTTAAATGGCAATACTAAAGAGAAAAAAGGTAAAATACGAGAAAATTGTTTCACAGTAAACAAAAACATGAAACAGCAAATTCAAGTAAAACAGGATTATGTTAAGTTAAAACATATTAACACCTCTAGCCTTCGTGACAGAGGCTATTACATAATTCCACTATTAAATGTAACAAAATAACAAACAAAATTTTTTTGGGCTAAAAAGATAGCTCATGGTCTATAAAACAAGAGATCAAAATCATCTTATACATAACCAGAATATCCATTCCCAAAACATGTCAGTGTATATTCATGTGTAAATGTACAAGTACAGTAAACTATGCAAGACAAGACTGTCCTTTGCAATTATTCTATTTCTTTAAAAAGGACAAATAATATACAGCCCTTTACTATGATAATATCTCTGAGTCGCACAGACATAACAAATATTAATGTTCTCACAATACCCAAATTTGGCAACAGCAGGCAGGACTATAGAATGCTGCCCAAATGTGCAAACCATGCCAATCAAAGCAACTGATTAGATTCCATGATTGTACCATTAGTTCATCTTTCGAAGCTTACACTTGACTTCTATGTAACAGCATTGATTTGGGAAAAAGCTCTCTCATTCTGGATCCCTGTATTGCTCCACTGATGATCTTACCTGTACAAAAAGCATTCAGCAAAAGTAAGGTAAGGAAGGATATATCTTCTACTAGCTGTGTGATCTATGTCAATGCCCATGCATTGCTTGTGAAGTTTGATCTGTATGGAGCCAATGTGAAGCTTTCTCTTTCCCTTCCAGCTTTTATTTGCCACAGTCTGGGGACGACTCAGATTGCTTCCTTCGAACCCAAATCGCATCATTTTCTGCTTGACTTTGATCCTCAACATTGTCAGCGATCGCGGTGCTCTGCTTCACATCATCAGGTGTCTCACTGACCGTTGGGGACTTGAGGCTCTCGCTCTCCTCTGTGTCCTCAGCCTCCAAGGACAAAGCCATGATGGGGGCCTCCAGGTCGGCCTCGGTGGATTGGACTCTGCGTATTTGGCAGAGCTCCTCATCCTCATCACTAAGGATGTCTGTCTCTTTCACCTCTTCCTGGTCCTCGTATTCTTCCAGGTCGAACTGTTCTTCCACCCAGCGGTCTGTGTCACCTGCTAACTCAGGTTCCTGCTTTGGATCTGGTTCGTTGTCCTGCAGCTTATTTGAGTTGGGCTCATGTGGTGAAGCCAAGTCCTGTTCGGGTTCGCCGTCAAAAACAATGTCTGTGTCTATGGTGAAACGGTTGCGAACTAACTTTCTTCTGCCTAGAGTCCTGCTTGGGACGGATGCTGCAAAACAACAAAAGAGAAAATGCATAAATAATAGAAATCACTCAATTAAAACTTCCAGGTCAATACCTCTGATTCGGTAACAAAACATTGGTATTAGTAAAGTTATTTTAACATTCTGAGCACTATTTAATAATGTAGTTCACTTAATACTAAACAATGAGTTTCTGGTGTACAGCAGATAATAATGCCAGATTTAACAAAGGTTGTCCTTCTGGACTGGGTTGAGTTTAACATTATTCTACTTGAAAAAAAACTAAAAAGCCTTGTTTTAAAATGATGAACTTGCTTGTATTTTGAGGCAGATGCAGATATCTTACAACATATTAATTACATCTATACATGTGGTTGAAACCATGAACGAAAAGCTCAGATTTAAAAACAAAAAAAAGGTTTCTCACTACACAGAAACATCCTATATTGGCAAGGTTAGAGGGAACAAATTCAGAAACGGGACACTTGGTGCTGTAGGATGAATGGTGTTTACCTGCTCTATTGACGGTGGGACGGGCTCCCTTCAGGGCACAGAGGCGCTTTCCTCCAAAGGGCACATACTGCTGGTTAAGGGGTAAGCTCTCTGTTTTAAGGAGCTGCCGGCGATGCTTTTCCCTCAAGATGGAATGGACTGTCTTCAGAAAGTCTTTTCTACTCTCTGGAGAGCTAAGGAGATAGAAGGGAACGTAATCAGTATGTCACTCTATAGATAGCAGCAGACAGGACTGTATCAGTGCACACTTCAATCTGCAGTGGAATTCAGCGTCCGAGATCCTTACCTACAGCACAGCTGAAATGCCCTCTCTGGTCTTCCCTCTGACTCAGACTTTACATGGACAATCTCACACACAGCTGAGCTTTCGCCATCTGAGGAAGAATTCAGCATTTGTGATCTCATGTACAATGCAATCTCGTATGTAATCATTTCTGGATTTATAATGATGAAAACATCAGTACTTTGAAAACAGTACTGTACAGTATTCCTTAAGTAATCTACCTGCATTGGCCAAGGATCTGACTTGAAGGGCGTCTGTTGGGATCATGTGACGGTATCGGAAAGGGTCTTTTTCCTCTGATGAAGTAGAGACTCGATGGGAGCCGCCCTACAATCATGCAAAAAAAGACATTGTGAATTCCTTCCTACAAAACTATGCTTCTAAAACAAGCTGCATCCAGTTCTAACCCTTTACATATGACCCACTGTGCTAATTTTGAAAGTGACACATTGGCAAAGTGAATAAGTAAAGTTGCAAACAATATGTAATATCTTGAAAGTGCTTTGGTGTTGCTGGTGGCTTTTTGCTTTTGTGAAAACATACCATTTTCTTTTTCTGCTTGGATCCATCCTTGCATACAAAGACCACTGCCGTTTTAAACACTAAAAAGCAATGGGAAAAAACATCAGGTATGAAGCTCCAGTTTCCTTTTCGAATCAAAATGTGGAGCAGTACTAGTGTTAACATAAGAATGGTCATGTTTACTTCGACATATTAAGTCATACTTAATCCATAATCGTGAAACTCATCTGCGACATACCAAATGTAGCCATCTGGGGCTCTTTCTTCCATTTTCCTAAGGAGGCAGGGGGGTTGAGCCAGGTCACACTAGTGTGGAGTAGCAGATCCCCCATGGACAGATCAGCAACCTGACAAAAGCAGTACAAAGTCAATATCCACTCCACATGTACTCTTTAGTTTACAGAATAGAGCCAAGACACTTTTCTCCAACCTACCTCTTTCTTTTCACCACTCTGCTCGGTGATGAGCTGATCGAACACTGCTCCAAACTCCTCATGGATCTTCTGCATCTCGTTGATGTGGCTGGCAACTTTGTTCATGGCTTTCATGGCAACTGTGGACGAAACAAAAACGTTGAATTGTTTGTCCCAATGCATTCACATGTTCTCCTCTGTCAAAATGATGTCATCATCTTCTCAGGCAGACCAGCTCTTACCATCAAGGTGGTAGTGCTCTTCACTGTCTGGGTCTGTGAGCGAGTAGAGCTCCTTCAGTAGAAGGGGATACTTCAGTACCCTCTGGATGGGTTTGATCAGGTACGACTCCAGCGTGGAAGAGTGCTGCTGCTTGGGGTTGCGCTCATCAAGGAAGGCCTTGAAATCGAGATCTGTTTTTGCTATAACGACCAATAAAGAACACTTAATGCAACATTTCCCACAATTGATGCGTTTGCATGCACATATACGATCATATTCAGACGAGTAAGTATTGTACTTTACTTTGTCTTGCATTAGAAATTACTTGCAGAAATGAGTAAACCGTTTTAGGCTTTTTGTGGATTCATTCAAACCAAGAACAGGCAGCCATAAGTGGGCAGTAAAATCTGTTAATTATTTTAAATACAGCTTTTTCAAAATATCACCACTAACCAAAGTATGGCCAGTAACTAGATGACTCCTTAAATGTAAATGCAAACAAAAGTATTACAGGGAGTGGGTGTACAAGCAATACTTCAACACTGCTCATTAAATATCATACAATGTTGCAGAGCCTTTTAGCTCAGGGAGCCACAAGCTTCAAAGTATGTAGAGGTCAAATGGACAACTATATGGCTGACAACTCTGCAGAGCAGATTTATGGAGCCTTGCAGGATATGGCAAATGGTTGATGGGTAAATACATCCTTCCCTTTGAGCCAAGGAGGAATGTCGACCCAAGAGCACATTTACTCACCCTTTACGAGGACCTTAGGGACTTTGGTGTGGCTGGCGCAGAAAGCACTGTAGATTTTAAAGCGGTCTGCATAGTACAGGAAAGAGCCTCCCAGGGAAAAGAGGATTTTCTGCAAAAAGGCGAAGAAACGTTACGTGGTATTATTAAAGAGTTAATATGTGATTTTGAATCTTTTGGTGTATGTTTCACTAAGAGAGGGTGTACCTTAAACTGATCCACTCTCTCAAGCTTCTCTAGATCTGGAACAAGCCTGGTTCCGTCTTCCAGGGTCTTGAGAAACTCAACCTGGAAATCTATCATTTCTGGCAAGTTCCCAAAAAGTACATCCAGCTGAGGGAAAGGCATTTAAGCAATGTCAATCATTTGTCAATATTTTATAGAATTATATTCGTAATATTCTTATCTTTGTGTAATGCCTCCAAAACTAATCCCTTGCTACTGTTGGACCATGGAAATTCTCAAAACGTAAAGCAATTTCATTAGTGCAAAAAAACAAACATGTTTTCGCTTTGCAAACCTCCCCCTCTCTTCATCGTTCACCCATCTTGTCCTTGATCACAGTTATTATCCACATGATTATATAACCCTCTTTTCTTAGAATATTTCAACCGTGTTGGCATTTAAAAGCCAACTACCCATCAATGGCTCATGGAAAACGTTTGACATACCTCATCTTGGGAGAGAAAGGTCTCTTTCTGCAATGGGGTTAAATATCTCCCAATGAGGCAATTGAGATCCTGCAACACAAGAATAAATTATGTTTTTTTTAGGATTTAGGATTTCCCTAGTCATTACCTGAGACACAGACATAGAAAAAACAGCAGCTTACATAAGGCCTACATATTCCTCACAACAAAACAGTAATCAAGTAGAAGGGTAAGTCTGAGAGTCCATTCAAGATCAAAGACAGAGGAGTTGGTGGATGGCTTGTGGAAAGCACATGTAAACCAAATTAAATAAATGATTGATACAAGTTACCTTAACTGACCAATAAAAAGCCTTTGAGATTCATTAGTAACTTGTCAAATAAAGAGACATGCCAGAGTACTTGCCTAGAAATATACTAACTTAAATATTACTTTGTAAATCTAATAATCAACTCAATCAACCCCTAATTAACTTTATAAGATTGGATAATACAGTATGCCCATTTTAAGAAATGACTGGTTAATGCATTGGAAGATAAAATGTCTAAATTGAATAAATAAATGAATATTAACACGTTTCATTCTAAAATATTTTGATTGTGCAAAAACTATGAATCCTTGTAAATTGGTCACAAAATAAAGTCAAAGTGTTTAAAGAACCGTGTGAAAATCTTTACATGTGTGCAACAGCAGTCACATGGTTTGTTTAACTAACCAAGTCTACAGCATTTGGCAAATCAGCTAACTGGCATACAACTTACACAAGCAACCTTTTGTAGCATTGGTTATTTTAAATTAATTACTTCAGTTAACATCTTTCTTCGTTTTCATTATTTTGTCTACTCCTTTATCACCTAAGCAATTGACCTGCCAAGTCACATTAATGCAAAACGGACAAACAAAATGCATCAAAATGTCTACTTGAGCGTGGTTAATTGGAACAAATGGCCCATGATCACTAGAATCAACTATCTTAGAAGGTTCCACAATACACCATAATGTGATTTCTATAATAAGTATATGTGCCCCTTGTAATGAGGTATAACATTTTAGATAGCATTGACATTATCCCAATATATGCCCTCGCTAACCAGGTTGCACTGATACACGTTTATACAGCGCAGAAAAAAGATTAGGCAATATCCAGGCAAGGACACAGCTGTGTCCCCCTTATATCTCCTGGGACACATAGATAAATATGGATTGGTCATGTGGAATAGGAAATGTTTAGGACTAACTCAACCTAATGCAGACAGAAACACAGATAGACAGGAGGAACACATGCATGCTCACAAACCACCTGCCCCTTTCGATTAAGATGAGTGATACTGACTTTGACATAGGTGCGTTCCGTCTCCACGAGTTCGCAAATGACTTTGCGGAGCTTGTCGGCATCGGAGAGCTGTCGTAGAAGTGCAGGAGGTGGGAAAGATGAGTCCGGGCTGGGCGAAGAGGACACACACTCCGAGGGATTCATGTCATGGAGACTGCGGCAGAAAGCAGCAACTTGCTCTGTACTCTGCGAATTGAAGTGAGTTTGAAGAAAAAAGTGTGATTTAATAAATTATCCGACTCCCACTTCAAGACATAGAAAGTAAAATCCAAATATCGATCAAACAGCAGCACAAAAGCAGCACCTCAAATATTAGCTTGCAGGCGTTACTGCCCACCTACTGTTGTGCATAGATTCATGACTGTGCTGTGACTGAGCCTGGAAAGAGGGAGTTCTAAAAAAATCATTTGCACTAATTTGGTCTATTTTCAGGCTGTCATAACAATGACTCCCCGCCTCCATCTCTTTCGCTCACGTCCATCCTTTCCCTGGGTTTTCCTCCTACTGACGGATCGGTTGTGTAATGATTCATCCCTTTCACAATATCAAAATATACACACACACACACAACAGTGTCTGTAAACATACAGTGTGGTTGCTGTGGAGACAAGCCTTGACATTAGACATAATTTCAACAGAAATAGACCCCTCAGCAACAGCCTACAAGGAGGATGAACTAATAGTTACTTACTGCCAACAGGCTACAGCCTCATCAGCCATAAAAACGATATCTGTCATTGTGTCAGTCTGTCAATACAAATACAAGAGAGAAAGCTCATAGATTCAACCCATGTTTTATTTCATGAGGAAATAATGTAATAGATCAATAGATCAATTATAAAGTAATGGAAAAAGCTGCAGGGAGAAGGCTGTTACGGCCACATAAAAAAGGAACCACTAGAAGCGAATGACTTCCTGAATGCATGACAAAAAGCTGTGAGACATCTTGTAATGTACGTTTTTTTAGGCCAAACAGAAACAAATTATCCTGTCACACCTACGAGTTCCTCTGGGAAATAATAATAATGATACATTATAATAATTATATAGCCTCCACACAGCTAAAAAAGATAGAATGTTATCATTCACAGATAAAAAATAATTTAAGATCTGAGCTTGTGGTATCATCAGTCTACACATCTGATGGCACTGTTTTTCCAATCGTGATATTTTCACCAATACACTGGTTAAATCTGTTGTGAGCAGCTGCAAAAAGCAATTTGTCAACTTTGATTTTCTTACTCATTACAAAATATAAACCACAGCAAGCACCAAATGTAATCTCGATGATTTACAAACTATTTGAATGTGGTGGTTTTAAAAAGTCATGTGCATGACATTTGACTATTCTCCCAAACATCTGTTCATTAACACGTCTTGCTGGTGATGAGAATCCATAATTTGTTTACACCAAAATAAAACACAAATACCAAAACATTTCTTCCGTACATCACGTCTGTATTTCCTGCCAAACTTCACTGATGCAATAATGTTTATTCAACCCAAATGAACGTTCAAGTGCAGTATGACTACAAAAAGAAACCTAACACATTAAAACCACATACAATTTTGCAACCCACCCAAAAAGATGTAAAGCAAAGAAAAGAGAAAATATCATATATAATACATGGGTGATTATGTCCTGCCCAATTAGTCCACTGAGCCTAGTACACCACAGTCACAGTTCAGTCATGATCTTCACAATCTAGGCTTATTAACACTGTGGCAGCTTTGGTTGAATGGACAGTGATGACATGGCAGAGATAGAGAGAGAAAGAAGAGGAGGGGGGTTCAAAGCGTTAAATGTTTTATAAGAGGCTGTCATGAGATGCCAGAAATGCGCATTCCCCCTATACTGAATAAAATATAGATTAGGAACCAAGAAAAACCAAAACATGAAAAACCAAGATTGCAAATCTGCGATCTGAAACCAAGGTAATACTGAGACTCAAGGTGCCAATTAAAAACATCCTACAACAGTCCCAATGGCCAGTTCATCAAAGTCACATTAAGTCCAAGTTTCTAATACAATCAGTGTTTTGTTTTGGCAATCCCATGGATTTACTCCAGTGATCATGGGGCAACTCTGCGACACAAAAGTGACTCAGCTTCTCTTCTGTTCTGACTGTAGCAGCCAAGAGGAGGTGTCAAAGAAACGCTGAGATGAAGGTGTTTTACTCTCACTGGAATAAGACCACAACATCTTGCAGATCTATCACAGCAGTAACAAGAGCTACTCAGGTAAAACGAAGGGATACAAAGAAGGATCTCACCAGATGAAGCATGTCATAGATGGAGTCTGAGGAGGAGCGCTTGCAGGGCTTGCTCCCCTTCAGGACAGACATAGGTGCAGGTTTAAGTGCCCAAGAGAAAAAAAGACTCCGGGTTTTTGGTAAGAGTCCAATCTACACTGTGGCTCTTCAACACATTCCTCAGCTCTCTTGTCTTGCCTCCATTTCAAAAGGAGAAGCTGCTGTGGTGCTTGTGATGGGAGAATGAGTGAAGCTGCTCAGCCTCCTCCTCTACGCCCACCAGCACTTAAAGCCTTCCAACTGCTCTTCTTTTCGCCTTCAGAGTCTGCAATAGTTATGTCTGTCGCTGATGCTCTGCTGTGTTCTCTGCCTCTCGCTCTTCTTCACCGGCTGGGTAAACTCAGGCACACAGTGTGAGTGTGAAGATCTGACCAACCCCAGTAGCATCGTAAATGAGTCTTGATAACCATCCAGACCGGGGAGAGAGCATTAGAGCAGGAGGGAAGGAGTCTCCTCCTCCCGGTTGCAGCGGATTTCAGGAATAAGCGGAGAGGGAAGGGGGGTTTGCAAAGAATAAGCTGCAGGGTAGGGTGAACTTAGAAACAACTGCTGTGGGAGGGTTTTCAGGACGAAAATTAAGAGTGGGAAATGTTTGGGCGTGCTGAAATGTATTTAATTATATGCAATGAGGAACAAATCAAATATTTTGAATTCACAACCCCAGAAAAGGCCCTTATGCTCTTGTGTGCCCATGTTCCCCTTAGTAAGTAGTTTTCACAACAACCTGATAAAGAGCACTAATTTGTATATACCGAGAGTTTATGGCAAAGTGGACTTTTGGCTGTTATTCAAAACACAAAATATCCCACAACTGCATTGCATGCTTGTCTATTAAGAATACATCATGTTCACTTCTATGATACTGTTCTCACTGTAGTTGCCTGGTGAAAGATAGTCACAAAATGGGGGACAACAGGAAGACTAGCGACCACTCTGTGGAAGCTAATGGGGATCCAAATAAAGAATAGAGAATAAAACGGTGAGTAGTGTTCTGAATGTATACCACTAAAGACCGACAACTAACCAATGACCATATGAATGCAACCAGAAATGCGTGAGAAATGTAGGTCGCTTTTGATTTTCAATGTAGCAGGAACTACTTAATGTAGTAAAAACAGCTTTCTTTCATTTAAGTAAAGAAAACACCTGATGCAATTTGAATCAAGAAGTATGGGGTTAACAGCTAAATAATACACTGTTAAACTGGACACTGCACTGCTTTCCTAAGCAACATACAATGAGCCAGTAACAGATGGTGGCTCATGCTGTCTAGAAGCAAGCTCTTTTTAAGTGCTATTTTATTATAACAGAGCTGGGAGGGATGCTCTCAAGCACAAGGACAGGAGCCAGCCAGCACATCGTTTTAAAGATCTCTGGCATTTTACTCAGTCAGAAAGCAAACAAATAGGGAAATGGGGTTCTTACCTTTCTGCACTCATCAAAGTCACTGAAGATATCAGAGTCGTCGTCCAGGCTGTCTCCGGAGCTCTCAAGCAACAGTCCCACCCCGTCATCCAGGATATCCTCTGCAACGAACACAACTGTCATTAAATACTGTATAGGATTTAAGATCAGTGTATTTTTCCAAGAACATAAAGTACATTAAACAATAGTGTCCTTTCCCTGACATTTTTATTAAGATTTAAGACCCTTAATGTAAAACATGTTGGCCACTATGGACAGAGTATGGCTGTTGCATACTGCTGAGAGCGACCTTTCCCTCCCTAATTAAGACCATGTAGCTTCCCCAAATCAGTTTTATTTTATTTTTTATTTTTTAGGAATGAAAAATCAAGACTTGAGAGCTGCCTACTTCTCTTTTGTAACTTTGGATGTAAAGTGATTACTATCCAGGTGTCATTGTTAACATGACCATACTGTAACAGTCTTGTTCTTAAGTGCTGCTCACCTTGACTCTGGGAGAAGATGTCAGTGTACAGATCTTCCTCTGCGTCCGAGCGGCGTGGCGGCAGGTAGCACAGCTGGCGGCGGTCCCCAGAAGGCAGGGTGTTGACTGTTAAAGCCAGCGAGGCTTGAGAAAATGCTGCTTTCATGTCAGAGAAGTTCAGACTGTAAGAGTCTTTGCCATTCAGCTGAAGTATTTCATCCCCTGCGTTTAGACCTGCAAAACCAGAACATTGTCAGCTTAGACTCCATTTACTGCATCTCATGCATCAATGCACTAAATAAACAGCATCTACTTTCCTAAAGTAAGAGAGGTAACAACAAGCTCTCATTTCTAGCATTGATTGACTATTAAAGTTCTTATCAAGATAAGATGGCATTTTTGTAAGAAACCAAAACAAAGTTAAATACTGCTTTTGATGGCATCAGTTGCATTGCTTATTCATATTTTCTTTGCCTTTGAGACCTAAAAGCGTGAGCAACTTCTCTTTGCACTTTGAAGTGTCAGCTGCTGAGAGTGAAAATATCATAGTTTTGCACGAAATGATCACTCCTTGTGCTCCGCCTGTGTTATATAAAGAACTCCAGCATGATATTTTGACATTATTCAAACCAGCAGCCTAACTTTGTAGCAGGCGTGCAAATGTGAGGCAGCTGTGGTGAGATGTTCAGTGTCCTCCTTCACAAACGCCATTGACAGGCAGTGTAGTTATGATTATAGTAATCACGACCCTTGAGAACGGATCCATTCTCTGAAACCTTCCATGCTCATGAAAAAAACATGCTAATGCATTTTTAATGGTAAATAGGAGAAATGTATATTGGCCTTGATGTGAGAAAAAAGCTTGTTTGTAAAACATTGGTAACAGAGCAGAAACACTGCTAATGCACCCTAGCACATATTGAGTGTATTTGAATGGAGTTCATTTGAAGAAAAGGAAGGGTAATGAACCTTTAGCAAAAGCTAATCCACCCGCCTTCACATCAGTAATGTAGAGCTGCTGTACTCCGTCCTCCTCCACCACGGAAATAGAGAAACCTGAAGGAGGAAAAGGAGAGGCAGAGAGGCGAGAAGATGAGAGAGGGCAATACAAGGGGAACTCTTATATAAAATATACATCAGAGGGATTTGTGCAGTACAAATGAACATGGTCTGTCAAAAAAAAATAGGTCATCTATTGGTCGAGGAAAGCGATTCTGTTCAAAACAACAGCATCACTTATGAAATCTTTGACATTGGCTTAATTTTCTTGACATAAAAAATCATATATTCATCAATCTAAGTGCAACTACACAAATTAATTAAAATGGTTCCTACCATAACCAATCATGCAGGATTCATCTCTGTCAAACTGGATGACTTTTGTTATTTTGGAACAGAGCTCAATTTCTTTGTAAAGCTGCAAAGAACAAAAATAGGTTATTATATAAATCATGAAACAACGGACCACATTATTCATATTCTGGGGGGTGGGTTAGCACAGATGAAGTGTTCTTTTTCTGTTTTCTTAGACAAAGTAGCTCCAACAAAGACTTTCTGCAGGATGGTAGGACGTTTCACTATTACATGATGTGAATACAAAGGTCGCTACAGATATAGTTTATTTCGGTTGTCCATGGATACAGTAGTTTATTTTTTGATTTGATGCATGGTCCTCCCTCACATGCAGTTTTCCAGAGAAAACATATGAAGTAGAAATTATACGAATACAAAACCTATAAGTAATTCACCACAACAAAAAGCTTTAATGGTCTCTATTGTTTTCCATGATGTGATTTCTCACACATTCTAATACAATTTGTAGTGTTTGTTTTACATTTTTATTTATTAATTTAGCTTTAATAATCTTGAAAGGTTTGGCAGAGAAGACGGGATAAGATGTTCTTGAGATGTTTAAGCAGGTAGTTACATACCAAGTCGCAAACATCCTCTTCTGGTTTTGGAATGTAGAATTGTACTTGGTTTTCTATCAGGAATTTGAGTCGTAAGTAGTGCTTGGTGGGATCGAGCTGATGAGCCTGTGGGATAAGGAAAAAAAGACAGAGGTTTAGCTGTGTGATCCCTTTAACTTGACAGCAGCTTTGTAGGACAAAGTTTTGAGAAGAGACAGTTTCTGTGGTTGGGAGACAGATAGGAATGTTCTGGGAAAACGGCCAGAAACGGTCAACGGCCAAGCAACAGTTTTGATAAGGCCAACAGCTGCCTGGTATCAAATTTAGACCTTGAGTAAGAACAAGATTGAGAGACGGGGCTTTACCCCCTGCACGGCTACTGGAACGGAGGCACTCCGTTCTTCCTGCATGTCTCCCAATCTCCAAGAGTGATGTGAGTAAACATTTGTTTTGTTTAACGATTCAATAAAATGACCATTTAGACCAACTCCATATCAAGTGTCTTATTTCCCCCACGCCAGCTTCTCAGTGACTCATTCTTTGTTGATAGACATACAAGTGAACAAAGGTATCCAGCAACAACATAGTCTTTGTTACAAATAAGATAAATGATTCTTCAATAGCAAAGTCAGTTTGTTTTTCCTCATCTTTTTGACTCTGCTTGTCACACTTGTAGTTAAATGGCCTCTGAAGTCCAGAAGTCCTCTGCATGTGTTTCTAAGTGTATTTACATCTTTGTCATGCAAACATCACTGGAGTGAAACGTGAACCTGATGGTAAGGTCAGGTCATTTGAGGCTAGGTAGGTACCATTACCTTGCAGATTGTTTCCAGAACACAGAGTGCTGACTCCCCTGGCTGGATGATGGTTAGCACCGGCTGGTCATTTGGCAGACATACCCAGGAGGGGGTGAGGTGGTCAGGGACCCAAATGTCATTTTCCGTGCTGGGCCGTGGAAGGCTTTTCACTGTTCCATCCTCACTTTTCTTTGAACATATACATATATATGGTCAATACACCAACAGAGCAGTTGGAATACATTTATCAAATTACTTTACATTTGCTTAACATTAATGCAATCCAAATTATACCCTCTAACATCCCTGACAAATATAGGGCTAATATTTCAATCATGTCATTGTTGGTAAGTACAATTTGACAGATATTTGAACCAATCCATACTATTATATTAATGAAAACAGACAATGATTGTTACTTACTGTGTGCTCCCTGATAGGATCAACATATATGCCATCAACAGGCTTTTTCACTGGCTCTTCGCCATCAGCAAAGACCTGCTGGGACAAAAAGAAGGTCCAGTGGTTATAACTCAGGCAGAAATGTGGAGGACAAATGTTTGTGTGCCTTTGGCAGTTCTATCGATCTCTCTGAAACTTAGAAATAACTGTAGAATTTGGCTCAGACCTGGTTGATACTGGGATGGGCTTTTGTTTTTTTCTTCGAGGTAGTGTCAAGACCCCAGAGAGAGGAGAACCTGCTCTTGCGCTTGCTGCAGGAACGAGACATGGCTTGTGTTCGCCGTCTCACTCCAGTCTCTGTGCGCGCTGCCACCTGTAAAAACATTATTAAGAGGTCTTTAAGATTCAAGATTCAAGATTTTTATTAGTGTCCCAAGAGGGCAAATTGGTTTACAGCGAGGAGAGGCGACAACACATAACAGTACAAACAGTGACGGACGCAAACATCACAACATGTACGCAGGCCTGGGCACTAAAGTGCAAAGTGCAAGAATCAGGGAAAAACCAACACAACAGTTCCTTTCCCTCCACAACTTAAGACGGGCCACGCTGGGGATAGAGTCTTGCTGTACGGCAAAACTCGCCCAAGATATGACCAGAGGATTCGGGCTCTTAGTAAAGAGTGTTCCCGCTCTGAGAATTCAAGATTCAGTAAATTCAGTTTAAAAATGCATGTAACATATTTGCAAACATTTTTACATTTACATTTTTACATTTTCCAACAACAAATTATAAATGTACTATAAATTAGAACTTATATGGTTCAATAAATAAGGAAAATGGGTAACATGGACCTCTATTATAAATTAACACAAATAGATAGCTGTCATGTCAATAATACACTTAAGCGATGGGCGAATTTTTACACATCCTGTCATTTAAATTGGCTACTCTTTTGTGCAAACGGTAATAAAAAGGTAATATAACTCAAATTTAATCAAAACCTAACCTTGTCACACTTCTATATTTGGACATTGCTGACACAGGTTTTTATAGAAGTAGAGATGAGCAGAGATGAGCAAAGTAGAAGATAGTGAAACAGTGGGATACATGAGAGGAGGAGGGAGCTGTTACATAGTGTTTTTTATTGGCCGTGCCACCCTGCTATCTGGCATCTCAAACAACAGCTTGCTCCAAAGCAATGCGTTGGTGGTGAGGGAAAAAAGTACAAACACATCTCCAAAAATGCAAGAGATATTTTCATGCACTGTGTAGAGTGCATAACCTCAGTACAGCAGTGGGAGGCCATAACTGAATCAAAACCTCCCAAACAGGTACGTGAGACACTGGCTCCAAAATAGCAGTAATCATGGAAAACAAAGAGGCTCGCACACACACACACACACACACACACCAGCTCAGGTTCTTTTTCCCCTGAATACATACTCATTCAGAAGTTCAATGCTTTCACTCCAGTGGGAGGAGCGGAGAAGTGGTAGGAATGAACCCTTTTTTCTCCTGTTGTCATGGAAAATCATGCTATAAGGGTTCCATTGATGAAGTGATTTAGTCACACACACACACACACACTTAACTCAGGGTGAACATACTCTGATTGAACTAACTTTGATCAGCTGTTCTTAAACCAGAACTCTGGGGTTATTAGTCAACTCAGAGTTCACAGTTTTACTCAGTTTGATTAACATGTTCTTGAAATAGGCCCCAGTTGTTCTAAGTGATGGCAGTGTGTATATTGAGGAAGATACATTATATTCTCTGTGTCCAATCTAAGGAATATAAGGGCAGCATAATGTATATTAGAAAGATCATCTTACAACTGTAATTATAGCTGCCAATAATATTCCCTGATTGTTACATAAACTAATATGTTATATAAAAGCATGTCATGACATTGCGTCATATAACCAGATGAAAAGGATCCTTAAATAAATATGAAGAAACAGAAAGGTGATATTTACCAGTGCATGGAAAGAGGAGACAGAGAATATACCCAGTCGACCCATTGCCAGCTTGGTGGGGCGAGACGCAAAGGCCAGGAGGCGTTTGGGGTTGGGCAGCTCTCCTCCCTGCAAACTGGCCAAGTAGCACCTGAAGCGGAACAGATCCATGTGAAACTGCTCCAGGTTCTGCTCCCACAGGAAGATCTGCAAGAGTAAGAGGAACACAACAGCACATCCAGTCAACTTGTTCATCAAGGCTCTCTTTAGTCAACTTCAAGATGGAGCACCTTCTCTCTCCCCCTAGAAAGCTCTGTTACCAGCTTGCTCAAAGTGTTGCCACTCTGCGCTCGTAATGGTTTCATGTTTACTGGGGCAGTAGAGCAGGACATTGTGACCATGACCCTCCTAGTCATGGTTCTCCTGCTCTGGTGTGTTGGAAGAGGCGGCCAGCACCATGGCGGAAGGCTCTGTGTCACTGCCAAGTAGCCCAGGGACGAGAAAGAAACAATACTGCACATTCCACTGGCAGATAGATGCTGGGAGCGTTTCATCTGTTAAAAGGAGCAGGCCCTATATCCATTCAGCTCGGCACAATGTGAAACCTGACACTGCCAAACAGAACCGCTCCAACCAGTCACAACCTAACCAACCAAACAAAGGCCATTCGATCTCCCCTCTCTGTAAACAGACCTATTAAAGACAATTTGAGCTTTGCAATTAATTGAAAGAATGGCATGCTATCGCCTGGTGCCAACTGCTTACTGTGTTTAAAAAATAAAAAGCAATCCTATTACCAAAAGATGTGTAGCATCCGCAGGTCGTAGCAGATGATACCTCTGAGATCTGTTATTTAATCCCCTCAAACTACTGCCTGCTTTATTTTCCTTCTCCTGTTTCTTTAACAACTTGGGTGCATTTATATTGTAACACTTACTTACATGAGATCCTTTAAATTAAAGCAACAAAACAAACTTATTTAACAAAAAATGCATAACCTGAATATGTTCTTGCAAAATAATTGCTATAGTAACTACTGTATAGCAGCATATCAGTATGAGTGAAAAACATCCTGAGTGCTGTTTGCTTTTAAGGTGAAGTGTAAGTTCTTCCTAGGAGCAAATCTCATGCTCTTTGTAGTTCAACAGTTGTGCCAACAATCAGGAAGAGCACAGCAGGAGGTTGATGGCAAGAGCTCTTGTGTTGATGATATTTACTGCTACTTCAATAAATAAAAAATAATGCTCGTCTTTTATCTCCTGGCTTGTTAAGTTGCTTATCAGCTCAGAGAAGTTTTAAATAGGAAAAGTACTCTTTATAAATGTTGAATTGAAAAATACATTTGTTAATTCGAATGTAATCTTGCATTTCCATTTTTAAAATGCCCTGAAAACTATCAATGTGCAACATTTTGAAAAACAACTTCTACCCGAGAAGTTTGCTTGATATCCTCTGACCTCCACAGAGAACCAATAGACCCCTCCAGTCAAGATAATATTTCTCAACCTTCACTCTGTGAGGGAAGAGCTGTGAGGTAGGAAAGGAGCATTGAACCTACTTGGTCTAGAATCGTCTTTCTCTTCTTGGTGTCAGTAACCGCAGACAGCTGCATGTCTCCCATCTTTTTCATCTTCTCGTCCATGTCTATCTTCTGCTCCAGCTTCTTGATCTCAGCGCGAAGCAGGCGCACCGTGTCCTCTCTGTGGTGCTGGCGGGCGACAGCAGTGGCACATGCAGAGTGGATGGCTGTTATCCAGTTCTCCAGCTCCGTCTGGCTGCATGTCTGCGTTGGGACGGCAAAAGGTCAGAGGTTGAACAACAAAGCAACTCCTTGACATTCAAAATAATAAAGCTCTTTGCTTGCTTTTCCTGTGTTGATTTTGCTGCTAATTATAATACCAAAACAGGATTTAAAACATCCTGAAGGGGAGGAAAACATATAGGTCAAGGTAATCACAGACAAGATGAGATAAAGGCCTTTTCTTACCTGAAACAGAAAAGCATCTCCCAGGGAGTTGCTGAGACAGAACACATAGTCCTTTTTGGGATGCTCCGGTACAGCCTGGACAATACTGTTTTCTACCCAGATGGCATGTTTGGGAATACTGTTGTTGTCGATCCCTGAACGGCCATCAGTCTCATAGAAGAATAGAGTGCAACCTAGACAACAAAACAAAGCTTTACTTAGTTATCAGCACAAATGCTTGCTGGCCCAAATCTTAAAGACTAATAATGATACTCATGTTGTTTTTTAAAGCCAGATTTGCTCAAGCGACTAAATTCTGCTCTCAAGTGGCCAACATTAAGAAGTGCAGCATGGCTGACTTATCAGCAAGTGAGGCATCATGATCATTAGAGTTCTTCTTTAATTTCAAGCCCACTCAAGAGACATACAATGTAATAATGCAGTCTGCATCATGCTTAAATTAAAGCTTGGTTTACTGAGTTTTTGTTAGATAAGGTTAATTATTTTATAAATAACAAAGCTAGGAAATGTACCCTCATCAAAAGGTTGAGCTATGTTGACTGAGCTGTATTGAAACTAAGTTCATGGGATAACATGTAAATGTTATGGACACATCGAGGGCATAACAAACCTTTCAGGGAAACCCAGTAAGACTTCCACTTGCGCCTTGTGGCCGACTCCACTTTCTTGTTTTTCTTATGTACGAGGAAGTTCTTGACAGCGAGCCTGCCAGCTTTGCGCACCATCCCCTGGGCAACGCTTAGCAACGGGTCAGACTGGTAGGTGGAGCTCATGGTGCTCTGCTCGTCACTCAGGGCGGACGTCGCCTCCTCCAGACTCTCGGTCTGGCACGAGCTCATCTCCAGTTCCTGGCGAAAGTTTTCGTACACACCCTGTACACACTCGCTGGTCCCCCCGCCGCTGCTACTCCCGCTGTCGCTGCCAGCGAACATGCTCCTGCCGGCCGCCGAACACACAGAGAAGGAGGCTGACATGGTCTTGTAGCGTCGGGACTGGTGCTCTGCCTCAGCTGTCACCCCGTCAATGCCACTGTCATCATACTCGCTGCCCTCCCCAGCTGTGACATCCTGTGTCATGGTGGAAGCACAAGACAGGTGAGACGGCATGAAACACACATTGTTGTCATTACTAAGAAGAAAGCCTCAACAACTCCTACCCTGACTGAGGACTACACTGTCTCTGTAGATACAGAATGCAGCCATTCTCCTTATGTTGCAAAAAAGTTACTACAGATGCCTCAGAAGAGTCCCTTGGTTGCTTAATCCTGAAGTTCTGCTCCAAGTTAATTCCTCACAGAAATAGATCTGATGTTGTGCGAGGGCAGCGTGCCCTCCCTGTGGCACCATAGGGTCTGCCCTCTCCTACCCACATGGCCAAAGGCTCCTGGGAGATGAAGGGGGTTACACCGAGCTTGGTATCACCATCTGGTCACATGACCAATCATGCGCACCAGAGCACCATTCACCAGGGCTAATGGTGCCCCGCAGTGACAGGGCCACCATACACATTTTACTGTTACATTCTTCCACAGGCCTCCCCTCATTATCATAACAAAAGACTGCGGCATTTTAAACTGGGGGTGACTTTAAACTGAGACTCCTCTCCCAAGGAAAAAACAACAGTTTCATCAGGAAACGAAACACATTGCTCCCCTGATATAAGCGGTCTTTTCACGCGTAATCTGTTTCAGCAGCTTATTATCTGTGAGCTGAATGCAGCAGGGGAAATGCTTGGACACAATGGGGGTAAAAATTAATGGGGGGAGCTGTCTCCAGACTGCATTGAGATTCTCCACAACCTTTCAATACTCTGAAATGATCACACATGCTCATTGGAAAGAGCTTCACTAGTTCAGGTCCCTGAGATTCATCAAACTTGACAACCATCAAACAGACATGGATAAACTGTTTTCATTATCAATGGTAGAGGAAATTGTTTGTTCAAATCTACATCTTACCTGTATAGTCCTGGCCCTCCTGCCTTGCATACTGGCACACATGGCAGCTTGATGGCTGCTCAGGCCTTCAGAAAGGCAGTGGGAACGTCGGCAGGGGAGTGTGTATGCACAATAGCTGTTCCCATCCTCTTCTGATAGAGAGAGCACCTTATCGTCCTCGCCCTCCCGGATAGCCCTGTTGCTATCGTGCCACTTGGCATATCGACGATGGGTTTGCTGGCGAGCAGGGTTCTTCTGGCTGTACAGCTCGTCGAGAGAGTTTGCCCTGTCGGCAGAATCTGCAGACTGTAGGTGGCAGTCATTCAGGTCCCTTTCATGGGCCGTGTCTATGATCTCCTCTGTGCTGGTCAGGTGCTCTTGACTAAGGTCCGACATTGAGAACTCTAGGCTGTCATCTCGCCACATGTCTGCAGACTTGGACCTCTTCTTCTTGAAGCTTACTGTCTCTTTAGAGCCGTCCTGAGTTTTCTGGAGGTAGGTTACCTCACCTGTGTACACGTCTTCGTCCTGCTCCTCCTCTGCAGTGGGGGCGGGTAGGGTTATATGCATCGTATTCATGTGAACAGAGGGACTGGCCGGGTCATTGTGAAAGGACACAGGCCGCAGGTTCATGGCCACACGGTCTACCCAAATGGGGCTTCCAAAGTCAGGGAGTATATTTGTTTCATTGAAGGGCTCCAGGCCATTGTCAGCCAGGGATTGTGGGATACTGGGGGTGCTACTTGAGCGCGTACTCGTCTCAGAGTTTCTGTGCTCTATTTTCCCTGATGAAGCATGTCGAGAGCGTCTGGACTGCTTGTTGGAGATGCGAAGAGACCGAGACATGTGCTTACGTGACAAATAGCCATGTTCGTTACCATAGAGGGCATGGTCCCCATTCTGGCTCTCGACATTTCCCATGATTCAGAGGCTGAATGGAAAAAAACATACAGGGTCAATAACTTCAAAAGAGCTTAAAACGTATACAGAACATTTCTTACAAAGAGATGCTAGAACCTGAATAACAGATTATTTTCTGACTGATAGCCTACCTGCAGGATCGTAAAACTTTTTCAGGCATTTTGTTTGTCACTGGATCTTCATACAGTTTGGTTCATCAGCTGCTCGTACGATTCACAAAGATCTGCAAACAGATATAACAGTTGAGAAATCAATTTGAATGCTTTGCCATGAGTGATTCTAATTATGCACACAGTTAAAAGTAAATACTAGCTTGTGTTAAAGAAATCTGCAGCTACAGATGGAAATGTTAACACTGTTTATGTGTCCATAGAGGTCTATGTTTGGCTTTGAAGCAAAAGTTAAAAAAGTTGGGCACAAAGCTAAAGCTGGACCCAATATCCCTATACTCTAAGAGCATACTGTATGCAACTTTTATCCAGGCAACTTGAATAACAATACTTAAAGGAATATAGGGATGATCAATAAGATCAATGCATGTTTGAGCATTTTTTAACTAAAACTAAGCTTATTAAAACCATGTTCTTAATACTGAACTACAAAATCATTACATGACTGGCCCTTTACTTCATTTGTTCACTGATCGACAAATGTGCCAGTAATTGTCCCAAATATACATTTTCTTTTGTACCCCATTACAACTGGTATATTAACTCCTTAGCAACGTCTTTGTGGGAAATTGCAAATTGGCCCTTAAAAACTCTGATGCGGATCAGAAAAAGAAGTCAAGGAGTTTAAATTTAGAAAAAGCAGAACAGTGTAGCAAATGTAGCTTGATCATTGCTTATTATGTTGCTTTTTCATTCATCACTTAACAGGAAAGAAAAAAAAAGTTTTAGTCAAGCCAGCACCCTCAGTCTGAAAGGAAGTGATCCACTCAGCCCCTTTAAACATGAACAGGGGTTGTGTGAAGTGGAGGGGATGTAATGAAAACATGGGCACTGTGACAGCCTGAGTGAACATGAGTTATTCAGAGCTGTAGTGAGCCGTCCATGTAGCATTGTTGTCATCTGTTCTCAAGCACTACGTCCTGCGTTAGAGAGGACTGGGAAGGGAAGGGAAGGGGAAACTCATAAGTTTGCACCATAATGCACATTTGGATTCAATCGACCTGATTTTAGCCTGGACAACCTTCTCCAAAGAAGGTCTTTTTGCATGCCTGGGACTATTAACAGATGGGACAAAAGATTAACTAACAAGCTGCGGCTGTTCCTCCTGATGTGTGCTGGGTCTCCCCTCCTTATAGGACCATTTGGGGGGTGCAGTGCTTATGCGTGTATAGCCAACACAGAGTGGTGGGAGCCCAACCCTCTGCTGCTGCATGCACTCAGGCTTTACTGTGTGAAGAGGGGTGTTACATAAAGTGGAGCTGACCCCGTTTTTCTACCTTATGTTGCCCACTTCCCCCTCTGTATTCTGCTCACTCATCACACCTCACTACTAGTCCTGCAATGCATAATGTTTGATGCTGATGGATGTCCATTGGTTTTCCGACTAACTATGCAGTTTATAGCCTGTTTCATTCAGTCATATTTGGTAGGAGGAAAAAGAACATAAAAGGAAGAGCGACAGAACCATGAAATGCCACTGCACTCATTACAGGAAATGAGATGAGATTCACTGAGGGACCCAAATGTGCTCACAAAATGCTAGCAAAGACATTATACTAAGGGCTACATCTAGACTTGTTTTTACCTGTTATACTACACTGTTCTCATATGTGTAAAGGTGAAAGTTTAATGGCTCTGCAGATGTCATCCCTGGAGAGAAACAACATATTAAGTGTATGTGCCCATATCGCCACTTGGTGAGAGGTCCACTGTTCTTTTGCAAAACTGTAAATACAATAACATAAAGCCCTATAAAAATCTTTATGGCAGGTCTAACAGTCAATATTCATGGATGGAGTCTCTGCTATTTATAGGTTAACTATGTTGCTCAGCTGGATTTTCTAATGCTGTCAGTAGTTCTGATGGTAATGATGATGTGAAATTGTCCAGAAAATAATTTGACTGTTTCAAACTGAGATTAGGGGCTTAAATAGCAGAATATGTGGTTTCTTCAGTCAGTTAAATTATGATAAACCACTGTGCAGTGGCCTTAAATGTGGTCATTAAATATTTATTAAAACAAAAAACAGAATATTCCTGTGGCATTGTTCAAGTGCAACAACACTTCTTATTTGACTATATATTGTCTGTCCTTTAAATCTCTCTCACTTGTATTGTCTTGTTCAGTTTATAAAAGGCAGCCCCGAAGGAACAATAAACAAACAAGAACAATTTGGCTCAAACTCACATATGAAAAGTCATAATTAATGATTCAGTTTGGGCAAATCCACTCATCCACTGTCAAATCAGCATGTTCTTGTGGACAACAAATTTCAAATCTTAACTGCACATAGGGCACCATCCAAATCTGTCATTGGATCCTTATTAGTTAGAGTTTACACAAAGATAACAGCCCTCTTCATAGAAAAGTATTTTTTTCAGTAGGATCAATGACGAATCAGCAGGCTTCTTTTAAAAGAGATAAGAGAACTCGGAATATCTGAACATAGTTTTTTCCAAAGAAGGTCTGACAAACAAGAACAGAGATAGTAAAAATCATCGATGATCCAGATGTTGAAACACAGGGATTCATTTAACATTTCACTGCATTTGAGTAACCAGAATATCCAAATATAAAAGGTTAAAATGGCCTCAGTTCCCTAACACTACATTCTCTAAAGCTGCAATGCACCGAATCCATTATCAGCTCGTCATTAATAAATGAGGAAGAAATACCAAGGTTGGAAAAGATGTTCTAAGGCACCAAATCCCCAGGAAGAGCCAGTGGGTTCTTCTAGAAATACCCACTAACACAGATTTGTAAGTATGTTTCTTCACTACAGTCCTTCTTACTCCACTAAGTACATTACTAAATGTCAGCAGGCATGTATACTCACACAGGACAGCAGAAGTCTCAGAGGATGTATCTGTTACCCGCTCTTAATGAAATACATAACCGCAGTAGATTCCAGCCACCCACAGATCACAAAGAAGAATACATTTTATTGTGACTCAAGATTAGCAATACGACGGCATCTGGGAAAAAGCACAGAAGTCACCACAGCCACTTTGTTAGTTGTAAAGTAATTTACTTGAAGTGAAAAGCCCATTTATATTCAGAACTCTGAACTCTTGTTTTCCAACCCATGCAGATTGTGACTTATTTACTGTCAGAGCCACTGTGAATGTTACAAATGATCAGCAAATAATAATTTTAATGCAAACATTTAGGTTTTAGCTTTGGTCTCGTAGGCAGTGGCCAAAAAAGAGATTTTCCTTTTAAAGAAATACTCTCAGGTATCTCAATGTATCTGCAAACAGTATAGGAACGTAAATGTCACATTCTGATTTATACCAGTGCCACTCTATTTCATAGCAATGATTTTGATGATATCTTGAACTGTTTTGGGAGAGTCACATTCATATTTTCGTTCCATGTGCCGTGGGATTTTGTCATCCCTGAAAAATGTGACAGGTAGATTTAAGGCCCTTTTGTTATTAAAGGCCACTTAAAAGCCCAGTTTATATTTGACAAATACTTGGGCCTGTTAGAGCAGGAACAAGGGAGAACTGGTCTAACCCCCACCTGCTTTTGTTCTCCTCTAGATCCCCAAGGACAACAATGTCACGTTGCTTGTATCATTTCAGAAACTGAAAATGCTTGCCTCAAGGCCAAATTATAACTTATGGACTTTCAAAACAAGGTAGAACTTATTGACAGCGTGAAACACCTGGTCACACATTCCTGTACTCATGAGCTTTATGGAGAGAACACACATTACTCTAATGCTCCAGATAAATCTTAAGATATTGGAAATGACTTGGCTGCGTTACCCAGAAATCTGAAACGTAATGCAGCAATTCAAAGAATACATTGAGCGCGATTCAGATACAATCTGATTTTGACTATATAAATTGCTCTAACTTCTTGCAGACACTATGCTGTCATTACACCCCATATACTGGTGAAAAGCAAGAATGCACTGGACTGACTAGTTACAAGCTCCAACACAAAACCCTGTAATCTGAACACTCCAGCATCAAGAGATAATAACACAGGTAGTTGTGTGTAGGAGGAGGGTTTACCAACGAAAGACAGCAGCTCACATTTCCCTGCTGATGTAGTCATATGCTTCCGTGCGAATGGAAGATCCAAACAGCAATCTTCTGTTCTCACAACTTGTTTTCTGCTACAGAATGCTCAACTGTGTTTGGGTTCTATTAGGCCAGAGGAAATTATTTTGCATCAACAGACCATGTATCCTCTTTCAAATATTCACGTCTGTGAGAAACACCCGTACCAGAGTAGCATTTATTTGGGATATTCATGAACAACACAAGAAGTTCCTCCAGTCTTCATTTGATAGCTCCACTGAAAACTATATGCCAATATTATCTAGCCAAAGAGTAGTTTTCTGACTTGGGTCTGTAGCCCTAGAAACCCTGAATAGCAGACCGCTAGAAAGGGGGGCTTTCAGTGATAATGAAAGCCACAAACTTGTCTTGGAAAAGCTTTGTGCCAAGTCATGGCACAAAACAACGAGCTAGCCAGCATTTGGCTCATCCAGCCATGATTTATACAGCTTTATTCAAAATCTATTTGTATATCTGTACACAAAGATACAAAACCATTGGAAAAATGCAACGCAATATTAACCCAAATAAATTACTGCCTTTGCATTAGCCGTTTGCAACAGCAACTCTTGTAACAATAACAATAAACTGCTATTGATAACAATAAATAGCAGTTGAGTAAAATGTGAACATTACGCTCCTAAAACATTTTTCAGCAACCATCCACCCAGACATTTCCATTTGCAGTGGAATTGATTTCATATTTCAGAATTTTGGCAGCAAATGCTGTTGCTGTGTGCAACCTGCCTGACCTCTGTCATGAGCAGATCAAGTGGTCTTGTGTTAAGGGACTTTGTTAATGTAGGAGAGCAGCTTTTAGAGGGATGCCAGCACATATCAAGCAGAATAATGGCTGACAGTTCAGCTGGTTAGAGACCTGCCAAGACTTAAGCAACCATTGGTAAAGGTGGATGCTGTAGATCAGCTTTCACCTATGATGCTCAGTACAAAAGGTAGATTGTTGTGCAATTCACACCAGTTAAGTTAAGTTTCTATTTATGACAGCAGATATGGTGGAAGATTTTAATGAGTTAGAACCCTTATTATTTTTCGTATTAAACTGAAAAGTGTAATATCTTCTGAGCTATTCTCAAGATCGGATATTACTTCTTACAAAACCCCTGACTCAGTATGCTCCCCTACAAAAACAAATCGATTTAAGTGTACAATGTACAAGCCTAAACACGCTGACCTAATGTGTAGTTCATATTTTTATATTAACACTTACTATTTACTCTGTCTCTTCAATGACATAAGTCAAATACACCTTTTTACATCTCAATATACTAAACATGCATCTATGGGAGGTGGTGCTGCAGTTTTTGTTCATGTTAAGTATCAAATAGTTCAAGTCCTAATTGTGCAAAAAATGTGTTATTTAAAAAAGGTTATATATTCTTTGTAATAGATCTGCAGGCACTGATTTTTGAGCCATTTGTTGCGCAGCAGCTGGCGATGTTTAGCCTGGTGACACCTTTGTCTCTACCCATGTTTTCTCAAGGCACTATTTGCAGAGGTCAGTGCTTCCGCTGTTGTTTAAGCTGCATGGGGTTTGTGTGAAGCAGATGCTGCAGGTTGTTGGGCCAGCAAATCTTCTTTTGTTTACACTATACAGGCTTATCAATGCTGTATACATTTTTATGGTGACCGGTAGCAATTTAATTTAACAAAAGTTTTTTTTATTTTTTGTATTTATATTGCCTGATATTTTTGCCCATATTGCCCTGCAAAAACTAAAACAAACTCTCTTTTTACAACAGGTTGTAACAGGAGATCGTCAAATTAGCATTGAAATGAGATATAAATGTAAAGTGATCACAATGATTAAAATGATGCAGCAACCTTTGTCAATTTATTCTTCTTTTCCACAACTCAAGATACACGTTTTTGTGATGTCAAAGTTCTCTCATCTCTATCGTCAATGGCAGCAATTTGTTTGTTTAGAAGGTCACAGCTGAGGTGCTATCAGACCACATCCTGCTGATGGCTCTTTGGCTCCCCACTCGCCACCTTCGAAGCCCTTAAAAAGCTGTTAACTGGAGGTATATGTGAACCACAGACCAAGACAAAGGGGGGTTCATAGAGTTGTGGCTGTAGCGATTCTTCCGACTACAGTTCAATGGGGGAAGGGATTTGGGTAATTTTTTTATTTTCACTTAAAACATCAGGAAATTAAAACTATAACAGTGTTTAAAAATGTATCCAGAGTGACTACTCCATCAGAGGAAAAGGCTCTACCATGAATTATTAGCTCAGATTTGAGGACAACTGACAACACTGTTCGACTAGCCACGTAGCCAAATTTAGCCACAAGTTCATCCTCTTTTGTGTGTCACATTTCTACTCACTGCTAAGTGCCGATGCCGTAGCGATACAGACTCTCTCTGTCTGTACTTCTTATCATTTCTGGGTCAAAATGTTGAATCCGAACACACAAAGAAAGCATTGCACAGGTAAGAACTGCCAATCTACTGACTTCATACAGTCAATAGTATTCGGTTTTGAAAGAAACTCTGTTCCAGAAGCGCCTGCAATAGCATTTACAGCGGCTAGAAACAAAAACATGACTCAAATACAACATATTAGAACTTCAACCTCACATTTCTTCAGTCATCTTTCCTTAAACTTCCCTTCCTTAATTCACAGCCTCAATTTTAATTACATAAAGACTCTTTCAGAGCATCAATAAACCCTATCCCTTTCACTCGGGTAGCAGTGGCTTTTTGATTTAGTAAATCTTCTGTTAGATAACTTATGCTGGGCTTACACTACACGACTTTTCACGCGATTTGACAGTCGCAGACAATCTTCCAATGTCGGACTGAAATCACAGAAGTCGTGCTGGAGTTGTGGCGCGCACCCGTAATCTCAGTCGTTTGGTGTAAGGTGGTTATCCGACCCGATTTCAGCCAGTCTTCTTCCCGTCTTGACGTTCCGACTTTATCAAACATGTTTGATATTATTGTTAGTCTTAAGGGGTTGGCTCAGGCGAAATGACGTAAACACTGTCACATTCTCGCATGCACCAAGCACGACGCAGGAGGAGCGGCATTAGTCGCGACCTGTGTCCGCCTTTGCAGGCACTTATTTCGGACACTTTTTTCCTTGAAAACTAATGACTAGTTGTCTTCAGGTGTGAGTTGATTGTCTTTAGATGTAAAGAGGGTTTCAGTCTTAAGTCTTTTCAAAGTCTTTTAAAAGTCCTCTAGTGTAAGCCCAGCACAAGTTAAACTGTGACACAGTGACAGCAGAATCCATTCTCTGGTCTAAGTATTCATCTGGGAAGTGCATTGAAAATATTTCAAGTAATGAAAAAGGCTGCAGCAGCGTCACAAAGGATCACAACCACAATCACCAAAGATTTTCACTATGTTGACCTTCTCATAGACTGTTACTGTCACTGTCAGTGAAAAGGTCGCCCATGGTTACACAGATCAACACTAGTCTGCCTTTACATGCTTCACATTCCAGACTCTTACAATTTGATCCTCCACAGTCGACTCCAAACACACCCAACAATTCCCCCATCAAACAAGGAGCAAATGTGGTTGACAGTTTTATGATTATAGATTTGTGATTAACAGTATCAATGCTGGGAAACACTGCTTACCAAAGCATAAGGTTTCTCTTGCAATGTCAAATATACAAGGGCATATTATCTGCATAGCACTGGCACAAGATGATATATATGAAAAACAGCTGGAAGATGAAATAAGATATTGGTGGAAACAACCAAGAGTGATATGTAGTATAAACGTGGTAATAGATCCGCTCCTACAACTGCCATGTCTTTAATGGCTTTGTCACTCAATCTTCAGTTTATGGGTTGGGATGGATAGAAAACCTCAAAGTAAAAGTAGATTTGTATGAAACTATAAGGATTCACCACTGCAGACCATTTAAATAAAAGGGGCAGTCAACATTTTTTGGGGCAATATTTTGCAGAAGATAAAAATACTTTTCATTTCAGTGGTCTCATTTCTTAGGGCAAATATTCAATGAGCTAAAAAGGACAGCAGGTTTTGCAATCTTTGCATTATATAAACATTCAAATGTAATTGAATATATTGCATTCAATAAATCAGCAATACCACTAAACAGCAATGAAAGGATGTTAAGACCAGAAGTTAGTCCACTGCTGGGTGATCCATTCATCTACCAATCTCAGTAGGGCAGCTGACTTGTCTTTTCCTGAATGTCCCTTTGCTGGCAGCAGCATAAACACAATTGACAGGGACATAGAGGAGCTTCAATTCTGCATCTGACATGTGTATTGTAAATCCGGTTCATTCAGGATCTTCTTCATTTGCTTTCAGGTCAGTGACTGTGCGTTTTTGTTGCATCACACAAATACAATGCAAACTACATTCAGCATCACACCTTTTTAGGACATTTTAGGGCTTTAATTCAAACAGATACTGAGGAAGAGAGAGTGAGCCTAGTCCTGGTAGACTGGATGATGAGATGAGATTGCAACTGTGGTTTTTTAATACATCCGGAATGCAAGTTACCAAATAACGATCTCAAAAAAACAAGTGTGCCCTCTCTTGACTGTTTTGTTCTTGAATCAGTTACAGGTTAAATGTTAACATATACTGAGGAGATTTGATTTAAAATCATCTCCGTGGGCGGGCCCTTTCAGATGTCTTTCCTGAGCATCACCTCAACCATAACACCCATGGAGCTCTCAGCTCCTTACCGTGTGTTGCATTGTGCACTGAAGCAGAGCCGAGATGGATCCTGACACACATGACTACACAAAGCTGGGGAGAAAACGTGTCCTGATGACAGTATCCAGAACAGACCTCTTTTATTGCACTGTGGTAAAATGTCACTTAGGAAGTCACATTTACTAGATTTGTTAAACCTGGTAGTTATACATAATGAAGTTGTGTGCATAGGCATCTAGGCATGAAAATAGTTGAATTTAGAAGATGCATTTACTACTATTTTTGAATATGTTAAAAGGTGAGCATATTGTTCATTTAAGCTGCAAAACATTTTATTCCTTTATAAATCGGCAAAAACTAAAACTGTGAAAAGTGTTCAGATCATTACCAGTCCGGTAGAAGAGGAAGAGTTCATTTTATAATCAACTAAATACTCAACAAATTGTGTCACTTAAATGTGTCACCATTTCATTCACAAGACACACATTTTAATTAAGAAAAAAAGCAAATCCCACATAAATATCAAGTTCCGTATTGAAATAAGTCTGTACATCTTGTTGTTATACACTCAGGGCTGTGTTGAAGAAAATGATTATTTTACTGCAGTTAAGTTTATTGACAGTCACAAAGCTCACTGGGATGACCAGTCAAACCTGCAAGTTAAAAGCGCATCACAGTAGCTCAGAAGTCTACAACGCATACCACTACTATTACATGCTACATGCATGCCCTTAAAGCAAAGCAACTTGAACACTGACTAACCTATTACATGGGTATATGCAATGCATGTTATTAGATACCAATACCAATTAGATGGCATTTATTCTAATACCTGTAATGGCTCTAGCACTTTGCAAAAAAGTGATCCTGTTATCTAGTCTTTTCTGAAGTGTTTTTAATGCTCTTAGGCTTTTAAAATAACTGCAGCAATAGGGTAGCCTGGCTCCGCCCGCCCGCCTACTTCCGGCCAAATTTTATTTTCCCTTCAGTAGTCAGTCTGGGTGTACAGCCCATTTCCCAGTTTTGCTGGAGATTCGACAGCCGGTCCAATCAGCGAACAGAGCGAGAACAGGCTGAGAACGATGACGTCAAAGTCGCGCTCCAGTTTCAGTTGCCAGAAGCCGGCTCATGACACACGTGACGACCAAACGTTATGCGATTGGTTGGCTAATCCAGAGTGGCACTGGGCAGATCCAATAGTTTTAAACTTTAACAGACACCCGCCTCCATGAGTGAACGTTTGCCAATTAAAGCACTGCCAGACCTTCTGTACAAATGAAATGAAGTACGATGGTCTGGTAGCACCAGGCTAGCAATAGGGTACACACAACACAGTTTGTGAAATTAAAAGCTGGAACAAAATGCATAAAAGTGCGGTGCCTCGAAACTGACTAGAAAAAAAGCCTAATTGTAGAGCTGCAGGAGCCATTATCATGAATTCTGCTCCATATAGGAGTAACTTTTATAATAAGCCAAGTATCTGGAAGACCACCTGATCTCAGATGAACTCTTCTGGCATGTAAATCTACAATATAACCTTTGTTCTACTGCACACTGTTTTTCCATTAAGTAAAGCGTATGACAAGACCATGCAAACCATCTGTGATAACAATTATTTTACTCTCAGGAGAGTAATTGCTTTTCTACTCCTACAATTGCTTGTAATTAATTGTGCGTGTTTTTTCATATACAAATACATAAAAATATAAAGATCTTTTTAAAGCTTGGTTTTCTTCAGAGCATTGTCAAGATGTATAAGCCCAGAAGCCAGAGCCTAACCTCCTGTCCTGCTAAGCCCCAAGCGGTAAATACATTTCCATGACTATGACACCAGATGACCATTTCTCGCCCCTCTCCCCACAACGGGCCTTCAAACACAAAGACGGTATTTTAAATGAACTCACACATCATAAAGACCTCCAGTCCCCCTCCAGGATGCACTCTGGGGAATTCTCCTTGACTTTGACTCTCTCTCGCATTTGCAATTCATCATCTCTCTTTCTCACGTCACAAAACCGTCCCCACTGCTTTGTCATTACAACGACGCAGACACAAGCCGTATTGTTTGTGTCTGGCAGTGAATGGAAAGCAATACAATGGCTCACTGCCTGGAATTGGAGGTAAAGTTGTGCCCCTCACAGGAGTGCTACAGGTACAAACATGAGTTTAAACCCCACCCTAAATACAGGCTGTGAAGACCCCAGGATATGGTTACACACACACACACACACAATCATAGGACGCAAGAATGGAAATGCAAACACTAGTAGAAGCTAAAGAGAACTCTACATTCAGAGAAGATACATCCTGGAAAATACACACAATGTAGGCACAACAATGTGATTCACAACAGCTTTGGTTACATGCATTTGACAAATTTAACTACACTGAAATACACAGACACCTATGCTGCCTACTAACAGGCCACACATTGACTCTGTTGTTGTCCCTGTGTTATATATGGAGTTACCTAGCACCTCTCCTGGGAAGTGGGTGTTTTAAGGCAGGACAGCCATTTGTCTCTTCTATCTACAAACACAGCCAAACAAACAGACAGTGTTGCAAACAGGTAACAATGCAGCTGCAAATACATTGACTTACCTTAATGTGTACAACCAGGAAACGTCACTTCTGCATTGTTTCCTCACACAGTAACCAATGGTTCATTAAGGAGGTCAATTTAAAGTTCAACATTAGGGGATTATACATATTCTTCTGCAAGTCCACAGCAGACTGACTCCTATATCCAAGGATGAGTTGAAGAACTGAGGTAGGTAGGGAGGGAGAGTGACTGTTTGTAAACCCCAACCCCCCCTCCTCCTCTTGCTGACTCTTTCACACTCTCCACTCCCTCCCTCCCTTCTTGCTCCCTCCTTCATTCTATAATTCCATCCCCCTAAACTACAAACCTACTGCCAGCTGGAATGCGTGTTCCCTCCCTTGTCTCCTATGTAATTGCCTCTTCACTCCCCCATGAGAAGCATTATGTTTACACTAAATGTTGCAGCCTTTTTTATTGTCCAAAAACCAATACGATTAACAACTGTCAGATTCAGGTCTGCCTTTCTTGGGAGAGGATCAGAAGAAGCTTAAAATGTAAACTTCACCTTGTTTTTGGCTTTAAAAGAAAAATATCATTGCTTTCATCTCTTTTTTTCTTTGTAGTGAAAAGCAAGATTTGTTATCGGAGCATCTGCAAAATGATAAAGATGTTCTTTTTCGCTTCAAAGACAACCAGGGCTGAAAAGGTTGCGGTCTTAATGTGTTGTGTGGTGCATAATTTGGAACATTCAGTGTAAGGCCAAATTGGACCTGTGAATGAGAGAGGCGCTGGACTTGCTGTTGTCATAGCACCAGTGATGTCGTGTGGCTATCGCGTCAGCGGTGACAGCGGATTGCCAAATTAATTTTGGAGCTGATAGAACTGGCGGAAGGGAACAGGAGGATAGAGGAAGGGAAAGACGAAGGAGTGAGAGCTCAGCAACGCCTGATCAGCAGCAGCTTGCATCATGTGCTCCAGAGGCAGATTTGCATGCATGCTAAGTAAAACACACCACGAGATAGTCAAGGGTGTACTGTAGACACACTGATAACCAAGCAGAGGAAAGAGAGAGAGAGCAAAGAGCTTACTCTGTCCCAAAGGTTGGAGGGGTGAATTGCCCTGTCTAGACTTTGTGATGACTATGACCAACATAAAAAGGACTCATCACTGTGGTCAAGACTGGCTTCCTCTCCCATGCATCTGCATGTCCTGCCAAGGTTGTGACCCTGATATTAAACTAAACCACTGGGGTTCCATATATAAGGCAGGAATGTCTGGTCCGCAGAAACAACCAGACATAATAACCTGTGTTCTTATCAACTCTTTTAGCTTCATTTCACACAGGTAATCGGTTTCCTTTGAGGGTTTTGTGCCAAAGTCCCCACAAATTCCAGACACACAAAACACACTGTGTGCCAATTTCCTTTCAATTAGTGAAAACAATTTGTCGGGACGTGATCCAATGAAAACAAAAGGCTTGGAAGCACATTATACGGTCTGAAGACATGATGTAAAGAGAATATTATTTAGACTGACAGTCTAAAGTGTAGAACAATATCTACTTCCTGAATGGTGTGTTTTGATAGTAGTAATTTAAATCAACCTAAAGTGATGGCATACACAGGTGTTTCTTTAAAGGTTTAAAACATACATTCAGATTACATGAGATGAGATATTTTCTAATCAGTCCCTGGCCCCTAAGAGGCAGCAGTGCAATAAATGCTTCTATCATTGAAATGTGGGCTGATACTGAATCCACGTCTGCTCTTACCACAGGCATCTCAGAAATGTAGATTGCTTAGTAGAGCTCAGCTACTTTCTCATCAACAACACGTGGCTATAGAACCTCACTCAATTTAAGAGCTGATTGAATTGGACATCCAATACGTTGACAGGCCATTCAATACTGCTGCAACAATTTGACAGGTGAGATTACGGTTACAGATCCATAGCAACACTTTGGACTGCTGATGCTGTCCAGGTGTCACAACCAACTGCAATCACTGCCAATCACCTTGAGCCGAACTGAACAAAAAAGAAGAAGAAAAGAAACAACTGCTGAAGGCGGAGAAATAACAGCGATTTATTTAAAAGTGAATGCTAAAAAGAAAAATAACTTCAATATTTTTTTTGTTAAAACATATTTTTTTTATATATTTTTCAAATGTAACTTTATTTTGATAAAAGGAAAAGTTCAAAAATGTTAGCTTTTTGCCTCACTCTCCGTCTCAAGACAAGTAAACAGAAACCATGCACTGTGCGTGCATTTATGCTGAAGTTAGGGGCATAGGTCACACATCCAGGTTAGTTTGGCTCAACCACCAGTAGCTAGTTAGCCTGCCTCTGCTCGGCAGCAAGAATATAACTAAATTAATCACTAAATGCGCTTACCTTACCTTTACTGTTTCATTTTTGCAGAAGAAAGTCTTAATTGGATTAGAGAGATTTTATGTATGACCTTAAAACAAAATATGTTAATTCAAGATGTTTCATAAAATTGTATGACAATTAAATATCACTTGAATACATCTAAACTATGTAGTTTAAGAATTAAATTGTATTTTAAGATTTTTTTTAAATCACATCAAGATTCAAGTCTAGGTTCATTTAAACCCACCTTTAATTTTTGCAGGGATCCTTATTATTTTGAAATAAAATTCTACCTTGCTACATTTGGGTTACAGCATGGATATCTGCCACAAAGAGTATTCTTAAATTATGCAGTCTGGTCTGAAATATGACAAAATGTGGGAAAAGTCAACAGTCAACCCTTTCTCAAGGCATTGGAGCCTAACATGTTCGTAACTTTGCTCCAATCACAGCTCCCCAGAATAGCTTGGGTCAGTTAATAGGTGACGATGCACTGGTTGAATAAAGAGATTTTGAATGGTCAAATGTCATGTTAATTTGTGCATTGTGAAATCCATTAATTTTAAAGACCTACTGAGGGATTTGTATAACACACTTATGCTCAAAACAAAGACAACCATAAAGTGAATTTCAATATATTAGGCAACAGCAGCAGGACTTTCCCTGACAGGGAATAGAATGTAAATGTAATGCCTGACATTCAACACTTTGCACCCACAGTACGAAAATGCTATGAAACAAGTCCAGTACAATGAAACCACTGGCGCCTATTAGCAACAACAACTTTGAACAACAAAGCCAAAATGTGATCTTGTCTCACGCTAATTAAACTCAATTAGCATACAAGGGATGCATTGTACCCATAATTATGCATCAAGAAGTTGATTCAGCAGCATCTGTTGATTCAAATTTTACTCTCAGAACTGTCCCCGAGGTACTGGTCTATAAATATAAGCTGTGCATCCATCACGTTGAAGCTGATTTGACTATAAAACAAGGGGTTATCTGTGTGCCTCATTCGGTACAGAATAAGTCTGTTTTGTGAGTGTACAAATTGCTGAAAGGAACATCCATCACCACAAGGGTTCAAGTGTTTATTTTCTTGAAGGTCTCCTCAAATCACAACAACACACGTCCACACTGTGTCCCTCTGAAGGAAACAGATGATGCTTTGCATTGAAAAAGAACACTATGTACAACTGATATCTAAAAGAGAAAAATGCAACCGTTACGCAAGACATGAAAGCAGTAAGCCCAGCCCGGGTAGGGATCATTAGCAGAGGATTCAGTGGTCTCCAGCAGAGACTTGCTTCTCAAGACTCAACATCAAAGACCAGTACAGAGAGGGAAATCATTTAAAATGCAGGGGAGAAAAAAATGGAATTGATTAGTCTGGACTCAACCTACACAGCAAAGGTAGCTCTCCAATACTTGTTATTAAAAAAGATGCTTGGAGTTTATTAAAGTGCAATGGTCTGCACTTAACAAGCTGCTGGGTAGGGTCAACTATATACTAATCCAGTTACACTAAGACCCTGTTTCCACCTGGGATTAACATCTGACTTTTTGAATCTGGTTACAAGTGGACAGCTCTCAATCCGTGTGTTCCCACTTGCATTTTCAAATGTGACTTCTTTGTCTACTTGTGATCCGATTCCATTTACCCGCGCTGTATTTAAATCAACACGTACATCATTTCCGTTTGCATTGCTGTTTTTAACCGGTGGGGTTCAAACAAGTAAACATACAGGGCTGTACAGTGCCACAGTTTTAATCGCATTTGCTATTAAAATGCATCACATGCGAAGATAATTACAAGTCTAGGTTGAAGAGATAGGCTACTGTCTCATTTAGACAAGGAGGAGCGATGCACAACACTGCTTAGAGGGCTCTACATTAACACTCGCCAAATGCGGGAAATATCATAGATAGTATGTAAAAGTAAAAACTCTTAGGCGAGTAAGTTATTACGCCACTTTGGCTGGTGAAAGATGTGTGTTTGCCGGGCGGCTTTTCTAACGTCTGCTACACTCTTGTCACCACCACCAGTACACGGCTTTATGCAGTTAAGTTACTTTACGTGCGAACAGAATATTTCCTGTGCGCCTTCACATTAAAAGCCTGTTACTAGCCAAACGCGAGTTGACTTATATTTTTAAGCGGATAAGAACAGGAAGTCGTTGCCTTGCAGCTCTCCGTGTTTTCAGATTTACGCAGTGAAATGAAACCAGGACAGAAAGCTTGTCATTTGCAATACTGGCAGTGGCGGATGCAACTAACATTCATGAGGCCTATATAAAAGCTGCATGAACGCCAGTGATGCACTTTTAACGTATTTCCGCACAGGCAGGGGGCAGCAGTTGAGTAGGAGGTCCCTAATGTGGACAAGAGTCACATTGGTGTTTCCACTACCAAATGAATGCGAACACAACGGTCACAACGGACGTAAACCACCTCCGAATGTGGTTTTTGTGATCCGATCTCAATGCGTCTTGAGAGTGTTTTCACCTGTAGTTAAAGCTTTATTCATGTGATCCGATTACAAAAGTCAGATGTTAATGCCAAGTGGAAACGGGGTCTTAGATCACTGACCATAATTTGGCCTACAAGACTTTTTGCAGTGCAAGGCACCTATGTCTCAGCACTGATTTACAGGCCAAGAGATGTAAAGATGTCCAAGAATAGAATTTGATTAAATATGGTTGAAAATATAAGCACATATTCATTGCTTTAACAGCATTTCAATTAGGGATGCAAATTAAAATTATTTTTTGCTTCAACATCAGATGAAGATTTAGGTTTGCACAATAAGGAAATGCAAATTCAAAATACCCATTACAATTTAATTTTAATTCATTTTTACACTAATCCTTTATTAATGTGTTATACTTTGAGTAACCTAGACATCTTGCAAAACTTTCACTTTTCTAACACTTTTTCTTCCTCATGGACGACACCAAGAAGTTAGCCTAACTCCAGCTTCCCTAAAAGGACTCACAGCCTCAGCAGTTTAGTGCACTTAGTATCCATTATTCATCCCAAACCACAAGTCTCCATCAGCCACGAGAAGTTGAAGATCATCACGGTGTGCTTGTGCATTTCTGACTGACAGTCACACGTTCCTGCTCACAGCTCAGAAATAAGAGTAGGAACAGGGCTTTGATGAGGTCTTTAAATGCTCATCTGTTACGTCTCTCCACAAACCCCATGACGATTATGGAGAGAAAGTACCAGAGTGCTACTAAATAGGATCCACTAGTCTGCATATATACACACACACACTAGCCTCATACTTTGGACAAGTAGCGCACTGTAATTGGAACAGAATCTTTTTAGAAATAGTACTAGTACTATTACTACTTTTCCGTGGCTACCACAATGTCAAAAAAGGCTTTTAAGCTTGAGTCAATACATTTGACGGTTCAGACGAGTCAACTTAATTTGTGGGGAGCACTTGTTTGCTTGTTTCTAAAACGTGTAAGCCACAGTATAGGACCTATTCATTCTGACTTGGAGGAGAATATCCGTTTAGGGGTTGTAATAATTCATGAGAAAGCCCCAGTCTTCATACAAAATCCTCATGCAGCAATTATCTGCTATAAGATTCAACGTAGTGTGAAAGAGTTTTGAGTACTTGCTTTTTTTTAAAGGTTAGTGTAACACAACACAACCTTTTCCCCCATATTTTATGGAGTGCATAATAGTTGCTCTTATGTGTAGCACTCCTAGAGGGGTTGTCCTCTGGAAAGCATCTGGGATCTAATCTTGGCAAGCAATCTAGGTGCTTTTCCAGATTATGCTGACTGTCAGCACATCAGGAATTCATCATATATGACCTCACTTTGTCAGATGCTAGCATACGTGTCAACTTCCAGAGTTCTGCAATCGGCAATAAATTAGAAAAATATGCAAGTTTGTATTTTTCTTTAAGCATGTGAAATACTGAAACAATGATTAGGTGAAACAACACATGGTCCAGAACATAACAATACTACAATCTCAGGTGTACACAATGTGGCTGATTGTGAAGGACAATAGGATTTTTCTATTTAACTATCCAAAGATGGTGGAAGACACTGATCAGTACACTCTAATGGAGACGGATGTCCTGTCAGGGGGAACAAGGAACACCGAGCTCTTGTCTGAAACTCAATACAACATGGAAGTAAACAGAGGTGGAGAGGAAAGCATGGTTGTCCTTCATCAATCAACTTGGGCTGGAAAGGGAACAAAGACTGCCCAATTTAGAAAGACACACCTAATGCAATAATCTGATATATATATAATAAAAAATAAATAAAATCCCTTCTTGCATATGGCTGCAACATGAAGTCCATCTCTCCTTCATATGAGGAATCTGATGTTGTGTGCAGAAAGACAGCACATAATTCTCAAGACAAATTTGGCAATCAGCCTGTACAATCTGCATTCAACACGAGAGTCTGGACAAGGCAGACCATTCACAGCTGCAACAGCAACACTGTTACACAATGTGGCTGCTGCACTACAGGATGAGTGTGGAAGAAGGCCACTTTTTCATTATATTTTTTTAAATTAGTACAATTTTAGTTGCCATACTACAATTTCAATACAAGCTGAAAGTAAATATTGCTGTAAAACTGATTATGTTAACATTTTAGGGCTAGGAATAATGAGTCTGCTTCTTTTTCAATGAATCTTCCAATTTTCCTGGAGTTATTCAATGTATTGTTCTCTAAATAATATGTCAAGACTTTGTGAAATTGCAAATCATAATTTCCTATAGACCAACGTAACATCTTCTAATTACTGGCTTTGCATGACCAACCGTACATAAACCTAAAAATCAAAAGATTTAAATTTCAAAATATATAATAAAGCAGGAGATAAATCCTCACATTTAAGATTGAAACAGCATATATTTGACACTAAAACATTCAAGTTTATATTACTATAATCAAATGCGAATTGAAGCATGCGCTCCCTTTCACTGAACCACTTTTATTCTGCTTCAGCACATGAGAAATATTCAGAAAAAAAAACATACACCACTGGATCCCAGAAATGATTTCATTATTAAAAGCTGACAAGCAGAATAATGGCCATTAAAGATGGTATTTTCCAACCACAACTGGAGATGTGTGTGCATGCCACTGAGGCTTACGCTCAGCTCAATACACTCATTGTAATCAGCCACTTAGCAGAATGACGTTCGCTGGCGGGAAAGATTTCCAGCTTTGCGGTTGTGGTCTAACTTGTGTACTATTTCCACAACACACCTCCTCTACTTATTTGCTGATTTTTTTTAAGCACATGCATGACTAAGTAAGCCATCACTGGGATGCACTCAATACTATTAAGATCAAAACCATTGATTTTACAAGATTCAAAACCACTGTAGGTTATAAAGTGAGTGAGTCTGTGATAAAATGAATGCCCTGTGTTAGTGTTATCACACTAGGTTTAGTATGTAATTAACTAAGGGAAACACTAGGCTGTCTTCAGTATTTACTTTGCACCACTTTGCAAAAGAATGAAGAGTTATGTGCAAGTAGGATGGAAATGAATAATTCACAAAGAGCACTTGTGAGGGTTAAATTATGCGCATTACAATAAATCAACTGAGTTTGATAGCACATTGCTGTACACACATGATGAACAAAGTCATGGATTGTAGAAAAAGCCAAGACATTACCATATGAATTTGTAGACATTCTTTCATGTGAAGCTAGGGCTAGGCCAGTCCCTACACTGCCTCAAGTTGGTCTAACATTTGAGATGGAGAGTTAAAGAGTGTGGACACCAGCCAGAGGGGAGCACAACTAGTTACAACTCGACCAGACAAGGACAGATAGACAGAGAGTGAGGTCTCTGTGCAGGCATGTCACACAGGTGGGCTCAGGTTACCGCCCTAAGGGCACATCACTGAACACTCAAGCCATTCAGCTAGATGCTCCGGAGCAGGGTTATCTTCCCATACTTCTCCACCACACACCAACTATTCAGACTGCTGTTTAGGTCATGCACAGGTTCTGTAACCACTGCAGAGAACACCCTCTATTTATCATTGCATCTACCAGATCATTCACTGCATCAGTTCCCAATATAGCAGACCAAATGTGGCTATTCTGCTACAGCACAGCAGTATTGACTATCAAACACTGTCATTGACTCTGAAAGTTAGTTGCATTTGGACACATTTTCGAGGGGGCAGGGGGGGGGGGATTACTGGATGGATCAATAAAGGAAAAATCCATTTTTGGGCATTCAAACTGGTCATAAGGCCAAAACAGATACACAGAACGTGTTGTGCCATTCATGCTACAAAGTTGTCTATTAGAAATGAGCAATAGCATGAATTTGATTAGCCAATACAATGTGTTGACATGCCAGGTGATCCCACTGTATCAGAACCACCATCGTGCCAACAAACTGGTTCGATGAAAATGAATGAAGCAGCAGCATTTTGACGCAGTGCTATTGTTGGTCTGAACATGGCAACATGATGCATATGGGAGATTTTCTGTGAACGGTTTCTTCTGCTGTGAAAACTGTCACCATGCCAGTCCATACAAACAACTATCATTAAACACTTTGAAACAACATGAATGCAATGAATGCAAACAATATTTTTTTCTTTATTTACAATCTATATTATAAGAAGCCACTTAAAAAGGCAACAATGTTATTTAACAACTGTGCTATTTATATCCATGCCAGAAAGTCAAACTGCTTGAATTTAAACCCGTTGCACAGGTCTTCGCCGTTAGCCCATGCTTTATCCACCAAACACTTTCAACAATCTTCCCTTTCTACACCATAATAGGAGAAATGGTAGACACTTTTTTTTTTTTTTTACATTTTTCACATTTGGGTTCTTGGTGTCTTTCCTGCTGTGGCTTGGACTATTTTGATTGGAAGTTACTTTTTTTTTTTACCCTAACAAGCAATGGATCCACTTTTCCTCACAGGAACTTTGACAACAGCTGTGGGTCAGGGGCCTCAAACATCTGTGTTGGTGTTAATACAGAAGAAGGTTGTGGCTTCTGCAAAACATATGTGCAACTCTATTGATTGTGGAAAATTATGGAATTCCTTTGGGGTTTTTTTTTCAATGGCTTCTTCTGGCGCTTTCAGTAGGATGACAGGTTGGGGCAGACCTGGGCATTGTGTGGCCCGCGGGCCACATCCGGCCCGCTGGCTGTCTTTGACTGGCCCGCGTGAGGTCAATGGAAAATTAAGAATCAAACGTAAATAAGTTTAAATCATGCATGGAATACAACGGCATTGCTTTTATTTTGAAGGCGAGTTTATATTTCGCGCGAGCATATGCAGTTTACTGGTTGTAAGTTTATATGCCCATGGTTGTAAGTCGCAATTCAAAAAAAGGAGAAGAAGCTTGTATGTGCGCTGTTTAAGTGCGCTGCCGTGAGCTGCGCGCTGAAAAAAAGTGACTCAGAGCAAGCTACACAGTCAACCTCCGCTCGGGGATCGGCGCTCGGGGAAGGGGAAGGGGGCGATAATATCAGACAGACAACCTGCTTGTACCTTCACTTGTCTGATATTATCGCCCCCCCTTCCCACTCCCCGAGCGCCGATTCCCAACGAGTGCAGAAGTTGGCTGTGTGTGTGGCTCGCCCCTCTCCTACGTCTGTGTGGAGGTGTGGATGTACGAGAGGGGTGCGCGATTATAACGAGCGAACAAACAGGTCACGCAGGACACACCCCTTTATATTTTATATTTTAGTGCCTAATTTATTTATATTCATATTTCTGTAGAAAATCCAGCTCTCAGAAGGCTAAATGATGTCAGCCATTATCTCCAAATTATAGACTACAAGACATGCAGGACACACAGGAGACAGTTGTTTACAGAGCACAAAAATCATCAGATTTAAACTTCCTCTCAAATTTTACCAGATTGAGACATTTAACCTTAAAATGTAAATAATAGCCCAATAATAATAATAATAATCTAAATGTAATGGGGAGGAGTGGGGCATGATCTGCTCAGTGGATTGTTTTATCCTGTACAGAGGACAATACAAGTAATAGATAATAATGAACAAATTGTGTTGCAGTGTAGGATACTTATTTTTATTTGTTGTTATTTTCATTATTTTAAAGTCACTATAATGTAGGAAACAATGGCTTTGAAGCTCACATTTTCTGGGGGTGAACCCCCAAACCCCTCACTTTGGTTTCGGAATAACAGGTCTCTAGGTTGGGAAGTATGGCCAAGGTTCCCCTGCTTCTTGCACGTTGTGTTCACAATTGCTATGGTAAATGTTGATTAAGTGGTATAATGCTGGCATTTTCATGGCTTTTTATGGCTTTTTCTTTGCCATAACATTTACTGCAGCTTATCAAAACCATATACTTTACTTCTTTTTATAAAAAGATACGACTAATATTGACCAGAATTGAGTTGAGCCTTTTGGTCCGGCCCTCCACAACAGTCCCTGATTCTGATGTGGCCCTTTGGGGAAATTAATTGCCCACCCCTGGGTTGGGGGGACAGAGGCAATGCATTAAGTCAAATCACGTGACTAGAACACACCGAGCATATGGACAGATACTGATGTGGATTAAGATATTCCCATTGGGTATTGGGTAAAACTTTTCTTTGTGCGAAAACTGTTAGAATCCCTTGGTACCGGCATACATTTAAAGTTGATGCCCTCTTTGAATAAGTTCACTACAAACTTCTAACCGACACGTCTGTGCTCTGTCGTAGCAGTAAAGATATCTTTACCCTGTTCCATGGATATAGCCTATGTATTGACTATATAGCTTCTGTGTGGGCCAGTCAGGGCATACTGGACTCACCATAAATACAAACTTTTTTGCACATTGCATTTCCATTTGTGAGTTTTATTTTGTGGATAAACTGTATTTACCGTTTGTAATACAAATTGCAGAGAACACAATTACATTTGCGATATGTCTACCAAATACTAAATATATTGTATAGTACAGTGCAATAGTATCTGGTGCAGCCTTGGGTATACCTTCTATAGCCCTGCACAGTATCATAATCCCATAGTCACCTGTGCATCTACCAGTTTAGAGGATACTCTGGAGAATAGGACAGCAGGGACACACTACTCTCAGAGGCAGACTATGACAGTGACGCTGCAACAAACTTGACACCATTAGGTCATTGGAGCAAGCAGCCCCTGCACAAATGAGATATCCCTTTCAGTTGAGTCACCTGCACACGATCTGTTTACTAAAGCGAGGTGTAAATACAGCAACAACAACATATACTACAACGAATAGAGATGCAATGTGCCCGATTAAATTACTGCATGCAACAATGTAGCCTACCGCACTGAGGCCATCCGCTGCTTCTCTTCTCCCACACAGTAGAAATTACCATACAGACATGCAAACACCTCCGATGTTCTACGCCGGGTTTTAGTTACATGCCAAAATCCTAGTGCTGAAGGAAAGCTTCGTTAGTCAGTGGCGCTGATGATCTGCACAAATGTTCTGGGATGGAAATGGAAATGTCTGGACATGCACGTTAACCCTTCTGTGTGCCCACCTTCATTCGGGCTCTGAGGCTGTTTTTTTACCCTCAATTCACTGATGTATGACTGAATGATCCGACAGCAGATGCACCACACTCATTGTACATAGATACAGCTTGTTGTTGGCCTTGTCCACCGGACCGCCTCAGTGCGGCAGCGTCTGTCACCTCTGATAAACTTGTATGTTTGAGTGGCGCGGTCATGCATACATACGGCGCTAGGACCACGCGTGAGAATGATCGGACATCGAGCGTATTATATTTATCATGATAGGGACAGCATGCTTCGTCGCCTCCTTACATACCTGGCTGGCTTCTACCGCCATCGTCGGGATCCGGCTGCTTCCATCCTGACATTAAAATCTTCATGATTCACACGCCAGTGATGTTGCCCATCAGTGTCTCTTACCCCCGCCGCCTCTCCAAGGTCTGCCCGGCCACGAACCATGCGTGTTGTTTCCACACCGCTGAGAGGGATGGAGGCGGGGCCCACCTTCCTTGGAGACGGCGTGCAAGTGGATCATGTGAATGCCACTTATGTAGCCTATTTTCAGAGCCAATCGGCTGCCGTTCACCTCGAATCGGCATTCAATAACACAGCAGCAGCTAAATTGTTTAGTTTTATAGCTAAAACAGAGAAAATAAATCTAATCCAATCTTTCTTTCTTAAAAAAACAGTATTCACATGCTCATTTGTACAGGCTGTCTGTGCACCCTCATCTCCTGCCCATATAGATTATTTTTCATCAATGTGCTCAAATACTGATATGCAACACTTCATTTTGCATGTCACAATCTAAACCAAGCCTAGACTGATTTCCTTAGAAAGTAGTTACAAAATTTAAGTTTGATCAACTCAAGTAAGACCACTTTGTCAAACAGTAGAACCTCTCTTTAATATTCACTGCACATGATCATACAAGGTGTGACCTTAACATACAGCAGAGGTTGGCCATGGTAACAGGGTTTACTCTACCCTCTACTGGCAGGACATGAAATCCTCCTCAGCCTCAAATGGAACACAACTTCTCTTGTAAAGAATTAAACATCAGTGTAGTACAAAGGCATTTTACTAAAAACAAATTTCCCAAAAGGTATGCGTTATAGATTTGTACAGTCTTCTTCCATACACAAAAACTCTGGTGAGGGAACAAGCTCAAAAATACAGACTTTGCCTTTGTTTTGACCTTCATCAACTACCAAGATTACAGACCTAAAGCATAAACTAAAACTACACAACTTCAAATATACAACAAGATATCAAACAGCTACAAGCACATACAGTATTTACATCAAATGTGAACTTGAACACTGTGTCTCGTCTTTCATTGTTCATTTGACACTTGGAAAAGGTTCTGGTGGTGTAAAATAAGGTATCGACACAGGTTTGGGCACCACAAATCGTTTGCAGTAGTCCTAGTTGAACCAGATATTATGTATCTGTCACAGTGGTTCAGCTTCCTCTTCCTACAAGTCCCATTATTCAGCCGACCTCTACCACCTCCCTCTGTGGAAGGGTGGTGGCCCAAACCCTGGCCTCCCGTTCCGGAAATGTCTCCCATCACCGTCATCCATGCCCTCCGGTGGTCCCATAGAAGGATGACGATGGAAAGGAGGGCCGTGAGGAGGAAAGGGCATTTGCATTCTGAACCTATCTGGTGGAAACATGGGTCCTCTGGGCATCATTTGCGGAGGCATGTGTGGCATGTTTGGAGGAGGCATGAACGGAGGTAGATGAGGATTAGGCATGCCAGGTGGAGGCTGCATAGGGGGCGGCATACCCGGTCTTGGACCCGGCATGACCCCTGGGCCTGGCAGGGTCATCATTGGGGCTGCAGGAGACCCCAGCGGGTTGTCTGTCACCAGGTCTGACGGTGTGCCTTTGTCCCCTCTGGAATCCTTGGTGGACTCTTCTGGATGTTTTAAACTTCCTGCAGCATAAATAGGATAAGATAAGGTTTTATTGATCCGAGCCAAGAACAGCGACAACATTTAAGCATATATTTCTTAATATTGTAATCAATTCTCCCTAAATTGTTACATTTAAATCAACATGACTGTACTCACATCTGCCATCTAGATGATGTTTGTAAAATCCACACTATGTTCTTCTGTATAAATGTCTTACCCTGTGCCAACTCTGTGGGGATGAAAGGAGCTCCTCCTAGGTGCATTGATGTAGGGGACAGCATGATGGGGACAGGAAAAGCTGGTGGACTTCCAATGGGTGCTGCCTGTTCAACTGGTGGCACCTGAAGACAGAGAAACAAAGATTAAAGTAAAACCAACAAGAAAGCCTGATTGAAGCAGTGAACTGAAAGTAGAAAGTGTATTAATATGAAGCAGCTTGCATCCCTTGTGTATTGATCTTTCACAGTGAGGAAGAAAACATATCAATACATTTTGTTCATGACTGTGTACTGTGTCAGTGAAGTCCTACAAATACACTATCCTCATACATTATAGCACTCTAAAGCTGACAGAACTGCAAAAAAAAAAAAAAAAAAAAAGGCATACATAATGTCAAGCCTCAACCATTGTAAAAAAGAAAAAAAAGAAAAAGGACCACAGACCAAAAAAGCAGGAAAACACTCATATCTTGCAAGAACATTAAATGTAAGCCATCTAACCATGCATGGTAAAACTTGGCAACATTATTTCTGAAAATATAATATTAGCACACAGGGTAGTGAAATATACAATAGATCTGCTGAAATTTTACTGAACCTTGTATACAAACATGATCCAACATAATAACCAGGCTTTGAATAACTGAAGAAAATAAAAATATATTCAGTTCTCTGATACCCAAAGGACCTTTTTACATCTTACAAATCTATGTTTGTAAGTCAAAGCGTGTTTAATACAATTGGACTAATAGTCCTAGTGTGAAGTTACATTTGTGTATAAAGAGCTGTAATTGTGTGTATGTCACAGCCTAAAATACAGCTGATTTCAACACTTGCTTTGAGAACACTACAGTTTTCACGCACAGTAAATAGACAATGATGAACTGAGGAATACATGAAGAAAGATATTAAACTAAACTAAAAAAAAGAGGGCTGAACAATTCAGTTATTTATGCAGTCAAAATTTCCATTTCAATACAATTTCTCTCCTAGGCTAGCATACCTTTAGGATTTGACACGTTCATAATCCATTTTTCAGAGTAATAGGCACAATGGCTTTATTTTAAGATAAATGTGGAGACCAGCTGAGCAGGTAAGTGTTTTGTGACTGGGAGAGAACAGGGTTCACATACTCTTACTACGAAAATAAAATAAAAATGCGCACACACACACACAATACATTTAAATAAAACAGACTGTCACCAAACTGCCACTTAGTTAATCAGAAATGTGTTTACATGTTTTGAGAAATCCTGCTGACAAAGAAACTAACAAAGGACAAAAGCTTCAACTCTACGACAGAGGTTACGGGCCCTTTGTGATCAGTGTCACTGTTATCACTGAACTGCCATAAACACTTTATGAGCTACATTGTGCAGGCATAAGCATACCTGTTACTTCCTTTAATTATTGACTAGTATATTTATATTGTTGCATATTTAAAAGTATAGAACTGGTTGATCATGAATATCTTTACTGTATAATAAAAAAAAAAGTTAAGAATGTTTGTCAAATAAAATTGAAACCGTATTTATATCAATCAAAATTAATCAGAAATACTTAAGTTAGTACTGAGGTCAAGGCAACATACAGCACCATATAAAATAAAAAGACAATTTGATAGCATGTATAATTTGTGAGATGTGAAATTTCAACATGCATCTAATACTTTTGATTCAAATCATTTAGCCGATGCTCAATACCTCTTATCATTATTTTTAAATGCATGATAACTATTGGTCAGAGTCACTAAACACATCAAGTTAAAACTCATAGCCTACCAGCTGCTGCATGGTGATCACCTGCAGGTTCTGCCTTGACATTCTCTCCTTGGTGCCAATGCTGGCTGCGGGCCAACATGCTATGGAGCATGTTCACCTATAAATCTTGTTACTGCTACAGAATGCAATTTGCTGTTACCCTTCAAAATGTGACCCTACCTCCCAGTGCAAAACATCCAACAAGAAATATAGGGGAATAGCCCTGTTGGTTCATGTGCTCAAAAATAAGCAGCAACCACATCTGTGTTGTATGTTAATGTCTTTGATCAAAAGCACATATGTCTGTTCCAACTAATCTAATAGTGGAATGAGAAGATAAAACCCATGTTTGCACAGGTGAGAGCTAAATTGATAAATAATCCAACATCAGGCACTTGCACAATGCTATAGCTCTAAAAAGGTTTCCCTGTTCAAGTCAGAATAGATTTTTGTGTCAGTTCTTTGGAAACAACCATAACCATTAAAGCAAACATGGGCAACGTGCAGAGGGGGCAACTGCCCCTGCTGTTTTGGTTCAGAGTGCCTTAGTGACATTTAAAAAAAAATTCAAACCAGTAAAGTTAAATCTATACTGCGTAACTTTTTCATGTAGCTGAATATTGGTTACATTCAAGCCATAACCAAACAGGTTAACACAAAGTTCATCAAGTGTATCAGCTCCACAAAACTCTCTCTCAGTATGACAACATTTACAAATTTGTATCACCCCCTGACACTGGCTCAGGAAAAACTTATAAGCCCCCAAGAAATATCTAATGTTGATTCTACTGCCAAGAAAAAAACTGGACCTACACCAGAAGGTAAAAAATCCATGTGCGATCACCAAAGGCTTACCTTATGTAGATGCACACAGTGTTGTTGTAATTACTCATAAGTCCTCATGGGGGCAACAGAAGTTACACACTATAGTTTTAACCTGTTGGCTAATGGGACTTCCTCACTTGTCCTAAGGTCATACAATGGTTATTTGAGGCGCTCAGGTGCTCCTATTGTGTGACCTTAGGGCAGAAATTAAAGAAATGTCTACTACCATAGAGGCAACCTGTTGACATACGAGCTCCTACCTTTTTTCATCTGAAGAGGCACCATGATGGTACACTTCCAAACTCAATTTCTTCCCTATGGTCATATCAGAGGTGCATTTTAGCATATGTGTGTGTCACCTAATTCAGCATAGAAAATATAAATAATAAAAAAATATACACTCCAGTATCTAGGGGCTGTCAGCACGCACCCAGGGGCCTCCTGACACCCGTTGGGCTGCATGTTTGTTCAGATGGGGTGGTGCCATGATTTCATTTTTCACCCCTTCCCCTTAAGAGTCTGTTCACAGCCCTGTTCAAGAGAACATTTGGGGATTTTAGTCATTTCAATCATCTTTTTTTCTTCTGACTGGAAACACCATTTAGTGGCCATCAGAATAATTGCAGGTACAGGCTCTTCTGCATTGCAACATTTGGCAGATGGGCTGATTGCTTGATTAGTAAGGATCCCATGTCAGTAAATCAGATTAGGTTTTATAGCTAAAGCTTTGTAATCTTATTGTGTTAGAAAAGAAATGTTTTCCTTTATGAAAGCAGAAGAAGAAAAAACTGGCCTGCAGAAGCACTGTTGGCCATTGCAGATAAAGATTGGAGTTTTACTATTTATTTTAATATTAAAAGGTGCAGTCTGTGATTCTGGGGAACGCTTGTTGTCAAAATAACTATTAGTCAAAATCTGTCAATCTCCTCAAGATCTGCTACCCGTACGTGAGCATTGAATAAAAACCCAGTGTTAATACAACAGAATAGTGCTACTAACGGTGAGCCCCCTTCATTTACATACTAGTTTACAGAGCCTATGCTGTGTATAAATTTTTCTTGCGCACACAGTGCAGACAGGTAGTAAAGATTTGCAGTAAGCGTTTTCCTGAATTGCTGCCTCCACCTTTAAACTCACTCCAGTCCAGAATATAATGATGCTCAATTGCATATTTTCCCACTTTTTTTTATAAGAAAAGGAATCAGGTCAGATTTTTCTGCGAAAATCTAAAAGATGCGACGTTTCTGTGCGTAACCAGACATGTTTCACAAATAATCAGGAGAAGCAGCAGCCCAACTGTTTAGCCACAACTGTTGGTGTAGTCATGGCGAGCTCATAATGTTAATCAAACTTAATTGAACGGAATGTTGCAAAAACAACTTACCTCGTCAATCATGACGGTCAACCACACTGTCTCATGTTTCACTGTTTTGGCCGGTGCTTGCTCATGCTGACGTAGTAAAAGAACCAATCGTGGGAGCAAGCTGATAGCTGCATTTCACATTACTGCCACTTGCCCCACTATTGAGGATGAATTTATTATAGTTTCATAGTACCCCTGATGATTTGTCAATTTTTGTTGAAATGCGAAATGCGTGCAGGGCGTAGTGGTCTACATTTCTGTCTACGACAATATGAATATTGATTGTGCCACTGGGGGCGCCAACGCTGAAAATATCAAATCCTACACACCTAGCGGCTTTAAGTCCACAATTTGCACAAGGTTGGACCTCCTTTGAAAGGAGGAAGCACTGAGTGAGGGGGTCATTTTCTTTTTCAGTTAAATATTTTTTTATCTGCCAACTGAAGCTTTAAATGAAAATGCATGTGTTTAGCAATAAATGACTATAGCCCGCTTGATGAGAAATGGAACCAATTTAGGTTTTATATCATTCCTAATCTGGAAGCACACACACACACACGGAAAGTATTGACAGCGCTTCACTTCTTCCACATTGTCATGTTACAGCCTGGAATAACTCTGCATTCAATTATTTTTTCTCTCTCAAATTCTACACATAATATCCCATAATGGCAACTTAAAGTTTATTAAAAATAAAAATATACAAATATAATATGTACATAAGTATTCACAGCCTTTGCTCAATACTTTGTTGTGGCACCTTTTGCAGTAATTACAGCCTCAAGTCTTTGGGAATATGAAGCCACAAGTTTGGCACACCTATTTTTGGCCAGTTCCACCCATTACTCTTTACAAAACCTAGAGATGCTCAATGGGATTCAAGTCTGGGCTCTGGCTGGGCCACTCTAGGACATTCACAGAGTTGTCCTGAAGCCACTCCTTCAATATCTTGGCTGTGTGCTTAGGGGCGTTGTTCTGTTGAGAGATGAACCGTCGCCCCAGTCTGATGTCAAGAGCGCTCTGCAAGTTTTCTTCCAGGATGTTTGTGTACATTGCTGCATTCATCTTTCCCTCAATCCTAACTAGATTAGTCCTTCCTGACGCTGAAAAACATCCCCACAGCAGGATGCTGCCACCACCATGCTTCACTGTAGGGATGGTATTGACCAGGTGATGAGCGGTGCCTGGTTTCCTCAAAACAAAACACTTGGCATTCACGCCAAAGAGTCCGATCTTTGTCTCATCAGACCAGAACATTTTGTTTCTCATGGTCTGTGAGTCTTTCAGGTGCCCTTTGGCAAACTCCAGGCGGGCTGTGGCTTCCGTCAGGCCACTCTACCATACAGGCCTGATAGGTGGAGTTCTGCAGCTATGGTTGTCCTTTTGGAAGGTTCTCCTCTCTCCACAGAGGAACCCTGGAGCTCTGTCAGAGTGACCATTGGGTTATTGGCCACCTCCCTAACAAAAGCCCTTCTCCCCCAATCACTCAGTTTAGAGGGACGGCCAACTCTAGGAAGAGTCCTTGTGGTTCCAAATTTGTTCCATTTACGGATGCACATTGGGACCTTTAAAGCAGCAGAAATGTGTCTGTAGACTTCCCCAGATATTTGCCTTGAGAAAATCATGTCTCTGAGGTCTACAGACAATTCCTTAAATCTCATGCTTGTTTTGTGGTCTGACATGCACTGATGTGGGACCTTATATAAACAGGTGTGTGCCTTTCCAAATCATGTCCAAACAACTGAATTTACCACAGGTGGACTCCAATTAAGCTGTAGAAAGATTTCAAGGATGATCAGTGGAAACAGAATGGACCTGAGCTCAATTTTGAGCTTTATCGCAAAGGCTGTGAATACTTATGTACAAGTGACTTTGTTCGTTTTTATTTTTAATAAATTTACCAAAATCTCAAACAAACTTTTTTTTAAGTTGTCATTATGTGTACTGTGTAGAATTTTGAGAAAGAAAAAAAAATAATGCATTATTCCTGGCTGTAACATAACAAAATGTGGAAAAGTGAAGCGCTGCGAATACTTTCTGTATGCACTGTATATACTGTATATAAGTGTAGTATCTGCACACTCTATGGGCACTTATATTTGATGATGTTAGTTTACAGCTTTAGTGCATAACTTCTGTCACCCCCATGAGGAATTCTGAGTAATTACAAAAAACAGTCGGTGCATCTACATGTTGTAAGCCTTTCGTTTGGATTGTATACCTACTGCTGTACGTCCAGGTTTTTTCTTAGCGGTAGAATCAGCTGAAAAATGTATTTGCCGCTTCTTGGGATTTTTCTGAGCTCCTGCACCAGTGTCAGGGGGTTGATACCAGTTTGTTAATGCTGCCCTATGAGAGATACAGTTTTGTGGAGCGGATGGCAATGGCTTGAAAGTAACCGGCATTCTTTTATATGAAAACGGTACGCACTATAGCTCTAACTACTAAGATACCATTGAAATAAAGAAAAATAAATTCAGAAGTAAAACTGCCTTGATGCTGCCAATACTCTTGGCGTAGCAACAAATAGGTCTGCTCTTACCCTGGCGTTTCCCTCCAACAACAGAAAATACCAGATAACAGCTGCTCCACTTTAGCTGCAGGTTCAATTCCCTGAGGAAACCCCATGAGTCAGTCAGCTGGGCACTGGATCTTTGATCAACTTTTGCATTCCTGACGTGGATCATCTCAGTGCTTTAACTCGTCACTATAACGCATTTGTACTTTGTTTACGTGCTGCTTATAAGACATGTGAAAAGGCAGTAATGAGGTAGCTCTTTACACATTAGGTTATCCTGGAGTAAAAATGATCAAGGTAAAATCCATTCTACCACAGTATTGTCAAAGACAGAAAGCCCTGATGTCCGAAAATTATTTCTAACACTCACCTTTGTGGGGCTCATGGGAGTCTGACGTTCTCCTCAAATGGAGCTAAACCACGGTACTACCTGATGTAATTGTAGAATTTCCCCTCTTTCCATGAAATGTCACTTCACTTGAAATCGACTGAAAGGAGAAGACTGCTCAGATTTTACACTGTAATCCATGTTAATGAGTGAGCTGCTGAACATATTGAGTGACTGAGACTTCTCCAGTGAGCCGAGACTCAGACCTGTGATTTCTAAAATATGTAGAATATTGAGCCTTTTCATGGATAAAAAGAAAATCAAGGATAGAGTACCTCATGGTTTTTACAACACAACATCATGTCCTTAATTTCTAATATTCACGTCTCTCGTGCACAATATTAGTCTATTTTGAGGCCCTATGTGAAAATCTAATGCCTACACAGAAGCAAATAATGTGATTACTATGATTTAGAATTGTTTTAGCATAGTTAATTCAAAATAATCACAGCTATAAGTGATGAATAATTTGAAGGTAATATTTTAATTTTTTTAAATATTAAAGCCCTCTTAACCAAGTAACATCAATCAGAAAAAACATGCAACCATGAATTATTTAACTAATCAAGGTACAAGTACAGTCTCCAGTCTAACTCATGTGATTGTCAGTTTTTTTTCCTTCTACAAATATAACTAGACCTCATTGCAAATGAGGGTCACCCCCTCAATAGATCTCTCTAGGATAAATAAAGGAAAAATGAATAAAAAGGCGAGAAATGCAAGTCTAATTTGAGCAGTTGCAGACTGTCATTACCGACTGCTGCATTTCAAATATTTTTTATTTCTATTATTCTATAGTTTATATGTCCTTAACTAATTCTATTTCATAATTTTTTTTCTCCCTTATTTGAGTAAACAAGTGCAGAAAATAAGTTCCAATAAGGAAACCATTATTTCTTAAAAAAGAAAAAGGGGCAACACAGGTGGACATTTAAAAATGTGTGCCCAGTTTTAAGTGCACATAAGCCACTTAATATGCTCTGTAGTTAAATTGTTGTTTGTGTGCTAAATGAGAAATAAAACTGTTTTTACCTGGTTTACTTCATTGCCAGGGCCGCCATTAAATCTTTCTTGTATCCATTTTACTTCCACATGCTTGGTTACCTGTAGAAGCAATAGCTAATACTCTATACCGGTTATTTTTCCAAAGAAAATTGATAAATACACTACCAGACACAAATCCAGGGACGCAACCATCCTGTGTCAAGATATTTTAAACAATGTATGCAGTACATGTAAGACATTTTTAAATTACAGGCCTTGCAGTGACAAACTGTTCTCATACAGATGGGCTTTGACATCAGACCCAACATTACATGAGCATAACAGCCAGGATGCTGAGGCCATTTCTTACTGTATGTAAAATGAGAGATCACTGACTTGGCATTGCAGTAAAGAGCAGATTTCTGATATCGAACCAATCATTACATATCTTAACAAAGCTAAGTTCTTAAACTTAGGAGGGTTGAAACAGGTGACATACTGAAAAGAAACTTAACAGTATTCACTTGTAAAAAGAGCATCCAAAGTCCATGAATTCAGAGATGGAACATGAAAAGAATATACACGTGGTTCAGTTTTTTGTTGTTTTGTTTGAGTTACTGTGCATCCAAGAGATAGAAATGGACCCCAATGTGTTGAGCAGACTACCCTGAAAACCATTGAATTTAAATACATGTAAAAGTGCTCTCCTCTGCTGTACTAGCAGCTGGCCAGCAATGAAACTCCATTTTGGTAGAACTCACCCTGTCCATGTCGAGTTAGTTGACGTGTTATTCAACAACCTTACCAGAAACCAAAAATGCCATACAGACAGAAGAGCCAGTCAAGGTCCATAAACTGAGATTTGCTGATCCTGGGAGTAAATGTGATGAAACTGCAACTTCTCTTAAGTTGACACACATTGATGTTATAAAAAACAGACAGCAGCGCATCCTGGCACAAACATTTGTGCCAAGACCTTGTCTTATGTAAGATTAGGTGGACACAAACATAGAAAACAATAGAAATGGCGTAAAGATGCACGTCATGCAAAGCAGGCTGAGCAAACATTGCTGTCACAGGGCCCAACAAACGATTTACTGTCAGAGTATCCAAACCGTGGTTAAGAAATCCAGTATGGTTTGGCCTGAGAAAAGCAACTTCTTGAAAGGCATGTTGAGGATCCAAAAAGTTGCATTTCCTTCAAAATTCAAGAAATTTCTAATCTCATTATGCAGGTTTGCAAGATGCACGTCAAGGAAGGTTTTGTAGTGGTTAGACAGAGATAAGAAACTGATACCACTTAAGATTTAGAAGACCGAAAAGGGCAGATTTTTGTAAAAATCCCAAAATGCACAGAATAAATGGGATATTTTGAACAACCGGGTGGCTTAACAGCACAGGACTTAACTACCAATCATTTTCAAATTAACATGTTGTCCCAAAGGGAAAGGGCTGTCATAACTAATGATTAGACAGTAAATACCAACAGTCACATCCAACAGAAAAGGCTACACAAAAGCAAGAGAGAAAGAAAATATTTCTCTTGAAGTGACACTCAAGTGAAGTTGGTCTGATGAAATTCAGTAATGGTGGCTGGTCATATGTGGCCTTCACCACCAGTAGCATACTGAGACAGCCAACTTTGATATCATATATTGATATGTACTATTTTAGCACAGGTTTCCAGAGGCTTTAAGTCATTTGGAGAGATGATCATTTCTCAAACTAATGTCAAGTTGGCAACACCTTTCCATGAATGGCCATTGTTTACGATGCAACAGAGGTAGCTTTAACCTAACTATTTGGTCCGAAACAAGTTTGAAAAATGGTTAATTCAGTAATGTACAAACAAAACAGAATTGTAGGAATCAGTCCGTTTGTATGCTGAGCTGATTGATCTGAATCCAGTCCAACTGGAGATTACTTGATACCCAAGATTATGCTGAGATGAGAACTTCAAATAGTTTTATGGTTGACAAGGACTGGAGTTTTTCCTTTATAATTTGATCATGAAAAATGACTGGTTTTTGCAATATTCCCCCTTGCCTAAAACTTTTTTTTTTTTTTTTTTTTTTAATGTTATATTCTGTCAAGTTTCCATTGACAATTGCCGGGTTTAGTGAGCTAATGGTGTTGTCGTCTTACCTTGTATCCCACTTGGACCTTCTTCCTTCCAAATCGAGCTTTTAAGTCCAAACAGCAGTCAACAGTCAGACACTCTCAACTTCAGGACGTGATCAATCTTTATTCCCATTGAGTACCAGCAGGTCTACTAAGTATGGTAGGTTGCAGACAGTCAAGCTAAATCATGTTCATTAAAGAATGTCTGTTTGAACATTTATTCAGCATGTGGTCAAGAGGACTTAAAACGGTATTATTATTATTGATTTTTTTACTGCTTATTAAAACACAAATTTTGATTTAGGGTGTATTCACACAGGGAAAGTCCGCTAGTTCACTTGCTTTGGTCCAGACCAAATAGAGTTTAGATTTTTCTTGTTTGGTGTGGTCCACTTTCATATTGCCCCTTTTGTAAGTGAACCAGCATTACGAAGCAAAACCACACATGATCTGAGGTCATTCATTCATTGGACAGACATTCTGGGGTGGAGAGAAGCAGGAAGAACAAAGTAAAAACTGCGAAAAATATCATTGATATAATATGGGGTTAAAAATAATAAAAAGGCCTACAGGTGAAACTCGAAAAATTAGAATATTGTGCAAAAGTTCATTTATTTCAGTAATTCAACTTAAAAAGGTGAAAATAATATCTTATACAGACTCATTACATGCAAAGTGAGATATGTGAAGCCTTTATTTGTTATAATTGTGATTATCATGGCTTACAGTTTATAAAAACCCCAAATTCAAAATCTCAGAAAATTAGAATATTACATCAAACCATTAAAAAAAGGTTTTTAAATACAGAAATGTCGGCCCTCTAGAAAGTATAATCATGCATATGTACTAAGTACTTGGTTTGGGCCCCTTTTGCATGAATTCTTGCCTCAATGCGGTGTGGCATGGATGCTATCAGTCTGTGGCACTGTTGAGGTGTTATGGAAGCCCAGGTTGCTTTGATAGTGGCCTTCAGCTCCTCTGTATTGTTGGGTCTGGTGTGTATCATCTTCCTCTTGACAATAGTCCATAGTTTCTCTATGGAGTTCAGGTCAGGAGAGTTGTCTGGCCATTCATGCACAGTAATACCATGGTCAGTCAACCAGTTACCAGTGGCTTATGGTACTGTGGGCAGGTGCCAAGTCTAGCTGAAAATGGAAATTGTCATCACCATGAAGCTTCAACAGACAGAAGCATGAAGTGCTCTAAAATATTCTGCTAGATGGCTGTGGTGACTTTGGACTTGGTAACACAGTGGACTAACAGCAGCAGATGACATGATACCTCAAATCATCACTGATCCAAATTAAATGTTGCCTTTCATGGAAATCAAGGTCCCACAGTCTAGAGGAAGAGTGGAGGGGCACAAAATCCAAGGGGCTTGAAGACCACTGTCAAGTTTCAACAGTCAGTGATGATTTGAGGCACCATGTCATCTGATGGTGTTGGTCCACTGTGTTATCAAGTCCAAAGTCACCACAGCTGTCTACCAGGAGATTTTAGAGCACTTCATGCTTCTGTCTGTTGACAAGCTTCATGGTGATGACAATTTCCATTTCCAGCTAGACTTTGCACCTGCCCACAGTACCATAAGCCACTGGTAACTGGTTGACTGACCATGGTATTACTGTGTTGATTGGCCAGACAACTCTCCTGACCTAAACCCAATAGAGAAACTATGGAGTATGGTCAAGAGGCAGATGAGACAAACCAGACCCAACAGTACAGACGAGCTGAAGGCCTCTATCAAAGCAAACTGGGCTTCCATAACACCTCAGCAGTGCCACAGGCTGATAGCATCCATGCCACGCCGCATTTAGGCAATAATTCGTGCAAAAGGGGCCCAAACCAAGTCCTTAGTACATATGCATGATTATACTTTCTAGAAGGCCGACATTTCTGTATTTAAAAACCTTTTTTATTGATTTTATGTAATATTCTAATTTTCTGAGATTTTGAATTTGGGGTTTTCACAAGCTGTAAGCCATAATAATCACAATTATAACAAATAAAGGCTTGAAATATCTCACTTTGAATGTAATGAGTCTATATAATATATTAGTTTCACCATTTAGGTTGAATGAGTGAAATAAATGAACTTTTGCACGATATTCTAATTTTTCGAGTTTCACCTGTACATCTAGCCTATAAATAAAGAAAAACAATCGAATTATTGTTGTTTCATACGAGTAATAATATGAAGCCCTATGACAATGCCACGTTCTGTGGCTTGTAGTCTACGATGTGAAACATAATTTTTACTGTATTTTTGCTGCTGGACGTGCGGCTCGCGAGAAGAATAGGATCATGCCGACACTCAGCTGATTAAGCTGTGTATCAGCTGGGTGTCATTTTGGCGCAGTTCAGCTCCAAATTGACACAGGGATAGTATTGACGGTCCCGTACATGGGAAGCAAAATAAAAACACACACTTCTTGCGCAGCATGAACCTGTTGGCACTGTGCGGGAGATGCTCCCCTCTCCTTCATCTGATCGCTGAACACATTCAGCATTTTTACGCGTCCTCTCGATCAAATGTAATATATTGTTCTGGGCTCCCGGTCAAACCACAACCTATCGTCCTAACAATGGCGACAACAACACTTTCCCATAATGTGACGGCAATGTATTAAAAAAGAAAAGGCACAGTGCTTCCTGCATTTGGGTCAGATCGAGTCCGGACAAATTCACACCACAAACGAACTGCAGCAGAGTGCGTTTGGAAACGCACCGAGACTACTTCTTCAGCTGGGTCTCGGAGCGCTTGTTTGGTCCGCCCCCGAGTGCGATTGCTGTATTCACACCTGCCTGAAAGATGTGCACCGAAGGCAGAAGTGCACCTGAGTTTGTTTCAACCAAACTAAACACGGCATGTGTGACTACACCCTTACAGTGCCTAAGAGGAACTTTTAGTTTGATTCGGCCCCTTTGAACAATACCAGCAGTGTTTTTACACCACCAGCGCCTGCTGTCATAAAGATATGATATATTTGCTAGTGAGTGCACAGGGTGCACCATAATGAGGGTAAGTATTTATATTTGACTTATGTAAGAGTTATAATGATAATATGATGATGGAGAAGCAAAGTATATTTTGATTTAGTACTGTTTGGAAAAACAGGCTTATCCGGCCTGCCTGTCTGAGGCTGGGGGATCCAGACCCAAGCAATGGCATTAATATTAACTAAATAAAAATAGCATTATTTTTTGCCGATTGTCTTGTTTGCTGTTACAGGTTATTTATAACCATCAGAGGAAAAATTATACTGTTTTATAAACATTTAAAAGTTCCATGTAGTCACTTAAAAAGGTGCTGTAAGCGGAATGGTTCTTTTAGCTAACTTCCCGTCAGTTACTGCAGTTAGCAGTCCCCTCGCTCGTCCCTACGTCATCACATTAATGCACTGCGGTCTTCAAGCAGCGAGTTATCTAGCATCATCTCAGATCCATAAGTGTGATAACACATGATAAAAACCATCAAAACAGACATTGGGAAGGATTTTTACCTGCTCGGCCATTGTAGGCGCATACACATTCACCCATTTGTTGCTCTGGCGTGCACCGGCAGTGAGACCATGGAGTGTATATACTATATATGAGTGAGACGTACATGAAAAGCAGCTGACTGAGAGATCGGCTTTATGAAACGCGCACATTATGTAAGTGATCACTGTATGAATAAAGAGCGATTTAACACTTATATTAACATAAATAATTTGCTTACTTCACCTTTAAACATTGGATGGTCATCTGAACTCCAAAAAAAAAAAAAAAAAAAAAAAAATCAGATTTATTCAATTGACTTATTGCAAGCTCACCATCAACTTGCAACAATAAACCCAAGAGCCCGGATCAACCATTCAGCCATTTAAATATTTCTGTTGCAAAAACTATTTTTCTGTAATGTGAAAATGTAACTTCCTGTAAACAATCACGGATAATTTAGCCAAACCCAGAGTTTAGTTACTGTAAACAGAGTAAGGATAACATAAATGCTTTCCCTCTACACATACCACAGTAACTTAGGCTTTTTTGTAATTCCCACTTTATTTTAATGATTTATTCGGCACAGTACAAGGTTACCAAGGGAAGACGCAATATTTTGCAAAGACAAAGGAGAACTGGATGAATAAGCATTGCTGAATCAGTAGAGCAGCTTATCTGAATTGTGGATACAAACTCACCTAATTATATTTGTCTGCTTAATTGGCAACTGAAACAACCCTTGTGATTTAAGACAGACATGAGATGACAATCCTTCTTTGGATGGTAAATAACCTGATATTCACTTTAGACAAACACAGAAATGTCTTATTTCATTAAAAAAAGGTTTAATCCAGCACTCCATAATAATATAATCTAATCTAACCACATTGCCATCTAAAACCTAAGAAACGTTCTCACGACAAGTGTCCAGTTCAGTGTTCTACGCAATGTCAAGACTACACAATGAAAAGTAGCGAGTTATTCAAAACTAGGGTTGCAACATTCCGGGGATTTTCAAAGTTGGAAACTTTCCATGGAAATTAATGGAAATAAACGTGAATTTACTCAATTGAAGGTTGGCCCTTAAAGGCCCTGGCAACCCAAATGCACTAAATCCTTACCACTATGCTATATTTCAGTCCTGGCAAACGTTTTAGACAGTAAAAAGCTGTTTTTTCAACTAAGTTGTATAATGTTAATAAACATTTTATATCAATCAGGTTTTTTAAAAGCTTATCGAGACACCCAACTTGATATCATATATTGATATTTACAACTTTAGGCTTGGTTTACAGAGTTGTTTACAACAACCAGATTTCATTTTCACTTGGCAAATTGAACAAAGCACAATGCTTACTGCAGGGGTACTTAGGCCACGCCCCCTACATGCACTGTGCATTCCTCCATCACATGGGGGGGCATTTAACTTAATTTATTGAATGGGTGGGGTCAGACAGATGAGTTATATTTTAATCAACATTCATCTTTTTGTTGTTCAGTGAAATTATTGATCGTTCATAAAATAATCAACTTGAAAAGTTCTACTTACAAATAAATCTGTTGAAATTAAATGTTTTTTATTGTATTATTTTGCATGGATGTCTGCTTATTACAAAACATAATGTTCATATGTTTAGATTTATGTTTGAATATGAAACAGATAATTTAAATTACCACAATTTAGTTAATTCATATAATTCCCAAATTTGAATATTCCCAAAGTTCCCAAGCGAAAGTTCCCATGGAAAGTTTCCGGAAACTTTCCACCCCTTTGCAACCCTATTCAAAACTACATTGTTTGTTGTTGAATATATCAGGTATAATTATTAATCAGGTATCATAAGTACCCTGATTTTTAAACCTCATCAGCGTTGAGGGTATTATTGATGTCACAAGTAATTATCCTCTACACAAACTTTTGTGGTTGTGTAGTTGAAAAATGTAGCTCTCAAGTCCACAAACATTTGCACACACACACACACACACACGCACACACACACACACACACACACACACACACACACACACACACACACACACACATAAAAACTGGCCAACAGTTAAATTTGTCGCTGAAAATTAGCATCTATTTTCAACCTTAATAGTGGCTGAGGTGGAGAGTGTCTTTGTAAAATGTCAATGAGTTGTAGGGCTGGGCGATATGGACCAAATCTTATATCACGATATAGGTAATTTTATATCACGATATGGATATATATCACGATATAGTATTTTTCCTTAAAATTCAATGGATTACAATAACCATACTGAACTTTAATCACATTAGATTATTTTCATCTTTTGCTTGGAACTTAAATTTCCATACAAAAGAGAAACTGGTGCAAAATACCACACCAGTCTGGCTTTAGTCAGTCAGCACAAAATAAAAATGACAGCATCAACCAAAGAGCCTACATTTTCCAATGTATAGTAGCCTATATCAAAATAATGAAAGACTTGAATTTTCCTGCAGTATTCGCTCATCTTCATTTAAAAAAGCTGTCAAAATTAACTAATGAGCAAATGTCTGGTAATACTTTAACTCCAGCTTCAACACAAATAATATTTTCAAGTTTGACATGTTTTAAAGTTACATAAAACCAGCCTTGCTGGCTGTCTCCAACAATAACAGCACGGGGGTGAAGCCCCGAGTAGGCTAAAGATGTCATTATTAGCCAGCTAGCTCACGAGAGCTAACCCATGTAGTTTGCGGCTTAAAACAAGCCAACTCTGCGTCACGGCAACAGCACGCTGAAGCAGCAAGCAAGTTTCCTTTGCCCGATGACATTTTTGACCGTTAAAACCAGCTGCTCTGCCACCGTGACACAGAGTTGGTTTGTTAACTTTAGTGACGGCGCACCGAAACTAGACCATGAGCTAGACAGCTAGAGCAACAGATGAGGCTTCTTCTGTTGCGGGTAGAGAAGTTGTATTGCAGCCCAGAACTCTGCTGCAGAGCCCCCATGTGGCGCGGCGGTGTAACTGCAGTGTAAGTATAGGGACTCGGAGGGACAGCTGCCTCCCGCTCCATATATGCTCCCGCCACATGAACTTTTTTTCTCCGCGATATAAACGGTATGGCCAAATCTCTCCCGGTAGACACTTTCATATCGTCCACGATATGATATCGTCATATCGTCCACGATATGATATCGTCATATCGCCCAGCCCTAATGAGTTGAATCTTAAATTTCATCATTAACATAGCAGCAGCAGCAATCATATCAGCCAGTAGTACAAGGCATTTAGATAAGACCCAGTAATTCTAACACTGGACTGCATGGAGCTATCACATTGATTTAGATTCTATTTAGTCATTCACCAGGGTCATTTCTTTAGATATAAACAATAACTTAAAAAAATACGGGTTCAGATAAGCTCCACTACTCATATGCAACAATGATTTATTCTCATTACATTCTCCACAACAAAGATTGTGAAGTAAGCCTCCAACACTAAGGCCAATGAACCAATACAATAAGAGCACTTGTAATGTTGGAAAAAAGGTGTTGAAAGACTGTATTATCATTACCTGAATGTGAGCAGCGCTGGTTCCATCTGCTGGTACACTTTCCAGTGCTCCGTTTACAGCTGCCAGCTTATTGGTGTCCTTGGCGTTACTCCACTCTGTGCACAACGGAAAACACAATGACAACATAAGAAATCTTTTAATAATTGGCAGCAGGGGAATCTTAGCCCAGCCAAAGGATTAGCCAAGTGTTTACCTGGATTTTGTGTCTCTGCGTCCAGTATACCCCCTTCCCGATAGCTCTCCAACTCCTCAACTTTGACTTTGTTCCAGGGGATGTAGGTAACTCCCCGCTCCACATCCCAGAACTTTTTGTGTGCCGATTTTATACCTTTGTTCAAAGCCCAGGCAATCTAGACAAGAAGGATATTAGCTATAGTTATCAAGTTAACCTTCAACACAAACAATTACAAAACAACTATTACACAACTGGAAATAAAAACAACCAGTGTAAGAGATGATGTACCTTGACAGGTTTCTGGTTGACCTTGTATGATCCCTTACTGAGTTTGTTCAAGGCTGTATTGGCATCTTGTCTGTGAACCATAACAATATAAGCACAACCCCTCGGAGGAATCATCTGCACATACAGAAAGCAGAATGTTGTAGTGAAATACTTCATAACAAAGTTTTAGGATCAGTCAGGATTACAAGTATCTTTGATGTGAATTGTCCAAGCTTACATTGATGGACTCAATCTGGCCAAACTCTTCCAAAAGGGACATCACGTCCGCCTGCTGAGTTTTCTTGTCTAGTTGTCCAACCCAAAGTGTAGTGCTGCAAACTGAGAAGCACATGAGATCAGCAACTCCTTGATGGATGGATGATATTAGGTTGATTAACTTTACTGTTTGATTGTGAATGCTTGATGGAAGAGAACGGAAATGTCGTCAACACTTAAAATAAAGTTTATTGTAATGTCACTGTTACTCCACTTAGGCAAGTGTGTGTTAAAATAGCCACATTACCAGATACAACATGCGTGAGATTGTTTTACAATAAATAAATCCCGTCAGAAACGTAACAAAGGTTGACCTGAACAACTCATCGTAAAAGCAAAATCTAGATTTAAATTATAAAAATACAAACAAGACATCTCTGTGGGTTCTGGTAGCTTTAATACTATTAATTGATTATTCAAATAACACCAGCAAATTAATTGTGATGATAACTGTTCCTGTTATCTTTACAGACACAGCAATGTGATGAGAAATTATAAATAATTATTATACGTGTATGTTGAATGTAATAGTGATTGCAGCAGTCTTTAAAAAAATGTGTTTCCGTTGTTGCATCACATACCACTGAGTGTCTGGCTCTTCATGCTGGGAAGACCTTTCTGTCTGCGCTCTCTGTCCTTCTCTCTCTCCCCCCTGTCCTGAGAACGAGAGCGAGATCTCCAGCGCCGTTCTCTGGAGCGAGAACCAGAGCGGGGATGCCTGGACTTTCTCGAGCGCGAAGAGGATCTGGATCTTCTTCTCCTGGGAGATCTGACACACAAAATAGTTACCAAGTTTAATATGGTTTAATATGTCATCACCAAACAATGCAATTCCCTACAAGGAAAGTTATCCTTTTCACAATTAGCTGTGTGTAAAATGACAACATGAACACAAAGTTCTGAGAGTCCACAGCAGAAGCTGGGCGTGTCAGTGTGTTCACAGCAAATCACTGCTTGGTCTTTGCTTTCCGATGTTTAGTTAGCCCTTTAGGGTGCACTGAATAATGGAGCAGATTATCAAATTATTTATTAGTCAATTGTAACAGTAAAGCTATGGTGTGTAACTTAGGTTGCCCCCATGAGGAATTCTGAGTGATTACAATAATACTTTCTGCACATCGACATAAGGTAAGCCTTCTGTGATTGCGCACGGATTTTATTCCTTCTGCTCTACTTCCAGGTTTTTTCTTAGTAGTAGAATCAACAACTGGAACATTTCTTGGGTGCTTCTAGGGAATTTTCTGAGCTCCTGCACCAGTGTTGGGGGGGTGACACCAGTTTGTAAACGCTGCCGCACTGAGAAATATAGAGTGTTGGGTAGCTGAAAGGCTTTGTCATCCTTGTGTCAACTGGCAATGGCCTGAATGTAATCAACATGAATTTATACAAAAAACTTACGCACTATAGCATTATTGGTAGACTCAAAATAGGAGAGGGTAAGTCTAACATATGTCCCTATAACATTTTTTACTTTGACATAGAAAACAGTATTTGAAAACATCTAATTGAAAGCAAAAGCACTACATTCATCTGTCATGAGCACAGCCTCTTACCTGGAACCAGATCTGGATCTCCTGCCATAGGCTCTCTGTCTGCCCTCGCGCCTCATAGTTGAGTCTTCTCTTGAATGTCCCTGTAAGACAATGACAACATGACAATGTTATTTTTCCGACTAATGAGCACAGTGTTACAAGCTCTGATTTAAAGAGTTCACATCCTGAGGCTGAAATTAAAATTAAACCGGAAACACCTTAGCCAGTTGAGGTAGCCATTGTATTCAATTGAACAAAGAAAACTAACTTATATAAAAATAAAAATATATAAAAAAGCTGACAATCACAGGCAAATGCACTGGAACTTCCGCTGAAAGTCTTTCAGACAGGTTAAACTACATTTGGTTGAAGATTTACCTGTGCTTGTGAATAAGCCTCATTTATTGAACGGAATCCATCTGGCATCATATGATGGTCACCATGAGTCGTTTCTCCACCGTGCTGAGTGATGACAAAGAGACAGACGGTCACCCTACCAACTGAGCTAAGGGCGCCCCCAAAACACAACATTTTTAAGCATTCCCCATTTTTAGCTCGACATCTCATAGGACAAAGTAGGAAAATAACCTTTGCCTTATTTGCTCCAAACAAAGTGGAGACAACATGCACTACATTATGCAATATTGAAAGTTAGTCGGGTTATTGTGTAATGCGGTTATAAGTGGATACCTCTACACCGCCAGTCCGTCCCATCATATGTGGATGAACATTCTCTGCGTTGGGAATCTGACCAGGAAACTGGTTAAAAATATTTTCAGGAATGCCGCTGTCATGACAAAATGTACACACATATTGAGTCTGGGTTTTCACTGCACTTTCATTCAAAGCATACACAAAAGTGTCATATATTTTTAGCATCATATACATTTTATGAAACTCACTGTAACTTGGCACTGCCTTCTTTAGCCGTTGGATCTTCAGGTTCATCGTCATAATCAAATCGGTCAAGCAGTTTCTGGAAGAGAAAAAATCAGTTTAGTAAATGAGAAGAGTATTTTGTATTTGATCACATCAGGTATTGTTGTGACAGTGGGATTTGCTATTACCTCAGCTAAAGAGCTTTTCTTTTCCGTATGTGCCCCGTACGGGTCAAGGTGAGGCTCTGACACCTGAGGTGGATTTGGTACATTGTTTGAGATGGCGGCCGACTGAGTCTTCTCTGCCTGTTGGAAGTTTTGGAGCATTCTCTGCAGCTAGAGGAGGGAGTGGGAGAAGTCATTCAGACTTTAAACAATAATTGACCTGCCATGATTCAATGTAGCAAGAAAACAACTCAAATCGTATGTCTTACCTCCTGACCATGTGGGGACTGAAACAGTTGTGCCACAGCGGCTAAGGCATCGGGAGTGGGTAGCTGGGGCACAGCAGGCACAACTGAGGCACTATTGACAAGAGGCTGTATCTCGTGTTGTGGGACACTGGGAACTTATCAGATATAAGGAACAGTTTAGTGTCTTTGCATGATATATCATTGCATTCTGTTATGAAAAAAGTGGACACACTCAAGTGCAGCGTTTCAAAACCCTGAAACATTTCCCAAGCAGGTACAAGTTTATAATGATCTCTACCTTCCATTGGAGGGGCGGTTACAATGGCTCCATTGGCCATATCCATCAGAGGCTGAATGATGTCCATGTCAAACACACCATTCTTCTGCCACAGATTCAGGACGCGCAGAATTTTGCTCTGATTCAGAAAAAAGAAAAAACCCTCATTACGATATTTCTTATTATCATTTATTTTGATAATATAATGTTAAAAAGCACAATCATAGGGTACCTTATCATCCTCTGGGCAGTGGTAAAGGTTTTGAAAGGTTTCTGTGAAGTTCTTCAGGAATCTGGCCGCAAACACATCCTTTTCAATACCAAACTGGTGCCGTGATTGTCGAAGAATGGAATCAACCACATACAAACCAGGAACTTTTAAGTCTGGCTTGCACTACCAAAAAGAAAGGAAAAAAAAGAAAAGATAAACACAATTCCAGTTATTCACATGACAAATTGCATTTGTAAAGTGCACTTTGATCTCACATTTTTAATGTAAAAGGAAGAGGACAAATATTACATACCTTTTTGATAAACTTTTCAACAATCTGGACAACATGTTTGTAAAGCTAAAAAGAGACAAATTAACATCAGTAACAGAATACTAGATAATACTATTAATGCAATATCCATAGTTGCAGGAACAGCAACAGATGGTGATTTAAAAATTCATAAAAATATAAATTACCAACATAACCGACAAATCACACTAATAAGCATCACATTGTGTTGCATGATGAAAGATAGCAGTACAGAAGACATGAAGACAAATGGAGACAATTCTAAATATTCTATTATCTACTGCATATTACAAAAAACTATAAAGGTTCAAAAGTCACAATGGCTGGGGTATAACTAAAGTTTTTATTTTCTAAAACGACTAAATCAAAAAGTCTAGGAGATCCTCGCTTACATTAGCCGCTCCTTAATATGATTATAAATTGATGAAGAATGCATGTTACCTTTATAGCTTTGATGGCCGATTTTGTTACAGACATCATTTTTGCGCGAGATATTGGAGGCTTCATCTCTATCATGGAGAACAACTGGTCGGTAAAAAAGGAAATAGAAAAAAGAGTTGGAGGTCATTAAAAAATTGGAAAATTACAGGTATACAATAACATCGTTCGTCAATAGAATAGTCAGCAACAGCAAACTATCTCTGGAGTATAATTTAGAGAATAAATGGCTCAAACAAGATTTCAACGCAAGATGTGTAGTTTTATCATGAACCTACATTGTCGATGTTCTGTTCTGGTTGAATTCTGTATGAAGTATGTTTCTATGAAAGCAATGATGCACTGTACCCAAGCAAAATCTACCCATAGGGAAAATAAAGTTGAACCTATACTACATACAAGTACCTACTTAACACGGGAAAATAAAGGTTGCTCCTATTCTCACAATGGAATGGAATTTCAATTTGATAAGATTGCTGGTCTTTACTGCTAATCTCAAACTTTCCGGCATTTGAATGATACAGGAGTGGGAATAAAATAGAAATCATATGTATTGCCACTGTTGATTAGATCGTGACCACTGGAGATGCATCGATCCACCATTTTTCATTTGCGATCAGATTTCTGATATCTGGGTTTGGATATGGGCCAATACCTGTACTGTCCGATTTCAAAATTATTACAAATGTTATGTTGGTGCTAATATTATGTGTACAGTTATAAAGGCTTAAGCAACCCAGATATCCATTCTTATTTAAAAGAGCAAAATATATAAAAAAATGAAAAAAGACGTATTCAAACCCAATTATTTAATCTGATTGAAACAATTTCAATACAGAAGTTCATCAGAACTTTAACTCCTTCTAAAAGTTTTGAAAGTTTAAAGAAAAATGTTCCAATGAAGCAAGAAAGTGTCAAGAAATAAGTATCCACAAAACAAAAAGCCCTATAACATAAGCTGCTGGCTGCTTCCCAAATCTGAACTTGATAAATTGAGTAGGGCAACAACTCTTAAACAAAAGCATGACAAAATGAAACAAAATCAGATCATTTAAAAAATGGCAATGGAATTTGGATCGGATACATGGATTTGTTGGGTGAGTCCGATATCCAATGAGTCCCGAGTGGATTGGAGCTATATCAGATCCATTCCAATATTGAATCGGATAGGTCCCTCCAGTAATCTTGGGTTGAAAGGAAGTTCTATATATTAATTCTTGCATTTGGTTTTGTCTTTGAAAGCATCACAATACATACAGAAAGCAGCAAACTGGTTAAAACAGCCTAATTTGCATGCACAATGACCCACCATTACATACACTCATTCATAATAACACGGTAAAGCTAGATGAGAGTCCAGAGTTCAGGATCAAATTGAGAAAATCAAAATAAATCTTTTTGGATCAAGTAATTCAATCTTGATTTTAATCAGGACAAATACGTTGCTCAAAACGTTCCAGTAGGACTTGGATAGATGAAAATCACCCTGATCCCAGCTGCAGATTTATTCGGGATATTTTTTATTATACAACTTTCACATAGGTCAAATTATACATTTGTATGATGTTGCATGTATTTCTATTTTGCGCTTGATGTGTTAATTATTAGCGATAAAGCTAAACGTTAAGCCTTTCAAAACCCAACGTCAAAAACAATTACTAAGTATTTGTAATTAAGATGGATCACATGATCCAGCCTGGACTTGAAAAAAAAGGGGATTTCCAAATCCGGATAATTCTGATCCAGATGCAACTTTTTAAACAACTGGGACCACCAGGTGTCAACAAAACAATACCTTACATTCGGCAAACGTACTTAATAACCCATGTTGGTCTGATGTTCTATGACTATATTCAACTTAATTTCTTCAAAACAATCAACAACTGATCAGTGTGTCGCTGGCAGGTCGCTGTGCTAACGTTACCTGGTGGTGACAAATGTAACGTTGTTACCGACCGTTTTCATTATAAAACTGATAGCAGGACACACAACTAATTGCACAGCAGTTGGGTATAAATGTACAGACACTATTCAAATCTTGAACAACTTTATTATTTTGTTATCAGTGGTTTGAGTAAACAATTAGTCACACTGAAATGACAGGCCTTGAAAGACACAAGCGCTGAGTTTGGTTTAAGCTAGTGGCTACCAAACAGAGTCACGTTTTAAACGTCTGCATTCAACAGAATAAACGTTTCGACCAAAAAATAATCAAGTCATCTGTTGTAGTTGACTTAATTCAAATGAGCTTAATCAAACAAATTAACTTCTGTTAACTCACACCGACTTAGTAACCGATAACGTTAGCCTTCGGATTCAACGTTAGCTCTTTGGACCAAGGTAAAACACAAGCAAACTTTACCTCCATGTTGAACGCGTTCACAGCATCCATGGTTCGTTATATTTGAACCTGGTCGATGAAAGAGTCCACTCTACCCAATCATAAACATATAGCTAACAACATAACCAGCGAAGTTGAAATGCTCTATTTTATTCCTGATATATCACATTGCTAGCCAAACCTCTGCTATGCTAAGAATTGCTACTGACTGCTTCGCGGTACCACCCCGTGCGCGTCACACACAGCGTCTGACGTCACATGGTAATGCTGCCTTCAGGTTTATCGGATATAGCAATTAGTTTTAACTTCACACGAACGTAGTGCAGTTTAAAGTCCATAAAGCATAAATAAATACCACTATCTATGATAAATAGCCATGATAAATACAGGTAGGAGCAGATGTGTGTTCAATGAAAACGTGGAACGTCTTACAATGGCGTGTGAGAGGTATGAGGTAGAAAGTAGATTCACTTTAATAAAAATCCCCAGAATAATTCAAATGCAGCTGAATTGAATTGATATTCTAAAAAGAGCTCATTAAACCTGCAGTGTGTAGAATTTTGGGTTTTATTTCCAAGCAGATTTTGTAGAAAGTAATTATAATATCCATAAGTAAATTTAATTTAGTGCATAATAGCTGACAAAAATGTTTTGAATTATTTTTTTTCCCCTTAGAAAGGGTCTCATATATGTCCATATTTCTGCATATTTTGGACCAAGGCCTTGCGCCGCCATCTTGAAAGTGTCATAGTTTGAATGTCATCTGGTGCATTGTTTAAAATTTAGAATTGTTCTTGTCCTTGAAGGCCACTGTAGCTTCTGTTATTATTCTAAAGGGTTGGGGTTACCCAGGGAGCGTTGCATTCTAGAACTTTCTTGATGATGTCATATTACACACTGCACCTTTAAGTGCCACCAAATATGATTTCAGTCAAACATTATAGAAAGATGGGCTAATTGCTTGCAGAGTTAGTCAGTTTAAATGCAGAACCGATTTGAGACCATATTTTGAGACACATCAAGAACTACGCTCCATTCCAGTTGGTGGCGGTAATGCCCCATTTCGTTGTTTGAGAACCTCCAATATTTAACCTAAAAAGAAGTTGCAGTTTCCGTATCCCGTTTACACATCGGTTTGGTTTGGTACGGTACCCAATTATTTTGTTTCCACAGTCAAAGTTGGAAAGGGTACCACAATAAATAACCTAGTAAGAGTTTAGAACTTTCTTTTAGGAAAGAAAATGTCGGGCCGCAAAGGTACGACATGGGAGAATCGGGAGGTGGAAACATTCCTCTGCCTCTTTGGAGAGGAAGAGGTGCAAAGGGAGCTGGCTGGATCTGTTAGGAATGAGAGGATTTTTCAGCTAGTCTCTCAGAGAATGGCGGCTGCGGGATATTTGAAATCCACTGAGCAGTGTCGCCTAAAGAGTAAGAAGCTCCGCAGCGAATACAGGAAAATAAAGGCCCACGACAATAGCGAGGACGGCTACAGAAAGGCGTGGAAGTGGTTCGACATGATGGACGCGATCTATGGACACAGGCCACCAATAAAGGGAATACCAGAGGACCGTGAGACCAGCACGGCAACCTCCTCTCTGCAGGAAACCGTGGAGACTATCGGTATGTGTGTGTGGTCATAACTTAGTGAAGAGTAACACCGCTCCTCTCTCCTATTGGTCTAAGCTCTCCGGTCAACTATCTTCTTCTTCCTTCGTTTAATGTTCTCGCTCTCTACCCAAGAACTGTCAGCTGCCTCAACAGCGCCCACTGGCTGGAAAAACACAACTATTCACTAAACACTTAATTCTGTAACTAACCAACACAAGATTAAATAAACGTTACATATATGTTATGATGTATTCCTACACCTGTTAAATTTGATAAGTTATTACATTTTAATTGAATCTTCAACAAATACAACAGGCCTTTACCCCTGTCGACCTTTGAAATTTAGATTTCCGAGCAGCATTTGAACGCAACTTGTCTGTGTGCTGGTGCTACTACTAGCCCTGGTGCTAGCTCGTGCCCGGGCCGTACGACCATTTCCACTGCCAAACTGGTGCTATTCGAGTACTTGACGTCGTTTCACTTTTCAACGGGATCTTAAACGGACTCCAAGCGGGCCATCTCGGGGGCATTTTAGGCGAGCCTTCACAATGAACGAAAGAGTACCGGTATTTTGGACTATGAGTGAAACTAGGGCCCTGTTAAATGTATGGTCTGACGATAATGTGCAGCAACAACTGGAGAGCGTTCATAAGAACGAAAAGATTATTAAGTACATGGTAGATGAGTTGGCAAAGTTAGGTATCATGCGCACAACCACCCAAGTAAGAGATAAACTAAAAAAGATGAGGCATTTGCATAAGACTAAAGGGCGAACTAATTTCCCTTATTTTGACGAAATGGACAGTGTCCTCAGACGACGACGAGAATCACCAGAGGGTCAACAGGAGACCAGTGAATCCCCTGAATGCATTAAAACAACTTTGCCCCAGGCCCCCCAGCCAATAGGTAAACCTTTGGACACTGACTTGTTTGGTCAGGAAAAAACGTGTGCTCTGAGACTGTAAATGCATAATTGTAAAACACTGAGCGCCACCATGCTTCATCATGCACCTTAAATCTGTTGAGCAAGAAGGATAGATGTACACTTTCATAAAATGAATCTGTTGCACCGGAGTTTTTATTTGTTTAACAAAATGCATTTGTATTCTTATCAAACAGAGAAACCAAAGACAACAGAGAGCAGCATGCCATCTCCAATCAGAAGGGTCGCACAGCATCCTGTATTTCGTAGTAGGATCAGACCTGGTAAGTTCAAACCCTAGTGTTGCCTACACTTTATGCGGCAGCGAAGCACCTCTTGTTTATGACAAAGCTGATAATTGCTAAAAAATGCTATTTTTGTTTTGAGATTTGCTGCAATACTATATAAAGTCAAATAGGCACACCATTTCCTGAACCCCTTGAAGGTGGGGTCTTTCTGGAGAATGCTTGTTGTCAATGTCATTGAAAAGAAATCCTGTGCTAATACACACCCTAGGCTCTGTAAACAGGTATAAACAACTGGCCCCACAGCCTAGGCTGTGAATTAACTCTGGATTTTTTTTCAGCGCCCACAGAACCGACGGGTAGCGGGGTCATGAGAAAATATGAACTGATTTTGACTAGAATTGAATTTGACAAAAGCTTTCTCTAGAAACACTTTCTCCACCTTATTAATACAACTATATTGGTTGGCCTTTTTTTATAAAGAGGTTAATTCAGTATCTGCATCAGGTTCACAGTTTTGACCATTCATATTATTCTCTGATCAAATTAATTGGGAACCTTATTTTATCAAATCAAATGGCAGCTGAATTGATGCAGATGTTTGACGGTTGCTCTGTCCTTGCAGAGAGTCTCAAACGGAGGCCTGACAATGACACGACTAAGGAGTTTCTCAGCGCTATGTCCGAGTGCCACATGCAGTGGCTGGAGAAGGAGACGGAGCAGAGGAGGGGAGAGTGGGAGCACGAGGCCGAGCTGAGGAGAGAGGAGATGAAGCAGGAGATGACCTTACGCCGAGAAGAAGCAGAACGAGAAGAGAAGCTCAGACGTGAGGAGATGGAGGCTCGAAGCAAAGACACTGCACAGCTCACCTCTTGCCTAATGCAAATTGCAAAGATCATTGCAAAGGACCCCGCTACTTCGTAAGGACATAAGCCGTTAGGGTGTTTTATGAATGGCACATTTTTGATAGCCATGGATGTACAGTATTTTTTTTTTTACTTTGTAACTACAAACACATCATAATCCTGCTACAGAAGAGTAGCAATGGACTGATGTTTTATGTTTAATGTTGTGGAAACTGAAATATCTGTTTGTTTAGTGCAGATGATAGTTGGTAACCTAATAAAAAAATACAACATTCTGATTCTCAGTAGTCTTTGTTGCTTTAAAGCAAGACATCAACATGTGACGGAGTACATGCAGTCATGACATTTATACAAATATTTTTACTTTCAACAAAAGAAAAGAGCATCACATTTCTATTTTATGTTATAGTTTTTATGTAAAGGTGGCGATTAAAAGCTTAATATAAGCTTTAATAGTCCACAGCTGTAGTGGAAAAAATAAATGTTTATTAAAATGTTATTTAAATAAGAAAAAGAAAAATCACATAGGCTACTCAAGGTTTCTTGCATTCAATACGTTTAGCAGCTAACTACAAACCAACACACATATATGTTATGATGTATTCTTACACTTGTTAAATTTGATAAGTTATTAAATATTAATTGAATCTTCAACAAATACAGTAGACCTTCCTGTCGACCTTTGAAATTTAGATTTCCGAGCAGCATTTGAACGCAACTTGTCTATGTGCTGGTGCTACTAGCCCGAGTAACCCCTGACTGCAGATCGTGGAGGAGCTCACATTTTCCCTAAATGTGGGCTGTGTGGGTGTCACTACACGATCTGAGGAGCCTGCACGATATGAGGACCGCATGCGCAGAACGGCCGCCATCTTGGAAAGGCCGCAGTCGCCTAGGCAACGCACGTCGGCGTCCTCACCCCCGGCCCTCCTAAAGTTCCCCGTGAGCACACACACAAAGTCCGTGGGTCAGCGGCCCCGTAACTAAATTTAATTCCAACACGTAATCAGTATCATGATTAATTGTTCTATCTTCATAACAAACTACATTTCATGAAAATCGGTTCAGAATTGAGCGAGTTACAGTCTGTTTTTAGTGCAGTCTGTGGCTCTCCAAAACACTTTGGGCTAAGCGGGCTGTCAAAGATGGTGGCCATTTTGCGCACGCGCACCTCATATCGTGCAGGCTCCTCACTTCGTGTAGTGACAGGCTGGTCTAAACCGTCTAAACGTTTAAGCAGAAAGCGGGAGAACGTATTTCCGTCTGAGTCCATAATGCTGTGCGCTTTTCTGCCAAGAGGTAAGTTGCCGCTCTCTGTTCGTGTACATTATAAACTGGATAGACAAACAAGTTGATCATTAAAATATTCATGCAAGTAACATGCATAGGTCTCATGTTTATGTCATGAGGTCGTTTGAATAATAGCATTTAGGCAGTGTTTTTCAGCTTTTTTGAACCCTTTCGTGCATGGCGTCCACATATGACGACAATTAAATAAACTCCAATATGCTGGGCTTATCGTGGTAATATTCTCTAAACCACATTGGTAAAATATGTTTCGTGAAACATTGAAACCTGATTTAAATTTGGCTTTTCCCCTCCAGATACACATTTGTATATTTTATCTACATCCTACCACAGCTCGCACACTGCACCACGACATTGCACCACATAACACACACATTACAAAACCAACAGTTCTTTTAAGAACTCCTCTCTGTAGGGGGCGCCCTTAGCTCAGTTGGTAGGGCGTCCCCCCATGGGCCTCGGCCAGCAGCGGACCTGGGTTCGATTCTAGCCCGCTGTCGTTCTCTGCATGTCACTCCCCTCTCTGCCCCTTTTCAACTCTGTCTCTTCACTATCAGTAAAGCATAAAAATATCTTAAAAAAAAAAAAAAAAAAAAATCCTGTCTGACTGTCTGTGTCCTGATTTTCTCTGGTCAGGTAGGTTCACTGCAATGCTTAAAACAAATCATATTTCATATCCAGGTTTATAAAAACAGTAACTAATGTGCTATATTTGTGTGTGTTTCTACCCTAGAGTATGTCTGAAAGAAATAAAGAAGGTAATCAATAAATCATTCGCTTGAATTAGAGTATGATAAGGCATAATAACAGGATTCCAATATCAACTTTTAATGCATGGCATTACTCTTTGCATAGTGCATTACATTTTGAAATTGGAATTCTGCATTGACAATGATCAAAATAAATGTAATGAAATACATTCCTTTATTCATTATTTGTGTCCATTTGTTACCCACAGCTACTTTGATTGACCTTGTGTTGCCTTCGTACATGTGCGTGCGTGTGTGTATGTGCGTGACAGGTGTCCCACTGCGGTCCCCCCCGCTACATGGAGCCCCACATCCTGGGCTGGAGGCCTCTCATGCTCTCCATGGTCAAGCTCAGGCTGATTTACTTCCTCTTCCTGAGGCCATCCCTGATGACGTCAATGTGGTAAAAGAGGTAAAAGAAATTTCAGTGTCAATTTCAGACGGTAAAAGTTATGTTTTAGCAGGGGTTTAAGTGATGCTGTGCCTTTTTAATGTTTATTCTTTTCCCCTCTGATATATAGAGACACATTAGTATACTTTTGGATGGTGATACACCAAACATAAATAACATCACCAACAGTGACCTGTTCCACTGTCCCTTCTGTAAATACGTGGGTGCAAAATATAAGGTTGACTACCATGTACAAGGCCATTCGTCAGTGAAACACAAAGGTGCTTATCTAAAATATTACACAAATGAATTACTTTGTATTTTTTCTCAAGTATGAATCTTACTCCCTTAATTCCTCTCTTACAGAGTTCACAATAATCAAGTGCGGATTAAGTTGTCGGACGGCAACACATTTTCATTGTTGCTATTGTGCAGCAACACTTAGAAATCGATTGCAATTGGTAAGACACCTACAAATACACCAGGAGGAGGTGCAAGCTGCAGCCCCTGCACAGCTCCATGTGGCCCCCACCCAGCTCCCTGTGGCCCCCCCTCAGCACCCATTGACTCCTGCAGAATGTTCCACGGACACTAAAGCATCAAGTGAGCAAAATAAATTCTGTTGTCCTCATTGCAAGTTGATTTTAAACAAAATAAACTTCAAAACACACTGCAGGAGAAAACACACCAACCTCTTTGAGACGTTAACGAAGGACAGATTTTTTTAAATCAGGCCCCCCAGCCAATAGGTAAACCTTTGGACACTGGCTTGTTTGGTCAGAAAAAAACGTGTGCTCTGAGACTGTAAATGCATAATTGTAAAACATTGAGCGCCACCATGCTTCATCATGCACCTTAAATCTGTTGAGCAAGAAGGATAGATGTACACTTTCATAAAAATGAATCTGTAGCACCGGAGTTTTTATTTGTTTAACAAAATGCATTTGTATTCTTATCAAACAGAGAAACCAAAGACAACAGAGAGCAGCGTGCCATCTCCAATCAGAAGGGTCGGACAGCATCCTGTATTTCGTAGTAGGATCAGACCTGGTAAGTTCAAACCTTAGTGTTGCCTACACTTTATGTGGCAGCGGAGCGCCTCTTGTTTATGACAAAGCTGATAATTGCTATAAAATGCATTTTTTTTGTTTTGTGATTTGCTGCAATACTATATAATAAAGTCAAATAGGCACACCATTTCCTGAACCCCTTGAAGGTGGAGTCTTTCTGGAGAATGCTTGTTGGCAACATGATTGAAAAGAAATCCTGTGCTAATACACACCCTAGGCTCTGTAAACGGGTATAAACAACTGGGCCCACAGCCTAGGCTGTGAATTAACTCTGGATTTTTTTCAGCGCCCACAGAACCGACAGGTAGTGGGGTTGTGAGAAAATATGAACTGATTTTGACTAGAAGTGAATTTGACAAAAGCTTTCTCTAGAAACACTTTCTCCACCTTATTAATACAACTATATTGGTTGGCCTTTTTTTATAAAGAGGTTAATTCAGTATCTGCATCAGGTTCACAGTTTCATATTATTCTCTTTTGAGAATAATAATAATGGGTGTTGCAGTTCTGGTACACACAAAAAACCATGCAAATTAGATGGGGCATTAGTTTACGAGCGGAGATCGCCGAAGCACAGGCGGAGGGAGCGAAGATGCCCGAAGCACACACACTCAAGTGTTGACAGGACGTGCTGGATCGCCAAAATAAGAGAAAGAGCTTCCCGAAAATCTACATAGTTTTTTGTGATGTGATTCGTGTCAGGTTGCTCTATAGCAGTGTAAAACAAGAAATTAAGACCAGAAAAGTAGTATAATAGGTCCTCTTTAAGCTTCAAAGATGGACAAGTGCTAGCTCTTTGTTTGTGACTAGTAATGTCCCCACCTTTCATGCTGTGTTGAGGAATTTAATGTACACATGTATTTGTCGACTTCTAGAGTCAAAAAACAAACTAATAATTGCACTCACTGACACTAAACAGAGTGATACAAGGTTCTCCTCTGGGTTGTGGAAACATTGGAATCGATGCTTGTATGTATTTTAATTTGTGTTGACTTGTATTTGTATTGTCTTTTTATATGGAACTTTGAGTCCGGAATAAAGTATTAATTCATTCATTCTCTGATCGAATTAATTGTGAACCTTATTTTATCAAATCGAATGTGGAAACTGAAATATCTGTTTCTTTAGTGCAGATGATAGTTGGTAACCTAATAAAAAATTACAACATTCTGATTCTCAGTAGTCTTTGTTGCTTTAAAGCAAGACATCAACATGTGACGGAGTACATGCAGTCATGACATTTATACAAATATTTTTACTTTCAACAAAAGAAAAGAGCATCACATTTCTATTTTATGTTATAGTTTTTATGTAAAGGTGGCGATTAAAAGCTTAATATAAGCTTTAATAGTCCACAGCTGTAGTGGAAAAAATAAATGTTTATTAAAATGTTATTTAAATAAGAAAAAGAAAAATCACATAGGCTACTCAAGGTTTCTTTCATTCAATACTTTTAGCAGCTCACTACAAACCAACACTTATGCAATAAACGTTACATATATGTTATGATGTATTCCTACGCCTGTTAAATTTGATAAGTTATTAAATATTAATTGAATCTTCAACAAATACAGTAGGCCTTTACCCCTGTCGACCTTTGAAATTTAGATTTCCGAGCAGCAGGTTTACCCAGCCAATAGGTAAACCTTTGGACTCTGGCTTGTTTGGTCAGAAAAAAACGTGTGCTCTGAGGCTGTAAATGCATAATTGTAAAACACTGAGCGCCACCATGCTTCATCATGCACCTTAAATCTGTTGAGCAAGAAGGATAGATGTACACTTTCATAAAATGAATCTGTAGCACCGGAGTTTTTATTTGTTTAACAAAATGCATTTGTATTCTTATCAAACAGAGAAACCAAAGACAACAGAGAGCAGCATGCCATCTCCAATCAGAAGGGTCGGACAGCATCCTGTATTTCGTAGTAGGATCAGACCTGGTAAGTTCAAACCCTAGTGTTGCCTACACTTTATGTGGCAGCGGAGCACCTCTTATTTATGACAAAGCTGATAATTGCTATAAAATGCTTTTTTTGTTTTGTGATTTGCTGCAATACTATATAATAAAGTCAAATAGGCACACCATTTCCTGAACCCCTTGAAGGTGGGGTCTTTCTGGAGAATGCTTGTTGTCATTATCATTGAAAATAAATCCTGTGCAAATACACACCCTAGGCTCTGTAAACGGGTATAAACAACTGGCCCCACAGCCTAGGCTGTGAATTAACTCTGGATTTTTTTTCAGCGCCCACAGAACCGACGGGTAGCGGGGTCATGAGAAAATATGAACTGATTTTGACTAGAAGTGAATTTGACAAAAGTTTGGCCTTTTTTTTAATAAAGAGATTAATGCAGTATTTGCATCAGGTTCACAGTTTTGACCATTCATATTATTCTCTGATCAAATTAATTGGGAACCTTATTTTATCAAATCAAATGGCAGCTGAATTGATGCAGATGTTTGACGGTTGCTCTGTCCTTGCAGAGAGTCTCAAACGGAGGCCTGACAATGACACGACTAAGGAGTTTCTCAGCGCTATGTCCGAGTGCCACATGCAGTGGCTGGAGAAGGAGACGGAGCAGAGGAGGGGAGAGTGGGAGCACGAGGCCGAGCTGAGGAGAGAGGAGATGAAGCAGGAGATGACCTTACGCCTAGAAGAAGCAGAACGAGAAGAGAAGCTCAGACGTGAGGAGATGGAGGCTCGAAGCAAAGACACTGCACAGCTCACCTCTTGCCTAATGCAAATTGCAAAGATCATTGCAAAGGACCCTGCTACTTCGTAAGGACATAAGCCATTAGGGTGTTTTATGAATGGCACATTTTTTATAGCCATGGATGTACAGTTTTTTTTTTTTAATTTGTAACTACAAACACATCATAATCCTGCTACAGAAGAGTAGCAATGGACTGATGTTTTGTGTTTAATGTTGTGGAAACTGAAATATCTGTTTGTTTAGTGCAGATGATAGTTGGTAACCTAATAAAAAAATACAACATTCTGATTCTCAGTAGTCTTTGTTGCTTTAAAGCAAGATTCATTATCAGTGGTACACATGTGATGGAGAACATGGAGTTTGTCATCAGGTATTACAGTACTTTCCCTGTAGACAACACAGGGTGGCCATGTTCACTCAAGGCATTGTTTGACCTTTGCTTCACAAGGTCACCTCAAACATCTTCCACCTGTACCTGTCTTAAAAATGTATCACGAAATTAGAAAACACATAATTATGCATGATTAAGGGGACGCCCTTAGCTCAGTTGGTAGGGCGTCCCCCCCGGGCTTGGCCCAGCAGCAGACCCGGGTTCGATTCCCGCCCACTGTCGTTCTCTGCATGTCATGTCACTCCCCTCTCTGCCCCATTTCACCTCTATCTCTTATCAGTGTCAATAAAGCATAAAAATGCCAAAAAAAATCTTTAAAAAAAATTATACATGATTATAACAGGTCATCTCTAGCTATCACATTTCTATTTTATGTTATCGTTTTTATGTAAGAGTGTCGATGAACATTGTATTCTTGTTCATTTTATAAATGAGTATTCAATGCACAACCCACAGCTTCAAACATTGTTTTGGTTTGTATATCACACAGATATTGTCCTAAGTGACAGTTTGTAAGTCATACTAGTCTTACATGAGTCTTATGATTCTGTATCAAATGTATAATTTTGCATCGTCACACATTACTTTTTGCAACAGCTTTTATTTTTAAACTTTTCATAAAAAAAAGTACACATTTTTTAAGCCAGAAGAACAGTAGCTCTTTCTGTCAGAATTATACATAGTAAACTGTTATTCATCAATTCTAATTTACTCAATTGACCAACAAAGTGGCATCCGCCGTAGTTACTTGAATTTGAACAAAATATACAAAAAAAATTGTCTTCAAATTGGCTCATATATAAAACACATTCACAAAACTCAGTAACGACAGACTGTAACAAAAAGTGATGAGATTATATTTGGCATCATTCTTTAAAAACAGTTGTGTTATAAACGAGTCTGTTTCACTACTCATTTGCGGTTCCGTTAACAATTGGCTCATCGTGAACGATCCATTCTGGCAGAAATGTATCCTCGTTTTTCTCACAGAGATTATGAAGCACACAGCACGTCTCCACCATGTCCTTGACAATCTCCACGGTGCAGTCGTTACGCTTGTTCAGGCACCTCCACCTGCCCTTCAACCTCTCAAAGGCATACTGTGCTACACTGTGCGCTTGCCCGATCTGAGTATTGAACAGCTCTTGTTCTGGAGTCAGCCAGCTTGTGTTGGTGTACGGTTTGAGGAGCCAGTTGTCAGAAGGACACCCTGCATCACCGAGAATGAAGAGGCCCCCATCACTTCCACAGAGGTTTTGCATCCTGATGGGGAAATCCTCGCATGCCCAAGACTCTGTAAGTGCGCTGGAATCCGTCACCCACGTTGGGGACGTCATGTTTAAGTCCCAGAACATGCCTTTGCCATCCGATACGGCTTGTAATACGATAGCAAGATAACTGTCTCTGCTAGGTTGCTCAGAATAGTAGTGTGGTGGTCTGATGATGGGAATGCGCATACCGTGCACTACACCAATGCACTGAGGAATCCCATATGTGTGGTAGAAAAAGTCTGCCATTCTGACAAGCTCACAGTCGTTTGGGGCCTCAACGAGCTGCGGTTTGAGAACTTGAATGACTGCCGTGCAGAAGTCATGCAAACAGTGGCATACAGACGCCGCCCCCACAGCGAAGAGGTTTCCCAATGTTTTGTAGTCACAGTGGTGTTGAGCCAGTTTATAGATAGGCAGAGCCACTCTCTTTTGAAGGGGGATGCACAGGCGAAAAAGGGTGTCCTGCCTCTTCAACTGTGGCTCCAGTGCTGTGCAGATGTAGTTGAAAGTCTTTCTTGATACACTGAAATGCCTCAGCCACTCTTCATCTGTGAAGGCAGCCGCCGTGGTCTCCCACCAGTTGCTGGACCGAGGGTAGAACCACACTTTGGCTCTGCGTTGCAAGCGACCGCTCAAGAAGCGATGTGTTGCCTGGTAGGAATTGAAAACAAGCAAAGAAATAGCACAGGAAATTACAAAGAATACACACACCTTGAGCAGCTTATAGTGTCATTATATATGGGGATGGATGATAATAGAAAATGAACAGTCTGGTTGATGTCTTATAATCAAAGTAATAACAGAAATCAAGCTAGCAAGTCATTTTTAATAATGACGAATTCACGCGCAAAATAAGGCTCTTACCCATGATACATGTGTTTGATAAGGTGGTAAACACATGACCATCCATGACGTTAATCATGGATGTCCAATGCAATTGTCTTGCAAATTATAGAGATGTACTTAGTGGGCAGTCACAAACAAAGTTATGGAAGTATTTTCAAGTAAAACAAATCGTAGTCATGTGTGTGTGCTCATACCGCTTTCATCCATTTGTCATGAGCACGAAAGCGATGCAGTTGATTCTGTTTGCAGACTTTGTCCCTCATCTTCCATGTTTGGTGGAGTTTCTTCATACGCAGACGCCGAGCTCTCCTCAGCTTCAGGCGGCGCTCCTTTTGTCGAGTCTCGGTTTGTCTGTCCTGTAACTGTCTGGCTCTCCACCATGCAATAACCGAGACAAACAACCCTCCACACAAATCCGCTTCTTCCATAGTTGTTTACCGCAGAGCCATTTAGGGGGCTCGGGTTAAGGTTTACTTACTAGACACGTCGGAAACGAGGGAAACGGGTAACCAAGAGCCTGAACAATACATCTGCAACTTTGCGCTGATTACACAGTGGCGTCCTCTGGTGTACTGGAGTGTGTGGTACAATACTTTTGAAATTTACTAGGCAAGGCAAGGCAAGGCAAGGCAATTTTATTCATAGAGCACATTTCAGGCACAGGGCCCCTCAAGGTGCTTCATACTTACTACTATGAAAGATCCATCAAATATTACATTAAAATAAAATAAGTTAAAATCTTAATTTTCTATCATATTTATGGCGTAAAAGTCGCACGCAATCACAGCCCCATAATAATTGCAAACACAGTGCTAGTAGGTATTTAACATTTTTCATTGACTTTGTTATCCTTCCCAATTGTAATGTTGAATGGCTCTATCGTGCACTCCTGTGGCCAGACCTGCACATTGCATGCCACTGTTGAAATAAACAGTCCAGAGCTTGCTAAAATAATTAGAACTGGAGTCCAGCAGACAGCATGAAGCTTGGGGGGATTTTTCTCTAGGCTCGTTGAAATACACAACACCTATACTTTTTACAGCTCTAAGAAACATTGGCGATTTAGTTTTTTATCATGGTGAAAAAGCCATCATTTTTCTCCACCACTTTTTTGGAATGAGACAACCTCACTTCTCCCTGAAAAGGACACAATGGCTGTAGTGGCGAACTCGACCAGTGCTGCACCCTATGAATGGGAATATTATTATGATTACCTTGATCCTTTGATTGTGGATGAGAGCAAGCTGAAAAACAATAAATGTAAGTCTTGACACTGAATAGAATGAGTGTATTTGCCTTCTTGTGTCAAATTAAGATAACGGCACATTTGCTCTTCCCTTTCAAGACTCCATAGTTATAATATTCTGGATCATTCTGGCTGCTTTTTTGGGATTCCTCTTTCTTGGTTTGACTCTAATGTCTCACAGTGGAAGCTTGCCAAGGTAGGTGTGATGCACCATCTTCTAAAGTCTCACTGCTTTAAATGGAAGTAGATTGGAAGTGTGTTTTGTAACTCTAACATCGTAATATACATTTATACACACACACAGGCATACACATACATATAGATATTTATAAATGCCAACTTTTTTTTCTTATTTTTGCAGGAGTAAAAGATCCAAAAGAGGAAGTCACAGACAATCTTCTGCTTGACCTGAGGATTGATCGTAATGACAGCCCTAGTGGATGTGAACAAAAATGTTAAAAACTGAAGTAATTTAAACACAATTTTAAAATAGCAACGATGAAAATGTAGAAAATCCGAAACAGCAACCGATGATTCTGCTTTTTCTTTCCATTTCACTGAATACGTTCAAAGTTCAAGGCTACCTTTACCATTAGACAAACTGTTATGTAATCGCTATCCTTAAACCGTCAATGTTTGTATATGTAAACTCTGCCCTCAATGATAAAAGATACAAGGAGAGCCGAGATACATTATTGCGGATACTGCATTGAATCCAAATTCTTCAATTTAGTCTACACCTTTTGTATCCTAAAACCCCAAGTCTGATTTATAAAATAATAATTACATTCTAGTCAAATCATGCAGTAACCATGTTATAAAAAACACAAAAACATTTGTAACATATTTGTAAATCACATTTTATTACAAAGTCTCTTCACAAAAACAAACAAACTAGCTAAGTTAATTTTCTGTCATTTACTCCAAACACAGCCGTGTTCAGATGTCATATCTAACTGGTCAAGGTGGTGATGTCGTTACAGATGGCTCTGATGGCTGTTTGAGTCACTGAGGATTTGGCTGATTTGCGTCTCTTAGTATTGGCTCTGGTTACCAAACTGACGTGAGCCAGGAACATCTCTGCCGACGTGGCTCCACTCCACTGCTCATGGATGTACAACGACAACAGACACAGTGCTGCTTCTGTAACAGAGGAAACAAGAGGCTTCAATTATTTCCACTCCAAGTCAATACAACTCAGTAATCTTCCCAAAGGACACTTCCAGTGAGAAGGTCATTATCTGGCCTTTCAGATATTGACAGAAAAACAACTAACATGTTTTTGTGTTTTTTAATATTTTAGGTTGTATGTACTGCATATGTCAAATTGATTATATAATCGAAAGCAATAAAAAACTCTAAATTATTTTGATCAAGTAGGGATGCCTTCTTTGACACACAGGCCTGAGTCTCTGTTCTGCTCAGAGCGTATGCTTGCAAATATGCCACATTATTAAAGTAATTTACAATAACCAATGATTGTGTTTTGTATGAGCCCCATCTCACTAACACGTTATGATGGGAACTACAATAATTGTGGCAAAACCAAACAATGTCTTTATCCATGTTCATAGTCCACAGCTGTAGTGGAAAAAAGAAATGTTTGTTAAAATGTTATTTAATATATTTCTTTTTAAATCATATATTCAAGGTTTCTTTCATTCAATAAGTTTAGCAGCTAATAATCTACAAAAAGTTTCATATCAAAATGTAATTATTTGTTCATTGGTGTGAATCCCATATCAAAAGATGTTTTGAGGACCCAATTACATCTATTTGACAGGGTTTTATATGCAAAGAAGTAGTCATACATAGAATGTGAATAAGGTGACAGGCTCTTACCACGTCTAGCCTGATCAAGTGTGGCTTGTGGCAGGCAGGCAGATACGACTGTCTGATGCAGCTCTGGAAGGTTTCCTTGGCTCTCCAGTAAGACCATCATAATACTGGTAAATAGCTGGAAGGTTTCCACTCGTCCTGAGTGACCCTGAGCTTCAAAGGCCTGATGGTAGAGTCGGAGGAGGTTGGCTTTCAGGCCAGGATCCAGTAACAAAACATCCACAATTTCCTTGTGTTTTATCACAGCCTTTTCGACCCAGAGCAGGAATTCTTTTGTTCTGTTTTCATCGTACGAGTTCTCCACCAGGCACCTCAGGGACCACTTGGTGAGCAGGTGTGCGGTATCACGGGCCAACAGACCGGGATCCAGTCTGTCTCCTGGCTGAGACGGATGGGGTTCAGAGAGGGGAGGCTCCCAGTGAACAAAGATACTGCAGAGGTAAGATTTACACTCTGTCAGGACACTCTCTTCGTGTTTCTCAGTCTCAGCAGCATCCTCTGCCAGGATGTCTTTTTGTGCACGGGACTTGGAAAAGGAGCCTTTGCCTCTGGCCTTTTCCTTCCCCATCCCTAAGGAAGAAGACAAACCAAATGATGTTTACACAAATACCGGTTCAAGGAAAGATTTAGATACTGTGAAACAGAGGAAAGATCTAAGTTGTCCACTGTTTTATTAATACAACTACTAGTCCAACATGTAATGTCTTCACATGTAACAACGTGATACTTTTTAAGCCTCTTGTTTATTTCCCCACAGAGAAGAGAGAACACAGGGTCACCTAAAGAGCAGCCACCTTGGAGCCGTTACGCTTTAGTCCTCCAGGCTGCAAACTTTTTAACGTTGGCTTTCCTTCATTGTCAACCCTGAAAGCCTAATTTCAACTATCGATCATAATTTCTTGATATTTAATGGATGTTTTTTTGGCTCTATGTTTTTTGCTTGCTTCAAATGTATACAAATCAGTCAAAGAAAAAAAAAAAAAAGTTTTTCTGTGCTGAAGTACTCCCAATCTATAATAAGCAGAAATGTACATGCAAAAGCAAAAACTACTAAAAATAAATAAAGGCCTTGTTTGAGCAATAGTGTAGACATAACTTGTGAATAACATTCATTATCAATTAAACTTCAATTGCAAACACCACTGCCACAAGTTGGATCATGTGTTTTCATGCACATTTGTAGTATCTGTCAACATTCATAGTGTATATTTCTGTCATGTTCAAGTTTGTGAGTATCAACTTGTGAGGGTCGTTCCTATTTGATGTTGCCTTTTGTTTAAGTGTGGTGGATGTTATCATGTTACCACATGTCTTCCTACAATTAGCATTCAACCTACCATGACCCACTTCTGCAGCAGTGTTAACAGTAGTCATTATCTCCTTTTCCATTATGTTTACAGTGTTTCATTGAACCCTTTGACTGAAAGACAGCCATGATGATAGAATTTATTGGAACTCACCCTGCAACTCCTTCACTTTGTGCTTTTCAGACAAGGCTTGTATTTGGGTTAGAAGTGCTGTGTTGCGAGACAGGGAGGCCCAGCAGTGAAGCAGAGTGAGGGCTTCGGTACAAGAAAGAGGCTGTGGGTTGAGTGTTAGCCAGTCCGCCTGTTTGTTGACATTGAGAGCCGTCCCACGATGCTTCAGCACAGAGCAAAAGGTCTGCAGAAACAGGCTTAGCTGAGCGGCCTTCACACGCAACCTGACAGGAGGAAAAAAATCAAACAAACACTGACATACTTGACCAAAAGACGATAAACATGTAATATTTGTGGTTTTGGATCGTCTCAACCGTTATCAGCACAATAACTTATGGCAAGATGTCTTTCATTAAGTGACTGAATAGTAACTTGAAAATAAAGTTAAATTACATAAAGATTTTCACTTTGATGCCTACCACTGCTGAACATATGAGAGTTAAGACACTTTACCTGAGGTGTCTGCTTGTAGCTGAAGCCACACACAGGAATTCACTGATGAGTGGGATAGGGAGACACTTGACTGAGTGCTGAGGATTCTCCTCTGTACACGAGGAGGTTTTGGCATCATCCACACGTTTCTCCTTCTGCCCAAGGTTAGTAAACCACAGCACATGGAGTAGATCTATGATGGCACTTAGCAGCTGCTGGTCCAGATTCCTGAGGAGGATAATGAAGAGATTATATTGTAACAATATGAAAGACTAAAATAGAGAGCCAAAGCTATCGGGACCGTATTCTCAAATGTACCTTTTTTCAACTGCCTGCATTATCCAGGTTAGGAGCCCACAGCTCTTGGTGAGGTTATAAGCTGCTTTGGTCACACGGACGGCCTGGCACAGCACCCTAAAGATCTGTGCCTAGTGAGGAGAGACAAAAAAAAAACGCATATTATTCTATTTGCTCTCTTTAGGAGGTGCATTTCAAGGAATACAACTCATTAGTTTTTATGATTTCATTTTAGAGAGTTATTCATTTATATTTTTATGTTGCGTCATTCTGATACAAGAAGTGTGTACCTGGCAGTGTACGTCACAGAGGGGGCTGCTGCTGAAGCCTAAAAGGGTCTGAAAGATGCCTTGTTGGTCACACAATTCATAGCAGTGTCCATCACTTATCCCTTCCTCCAGCACACTCAAGATCCACTCACGCTCCATTTTTTGCTGTGGAAAAAAAAGACATTCAGTCAGATTCCCCTTCATAGAAACAGATAACACAGGCCTAAAAACAGCCTGAGCTGGGAAAAACAAACAGATGAAGGTTACATGTTGTTGACGCAAGAAGAGTCATTATTCATTTTTTCAAGGGGCGATTAACCAATCGTGATTCATAACGTGTGGCACAGGAAAACAAAGTACTTTACCTCCAAGTCAAAGCCATAGAATAACTTGAAGAACTCAGGGACTCTTCTGAAGTCCAAACTCTGATGGGACAGCAGAAACCTGTTCAACACCAGATACATGTGGTCCTCTGAGGAGAAAAGAAGGAAAAAGGTCAGAGATCCTGGGGGCAAAGTCCAATATGAAGGAGACCATACTAAAATACACTGGATATTGTATTTGGAATTGTACATGGAATTGAGCATAAAAAGAGATACAAATCTCAACATTTATTTTGTAATGTAATTAATAACTTGCCCTCCAGGGACAAAAAAGTGATTTTAATTATTTAATTATTTTAAATGCAAAATTCTTTATCAGTTCTAAAAGAAAGTGTCAAAACACGTCGTAAAAAAACATATGTAAACTCTAAGAAATTCAAATCACTCTTGTCAAGAGTCGACCTTCATGCAGGGTTTTATGGTTACGCACCAGGTTTGAGCATCTGCTGAGCCACTTTTGTGACGTAAGTGGTCAGGACAAAGGGAAGTCTTTGATTCTGCTTTCGAATTCCATTCTTCACTGTGTCCATCAAGTACAGCACCTATTTTATTAGAAAAAGCTCATCAGTTTTTTCTGCAGATAATTGCAACATATTTTTACAGTCACACACCAGCGCCTGGAGAGTTTACCTGTCTCCTCTCTCTAAACCGAGCAGCCTCCAGGTGTTGGTAGAAGCAGATCAGCACATGATACGCTGCTGCCCTCACTTTTTGGTGATAGCTACTGAGAGACATTACAGTGACTCCGAGGGCGTGGCTGGATACAAACTTGAGGCAGTCAATCACACACTCTGTCACACAGAAAAAGGAATGTTACAATTATAATGGAGTGATACGCTTAACTTTTTAAACGCGACAACAACAGCGATGTAATACACCCACCTGGTCGCAGTATAGCGCTGAATAAAGGCAAAAGAAAACAGGGGTCATACAAATTCCCAAGGTCCTTTACTTTAGCGTTATAGTACAGCAGATCCTTATTATCCTATAAGAGAAAAAAACACTTGTTAATAAAGTTTCACTCAAATTACAATTTCAACTAACGTTTCACAAGAAATGTTCTGGAAAGTAAATATGAAAAAAAAAATATTGACCGGCACAAAGATTCTGCGTTGCTGTGGAAAGTGTGCAATGGTTTGGAGCATCATGTCAGGTTTCAGAAGGGCCAACAGGTCGTCAGAGCTCTCCTGCTTCCACAAAGACGCTCCCAGGCTTTTCCTGGTCTTGTGGTTCTCCACGGCTGCTGGGCCCCACAAGAAGGATCTGCAGATTTAAAAAAAAAAAAAAAAAGTGTTTGTAGATACCAAGTGAACGTTTTGCATGAACAACATATGAATTTGAACTTACTGGAATTTCAGCAGGCTGACATTGTTTCTTTCATATTCATGCAGAAGCATTAATAGTTTCTGATCTGAAAAAACAAAACAAGATGTAAAAAGAAAGAACGAAATATAACACAAAAAATACACAAAAATTTCCTGTTTTACCTGAAGTACTCAATGTTACTCCGTATGCTCCCAAAAGTACAACAAAGTGATTGGTGTCACAGACTGTTGGGCATTTCTTCACCAAACAGAGAAGTAAGGACACTAATGCTTCTGAAATGACAGAAACAAAGGGTATTTGTTCAATAAATAATATACACAATTGAGGGACAAGGCTTCAGGTTTGTGATATAATGTTTTTTCTTCATTCAATTCTATTGCAAACATACATACCTTTGGCCTGCCACTTGCTAGGCTCCTCATCAGAGTCCAACATGGTGGGCAGGAACAGAGAATGGCTGCTGATCATCATGTGAAGAGTGGATAAGGGTATCAGATCCTTCTGGACTTCACTGCTACCGTACATCAGTTCCAACAGGTTGGTGAATGTGTTCAGGAAGTGGTGATCTCTGTAGCGATATCTACAGCCCAAGAATGTATTTTATGTAATTGATTACAATTGAAATGTAAAGATCCTGAACATAAATCTAGTAGAATGGATATAGACAAATATCTTACTTTAGTCCACTCTTGACAAAACTGTTCCACTCAGATGCAGTGATATCATCAGCTGATGTCTGCGTAAAGAAGACAAATGATGAAATGCATGTTAATGCAAGTAAGAAAAAAAAAGTACAGTACGTGGGAGGAAAATAAACCCACCAGGAGTTGTTTCAATCTATCCAGGATGCTCTGCTCCTTCTCCGACGGAGAAGTAGCCTGATCTTTACAGTGACTGTAAGAGGCCATCAGACACTTCATGGCAGCAATGGTGACAGACTTCATCCAGCTTTCCTGTTCTTCTGGGCAATCAGCCAGTTTCTCAGTGATAACATCTACTAGTTGCCACCTGGATGAGAAAACAACATTGAGTTAATAACTTTGAACACTGATAATAAAAATATTGTATTAGGACTAAATAAATACCTTTCAAAACTGTCCACTTGTTGAAGAGCACTGGGCAGACTGTTGATCAAGTTCTTAATGTCCCTGATGTTTGCGGAGAGCTTAATCAGACTGGCTAGTGTATCAGCGAGCTGGGCTCCAGAGTCTTCCGTTAGCTTTCCCAGGACACATTGGGACAATTTGGCAAATAGCGCTTGCTTCACGGCTTTCAAAACGTCTTTTTGCACTATAAAAACACAGCAATGAGGCATATTTAAATTGTTATACAAATATATGACATAACTCTTAGTGCTTTATGTTTTCAAAAGATGGAGAAGTTGTTTTAGTACAGACCATCTTTGGGCCTGGCAGGATCCTCTTTACTTGCCACCTGCAAGTAGGTGTTGATCAGTGGAAGGAATGCATCTGTCTGGTCTGAGAGCTTCTGTGTGTTTGCAGGCTCTAGGCACCACAGCTCAAAGCAGAGGCGGTGTGTGGAGCAGTTCTTCAGCAGCAGAGAGCTGATGGCCACAGTGTCTGGGAGAGGCCACTGGAGACAGTGCAGTAACACATCTGTGTGGATGAGCTTGGCACTGCCCGGCTCACTAGACAGGGTCTGCAGCAGGAAGGCCTCCAGAGCAGGACTGGAGCTGGACAACATGAGGGTGCCCAGGCCGCGGAGGTGAGCCTGGGACAGAAAGATGCTGTGGTCCTTTGAAGACTTAGCTTTAGATTCTGTGAGGATCCGCACTGCTGCTCTACCATACACACTAAGCATGGCGTGTGTGCCCTCACCGCTAGGGGAGATTAGGCTCTCGTGGGGGAGGAGTAGCAGCTTGGAGACCACCTCTGACAGATTACGGGAGTCCATGTAGATGTGCAGAGACAGCAGGAACTGGAAAGGTTTGGATATGTTATTTGCAGTCTGGGAGCCCTTCTCCATCAGTTCCTGCAGCACAGCCTTTTCTATAGCGCCCATGTAGCTACAAATAAGATCCAGGTGACCCAGATCACGGAGAGTGGGGGCGCTGGTCTTCAGTAGGGCCAAAATGTCATCGTTCAGCAGAGCACACATGTGCTTTAGTCTAACGGGGTTCAGAGTGTGAGGAGGCAGAGTGGCCAACTCCAGAGCCAGAAACCACTGCTCCAGACATGGATGCTTAAAGACGGAGCCAAGCGCAGAGAGAAGGATCTAAACACAGAGGCACAGTGTTAGAATCAGTCATTCTAAAAATAGTAGGATTCAACTTTATAACATTGGTCAAAGTTTAAATAGAAAATATTTCATCAAATAAAAGTGACTGTAAAAGCTGAACTTTTTCTCAACCTGCTCTTTATTGGCTTCTGCTGTGGATGACTGGTTGATTTCCAAGAAAAGGTCTAAGCCTTCTTGGGAGTTCTCCACTGCTGGCTCAGAGTTTGTGGTCTCCTGCAAGCCTTGTAGCTTGGTCACCAAATCCCGAAGTATTCCCATTAAGGTCTTCAGAGGGGCAGCTCCTATGTTTTTGGAAAACTGTGCAGAAGGATATAGTGAGTTGTGTATATATTTAACATCATAATTTACTGAGTAGTGAGCTTTTGGTATCTTACCGTGCCAAGGTTTTCCACCGTTGATTTTATGTAGAGTAACATCTGTTTGATTGCTACTGGAAACTCAGCCATCAGCATGGAAGCTAGAGTTCCATCAACATTCTGTCTGAAGGCGTCCTCAAGCAAAGCACTGGGCCCTTGGCTAAATGCACTCTTCATAAGTGCAGTGAATGAAGTTGGGGTTGACAGTCCCTTTGAATGGCTTTCAGGGAACTTGAACTGCAACAAAAAGAGAACTGTTTTCTACAAATCCTAAATATGTCACCCTTTCAGTTAAACGATATACTTGTTTGCCAAACAAAAACTGACCAGCTCCTCCCTACTCTGCTGTGGTAGCCATTTGGTGTAATACTGATGAAGGTGTATGATGGAGGGATGAGGAGGAGAAGAGAGTTCTGAGGAAACAAGCTCTTTATCGTACTGCTGCAGAGCCAAGCAGAGGGGGAGCGGCTCTCTCTGACAGTGCAGCACGTCTGAAAGCACTGCCGACAAATACTCAAATACCAGCCCTGAGGAGAAAGCACAGTTTGTTATCAACAGTACAACAGAAAAAACAATTTGTTTGTAAGTACAGAACACAAGTTCAGCACAGCAAAACCACATTTTAAGCATAAAGAGCAGGATTTGTTCCAGTGTAAAGCTGCAACTTTCAGACGGCAAATGAACAATTAAATTGTCAAGCTGCAATAAGAATGTTTTGAGTGTTTTTTTTTTTTTTTGTAATTTTACAGTTTATGTACTGTATGTATATTCAACTTTGACACTACCAACTTAAATAAAAATCATAATTGAGGCTTAACCTTTGTCTGCTGGCAGTTTGTTTCGGGCCTCCAAAGCTGCAGGTACCACTGCACTAAAGGGGAAGGTCTGGATGATTAGGTCTTCACTCAGAGACGGCCCAAACTCCTCCATCTCACCTTCATTACCCTCCATGATCACATCCAGCATGTCTAAGACATCTAGGAGACATTGTCAGATTGCAAAAGTTTCACAGACATATTTATGGCTGAAAGAAATTAGGTTTGATTTTTTTACATTAAAATACTCACCATCTATGTGTGAGACTGGGATACTGGCAGCGTCGCTCTCCTGGCTACTCAGGTTTGCTTGCAGATAAGCTGCCTCCTGTACCAGGGTAGCAACCTTATCTGTGTAGACGTAGGAATTGCACACCAGCTTCCCCAAAACCTAAGAGAAAGACCTGGGGTTACTCATCAATTACTACTATGTTATGATTGAAAAATCTCTTATTTTCCTTAACCAGCCGTATGACTACAATATACAGATATATATTGAGATTTTAGGCTCACCCTCTCCAAAAACTGGATGACAGTGTCTTGTTGTTCTTGGTCAACTCTGTCCAGCTGGTCTAGCCAGAGCTCAAGCTCAGTCCAGGTGTACTCAAACACCCCACTGTCCTTCAGCACCTGAATACAAGGCAGGATGATCAAAACAGTGAAGACTTTATTTTCATAAAACAGTTTTTTGCAAACCTTAGGAGACCATTAGGAGAAATTTGCTTACGTTTATCTAAAGCTTAGCCTGATTTATGTGTATTTCTTATTTAATTAACTTCATGAATATGCAGTTTTACCACAGTATCATTAAGCTTGAGGCCCTTTAAATATAATTAATTATCCCCTGAAGAACATATCATTTAGAAACTAGAAAATGCATTTCCTGCTGAAAATGCGTGTGAATGCTGAAACAGCGTACGCTAAACTGGATAGCTGAGTATGAAGATTTGAAAAAGGTCTATAAAGGTTTATAAAGTTGTTGAAGTTTATAAAGGTCATAATTGTGTAAAATAAGTTTAAAAGGAGTTGAAAAGTTGAATATATAGAGGTTTGAATAACATTTCTTGCTGAAATTATGAAGAAGTTGAAAGACATGGATAACAATCTTAAAACTATGAAATAGTATTTGAATAGACTTGGAGCTAAACTACCTTGATGGCTTGAATGTATATGAATCAGCTAAAGGAGTATGAAGATGTGGAAAAGTAAGAAACAGTCTTAAGTATGAACAGTAGTGAATTGTTTAACTCTTATAGGAATGATGTTGAATATTTAAAAATGTCTAGATAAAATTATAATTGAAAGACATGACAAAAAAAATATGCGTGAAATAGGCCTTCAAAGAGCAGAGTGTTTACCCCATTTCAACTGTGCCTCTCCGAACTGTCTAATAAAGCGGAAAAAAGAAAAAATAATCATGAAAAAAAGTGAAATTGCCCTTTAATGGGCAGAGTGAGTCACCAAGGTGAGTGTATGTCTTATTGAGGGTCTGTGATCAGGCAGAAATCCCACCTTTTAGAGGCCTCAGAGAGGTAATTTCATCCGAAACGTCACCTCAAACCGCTGCCTCTAACTGACGTACCTTGAGTCTAACTGACAAAATAATTTTATTGTTAGAACCAGAAGAATCTGATGAAGACACAGTGTGAAGATTGTGCCTGTAATGTGAAGAATATGAGAACCAGACTATTTTAAAGGTGTGGTACTGTCTGCCTTTCTCCAGAAATGTCATGTCTCAGTTATCAAGGTGGCAGTTGGTTGGACACCATTTAGCTGGGAAGCCCAGACCTCCCATTGTGTAGGTCCAATTGCTTCAGTAGTCACATCTATGCGACCGGCAGAATATGTCCTACATTTTGATGTAAAAATGATCCACGTAGGGTTTAATTTGTGGGAGTGAGAGGCAGTTATGTGGAAGGTTTTGGTGTATTTTTACAACAGTTCTACACTGTAACAGTTGGTTCCCCCACTCTGCCTCTGAACATTCCGTCCCATCCGGATCCCATTATAAATTTAGAAAGAGGTTGAAAAAAGCTTAAAACTAAAACTATGTTTGTTCAAAGACTGTTGAAGATTTTAAAAAGTTGAATAGGAATTTAATAGCTGTAATTAATGTGAATTGTTTAAAGTTTGAATGGAGGTTGTAGCTGAAAAAATGCGGGAGTACATAGGTTTTAAAGCAGATGAAGTTTTAGCGGTTTGGAATGCTGCTCCCATCCGCGTCAATGTTAAAATAATTTGTTAAAAGCTGAATATTTTAAATATTTGAAAAGGTAGAAACATTTTAAAAGAGGTCCACACATGTCCTTAAAGAGCTGAACATTTTGGTATTTGAATGGTTAAAATAGCTGAAGATTTGAAGGAGGTATGAAGGTCCAAAAAACGTACGGAAGAAGTAATAATAACGATTTGAAGAACAATAGTGTGAGTGCTCCAGCATTCACACTAATAATGCTTTGCCCACAAGTGAAATATCACATGCATCAGGTCAGCAATACGTCATCTGGACTGAACTCTCGTGACCACGCCCCCTTTGGGGGGAAAACAATACGGCTTACTCCATAGACATAGACAGCGCGATCATTCAAAATAAGCCGTTATAGCTAAAATCTGCAATGTCCCGAACTGTTGTGTGGTTTACATGGTAAAAAACAAACATCATGGTTTTATTCCTTCGCCATGCCCCCAAAAATTCCCCTAAATAAGGTCTGTATGACAGCAGGAAGCTCCCGGCTTCCCCCGTGCTCTGCATTTCAGTGGGAGTATGCTATCGTAATGAGCCGTTAGAACAGTTGGTACAGTCTAGTCAAGGCATAGCGCTATACTATTAACATAGTAAGCATTATTACAGACAACAAAACTTAAAATAACAATTATTTCACGTGTAATCAGCTTACATAGAGACTCAGTGAGGTGAAGATATATATCAGGGCATGATATCTCTGGCCAATGGGTCGGATCATTGCGCCAGCTTGATGCTGAGAGACTAAAAAGACATGGTTTTAGGTTGACCAAATTAATCATTTATAAGTGTCTTTAACGTTATCCAGCCAGCAGAGTTGTTGTAAAAGATTTTGACATTGTATCGGTCGGTCAAATTTTAACTTATTTACCTCTGATCGTTTTCTTTTTGTGCTGTTTTGGACCGCAATTTTGCATTATAGTCAATGGCACGTTCGGTTTGTTTTCCCCCCAAAGGGGGCGTGGCCTGATTGCCGACCTGATGTATGCTTCAAGCTGTCAATTTAGTCTTAAAAAACTACTGGGGGATTAATATTGTGCAAATGCTTTCAAAAATTTGTCTGGGTTTTGGTTTATTACATTTTTGTTGATTATATTTATTTCTAATGTATGGTGAAAAACTAATTACAGCCCTGTTGCCTATACGGACTAATGCAAATTAGAGATAAACCATTATCAAGTCTTAAATCTTCCTGGTTGGAAGATGGGAAGTTACTTGGTTACTACTTAATCCCTTTTTCTCATATATAGTGAAGGCTGAAAGCCATTGCACAAAGGAAAAGAAGAAATGTTCTTTACTTTTATAACCAGCATCCGTGTGGAGGTTTTCAGGTGGCTGCTGCTGCTGCTGACAAACATTTTGAGAAGCAGGGAGAGAACTGACTTCTCTCCAGATGATGATTCTGTATCTGCCACATCCTGGGAACACAAATCAATATACATGACATTAGATTGTTACAAACAATGTTGATTAAAAGAAACACCATCTAAACAACAATTTGTGTCTAACTTCTTCACCTGTATTCGGAACCAGGAGAACTTGCTTGCAGGGAGATCCAAAGCCAACTGCAGGATCTGATACTGCAAAACGGGAGGAACTTCTGCTCTCATTCCTTTCTCTGACACAATCCCTGAAGTGGTAAAAAATAAAAAATAAATCAGCTTCAGTTTAATTGAAAAACCCCCAGAATCATACTCAATAGATATAACTTGTATATGAACTCTATGATAATCTAAAAAGAGCATCACCTTTTAAGAGCTTGCTGAAGTCAAATTTGCACTGGCTCACCAGATGTGGCACCACTTTCTGGTAAAGACATATGACCTGAAGAATCAGAGTCTTCAGCAGGATTACCTCAGCTGTCTCAGCAACTGCTCAACATAAAACAGAGTCAATCAAATGTCTTTGCTGGTCATCCCCTTCGATATACAGGATTGATCAGGATCAACAAAATACATTGTTCCTTTATTACCAGGCACTTCGTTTTTAATATCCGTCTCTTCAGTTTTGGTCTTTTTCTCTTTACCATCTGTCCTGTCCTTCTTGCTGAGTGACTGCCACTTTGCCACAATGCTTGTCATATCGGGCAAAATCTGAAATAGATAGTAGAAAAGTGGAAATATGAGTTATTTAATGGTGCAATTTTATTATTTGTGGGTATTAAGGATACACTTAACAGAGCTTACTTTGCTGAGGATCTCCTTATATTGCTGCACCAATTCCTCCATCATGTCAAGACTGTATAGATCGGAGCTGTGCCACTCAGACGCATCCAGAAGATACTCCATGTTCTTACTGGCTCTCTTCAAGAGGAAACTCATCATGGACAGAGTTGTGAGCTGCACTGTGGTGTCGGCAAGCTGTCAGGGACAAAAGGGGATAATAAATGACAAAGTATTTTACGTTCTCAGTGTTTTGTTGTGCTGCAGCTACAGTGCTGATAGGTTCATAGTAAGAGGCTCGGTCACTTACACTGAGGCCCTGCGTGAAGAAGGTCTTGTTACAGACCGGAGGGAGAGATATCACCATAACCATGGAGAGCAGGCGAGGGACGGGGATGAACTCACGGGTTTGGAAGACTGTGGAAATCTCTGGCTGGGCCTCGTAGATCTGGAAAATGATTTCAACAAGGATACAGTCATTTTATCTTTAATTATTTAATTTTTTATACAAATAGACAAGCTAGATATTCCACAATGAAGATATCTTCTCCTAAGATTAAATTAAATCAAGCATTACCTTTTTAAGTAACTTGACATTGTCCTGCCAAGTGCCACTTTTGACGCGTGGGGTGTATGAATACTGAGTCTCCTGAAAGTATCTAGCCAGCAAGTCAGGGGTGACTTTGAGCACATTGACCACCAGCTCTGCCACTAGTTCATCCTCTGTGGCCTGCTTTAGCCCCACCAAGAACTGAAGCAACACAATGTTGCCAGCCCTGAAAAGAAAAAAAGTAGTAAAACCCTGTGATCAGCATGAGGAGTTTCTAGAAGTTACAAGGTCAAGTTCTTACATTGATTACTTACCTGCCAGCGGTGCCAAAGCTGGCATCATAAAAGCTGATGCCATGCTTACGAGAGCAACACAGGTCAAGGAGGAAACTGTGAACAAGTTCCCGGACGACAGATATCCCAGCATGCTCTGTGTCATCTTCCATCTTGAAAAACAGAATGAAAAAAACTTAGACCCACAGGCTGAAAATCAAATAGATTACAAAGGCCTTGTTTCAACTAACTAGCACAAGACAAAAAAAGAAAGAAAAATAACTCACTCTGTCATCATCAGTGGTTGCATCCACAATCCCATTCCATTTATACAGAGATGCTATGTTGGCCATTACAACGGGTGTGAAGAAACGCACTTTCTGTGTTTTGCTTATGCCCTTGTTTAGTACAACCTGCAGCAAGACAAATAACAGCAAATATAACACACACTCCATGAATTGATTGTTAGATGGAAAGTGTGAACTGCTGAGCTCTACTTACTCTAGACTTCAGTGTGGACAAAATCAGACTGACCATGGACATCCTGTCCTCTTTCAGACCCGTACTCAGGATCTCTGGCAGGAGTTCTGACAAACCAAATAAACAAGTCATCACACACATCGATACACCAGAGAGAAGAGTACATTGTTTACATTTGTATTCATATCAAATGTATGTTATTATTCTTACCTTTACTTTCCAATATCTGTCCAACTGTAGCATTGTCTCCAGAAACCAAAAATGACAAAACAAACTGGATAAAATCCATTCGGACATCAGGTTTTCCCTGGAGAATTTAGAGAGAAAACGTTGTGAGCGCACATGTCTACAGACCCGAGTTTCCCCTGGGGCTGCCCAATGTTTTATATCCAGAGTACACGCCTCTTCATATTTATACAAATTAAACTGAAACACAAAAGGAAAAGAGCAACTGTTTTTAACTTTAGAAAATACATTTGATCTATGACACAGGAGTCAGTAAATCATCTTAACCAAGTGGCATCATCAATTCACACAGAGCATAAAGGCAAAGTAAAGTTAGGCCTAACTGTGCTACTAGGATAGGGAGCTTTTTAGAAAGGCTGACCTTTAGTGAGAATTAAATGATGTAAATGTACTGTTTATGCTTGTAATTTGTTAAGGCTATATTTATGGCTATGTAGGTATGTTCATTCAAGCATACTTTCCCTAAATCTGAAGGAAGCTCAATATGTAGAAAAGACAAAAAAAAATTCCCTGTTCATCGCTCTGCAAAATGTTCTTTGTTCTTAGGCCTCAAGAGCTATTGGCAGATAGAGACACACATTTGAAACGTCCCGGCAGAGAGCAATTGCGAATGCTCAAAACATCTTTGCAGCCCCAAATACCCCACTGCTATGTCTCAATCCTAGGGGAAGCACTGGAACCCAGCAACTCCAAGACACACACACACACACACACACACACACACACACACACACACACACACACACACACACACACACACACACACACACACACACACACACACACACACACACACACACACACACACACACCTTCTTATCCTTCCTCTTTGCCAGTCCAGATAGAGCTCTGTTGATGTAAATGTGACTCAGAACCTCTCTGGCAGCTTCTGGACCCTGAGCCACCAAGGCGCACAGGAGACTAAGGCACTGACGGACAAACCTGTGAGCACAACACAAAAACACAATATGAGGGACATGGGCAGAGGAGAAATTACATTTGAAATCCATACACTGACATCTTTTATTTTACCAACCTGTGATTTTCTGAATGGAAAGATCCCTGCAACAGTTTCATGTAGCTAGAAAGAGTTTTCTTCACGATGGCATTGCCAACCATGTTGAAGTGGGACAGGTCACTGGCTGTTCTTAGAAGGATCATCTCCATGCTCTCAAAAATCAACATCATCTGCCCAGAAGCAAGTTTGGATTTATTAGAAAGATACTTTGTAAAGCTAGTCAGTCTCATCCAATGACCTTAATACTTCAGCTTACCTCACTCTCCAAATGTTTTTCTTTCTCTAGCAGTTTGAATATCTCTGCACACTCCATAGAGATTTTAATGTAGCCTTCAACCACATCGTAAAGGTCAGCGCATGGCAGCTTCTTAGAGGTTAATATGAATGTCTCCAGCCCTGCAGACGATGAAAGAGGCAATACTTCATTCATTCAAAGCAACATTGGAGAGCAGTACAGACCAAGCAGGCTTACATTCTGACAGTATGTGCGTACAAAGTAAAATAATAATCTAATATGATTTATATCGCTTATGTGAGATGTGTGTGTAACAGACTGTACAACACTCACCCTTCATAGCAGTACTTGGCTCCTTCAACATAGCTTTAAATGCAGTCCCATTGAACTCCGGGACCTTGTCTTTTTTCTCCGGAATGTTTGACTCCACCGAGTCCTCGCTGGGGCGCTTTAACCCCATTTTAATACGCGTAAAAAACAATTATTAATGACTTTATTGTAATCTTCTCCCTGTCATAGAAGTTCCGTCACATCGCCCCACGTTGAGGTGTATACAGAAACCTGTCCAACAAAATTGTCATCCGGTAGGAATGTTTGCTGCTGAACTTTGGTTCCGCACATTTTACCTTCCGCTACATTCAGGGGGAATAGTTCCTACTCAATCCTTTAAAGCAGGGGTTTTCAAAGTGTGAGAGAGTGAGCCCCCCTCAGAGAACAAATTTCAGCGGAGCCCCCCCCCCCCATTTTTTTTCTAAATCCCTGTGTTTTGAAAGATCTTTTAATTATTTTACAAATTTAAACATATTTTTGAAACATTCTAAACATTTTTGTGCATTTTTAAGCACATTTTTAACACATTTTAACATCTAAATCCAGTGTTTTAATCCTGCTTCCTTTAAGCATGGATAGTAGTGACTGAGTGTGCAGCGGAGTGAGAAAGATAGACAGACAGACTTGCCCAAATTATTGACTAGTTAAATGTCATTCACACATCCAGTGTTTTTTCGCTAGTGCCTCCAATGTCCTGCTGGAGGAAAATAGTAGCCAGTGGAGAACCAGACCCTCCTAGCGGGGTCCGGGGGTATGCCCCCCGGGAATTTTTTTTTCACCTTTTAAAGTGAAATGCATGAATCTGGTGCATTTTGAGAGGAAAATTAAGAGGCTATATACGAGGAATTGTGTGTGAACAAATAATTTGGAGACACTGGGTCTGATGAATTAGAAGTTATTGAAGAAGGACACATGGATTTTCCATAAAAATATTAATTTAAAATTTAAAAAAATTGTGCAGGGTCCTCTGGGTTGGGCTTGGCGGTCTTTTTCTTTAACAAGACCTATTTCTCTGTAATATAATGAATGCATTTAAATGCAGTAAGAGGAACGAAGCAGAAGAACTCTTGTCCAGCTATGCCGTGATCTTAATATAAAAACACAAACTCAAAAAAAAAAAATAATAATAATAATCACATATTCATCCGCGCCCCCCCCTGCCATAACCCCGCGCCCCACAGTTGGAAAACCACTGCTTTAGAGCTCTACATGTTCTATATATCTATGCTCTACAGTACACAACCATAGAGCAGTTAAGCGGAAGTATTATACTTCCGGGACATGGAACCTCTCGGCTCGAAAAATTACAACGGTAGTCAATGGAAAGAAATGTATTATTTTCTGGTCACAGTCATGAAAGGCCTTCGATTACACATATGTTTTGTATGGATTTAGATGGTATTTTTTCGTGCAAAGAATGGAACAATTTAGCGAGTAGAAGCTGGATACGGTCAGGTTTTGTGCAGAGCGCTTTTGTGGACTACAGCTCTTCGCTGCTCTTGACACTTATGATATACGTCACCACCACTCGCACCCGCTTAGCTCAGAAACATGGCTGTGTCTTTAATGCACTTTACCACTTTACCGCCTTCTTTCAATGACAAGACAAAAGTCTTCAGCGTGGCGAAAACCACTACACAAGTGGAATTGTGGAGAGTCCCATGCCCCGTAATTCCGCCACTTCCGGGGCATGGGACCTCTCGGCTGAGAAAAAATGAATGGGAGTCTATGGAAAGTAATCTACTATTTTCTGGTCCCAGTCATTAAATGCCTTGGATTACATGTTTTGTATGGGTCTAAATGATATTTTTTCTTGTGAAGAGTTTGACGGTATGTTGTATGATTATTCGTCTAACAGCTTTTGAAAAAATGTTACGAGAACAACTACAAGTCTTGTCGCCTCTGTGACGTCACCTCAACACATTCCCTCCACTTCTCGACTGACAGTGCTAATGCTAATGGCTGGCGTGGACAACGCCAACAATCTCCCCACTTGAGAAATTGAAACTCTCCACATGTCCACTTGTGTAGTGGTTTTCGCCACGCTGAAGACTTTTGTCTTGTCATTGAAAGAAGGCGGTAAAGTGCATTAAAGACACAGCCATGTTTCTGAGCTAAGCGGGTGCGAGTGGTGGTGACGTATATCATAAGTGTCAAGAGCAGCGAAGAGCTGTAGTCCACAAAAGCGCTCTGCACAAAACCTGACCGTATCCAGCTTCTACTCGCTAAATTGTTCCATTCTTTGCACGAAAAAATACCATCTAAATCCATACAAAACATATGTGTAATTGAAGGCATTTCATGACTGGGACCAGAAAATAATACATTTCTTTCCATTGACTACCGTTGTAATTTTTCGAGCCGAGAGGTCCCATGTCCCGGAAGTATGAAACTTCCGCTTAACAGCTCTATTGCAAACACGATAACGCTGTTCATAACCATAACTATTCATTATAGACCTGCTTTGTTATATAATGCATATAGACCTTTAGACCTATTGGAGAGTTATACAAATGCATAAAATCCTAATTATAAGACTAGAATGAAATATTTTGTTTGTGTTACACATTTGAGCTGAAGTGTATCACTTTCATTATACCAATATCGTATTTATAGAATTAAGTCTTAATAGCTGTAAAAAAAAAAAAACGTAAAACCTTTATTATGGTGTTTTCCTGAAATTATATTTATTTGCTGCTCATGACAAACATAGCAGCAGACCACCAGTCACTGGAAACACATGTTTCAATCATGTTGAAGATTCTTTTTGTCTCACAAAAATGTGTTTATGTTTTATGATGGATAGTCTTCATTTACACCCTGTTTAGGTATATCAGAGATTTTAAAAATAACAATAAAATAAAAGATTGAAAGTTGATTTAATTTTTTCTCTCACTCACATTTTGGCAATTGCTAACCTTTTAACGAAAACAGTATTTTATTTTGCAAAGATTTGATGATAAGATTATGGTCTAAGTGCAGTTTTTGTTTTACATATTTTTTCAACATGTCTTGTTTTGGTTTCACGTAATTACAGCATCATTTCAGAAAACACACATTTTGCTGAGACCATGTAAACATAGTTGTGGTTTTGCTTCGCAGCCTATTTGAAGAGTCTGTGGTTAACAACCAAAGTGAAGCCTTTTCTCAGTTATTCTTTCTACAAACCTTGGCAGGCACTGCCTTGCCATATCTCAAAGTTGATGTCAAAATTTTAATGGCCAAAAGCTGTTCAGTCAAGGTTTTGAAAAGACTACTTTTTCTGACTTATGAGATTTTTTTTTAAGTGGGGGCAATCTTAACATCGTTGTAGCGCAATCTGTTTTAGCACACACTCATTTATTGACTAGATTGCCATGATGTGAAAGCAAGAAGCTTGTCAGGTTATTTCACTCAATGCTCTGAAAATCTTCTTAAAATAGGCGGCATGTCATCTGATTAGGCCTACACAACACTTAGCGACTGTTTTTCCATATGACACACATCTGCTTCCAGTATTTGCTTTGAGAAAATAATGATATCATTTAGTAGACTTACTTTAATGAGACATATTTTCCACCCAATAATGACTGTCCTTAATGGTTTTCTTGTAAATATCATTACTTTAAGCTGTCATTCAGTGTGTGACCATGAGAGGTCCCCCATTGCTTGGTTTTAGGACTTTGGAGAAATGCACAAACTGTGTACCAAAAACTAACTTGCAGATATACATTACTGGCATGCAACAGCTGTCCAAATTGTTCAAGAGATTCAAATGATTAATTACGATCCATTCAGACAGACATGCTATAATGCACCTTTAGAGGCAGGAGCTACATGTTGTATGCTGTAATGTCTGTGTGTGAAGCTTCCAGATTCCCTGTGTTAGGACATTATGTGTTAAGCTCCACTGTGAGGTTGGACCTGCAGGCAGCCTACTATTGTCTGGGATGTTAGTTGTGATTCTGGTGATTTGATTACAGCCCATTGATGCTGTGCATGCTAAAAAAACATCCAAACGTGGTGCAGAAACCACCAAAAACTACATTATACTTTGAAGACAATTTTAGAATAATTGGTCCTATATCTTGAAAATATGACCGCATGTGATACAATACATTCTTAACTGTCTCTGATATGACAGGGCGTATCACAGCGAAACTGCAGTTTGCGGTCTTGGCCCAGTTTTCACAATTTGATTTCACAGCTCACTATATGCAGTAGAACAAACTGTTTCTTGGGAGGTATGGTACAAAAGGAATGGAATCCCTTTGTTACTTCCTAAACGAGTGTCAAAGCTTTTATTGTTTGATTTTGCTTTGTAGGAAACACCAGAAGCAATGACACCCACTACTGCCTTGTCTTAAGACTCATGGTATTCCTGGAGATGCTCAAATTAAAATTGTGACCTGGAAAAAAGAAAAGAAAGACGAAACTTAGCCTGAGTGTAATGCATCTTGCACCCAACAGTGATTGTTACCTTGTTCTCAGCTACTGACTGAACAGAATATTTTGCAAATGGATGCCTGCAAGGCATGGCAAAACAAATCAAAGTATATCTTTAATCATGGTGCAAGGATGTAAGATTGTGCTAGATGAAAACAGAAACCGAAAACTCTGTTAGACAACATGATATTTGTAAAATCCTTTGACAGTCATCCCACTGAAAATGAGTATTTGAATGTTTATGTTTTTACAAAAAGCAAATTCTAAACAGCTGGTGTCACATGTACAGCTACAGCTCTCCTTTTATCTCTTTTCTATTTTTTTTCTATTTTTTTTTCTATTTGTTGAATCCTCTTTTTTCCTTCAACTGTCCATTGTGCTGCCCAGTCCTGTAGAAATGAGGAGCCACTCTACTCCCAGTAACCAAGGTCTGGCTGAGTCAGACTTTGGGGTCAAAACAAGCCTGATATGGTTTAAATCTTAGAATTTATGACAACATTAGCACAATGACAATTTGACTTTTTCCGCATTTTTTTTCTTCATACTAAATAAACTTAATTAATAATGCAGCGAGCTGGATATTTAGTATCCAGTGTAAAGTGGTCATACTCTGACACTATATTTTTAAGAAGGAATTTTTATTTATCTCTTTACTCATTCCTTGTTTTCTCACAAAGTTTAGGGCAGGTGAGGAACTATTACTCTTGTAAGTATAACCACATATGTGATATTGAGCTGAACTTGACTTGACTGTTCTAGAATTAAATACTGTATACATTTTCCAGCCTTTCTTTCACAGTTGAATCATTTAAAACAAAACATTTGTTTAGACAATCTTCTCCACTCCCCCATGTCTACCTCTGGTTTGTGTGAGATTGTAGCCCATAAGTTGTTGTTGTGAACACAATGGATCTGCACTGAAGCTCGATGGAGGCAGAACACAGCACTGTAGTGACTATAAACTCTCCAATGCCAATATGTCACCCTTTCCTTTGGGGCATGTCCACCCTGATGAGATAACATTCTCTAACTGGTTTGTATCGGAACCTCAAGGCTTGGCTATATAATTAATGAGAGATTAATCTTCTGTGCTGTTTCTTTTGTTGCTAAAATGTTCTTGCAGTGGGACAAAGCTATGTTGGATGGGAGTAGGAAGCAGGAGTGGCACAGCTATGGGAAGCCTTTTCCGGTCCATAAATGTCATGTTTATTTTTGAAGTTCTGGCCTGGTGTGCACGCTTCTCTTTAAAAAAAATGTGGGTGTATGAGCCTGCCATATCCCTGACAGGGATGGTCAGGCCTTTATACGAGCAGGATGCTCATCAGTTCAAAGAGGATGTAGCCACGTGTAGCCAAGGCAGAGTGATCATGTCAGAAGAAGGGCAAACTTCTTCCTCTTTTTTTATGGTAGAGAAGAAAGAAACAAAGGGTTATTTATGCCATTGGTGTCCTCCATGCCACAATGTGCTACACTACACAGCTCTGGTACAAGATGGAGAAAGTATTTACCTTTAGAAACTGAACAAAGTCTTATTTTGCTGAAGTTATTATCATGGACATTTCTATAGAGAGTTACAATTTGGTAATTTCGCAAATTTGCTAATTTTCAGAGATTAACATTTCTTTCATGCAAAAACCCATTTAAAGATTACAAACTTTTCTCTTTCCTTTCTGCACAACTGTAAATCACAAGGTTACAGACTATACTTATGTGTTTACTTCCTCTATTACGATGCCAGTAGCACGACTGGGGCTGGATAAAGACGCTGGGTGGTTTCCAAAGAGTTCTTTTCCACAGCTGAAGGCACTTTAACCATGCCTGTTTTCACCACAGTGCACCGCAGGCCCTTCTGTGAGGTTGCTGCGCTTCCGTTGTGCGCCTCTCGGAGCCTCTCGGGCCCTCCTCACGATAACAGTACAGCCGACGCTGTCAAAGGATCAAAGATCACCCCACGCCTAACAAACAGCTAGACACTTGGCCTATCAGGGACATCTGGGAGTGGTTGGTTGCAGCCCACACCCCTGAAACAATCAGGACTCAGATGTGGAGATCATCTCACGTAAGGTACAGATGTTTCTGTTCCATGGAGTCCCTCACCACAAGGAGACGTAGGATGCTTTCTGAAGTCCTATTAAATTTAGACTGTTTGTACTGCACCCAGATTAGCCTCAGTGCCTTGGGTTGTGCCACTGGCCTGTGGGTTGTCACCATTGAGCAAGATGATTGAAAACAGAGCTGCTTTCAAAATGCTTTGGGAAAACAGCGCATTTTTTTCTTATTTTTTTTTCAAATGGGTGTGAGGTACTAAATATCACCTAATCTGTCCCTGCTGATGATACAGAGGTGGTAATTTACAAAACATTATCATACATTTTACATTTATTGCCATTATACGTTGTCTCAATTTGGTGCTGGTTGAAGTAATTATGTTATGTTTTCCGCAGGACACTATATCCCATAACCTCTCAATGACAAAACCCAGCAGCTCTTTCAGCATATTCAGCATTTAAAGGTATTAAATAAAAAGTACGAGTTGAAGTGAAAAAAACACCTGTGGGCGAAAATAAACAAAATATTTAACGTACTATGAAAAATGGCCCCTTTCTGTGTGTTAACTTTCTGATGTATTAATGTGTCAATGGTTCCCACTAATGCTAATTTCGACAGTGACTGGTAGTTTCAATTTAAAGCGATGGATCATATTTCATGAGCTGATATGCTTTTATGTTAAAATTGTTATCTTATATAGAGACTAAGAGCAGCCTTCAAATGCAGCAGAGTATGAAGTCCAATTTAATTATTACTTGGATTTTGAAAGATGATTTTTCATGATTTCCTGACAGCATTTGGTCCAAGCCAATATGATCAATATTGCTCAATTTATTCACAAGCAAAATAAGTAGTTCTGCTGTCACACTTGATTTACTATGCTGTTGGAACTCACAGTATCCAATGAGAAATGAATGTAGAGCATACAAATGCTTCTGCGTCACAGTCTTGAACATTATGCATCAGAATACCCTGTGGAGGTGTAAAGTTAATGATACGTAGACATGAAGACATGATTGCAAAGTTGACATATTGACTCCATGATGTTAAAAGCAGACCTGAGATGGTCTGTGGAGAGTGTTTGGCTCCTGCAGGCTCCCTGTGGCGATTAGAAAAAACACTTTGGTGAATATCATGTCCTGTTATTGTATCCCTGTGCTGACTCTGTCTGTTCCTTCTCTGCACATCATTAAAACAACATCTTTGACCCAAGCACACCAAGCAAGACATCGGAAGTATAGTTTAGTGAAGTGCCCTCATTGTGACAACCCCCCCCCCACATTATCATGAATGAACATCTTTCATACATCAAAGGTAAGTCTTCTGTTTACCCTGACTTTTACTTTCTGTAAATCTCCTCCTCAACTTTACCCCTGCAGTGCAAGCATGATGAGTTAGAGTCTTCTAATATGACTAGTGGGCTGCGATACCATCAGTGCCCTTCATATGCATTTGTTTTTAGTCTCGAATTGAGATGAGCCCCTATTTCTGAAGTCCTATGTCTGCACTATGTTGGCTGTCTCTGTGTTATTCGTATGTCCTTCATCTGCTTGGTGGTGGTCTTCAAAGGATAGACCTGCCTATACCCAGTGGCCTTTATACTGTAGTTATCTGTCATAGGATGAAACTGTTGGGTCTTCTAGAGAATCTTGCCTTATTAGATGTCCTTAGATTGTCCAGAAATAAAATTGAAGAAATAGTGTAGGACAGCGTGAGATGGTAAAAGAGGAAATTAATGGGGGTTTCTTTATCTGTCAGCAGATGTGATTTAAAGCACAACATTTGCTCAACGTTTTCTCTGAGAGTGTGATGTTTTAATTGTTCACCAATCTCCTGCTTCAGCAAAGGTCACAGGGGACATGATCATTTGAATACGAATCATACTTTTAAAGATTACGTAAGAGTCATCTTGCTGTGTTAATTAAAGTTTAACTTGGAGTGTGAGCTTAGTGGGCACAAATGATCAAATCTATAAGTATTTCTTTTTTATAGGCCAACACATATTGGCTCCTATTTAATTTTTCTTTAACTTTCTTCAATCACATCAAAAATCCCTGGTTGTACCCATTCGGCCCATAGACAGTCTCTGCTTACTTTAATTTTGACTCAAACTTTGTTAATGGACACCCAATGAGACCGGGGTATGGCTTATTGGTCGATCACCCTCTGAGTGTCAAACTTTTCTGGCAGGTGTTTTGAGTAGAACCACATAGAAAGAGACCACAGATAAGATCCAGGATATACTGAAGGGATCACATCTTTAAGCTAGCACGAAAGTAGGTGGGAATCCCCCCATGAGGAGATGGAGGGAAGGTGGTAGGGGAAGGGGTATTGCTACCTCGACTCTCACCAGGATGAGAAGTTACAAAGTGGATGAATGGATAAGAAACTCCAATGTATGATTAAATGACACTAGCAGCAGGGATGGGTTGTCTGGGGTTGTTGGTTTTCCAGGTGAAAGAAGGGGGAAGGGAATAAAATAGCTAAATATTTAGTTTCACTTATACAGTATATCAACCAATGGATCATTGAAAATCTCATATCTGACTTGCATTTTATTTTATTTTTGCTTGTCTGCCAGTTTGATTGAAAAAGCCTTCCAGCCTTTCAAACACTGATCTTGGTAACTGGTCTAACCTTATTGACATGCAGAAGCCATCCATTCTTGCGTCCTGAGCTTCTTCCACCCTTCTTTGATTATATAACTACTCTATCTAATAAGACAGCGTAACCATTTGTTAATTATTTGGCTAAAGGCTTTGGTGGTATTGGTCCCTAAACTGATGAGTCAGAGAGTAAAATGCAGGCAGAGGATTTGGGTTTTAAAACCTCAGCACACCATCAAAGGGTAGATTCAGGATGTGGTTATTTACAATATCTGAGGATATAAAATAATTTTCTTCATCATTCACATGATTACAGCGATACATATCTATAATTTCGGATGTGAAACCTTGTCTGTGTATTTTCAGTTGTGGGCTCAGCAGCTGGTAGTGTGCTACTGATTATAGTGTTTGTGCAAAACCCAAAGCACATATGGCTTTGACAGTATCCTAGCAGCTCTCTTCTTGAACATCTGAGCATGACTAACAATGAAACATGACATTATTGATGTGATATCTTCCTTTGGGCCGGATCTTAGATTTATTCCCCATCACCTTTATACCCCATCGCTCTTCTCAAATGTGTCATTAATTTTAGTGGCTTGACTATTGGGCTTTGTTTTTAACCCCAAGATGGCCTACAACAGCATGTTTGCATGCTATTGCAGTTTTCACTTGGGTGACTTAAAGTCATAGATCATAACTGACCAGCTGTGCAGACTCCAGAAAAAGGGATATGCCTGGTCACAGCTGTGCGTCATTGCCCTTTCCTGCGATTCTCGCAGTATAAATACGAGTTAAAACTCCCACATTTAGCAGCTGAGCCCGGCCACTGCAAAGTACAAGTCTTTATCTAGTGAAGGCTTCTCTCCAAGGACAAACACAGCGGATACATACAGCCAAAAGACACCAATTTGTTTTTATGGTATTTATTGAAGAGTTATAATGATCATCCGAGAGCATGAAGGAACCAGATAAGATGCTGATTTGTTTTCTTCATATAAATCTTATCACTCAGTCAATATTTGTATATGCTGGATGTTGACTTTAATGCCCTCTGAATGAGCACAGTGTTTCTATTAAGCATGTTCTTGGATAGTCAGGATTTCAATATGATATTTAAAAATCAGTTGTTATTCAGCACAAGTTCCAAGAAACATATTTATCACCCAATAAGGATTTTTTACTTCCCACACATATTTTTTGTATGTAGGGTAAATATGTCCTTTTCCACCCCTAAAACCATGTGAAATCTGTAAATAAACATATATCTATATATATCTATATATATATATATATAGATATATATAGATATATATAGATATAAATATATATAATAATCTGTTCACCTTTTATGATCCACACACTTTTAATGTAGTCTCATTATTTGAGCCATGCCTTTTGTTTTTGATACAAATGAGAACCTGTATACATGTCTACATTTGAGACTTGTGAATATCGAATTACTGATGTGGATGAAGTAGACATGCATTAAGTGTATCGGACCATAGAATAGGATGTTGACCCTACCAGGCTGGAGAGAGTTTATAAAACCCTGAGGATAGATATATTTCTCGGCACGGATCAAAATACTTAAATTGCCTTCCTTTCCATTTTCATCACTACCCAGAGAGTGTGAGTGATGGCCTTTACTTAATTGTCCGAAAAGATCGCGATACACATCAAGTTGTATGAAATATTCCTGTTGAGGTTTCTGTTTATAGCTGAATGATTATGACAAAAACACTTTCCTCTCTGGCTTGCGGCTGCACCTGTTAGTGAGTCTGTGGATCTGCACTTTCGTAGAAAAACAGTTCTTTGACCTATAGTTTCAAAGTAGACAAAAAACTAAATAATAAGACTATCTACAGCTTTCAATGTTATAATATTTTTCAACAAAAAAATATATGAGAAAGTGTAAATCCTTGGTTTAATGTTTTGAACTGCAATGTGCATTTAGAATGCTGCCGTGTATTCGTATGCCCATAAGGAACTGTTTACCGATTCTAAGTATTCAGTCCTGTTTCTTTTTATTATGTTAAGGATTTCTCATGAGCATGACTACATAGATCATGTGACCCTTGGACAAATTGTTTATGAAGTTGGCAGCCTTGAGGGCTCAAAAACATAACTGGCAAAACAACATTCTTTGCACTTTTCATGAAATCATAACCACAGTATAAAATAGAAAGAAGTCCTGCTGATATATGTAACAAGTACATTTGTGCTTGGGCTATCATTGTAACAGCATTGCACAGAGGAACCTAGGCAACCTGCAGACGTAGAGCATAATGAGACTGACACTTCTGCTGGCCACCGTATGAATAAGGTCTACTCCCCCATATTGACTTCATTCAAAGAGGTTAATCATACATGGACACTCGGAATTTATTTTGTTCCCCTGTTAACTCAAGCAGGGTCAAGTTGCTATCTTTAGTACAACTGTATTTAATTATCCTTTGTTGATGTGTTGATGTTGATTGACATGTTCAGGCTAAATTGTGAAATAGGATGTATTTTTCTCCCCCTGCTATAAATACAGAAATATAATTTATCGGTGATAGGAGGGTGTGGGTCATTTATGTTTCCTGTGGAACCAACTGAAAGCTTCACATCTGCCAAAGAAAATTATTACAGCAACTGACTCATGGCAGAGAAGAAATAGTTTCCACGGTCATAAATTATTTCAGTTTATTCTGTCACTAACTTTGAATGAGCTCCCCGTATTTAGTCATGCTGGCTGTGATCTGTTGGTGTGGTCAGGACATGCAGTTGCAGCAGATGAAGAGTTCAGTGGCGCTGCCTTGGTGAAGAGATTAAGGAATTCGCCCAGGTTGCTCTGTGCTGACCCTGATAGCGATTGTTCATGTCAATGCCAAGGCTTTTTTTGCCATGGTGTGTTTCAAAATTAAAGACTAAGGAGAGTCAACAGTTTCTAAACTTTCTCAAGGGACAGCATTGTGATGTGTGTAGTAATGGGATTAGAGGCTTTTTTTCTCATTCCTAAAAGAAACGTTTGCTTGAACAATTTAATTGTTTTGTGAATTCCAGGGCATCCCTCTCAATGCTGTGCATTCCTTTCCTCAACAACAGAGTGCATTCCTGGAGAATAAAAGTAATTTCCATCAGAATCAGTTAGACTCCCCACAATGTCTGAGGAATTTCGTCCAGCAGGAGATCAACATGCTGCTCTCTGTGATTGATAGTGTATTAATTAGAAAGCATTCACAGCGGACAGCCTAAAAGATTTGGGTTTTTTTCTGAAGTGGATGTCATTGTTGCAAATCAGACTGCTGTTAACTGGGAGCATGAGGCAGGTCTGATCTGGTGTTAGAAGCCATGAAATTTGAAGTTTAAAAATATTTAATATTCTGTTTACTGTATATAAACATTTTTGTGTAATGTCATCAATTTAAATCTGCTTTAATTAGCAAAAGCACCCAAGGTTTCATTTCCAAATCACGTTAGAGCGGCATCCTCGAGCAAAAGAAATCCTTGAGCTGACATGCTTGATTATTCTCATGCTCGGTTAGATCTTTTTAGCACAGTTCATTTCCACCCTTGTTACAAGAAAAGCTATTTGCTGCCTTACTTAAGGGAAATGCCAATTCTTATCAATTCAATATTCTACACTTCTATTGAGACTGTTTAAATGCTTCATACACTTTAATTGATGTTAACAGTTACTGTTTTACACTTCCCTTGAACTAAATAGTGTGTTTTGCTAAATGTATTTTGACAACCCGTGTCTCAACACGATTTGAAGTTCTCCAGGTTTGACCTGTTGAATGCAGAAAGAAAAAACACACACAAAAAAAAATTGACTAAAAGTGCAGGGTACAAAGCCCATGACTGTTTTGCAGCAGCATTAAACAGTTTAAAGGTGGATTTTCCCTCCATTGGACAGTAGATGGACAGATTTGGCCAGTCTACAAACAATATGTAAGAGAAAAACAAATGAGTCCCAGGCAAATTACTGGCTGTGTCGTCAGTCAAGGCATAATGAACAAAACAATTTGTTTTTGTTCATCCTTTGTAATCCACACATGAATTTGCAGAGGAGCATTTTGTCAGCAGAGCCCTACTTTGTATTTATGCAGTCACACACATTCACACCTGGGACTCGCTGAGCTCAACAACAGCTTTCATTAAGGGTTCCTAGAACTAACGGTTGAGGAAGATCACAAGTTTTGTAGAATCTGCAAATAAACTCTGCTCAGGGTTTTCACCTTTAGTCTGCGTTGCAATGGACATACTATCTGTTGCATCTGAGACCACAATTTATGATTAAAAGAGAGCCGGGGTAACACATTAAAATACTAAAAATGATCTATGATGGTATATACTGTATAAGTTGTTGAGTGAGCAAGGAAACAGATATGTCCTTTTCCAAGTAGCTCAGACAGAAAATAATATAGGTTTTTAGCCTGGCGTCACAGGGAGTTTTGACTGAAACAGCAGGATAATCTCTGCAGGGACTTGACAAGATGAAGAATCTATATATATGTGTGTGTGTGTGTGTGTGTGTGTGTGTGTGTGTGTGTGTGTGTGTGTGTGTGTGTGTGTGTGTGTGTGTGTGTGTGTGTGTGTGTGTGTGTGTGTGTACCTTTCATGTTTTTAAATGCATCTGTAGGGAAAATAAAACACATTTAGTTTAATAGACTGTTGATCAACTCTACTTGTTTAGGGCTTATATGTAAGCTCAAATCCATATGACTATCATCATTATAAACTCTAACTCAATATATACCACCATGATATACAAGAAACGGCTTGTTTTTTCCCTGACATTAAATTTAGATTATGACCAAACAGTATATTGTTTGAAATATAATAAGTCGTGTGCCTTCATTTCAGGGTCCTGACCAGGGTATCACAGAGAATATACATTTATTTTTCTAACTCGAAAGATTTATCGTTGCAATTTTTGGAGTCAGGAAGCAGTGGTAACACTAAACAGAAATCTATAAAAGGTATTTTACCTCATGATTAACCAGAATATGACAGAGTGCTGGTACTAAGTCATTTTCTTAAACAAATGAAAACCACCTGTGCACTCAATGTCTAATATTCTTTGGAAAAGACCGGTCTGTGTATGTCTATGTAATGTATGTACACACACAGTGCACAGAGATATACTGTATGCAAGTGTGCTACAATACTGTGCAACTTTAACTTGATCAAGATCCGATCTCAGGTCTTCTCATTCATCAAGTGTGTGAAGTTAATTCTTTTAAAAGTAGCATTAAAAAACAGAGCTTGTATTTCTTTATATGCACAGCAATCTGGAGGAAATGGTCCACTAGTGCCTCTGGTTAATGTTTCGTCTCAATAAAAGTCTGCAATAGACCTAGGCTCAAGCTCCCAGGCCCCCCCCACCCCCCTCACACCCCCCTCGCACCCCAATTTCCCCTGTGGTTTCTCCATCAAATATTCTACACAGCCCAATGTAGAAAGACAGCTAATTAAAGCCAATAACCTATACTGTCCATCGTTTCGATTCAGACAGGTTGTATTTATTTATTTATTTATTATTCTTTCGGACAATTCCACACAATACACAATTTTCTCTTGCAAATATTCATACATCATACTTTGTGTTGTCCGAAGGGAGACGGAAGAAGCCAAAGGCTTATCAGGTCCCGCCCCCATTTAAAGCAGCAATGTGTAATAATCACTAATTCTTCAGAGTTCTGGCTCAATTTCTGGTAAATTGTCTTTGTTATTTTTTTTGTTTGTTTCTGGAACTTTGTTTTTCCAAGTCTTGATACAATTCAGATTTGTATATGTACATGCAATACAAAGCAAAACAGAGTTTTCCTTTGTATTGCAAGAGAATGTATTGTTTTTTACCCAAGGCACACTTGCAATATCAAACAATAACAACTTTGTGAGTGAAAGAAACACAACACAGACTTCAGTGAAAAATACAAATTCAATAAGAAATAAACAAAATCAAAAGTTGTATTTTACCAAGACTAAGGTAGGAAGAGGTGGGAAGATGAGGATCTTATTCAGCTTCCCACTGTATTAATATTACATGGTGTAGCTCAATAATTACTCAATCCCATCGTAATAAATTGTTTGTTAAGTTGGATGCACTTTTGTTCTGGTTGAGAAGAATTCTCCTGGCAAAGCGGCCTGTCAGACAATTAAATTTAATCTTGATTAAACTGGATCTGTTTATTATCTCTTCCATGGACTTTCAGCATGGCTAAAAGAGCCAAGCTCTGTTGTTTCCCCTCTATCCATGGTCAAATCTCTCTAAAATAGCCATCACAGAAAAATCACTAAGACCACAACCTTGTGATGTGGACAGCTTCAAAACTCAAAGTAGAATGGCAGATTCATCTAGAGCAGCACCTTGTTTTTTTGAACTTTTTTTTCTAGGTCTCCTATGACTCACAGCAGGAGCACTCAAGATGTTCTCAGCAGTGAGGAGGAGGCAGCATTGTATTCAACGTATAGTGTACTCTGAGATTGGTCTAATGCGTGGACAAATGAATTCAAGGAGCAAAGTGACCTTGGGTAAAATTAATGTGGAGCAATTCTTTGAATGTAGAAAGAAAAATCTGAGTGTGAAAATAAAGTTATCATTTTGTATGGAAGTACTGATGCCAAATGAGCAACAAATATGTTGATGCAATTTATACACAGTAGTTACAATACCGGATGTTTTTGTTTTCTGAAACCATAAACAAATATATTAAGTTGACATTTTTACATTTAGCTTCAGTACATATTTTAATATTTCGTCATTTATCAAACTCAGTATAGGCAAATCATCTCGGTGATTTTTTTCTGATAAGTATTCTGTCAACAGGATATTTGACAATCCATTGTCTTATCAACAGATAGTGTTTATGTCATTTTTAAGAAATAAGACAATGATAATTTTTAATTAGTGTGCATTTTCATCTTATCAAAGAAAATAAATAAAAACATGAACAGAGTCCCTTGGATTCTTTGCCACTCTGCTATACATCTTATTACACTGATATTTATCATGCCTTTATGACTTCACATCTTTGTCTACTTACTTAATTAAATAAATCTGTATACATTATCCTGTGCACAATGTTTCATTTATCTCCCCATATTATCCTTGTGTCATATTGCACTCAAAATCACAACTATCCTATGCATACAGAACATACTTACTTGTTGTCCGTCTCCCTGTGTTTCCTAACCCTAACCCAGAATAATTGACAGAAAACATATAAAGGACAGATAGTGCCAATGACATGGATGGTTGTCCCTGTAAAAAGAAAATCTTCTGGCTATTTTGATTTAGCTGATTGTGTGTGTTGAATGAACACATGGACAAGTGTGTAAGTGTGTGTGAATGTCCATGTGATTTTCTCTCTTCCCCGCTGTCATGGTAATAATAAGTTGTTGCCAGTGCTGGAACTCATTCCACTTGGTGATATAGCGATTCACAGAGTGAGAGTGAGGAAGAGACATAACTAGGCTGCTTGGAGAAAACAATAAGTTTTAGCCAGCACAAATGTCAAAATGTGTGTTAGGCATAAAACTGACCAAAGTTTTTTTCAAAGATTTACTTTTTAATGTTTATTTTATCAACACAAACAGAATAGCACAGCTGTGTCAATACTCTTCATACAGACACTGCTTACTGTAGTCAGTGTATTCGGCACACACCATTTTGTCATAAATCACATGAATTATTCTCTTTCACCAAAGATGAGTCAGTTGTTAAAAGATATTTCATCGTTGGTGATAACAGGAACAATCAATAACCCTACAAAAAAAACAGACATTAAATTCAAGATGATTTAGTTGCATGCATTAAAACCAGTTATATGTCTCCACAATAAATGGGATCGGGCCCCTCAGTTTCTAAATGAAAAGTGACAAAGGTTTACTAACTTTCAGAGCTTCAGTGATTGACTAGAAAGTGAAGCAGAGTGATGTTTTCAGCATCATTAGAGATAAAAGCGAGCTCCTATTGGGAGTTGACTGGAGATTTAGGCTATATGCTTCTCTGAAGAGTCACAAGATGTAAGGGAAAAGTTATGGGCACTGGCTCATTTTTTAGACTAGGATGAAAAATACCCTCTGGGGGTTTCTTGACTTCCAACATCTGAAGAGAAATGCTGTCTGTAGGATTGCTCGGTCTCCCTGCCATGCTGTGGATGTGTTGAGGTTGAGCCTCACTCTTGCACCTGAGTGCCTGAAATAAGGCAATTGAATATTATTTACATTGTTTTTGAAGGTGTTCTCGATATTTGTATAATCAGGTGCCCCATAACATCCAGTTCATGTATAATTTGGTTAGGTTATTGTAAAATAATCTTATGGGGATACTATTGAAAACAAAATTTCACAGCTCTCCACCTCACCAAGTAACAAATAAATATGTTTCCATATGCAAATTGGCACATAACACTTATTCAAACTTTACTATTTACATATATCCCTTTAACTCCCGCACCAAGAAAAAAGCAATGAAAAAATTATTTTTTGGCATTTTGTTTCCCCTTGGGTAAATAATAAACACAATAAGATATTTTGTTTTGCTTGGACCCAATAGTTTTTTAAATATTAACCTCTACCAAACGGTTGAGATGGCGATTCATGGTTAAAGTACCAAAATTCCTAAAAATACCAAAAACAGTAGAAAAGTAAAATAAAACGCCAAGGTATAATGAAATAAACAACAAAATATGTTTTGTGGGCATTGGATCAAGTTTTTTTCTTGTAGTATGCCACCAAAAATTGCTGTTTTTTATTTCAACAGACGAAAATGTTGAATCGAGCAAGAACATTTTGCATTTCCAACTTTCATTGTGACCTCATCTGTGTTGAGTTGTAACAGCCCAATATACTCAACTTGAATTCACTTTTGATTGTATGCTAGCTGTCTTCTCGTCAAAATACTGCAGTATAGCGACTGCCATAGTGCCACGGCTACTCCGATTCTCCAGGCAGTCTCATGTTCCATTGCCCGCTCACTTGCAAACAAGGCCCAGAGGTTCTTGAATTCCTGACTTATTCTAATACTTAAAAAAAACATTGCATAACACAGGAAAAAATTGCATCAATGACTTATGTCTTACCAACATTGGTCATTTGGTTGAAATCAGATTATGTTTGATAGTTATGATTTCCACATATTAATTTAAGATATTTACCTAATTCAATCGGAAAACATCCTGTTTGTTATATTCTTGGACAGGATATCAAGGCATAGTCATGGTGGGGAGGGGTTGCAGTTCAGTGGGCTGAGGATCTCATCTCTGCTGTTTGCAGATGATGTGGTAATGATGGCATCATCGGTCTTTGACCTTCAGCTCTCACTGGATCGGTTCGCAGCCGAGTGTGAAGCGGTTGGCATGAGGATCAGCACCTCTAAATCTGAGGCCATGGTGCTCAGTAGGAACCTGATGGATCAACTCCAGATATGGAATGAGTCCTTACCCCATAGTGAAGGAGTTCAAGTAGCCTACTTTTGGGTCTTGTTTGCGAGTAAGGGAACAATGAGAGTGAGATGGCCAGAGAATCGGAGCAGCAGGGGCGGTTTTGCACTCGCTTTACCGCAACGTTGTGACGAAAAGAGAGCTGAGTCAGAAGGCAAAGCTCTTGATCTACCGATCGATCTTCATTCCTACTCTCACCTATGGTCATAAAGGCTGGGTAATGACCGAAAGAACGAGATACGAGTGCCCAAAATGGGTTTCTTCAGGAGTGTGGCTGGTTGCTCCCTTAGAGATAGGGGGAAAAGCTCAGTCACCCTGAGAGATTTGGAGTAGAGATGCTGCTCCTTTTGCAAAGAAAGTACTAGTTGAGATGGTTGGGGCATCTGGTAAGGATGCCCCCTGGGCGCCTCCCTAGGAAGATGTTCCAGGCACGACCAAGACCCAGGACTAGATTGCGAGATTACATCTCTAAGCTTGCCTCTGAACACCTCAGGATCCCCCAGTTAGAACTGGTTAATGTGGCTAAGGAAAGGGAAATTTGAGGTCCGATGGAGCCGTTGGCCCACCGACCCAACCCTGGATAAGTGGATGGGCAACGTATAAATGGCTGAATTTTGAAAAAATCTCAGAAAGTGACAAAAACTACTTAAATAAGAAATTATTTTAGCATATTTATGATGAAATAGCATTACATGTTTCATATTTACAGCAATGAATGATAAGAAGTATTGATTTGTATTGCACATATTAAATTATAATGGCATTAGATGCACTTTGCTACATTAACCATAAAGTGCTAAATCAACCGTTTGGTTGAGATAGTTTTCAAAAAAATATTACACGTTTATTTAAGTCTTTTTTGTGGTATCAATTTACATAATTCTGTTCATTAGGGCGTTGGACAATATGACTTGTTGAAAAAATATACTTACCTTTAAAAATTTCACCCAAAAACTGTCAACATGTTTGGTGTGATTTTCCTGTTTACGATTCTCAGGTTTTAGGGGACCTAAGAGACACAGTAACATCTAGTGTTTTTTTAGGATAACATACGTTAGCCGAATGGTAGAGATGGCCCAATCAGGTTTAGTTAAATTGCGCACCCCCCTCAATAAAATATAGTGACTCAAAATGTGCTCTACCAAACGGTTGAGCAGGGAGTTAAAGGGATATAGACGTTTTCAAACGTCATCACAATATCCCAGATTATTTAAACATTTAAACAGCAACGATGGAAAACCATGGGGAGCACTGAAAATTAAGTTGCTGATTTACACTTCCATTCTGCATAGCATGGTGGCACCAAAGTTCAGCAATAACCTGGCAGCAGCAGCAGCACTACAGATGAGAGGAGCAGGAGGTTGCGCTCAGTCACGTGTTAAATAAATTAGATTTTGGAAAGGGACGTCCACCGTTCGGGGCCCACATTGTTTGGTTTTAGTCAGCGTGCTGCAGCAGTGTGTCTGCCACCAGACAGACAAGCAGACAGACAGACAGAAAGAAAGACAGAGGATCCCGATACGTTCATAACGTCTGCTGGGAGAGGAAGTTTTACTAATGCACAAGTTTGCATTGTTTTCTTCTTTTTTTAACTTTTAATTTTTTCGTCTGGCAAGAAACCGAAATGAACTAGACTTAGATAGTAATTTCGAAAATAAACACATTTAGTGCAACTGGGGAAATCTTTACAATCACTGGCACAGGACACGTTTTTTTTTCTTCAGTCCAGAAATGGATGTATGTTTCACTTTGGACTTAACAAGGGAATACTGAGAGGAATCTGGATATCTTGAAACTCAGCTTGTCTTCCCTAAAACACAGGAGAGCAACAGATGAATGTGAGTATCCACCACAGGGTGACACAGACGTCTCTCTACAAGTAACCTGATGCCTTGAAGTTGTCCATCAGTGCAGTTTTTCCATAACCCCCATATTTTCTTTCTTTCACTTGCATAACACACACTATAGGCTAGGCTACAACTTACTCGCTGATCCCGTGCCTAGCAGCAGATGTATGCAAGTGTAAGGATACATGACTGAAGACCTGGTTACTTTATGTTTTTGCAGACCGGTGGTTTCACCAATGTCTTGCTCGGATTCCCGTGTAGCGCTAACGGACATTCAGTGCCACTATAGTGTTGCAACAGTGTTACCTCGCCTATTTTTCCTAATAATGACACTCGTTCTTTTCAAATCTGTGACAAAGTTATTCAAAGAAACAGCGCCAATACTCGCCTAACATCTGTAGGCTACGTTTTAGGGCATGCGGCGAGTTAGTTTACAGCTTTCATCCTTCATCTTTTACACGCAAAACTGCCCATGAAAATGATCATTTAACGAAATGCTCCTTCATTCGTCTGACTGCATTGCTTTTTTTTTCTGTTAGCAGCTCTGCACAGAACACGCTCAGCTCGCGCGCACACTTTGAGGAATAGCCAAATATTTGAACTGCGTGACATGTCGCACTTTTGGAGACATTCCTCTCAAATTGGCCAACCTGTGGAGTTAGTTTATTGTCCGCCGAGTGCCGCTGAGCCTTTGTGTATCCCCCTCCTTCACTCCTGTTGAGCACATACCACATGATTACCCACATGTCGGCACAGTTATTGTGTTGTGTTCATTGACCGTGCATAGGTGTTCCTTTCCCTCAATTAATACATTAATTAAGTCTCCACTGGGTTCCATCACCGCGCACTTCAGTTGCGGGTGTGATGGTTGCCATGGTGCTGCTGTAGTAACTGTGCAGCCTTTCTTTGACTTTTTGATACGAGTGCAGGCTCCGCCTTCATTTTTTTCCCTCACCACCAGTCATCAGTTGAGTCCTTTTGGTTACATTTGTGCGACCTCTATAATAGTTTAGTTAGGAGAAAATACAATGAGGCTAATTTGCCACACCTTAACAGTATCCATTCCATACCACTTTTCAAATGTTAAATAGGCCTATGCCCAATTATCAGGGTTTCATGATGTATCCATCCATCCAATCATCCATCAACCCATGTATGCATCCTTTTCTATACCAGCTTAGTATTGGGGTATTTTTTTCTTAGGGTTAATTGCCATCAGTTTCTTGGTTCATGTATGTCCAGTATAATAAAGCATTATCACAATGTGTGCCACTTGAAAGACTGGGTTGATGCATGAAGTATGAGTAGCAGAAAAATCAAACAATAGAGCAGCACTGATGGCTAAAAAACCAAATTAGTACCTTAACAGCTAAATAATCCAAGGCTTCTGTCACAAACCCTTGGCACAGAGAATTTAGTAATGATTTTGCTAGACTTTGTAGTTTACATACACTGTTGTTGATGAGGCTAGTGTTGACATGACATAATATGTGTTTTCAGGATGGCCACACCAACAACACCCAGAAAATATCTTCCTGCCTTATGTTTCTAAAAGACAGTGTGTGGGAATTCACTTTTTTGGACTTACTCATCCCTCTCCTACGCACCTGTCTTAAGTTAAGGATGTGTGTAGTACCCTTCTGTTTTGCTTTAGGTTTCTAAAAATTGCCTGGCTGCTGTCACTGTGGTTTTCCTCATCTCCTGGAGGCGGCAAGATCAGTGAAATACTGTTAGTCAAGTGTATGCCTACATCAACAATGGCCTTTGAGGGTGCCGTGCCAGAAAGCAGCCCCATCTGGAGTCTGTTTACTCATATCCGAACAAACTCTGTCACCTTAAATAAATGCTAGAAGCAGGAGCACCTTCGTATAAACACCATCACATTTTTTAAAATTAAAATCAGCTCTGTCCTCTTTACACATGTATCATGTGACTGTTCACATACAAGGAAAAACGTTTAGCTTAGTTGTAGTATAGTTGTCCAAACACTTATTACCTGCTACTGCAACTCGATGCACATGTGTTTTTAATGATGCAACCACTAGTATCGCGAGGGCTATATCATAGTGTCATCTTCAAAGACTCAAGGTGTGTGCTTTTTTTATCCGGCATATCTTACACAAACAACTGAACCAACCCATGCTGCTCTTGCTGTGGGAAAGAGATGATCCCTCTTGTCACGGATCCTTCGGCTCATTGTGGAAAAGGAGCCAGTGTGTTTTCCAAATACCGTGTTAGTTATGGCAGGGAAGTGCATGTGTATCTGAGGCCTGTCTGTGATGGCTTTACCTGGCCTTTTTCTTTACATGCCGAGGGACTGACGTTTCAAAGGCTAATGCAGGGCACAGAAACGCGGCACTAGTGAGAGGCAATAGGCTGGCAAACATTCAGAGCTTTTTAGTTTGCTTTGTGCTATGCCTGTCATCTTCATGTCCAGTCCATCTGCAGTTCTGTCTGTGGTTTCCATTATGGCTCCATTGAGCCTCAGGCAGCCTGGCATGTTCTCGAAACCGCAGAAGTTTTCTTTGAGTTAACTGGAATCATGGCATGGAATTAGAAACTCGTTTTACGAGTCTGTCACTGTAGCTGTCCCTCTTGGCCTGTTGGTGGTGAAAACGGTTTGGTCGTGTTAATTAATGTATTGCAGCTGAAGTTCTGTGTTTGAGTTCTTGTTTTTGATGAATTGGAATACATTTGAGCCAGTATTTGAGTTATATCCCTGTATATCGCAAAGCACCAAATTAAATTTACATTATATTATCTCACATATCGTATTTGATTATTATGAAGATATTAGCTTAAGATAAGTATTCAAAATGTATTTAATATCCCTAAGGTATGCTTCTCAGATGAACTGATATGACGTGGTCAGTTTGATCTGATGTATTAATTATGATGGTTAACAGTATCTCTTACTCTACATGGTTAAAAAAGCATATTTACATTACATGAGATATTTGGCTTTCTCCTATGTGAATGTAGGTATTGGCTCATGGGAGGCTGCAGTGTTTTTTGAAGACATATTGTCTATTGTAGATTTAGCCAAACTAAAGGTCTGGTTGTCTTGATTTTTTAGTGCAAGAATGACAAATAATACCTCACAGCAAATTGGAAAGATAAAATAAATAAGCAAATGTATTTCAATCCATAATGAAAAATTAATATCTGACACATTTTGCCAAACATGATCTAGACTACATTTGAGATGTAGAAATGCAGCCATGATGTTCCCAGCATTCACTGGTGCCAGGGATTTTTGATGCTGATTCAAGGCGTACTAGAAAAGTGTCCAGAATGATATCCATTGTATTGAAAAAGTGGTTTCATTCTACATGTAAATCCTAGAAATCTTGGATTTTGCTGGTTGACTTGGTTCAGATGATTAAAAAGGAATTGGGTCAGTGCTATAGTTAGTTCTAACAGTACATGATACATTTGATGGTTTAAGAAAGATTAACCTCAGTGAAGCTTTTGCGATGTGCAAATAAGATATTTTTGTGACTTTGCTGTGGGTTCATGTGGGTTAATCCTCAAGCAGATGCATCATCTTCACAAAAAGGTATAACTATTAGCAGGACTCAACCACCATGATCTAGGATAATGATGCAAGGAAAACATCTGAAACCAAGCTACAGTGGTATTGACTTGCGAAATGCAACAGCTTTCAACCATCAACAGCTATCAAAACTGCTTTCCCTGAAGCCCTATGCACGAATAGGTTGTTACCTTTTATATCCACAAACGGTGTAGGCCTCACGCCAACTTTCAGGCATGAAAGTCTCAGTGATGGAGCCCACGGTGGGTGGTTGACATTTTAGTTATATATTTGGTGAATTGCATTGCTTTTAAGTGCATACATACCCCTTTAACTTCATACTGAATCTTTTAAAACCATATGTCCTTCTTAACCTGGTGTTGTGCAATTAGCCTACCCGACTGCCTGCTATATCCATTAGGCTATAGAGGTCCTCCACTGCAGCTCAACCAGAGTGTGCATTATTTCAGGCATTTGGACAAAGATTCTGACTTCTAATGCTGTCCTTTGTGCCGTGGATGAAACTTTTTAAAAGTGCAACCCTAGTGTTGTACTAAAGTAATCAATACAGAGACGTTCATTTTCAAATGATGTCAAGAATTTCAGGCTGTTCTTTTGGCCGAAAACAACACTTCACAAGGAAGTGACCCTTAGTGTGTTATGTAATGGTGAACTTGTAGTGCTTTCCTTCATGGTCCTGCTACCATCATGATCTATGTGAAAGTAAAATTAGTTTAGAAAGAGTGCAGCAAATAATTCCTGTTAATTATTGTTTCTAAACTCTTAAAGAAACATTAACTAGTAAAACAGATAATATGTCAGCAGCATTGATTTTCATTTCATTTCAAAAATAAGTAATGCTCCAAGGGTTTAAGTTGGATTCAAACCAATTCCTGACGTTAAAGTTAGCATCTTCAGTGTTGCAGGCTCCGAGTCACGGCAGACTGAAATTAGCTCTGGAATCTTGTGTGCTTATGGCCAACTTCCAGCAGCCCTCAATTACAATGCTTCTGAGCCAGAAAAAGGGAGAGAGGTAGACTGCATGGAGCCCTTCAACTCTGCTGTACTGCTCTGTCACTCAAACACACTGTCACCACCATGCCTGAAACAGATCGCCACACTGTGTTCAGGGACACATGGGAGGCATTTGGTGCACACACAAACCCACCCACACACCCACACAGATACACAGATGTAGTGTGACTATTTCCTTGCAGGTACCGTTTAAACCACTGGAGGGAGCCTTGCAGAGCTTTCACTAGACACTCAATTCCTCATAATTGAAAACAGTATAATGTGCTTTTGTTGTTTGTTGCTTTAGTTCCTCAAAATGCAGACAAGCCAAACAAGTTATGAATTACATGAATTAAGACGGAACCACAGAAAATTGGAAGAAGTTCTCTTTATTTAATGAAAAAGACACAATCATTTTCTGTGTGCCAGCCACTTGGTGGTTTTTGATTATTTTGCAGATGGTGACAGTCTTGTTGAACAATTTCCACTTTGCTCCAGAGTGTCATGTCACACAGATCCTCTTCTGTGGTGTGGTTCCATTGCCAGAATGTACCTAATGTTTATGCAAGGAATTCTAACACCCTCACTCCTTTCTTGAATATCAATATTGTTATATTTTCCCCTTGATTCAATGCTCAAACTCTTAAGTCTCGTCCATATTGAAAGATATATATTTGCTTGGAGAGAGAGTAAACTATTTAAATTTTTTCTTGGAGGAGTGTTTCAAAACTGTGGTAGAACACATTAATATTGATTTTAGGACCTCACCTCCAAGACTTACATGAGGGTTCCTGCTATGATGAACACACTAGGTAGCGATTTTTGCACCTTTTTAATCAGAGTTGAATAGCCACAGCCAAAGAATCCCTGTCTGAGGTAGTATGCTGCGGCTTGTGGTTTTGATGTTTCTTTTGCAAAGGAGAGCTTTCTGGTATGTGGGAGAGACAAGGTGTCAACTTATTAAGTGAACTAAGAAGTGTAGGAAAATGTGTGCCAGGTCTATTGTATGTGCTGTGGTTTGGGACAGAGCCATGAAACATGTGGGGAAGTGTTTAAGGCATATACTTAGTTTTCTTGAACTAACTTACTCTGTATTTTGACTCAGAAATAATACACCTTTTCTCAGTTTCTGCTGTTGTCAGGTTTTGATATTTCTCAGCTGTTCCTCTTTGTTTTTCTCCAGGTTTAAAACGAAGGAGCCAAAATGAAGACAGCTGCCAGGGGTTTTGGGAAGTCTATAATGGACCCTTCGCACCGTGACGGATGGTGGACCAGAAGAATAGTGCTAATGGTGTATGTGGCCTTGGAGCTTGTAACAGTCCATTCACCCATGGTCCTGGGTACCCTGGAGCTACAACTGGACGAGGAACAGCCATCAGGCACAATTGTAGGGGACATCAGTGCAGGTCTTCCTCCTGACATCACTGCATCTCTATACTTCATCTCAGACCACGAGGGCACAGGTGTGGGTACTGATTTGGACATAGATGAGAGCACAGGCATTATTAAAACTGCCAAAGTTCTCGACAGGGAACTTCGGGATAGATACAACTTTATTGCAGTCACCATGACAGGTGTGACTGTGGAGGTGAGCATCAAGGTGAATGACATTAATGACCATGGCCCGATGTTTCCGAGAAAAAGGGCCACGTTTAAAATCCCTGAGCAGACAGCCATTGGCACCAAGTTTCCTCTTGAGCCAGCGGTTGATGCTGATAAAGGCCAGCTTACAACACAGGGTTACATTATAAAGGATGGAAATGTTGGCCAGGCATTTACATTGGAGACCAGGAGGGGAAGCAATGAGGTTCTCTATTTAGACTTGGTGGTCAATGCCATTCTAGACAGAGAGAAAAGATCCACCTATACTTTATCTCTTGAAGCCTTTGATGGTGGTTCCCCCAAAAGGGCCGACCAGATGACATTAGATATTACTGTACAAGATATTAATGACAACGCTCCTGTTTTCAATCAGAGCCGCTACCATGCCATAATATCTGAGAACCTCCAGCCAGGCAGCAACATTCTGCAGGTGTTTGCAACAGACGCTGACGAAGAAGACAATGGAATGGTGCTGTATGAAATCAACCGTAGACAAAGCGATCCTGATCGCTACTTTGTCGTCGACTCTCGCACTGGCATCATCACGCTAAACAAGCCGCTGGACTTTGAGATGAGGAGAGTTCATGAGCTGGTGGTCCAGGCGCAAGACAATGCCACCCATCCAGAGGTGACCAATGCTTTTGTCACCATTCATGTCAGAGACTACAACGACAACCAGCCAACCATGACCATCATCTTTCTCAGTGAGGATGGATCTCCTAGAATCTCAGAGGGTGCGCAGCCAGGCCAGTATGTTGCCAGAATCTCAGTCACTGACCCAGACTATGGGGAGTATGCCAATGTCAACGTTTCACTAGAGGGAGGTGATGGAAAATTTGCCCTGACAACTAAGGATAGCATTATCTATCTGATGTGTGTGGACCAGATTCTGGACCGGGAAGAGAGAGACACATACGAGCTGAGGGTGATGGCAACGGACTCGGGCACTCCTCCTCTCAGAGCCGAGTCCTCCTTTGTCATCCAGGTGACTGACGTCAATGACAACCCTCCTCTTTTTGACCATTCAGTGTACAGACAGGTCATCCCGGAAGTGGTGTTTCCAGGAAGTTTTGTGTTACAGGTGACAGCTAGAGACAAAGACCAAGGGCCCAATGGGGACATTACCTACAGCGTCCTGCAAGACCACGGCGCTTACTCAAACTGGTTCAGTATAGACTCTGTTACAGGGATTATCACCACTCTCTCACAGCTGGATTATGAAAAGAACCCCAATCCCAGTATAACTGTTGTGGCCACAGATGGAGGAAAGCTGCCTTTGTCTGCCACTGCTGTGGTAAACATTGTGCTTCAGGATATAAATGACAATGAACCTGTCTTTGAGAGAAACTTCTACAATGTGTCCCTCAAGGAGAACACCGCTCCGGGGACCTGTATTCTTGAGGTAGGAACATTTCTTGTAGATTTATTTCATTCAAAGGTTTGGGATTTTGTCAACACATTCCAACACCTAAAGGCTGAGTTCAGCTTGAGGGCCATTTTTTTATCAGACTTTGTGGATTCCTTTCATTTCTCTATGAAGAGGTTGTTTTTTTATTATAGAAAAGTTGTTTAATTTGGACTGCCTTAGTGAGGATTTACCTGCAGTTCTAGGCCAAGATGATCTCCTCTTTGGCTGTCCTCCCCTTCACCCCTCAAAAGGTTTCCAGGGTAACAGAGGCAGTGTAAAGTCCTGTGTCAGCCCAGTCACAAAGGGGTTTTTCACATATTCCCGGGCAGAGACAAATTCAGGGCTTTATCTAAAGAAATCGATGTCACTTCACTTTGAAAAGGAGCCTTAATTAGGCCAGTTGAGTGTGAGAAGAATTGGCTATAGATGCCTAGATGAATTACAGTTCAGACAAATTACAGCACTCCCCCCCCAGTGACTGCAGTCCTTTTTAATGAAAACAATATGTTTTCTCTAATGTTTTTGGCTATCTTATTAAAAAGGAAGCACTTACAAAAAGACACTTTATCAGTTGTATAAATCATTTCTCAGTTCAGCAAGCATATTTTTTCTTTTTTAAGTATAGGCATTCATACAAATTCCATTTCACAAGAGTCTGATGTAGTATATTATGGATCAGAGAGTTGGATACACGTGCAGTCCAGACAGAGGACCCAGTGGACTGGATCTTGGCCCCCGATTTGGCTTAGGGAGAGGGAGAGGTTAAGAAAGACTGTGCTGTGACCCCTGGCTTGAATGCAGAAATAGAAGCTATGAGGACTTATGGGAGGTCCCCTAATTATAATTCATAGGGACCACAAGGATGAGGAGAAAGTTGAATCTACTGAAATTGATTATTGAATTTTGAAACAGATCCAAAAAATAATTAAAAAAATTGTGTTTTGGAGAACTGCAGAGCTCTATGATCACTCTTTCCATGTGGGCTGAAGTTCATGTTCTATGAAAATATCTGAAAATCCATATTTAGTTTCTTTTTTGAATTACAGATGTCAGAGTGTTTTCTTTCCTCTGTTTTGCCTCCAAAAGCATGACTACCTGTTTCTCAAACAACTCATGACATATTTGATCAGTGGCCTCTCAGGGTCCTAGTATGAAGTATTTCTTTAAAGCCACTGCTCTCTGGCTTCCTTGGGCCTGCCTGGATGCCCCAGACGTGTGTTTGGCAAGCTATGTGAGAACAGACTGCCCTTACTCAGGGTGCCAGCTCTACATCCAAACATCTCAGCAAGACATCTGATGGCTGCCTTTTTTCTCTGCAGATCAAATTCCCAATGTCCCCACACACAATGCTGTCCAAAAACCCATCACAATATGGGTATTGTGAACATTAATCCACTCGTTTGAAGTGACTTGATTTTCTTCCCTTCACAGGTCGAGAGCACCGCAGTTCATGATTATTCTATTATAGTCCGGCTCTGAAGTGCTATGCCTGTGATATTTTGTCACATTCTGATGTACATCAATCAGTAAATGGATGACTTTAGAATTATAATTAGTGTGTGTGTGTGTGTGTGTGGGGGGGGGGGACGTAGCTAAAAATAAGGACTTAAGCCTATTAACAGCAATCAATCCTGTAATTCAATATTTAAGAACTAATGCAAAGAAAATAGGTCATCCTTGAGAATGGAAATCTAAAACATCATAAAAACGAAATTTTATAACCCACAAGCTGCATTGTGGAATGCGTTTCATGGGCCATTACTAATTATATTCTCTGTTATTAGTTTTCAAACTGTGTCCAACCTTACAAGCTTTCTGGATGGTGTAGAAGTCAAATATAACAGCTACACCACATATGTGATGCCACCAAGGAACCACAATACCAAAAAGGCTTGCTAAACTCTTTGCAAACGATATATTTGATCCGTTTATATGACAAATGATGTTCTTGTGCACTATTTTACAGCTCAGTTTTTACACTGTGGATTGCAAGAATGTATTCACTATATACTACTAAGAAGGTACTGTTACACTGTACTCTGTCAGTGTGGGGTTTATTACGAATGTGTGAAGCCTGCTTACATTGAAAGTGAACATGTAGAAAATACAAATCATCACTTCAAGGTCATTTGAGCAGGTCATTAAGCATATGGGCTTTTCATTTTGGTCACACCATGGAAAAGGCGTAATACAAGATGCAATTATTAAGGATATTGATGCACATGGGCCAGCCTTAATTTCTTCACATTCAGTAAAGCAAAGCGCAGTTGTCTTGGCTTTGAGAGTGATTTGCCATTGATTCTCCTATGTGTTATTTTACTAACCAAGGAATGAAGCTTTCCAGTTGGTCATCAGAATTGCTTATTGGGGAATGATTAACACCACATATCGTTGTGGTTTGTGGTTGGTTTGGACTGTGATCTCCACTAAGAATTGTCCCTGTGTCTGTTTCGGAGGGTCGCTCTGGCTCCAGCAGAAAGTGGAGAGGGGGTCTCCAGGCAGCTGAGGGGGAAATGAGCCCTGACAAACTCTGGCATGAGTGGCGGAGGTGACACGAGCAGGGGGGCTTCCTCGTCTGTCCCCTCCGAATTCTTATCTGATCTCACTTCATTTCTCATTAGCTGGGTGTGAGGAAAGGCCAGACTTCTTTTTGAAACCCGCCTATTTGACATAATGGACCGATTGTCATTGCCGCAGCCCCCTTAGCAACATAAGCTCAACACTGATTGCTGTGAATGAAGGTATAAACATTTTTCTTTCTTGAAGCAGCGACACAAACTTTTGTATTTATCAGTTATTTTGCCACCCAAAGTGCTTCCTGTCATAGGGATTTCTTGGCAACTTTTGGTCTAAACACATCACTTCCCTTGAATAAACAGTAATATTGTAGATTGCTTTGACGAGGGATTCTTCTGTCTAACAACACTAAAACATATTTTTTAACATAGATATTTTTAAGCAATGAAACATACAGTACCATTCAAACACAGTCATTACTTCATTAATTATTAATTATGGCAGCCTAGGTGAAAGACCTTAGTGAAGTGGCACTCTGAATCACCATTCCTGCCAATATAAAAGCAACTGGTGTAAGGGGAAAAACTAATAATTGCCCTGGAGAGCAACTATGAAGGATTTGGAAGAATGTGTTTCTTCCACACTAATCCCACAGTTCCCACCGTCTTTTTGTAATAAAACTACTGTTGACCACCGGGAAGATACAAATAAAACTGATTTCAATGCATTGAGCCATGGTGCCCTTGAGCTGCAATACCTGATGATTGTGTATATGCAGCTACCATGGCGGTGGAAGGTAACGGTTTTCCCATTTCAGAAAGACTCATAATGCTCTGCTGTCTGTGGTGTAGGATAAAGATTTTGTTTTCACTTTTTAATTACCAGAGTTGCTTTTGTTCAAGCTTCCTTAGGGAATTTAGGAAAGCCTGTATTGGATACATGAGCTTTTCACAATTTATTCCTATATTGTTTTTTGCGTTTCCTGTAGAATATATTATTCTCTTCATATTATAAAACAAAGACGGATTTTAAAGAGGACCCACTTACATTAGATTGACGGGGCAAGTGGCATGTGGGATAAAAGTGTGTTGTTATCTGGTTTATTTTTAGAGTAGACCCAATTTTTAAAACATTTTGGCATTTGCATTTTGTGGCTCTCTGCTCCTCAAAAAAAAAAGTTTATTTTCTCTCAATGTTTTAGCTACACGTCTTTATAAGTCGACCACATTTGACAGCAGCTCTCAGTACAGTTTATAAAAATAGCTAATTTTGACATTCACCCAAACTAAAAGTCTGCAAAATAGCCACGTAAAATACAGTGATTTGGTGACTGGAAGGAAAACCTGACTGCTCAATCATTCTCTCGACATTGCCTCTTTGAAAAAGCTTTAGTTGTGAAGATGGTAGGGCATCCAAATGAGACAAACTATAGAGATGAGAAAAGTTCCAGTTACAGAGTAGTATTTTGGTACACAAACCATGAAATCTATTCTCACCAGACATTTTCCGGGGATGGTTTTTGTCAAACCAAATGTTCACTTTTCTGTTATAATACCAGACCGGACTGTCTCCTTGTGAGATTGGTTTGAGCTTGAGGCGAACTGACTCTGCTTATGATCGACTCTGTTTCTTTTTCCTCATACTAACTACTAAGCTTCTCTGTGGCTCTGCGGTATAACAGTATTTTCAGGGCATGGTAAAATTGCAGGAAACTGGATGTGCTACTTAATGTGTTCGCAAATGTAATACTTCCTTGAACACTTACTCCTGGGCCTGAGAGGGGCACTGAAGCGAACATAAACACTGATGTACATCTGGATAGAGTACGGGTGTTCAGGTCAAAGTTGCTGTGCTTGAGACAGCTGAACGCATTTTATTGTGCTCAGACATCCATCAGCAAATCCCAAGTTTTTAAGTATCATTGAGTATTATAAAAAATGTATTGTTGAATCGCTAATCAAATTGTTTCAGTAACGGACTGTTGGTCAATTTTGCTTTGGGATAGTAGCCGGTTTCATACAGGTGCCACCACGAGACATGACATGGGATATTTTGAAAAACATGCATCAGAATTCTTATAGGGTAGTCACTATGTGGGTGCTAAGTGGTAAGACAAGCAGTTTTCAAGACCTCAGGGTGACTGTAAAGGGTCAGCACAGGCTGTGATGCAGCCACACAGAGAGCTGAGTTGTGAGTTGTAGATAAAAGTCTGCTCCAGGGGTTTCCTGCCCACATCTGGCAAGGAAGTAAGATGGGCTTATAGAAGATGCTCTCATGGGACAAGACTGTCTGCTGCAGGTGAGGCGGACCTCTTTGCACTGTTTATATGAAATGGTGTGATTCTAGTGAAAGTATAGAGAGAAAGAAAACAATTGAGAGTCTCCAGAGGGATAGTCGGCCTTTGGCAGCTGTGACAGAGCCCCGATTCAGCAGCTGGACCCAGCTGTGGATTCCTCCTCTGTAACGTCTATCTTCTCACTCTGAGGGTCGGGATCTCCTTTACTCTTCCTGTCCCTTTGTCTCAATGTGTCTCTATTTACTCTTTCTCCTTGTCCACCCAGACTTCTTATCTCTTTCCATTTCCTTTTCCCACACTGCTCTGTCCCGTCTGTGATCCAATTTCACCTCTTCACTTCCCCTCGTTTCCCCTTCAGAGGGGCGACATGTGGATCGGAGCAGGTGAGAGCAGCACATCTGCCTGCCTGGGGAAGTTCAGGCCTCTCTGGAGTGATGCGAACACACTGCCTTGTGGGTCCTTGTGAGACCAGGCCCGGGCTTATCCAATTTGATGATGCAAGAATGAAATGGGTGTAAATTACCAACAGAGTGTGAAGTCAGGCTGCAGGTGTGTGCGCCTTCACAGCCGCTTTGTCATAGTGTTGCGCTCAGGCACAAGATGAGCGCGTTTGCTTGACCTTTGTAAATAGAGACAACTATTCACTTTGCCTTCCTCCTCCATTGAGACGACTGAATGGGACTGAGCGGCTAGCTGGGACAAGGGCTGCCAGGCCTTCTGTTCTCACAGCCCGTGGTCCCCCTGCACATGTGCAAGGCCATTGGCACTGCTAAACAAGCTGGGCATCAGGAAGTATCATCTGCTCGTGATATGAATTCTGTTCCAAAGCAAATCTGTGCTAAATCATCCATCCAGTCCCCTGCTGTCCGTAAGAAGCCACCAGACTGGAAAGCAGACACGGAGTGACAGCATGCTAGGTAACAAAAATCAATAACCAGGAAACTAGATCTTAAACAACCAGCAACAAAATATTTTTATTTGGTGTGATGATGAAGTGCAGATATGGTAATTGTAGCTATTCCGTTGCCAGCGTGCTGTATTTTACATTCATGACAAAACTGCCTCTTTCTAGAAAAGCATGAACTATATATACACAACCCTAAAATATCCTAACCACTGAGCAAATTGCCTCCACATCCAGAACTTGACTGTTACAAAGAATGCATCGCTTTTGTCTGCCAACAACCTCAGCCCTCCTTTTGCTTCAGCTTTGCTGCTGCAGTGACTGCCAGTTGAAATAACGGTTGAGAAGAATGTTACAGAGCCCAACAAGCTCATGGAAAGACTGGAGGATTTGGTTACAGGGTGTGTGGTCAGTTCATCCTATGTCTCCTCTCAATTAGATACATTTTGGTTCACGACCAGGTCTGATTGGGGCTGTGAAGGTGGCTGAACATGGGGATTATAGGCAGTACCCCAGCTCCCCTTGTGAGAAATATGTGGCTGATAAGGGGTAGTGTTTCAGGGAAGAAGTGGTCAAACATGAAAAATCCAAACAAGGCCAAAGATTCCAAGCCAAGGCTATTTCTCTATGTGGTCAGGAAAATGTGGGACCCACACTGACACTGTTAGAGCAGGATGTTTTGCAGATACTTGTTGTAACAACGGCATGCATGCTCTGAGCTCCTGTTTGGAACAAATTAGTGCTTAGCGCTACTTTTTTGGTTCTGACTGAAATATGACTGATTTAAAAACACTTAAAATAGGCCCATTAATATTATTTAGAAATCCTTCTTATTCAATACAACAATAAAATACCTTGCATTGGCTGATCAACAGAAATTGGATCATCAGAAATTTTAGTGATGATCAATTAATCGTAGTCTTTTATCAAGCTAAAATTCCAGGATATTTCTAGATCTCATACCTGGCTACATTCTGGTGAGTAAGTAGTTTGTTCAAGCAAAGCAAGACAGGAAAAGATAGAAAGAATGAGAGAATGACAAACCACACGGAGAAATAGGTTTTTAGGTTGAGATGTTAAACTTTTACATTGCGGTTACCCAACGTTGTCTGACTTGGCTTCAGACAGAGAGGCACTCAGGCCTGCAACAACTAGACTCCCAGTCTGTGTGTACTGATGCTCCATGGTGGTCCATGCTCACACTGTTGGTTGCATATCTTGGAGCCTTTGTCACATCTTCCAGAAACGCCCCTTGGGTTTTGAGAGTACATCTGTTATACCTTATATAAGTCTTAAGTAATGCATCCACCCTGCAGATAAGTTGTACTAAGGTGACAACTGATTAGTTTACCACAGGCTTCCTCTGAGTGCTAGGAGGTGGTTTAAAGATTTAGTGGGTGAGCTAATCACCACATGGTCGCGTACCTCATCAATAAGGCTAATTTGGTCTGGAGCTGCATAGTTTATGTTCAGAGTGGTGCGCTGCTTCTTTTAACCAGCATGTTGAAAGGCCAAATCTTTGTTTAGATTGTTTTGTATGGTGCTGTGAGGAGCCTGAAGGCAGTGTGGGGAGCAGTGGGACTTTGCTGTAATTAGGCAGAGCTGGTAGGCAGGAGTGCAGGACTTGAGATGTGTGATGTGGTATCAGAAAAACAACTACAAAAAGCCAGGGACTAGTGCATGTGTATGTGTGTGTCTTGGTGTATACAGTGTGTTAGTGTGGAAGAAATTCTCTAATCAGTGCCCTGAGTTCCTCCCAGATTGCATCACAAATGCATCTTGTGAGATCCAAAACATCAACATAAGAGGAGCAGGGAAATTTATGAAGAAGATAGTATGATTCTAGCTGTCCAAGGCCAAACTAAAATTATACATATCATTACCATTTCTATTCCATTGTAGTCTGAATGCCCCGACATTCAGCCTGTCTGATCCAGTTGGTGCAGAACCATATTGACTTGCAGAACCTTGGAATGGGAAGTGAAAAGTACTGACCTTGCACTTTTTGTTTTGACTGAGTGGCCTGTGCACCCTGTACACAGGCTCTATTTCAGGCTTTCAATTGAGGCTGATCAACCTCAGGGATGTATGAAAAATAGTTCATGGTTAAGTGCTCAGAACGGTTGTTTATTGTTTGAAACAGCCTCAGCAAAGTCAACAACTCAAACATTTACAGACAAGTAGCCAGTCAGTGCAAAGTCTGATATAATGGAGAAACAAGGTGTTGATGCTTTCAACAATCCAATTCATCATCACCAGAAAGAAAGGCATCCAGACATCTGGTTTCAGAAGCCGTCTCCATTCTAACCTGGCTGCGTCTTTATAGACAAACCCTGGAAATGATGATCATAAAATATTTCATCAGATCCCTGATGCAACTAGAAAAGCATCATATCCCAGTAGCATATCTGTCATGTGCTACATAATATTGTATCTCCTCTCGATCTATCTGCCCCTCTTTACCACCAAGTGGCCGTTTAATAATCTGTTCTATTAATGCTGCTCTAGTACACTGTCAGAGGTTTATTTTTTGCCTTACTGTCATTTGGCGAGTGCTGATGATTACATGTAATCTCACTGAATAGGTCTGTCGGCTTTTTCAGATGTGAATGATCTTGGCTTACAGATCTGCAGAGTGCTGGTCCTTGGTTTGATGCCTGGAAAGAACTAAAGAGTCAGCTGCTGCCAATTTTGACCATCAACAACTTATTGCTTACAGGACCTGATTAGCCCAGACAGCGGATATGATGATTAATGTTGCAATTTGCCTTTTGTATGTGGAGTCACGGCATGCAGGAATAACACTAGCTCATTCAAAGATTTGCCCTGGATTGGATATAGTTTTTTAAAACAATTTATTACTTGAGAAAGAAATCAATGAATGACTGCTTGAATGTTTTGTTTCCTTCCTGTGTCCCATTCAAATATTTCAATAACAAACACAGTTGTCTACTGCTGGTCACTAAGCAGGTTTGGGTGGGGCACTTATGTTTTGAGGGAGGGGAGTTTTCACATATATTTTCCCAGTCCATCAGGACTGCAAACTGTTCAATCATGGGTCACCTAGTCTAATGCCTTGATGATCACAGCCTCTTGACAGATCATCCAAAAATGTGAATACAGGATGCAAGCAGTTCATCATCACAAGCCAATAAAAAAAGCTTGATTAAAAGAAAATACTGTTTGCATCCCAAGGGAGGCTATTGAGTGACACAACATAAGAAGGGTCTCATGGGCTCCATGATGTGGTCTCCAAAGCAAACTTTGATAAAACAGTTGAGATGTAGAGTCTCCTACTTATCGTGCTGCATACATATAGACAATACATCCTTCCATCCATCCATCCATCCATCCATCCATCCATCCATTCATCCATCATCTTAAACAGCTTATCCAGGGTCAGGGTCGAAGTGGCAAGAGGGCCAGAAGAGCAGCCCAGATGACCCTTTCCCCAGCAACATCCCCAAGATCACAGTGTGATGGCGCCAAAAGGACGACATAATCCGCAAATAGCTGGATACTCTCTGGAACTTGGCCACGCCTTAATATCCTGTCCATGAAAGCTATGCATTTTTGTGGTTTACCCTCATGCAAAAATTCTCATTGGATGTTCATTATTTAATGCAAAAGCTGTTAAAGTACGTGTAGGAGTGTAGTGCTGTGAGCATCTTGTACTTTTAAAGTTACTTCTCTAACACATGAGCAACCTCACTCATTGGTGTGCCTGGATGAGAACAGATGTCTCACAGGAAATATGACTTTAACATCCCTTTTCTACCAATATGCTAGCATAAAGCATTTCATTTATATGAATTCTGTGTAAAAATAGTTTTTAAACTTTAGTTTGAGAAGTTAACCCTTAGGTGCTCTTGGGGACGTTTTTGTCCTTTCGCACTTTTTTTACGCTCTTTTTTGTGTATAACTTTGGCTGTGCTTATGTTAACTGAAATATTTTTGGCCAGGGATTTTTTTTTCTTCAAATATTTTGTTTATTTCTACTCAGCAACTTTGTACCATCTATTATAAAGGCTGTACACTTTTTTGTTCCTCTCAGCTCCCTAAGGACGTTTTTGTCCCCTATTGACTCCCATTCAAAATGGCCTTTTTTCACCAATTTGATCCTGCTGTCATTACAGCATAAAATATTTTTTTCAATGATTTTATGCTTTCATCCTAGACACAAAGCATCAACATTTATCATTTTCAACACCATCAACATTTTGAGCCATTTCCCTATATTTGGCATAGGGTTGAATTACAAGCAATTTTCCAGGTTGTCGGTCCTGCCCCCCACAGTGCAATAGAAAAAAAAAAATTCAACCTAAATGGTGTGAGTGTGATGGAAGGGATGTTAGTGTGTGGTGCATATGTGTGTATTGAGAAAATATAGTGTGTGTGTTTGTGTACACACAGCCAAACTTTACAAACTCAAACGTGTATGGAAAAAATGGCCCAATTTAAACTTTATTTTTTCAAACCATAGTCATGATGACAAACACATGTAAATGTGATGATATTAGGCAATAATCTAACACTAAAGACACCAAAATTGCTTTTTTAGCCCTATCTAGCTCAATCATTTATTTTCTCCAGTTTTTTGTGAGGATCAAATATGCTCCCTAAAACCATTTTTGTACTTTTTTGTAATTTTTTAGAGTTGCAGGCCTAAACATAAGAAATATGAGAAATTAATGGAAAGTGTGGATCCATATGGATACCTTAGGGTTGTGTCTGTGTGTGAGTTGTGAAATTACTGTGTGTGTATGTGTGTGTGTCTTTGTGCGCATGCATATGTGTGCAGCTGTAATGTGCAATTTGTGGGTTTTCAGGTGGCTGCAGGTTTACTTTGTTACTTTGTTGACATCATCAAAGAAACTGGAATTAAAAGGTCAAAAGCAACTAACAATGAATTAATATTTGATATGTATGTAAAGAGGTCAAGTGGGATAAAAGGTTTTAAAAAAAAGTAGAAAAAAATATTACTGTATAATGTGTTTTGGGCAGTTTATAGGGAGGTCATGAGAGGGAGTATTTATTTGCATCTGTGACTGCACAAATACTAAACATGTATCAAAAGCAGTTTTATTGCAAATCATTAACATATCCTAGAGTCTAATTATCCCACTCAAAAAAATCCACTTTGCATCTATTATATGAGAAATTTTTCAATTATTGTGTTTTTTTAAGATAAAAATGGCTCACGTCATCACATAAGCATGCATGTAAAGGGTTAAAAGCAATTACAAATGAATGAATATTTGATATGTATGTGAAGAGGTGAAGTGGGATAAAAGGTTTGTAAAAAAAAAAGTAGAAAAAAATATTAATGTATAATGTTTTTATGGCAGTTTATAGGGAGAGGACGTTTTTGTCCTCTAAGGTCATGAGAGGGAGTATTTATTTGCATCTGTGACTGCACAAATACTAAACGTATATCAAAAGCAGTTTTATTGCAAATCATTAACATATCCTAGAGTCTAATTATCCCACTCAAAAAAATCCACTTTGGATCTATTATATGAGAAATTTTTCAATTATTGTGTTTTTTTTAAATAAAAATGGCTCACGTCATCACATAAGCATGCATGTAAAGGGTTAAAAGCAATTACAAATGAATGCATATTTGATATGTATGTGAAGAGGTCAAGTGGGATAAAAGGTTAGTAAAAAAAAAGTAGAAAAAATATTAATGTATAATGTTTTTATGGCAGTTTATAGGGAGAGGACGTTTTTGTCCTCTAAGGTCATGAGAGGGAGTATTTATTTGCATCTGTGACTGCAAAAATACTAAACATATATCAAAAGCAGTTTTATTGCAAATCATTAACATATCCAAGAGTCTAATTATCCCACTCAAAAAAATCCACTTTGCATCTATTATATGAGAAATTTTTCAATTATTGTGTTTTTTTAAAATAAAAATGGCTCACGTCATCACATAAACTTGCATGTAAAGGGTTAAAAGCAATTACAAATGAATGAATATTTGACATGTATGTGAAGAGGTCAAGTGAGATAAAAGGTTTGTAAAAAAAAAAGTAGAAAAAAATATTAATGTATAATGTTTTTATGGCAGTTTATAGGGAGAGGACGTTTTTGTCCTCTAAGGTAACCAAGGCGTAGTAAAAGTTAAGGATACCCAAGGGTTAAATACAATGTCACTATGCCTTGCCATGCTTTTAGTGAACAATAATGTATGGGGTATACCATGCAGAGGAAAGACAAGAAAATAATTAGGCTCCTTTTCTGGCTCTACATCTCTGCCAGTTTCAGTCTATGCTATTCCACTGTAGCTGTCATCACTGCTGCTGCACCATCTTTTATTTATGGACATTGCCTCCCAAATTGTTATTGTTTTCTATGTTTTTGTTTTACCTCAAGCATACTAATTCTACACTCTAGTTGACTCTGCGGTTTTTATGCTATGTTTTAAATTAACTTAGTGCAATTGAGTAATTTTGTTTTAGCTTCCCCCTTAATAGGAAATAAACTACTCTTAAGTCTCCTGCTCATGTCACATTTTTATCGTAACAAGAGTGCATTTTTTGTCCAAGAAACCACATTTCAGAAGATTGAGTCAGTAGAAGTTTTCTGCAGCCTCCTTTTGCTCTTTATTTCTGAAAGAGAGGCTTTCTTTGGGAGTATCGTCCAAGCTTCTCTCCCTCCTGCAGTTCTGTAAATTACTTGTAAACAGGCTGTTTAAGTGTGAAATCACCCAATGCCCTGTTGCTTCCGCTCTATATTCATCACACTAACACTCATAGACGTAGAAGTATGGTGAATGTTTTTGCTAAAGAGCTGGGGGAAGGGCCCCACTGCTGTTTGGGGACCTGGCCAATCTCTGAATCGCTCTGCAGAAATGACTTTCTGAAGAAGAAATACAATAGGGACATTATTTAGAAAGAGGCGCTTTTTTTAGTCAGACCCGTTTAAAGGTAGTTTTTGTGTCCATGATTTAAAGCTCTGAATTACACAATAATGACATTACAAATAAAGCACCATTTATGACTGTGTCTTCAGAAATGTCTCAAGGGACCACCACATCATAATCCAGTTTGAGGTTCAAGATTCTAAAGCTTGCAAAAATAATGATGGACAATTAAGTAGTGATGATGCCTAATAAGAAAAAAGGCAGTACTCTGACCTGCACCGTTTTGGCAAGATTGAATGGAGAAGGTGGGAGGTGGATTATTGAAACAAATGGAGAATGCAGACAGAGGAAGAGTGTGAAAGATAGAAGATGCAGTGTGTGTGCAAAAGTGACATGCAGATGAAGCTCAAGTGGGGATTTGTTGCCATGGCAATATTGGGAAATGAGACAAGTTACCCCATCGATTTCACAGGCAAATCATCATCCCAAAGTTCCAGGTTTTTGGGTTGTAATTGAAGTGTGCGGTAGGACAGTACCTAAATTCATGTTACAGAAGTAAACTCATGTAACCTTGACATCTTAGCTACTCAGCAGTTGTACAAAAACATTTGTTTTTTCAAGGTGCTGGACAACTAAGAGTTAAATTGTCCTTTTTCCAGAGTTCATCACTGTTTCTTTTTGGACTGTCTCGTGGTCTCGGCTATCATGCGACATTATCAACACATCCTAGAGGTCTGGCGAACATGTAGCAGAGTTTGAGGATGTTTGTTTGGAGATAGAAACATCATGATCCCTTGGCTAGAGAAGGCTCATTTATCCTGGTGTATAAACAAGGAGTATAAACTGAGCTATCAGATGAACCTATATTGTATATCAACTGAGATTTTCATTAGGAGGGGAAATTGGGGTGGGGGGGGGGGGTGCAGTGGACTGAATATGTTTATTCACCATGTTCACCCTCCTCAACCCCCTTCCAGCCTCGCATATTGTCAGTGGCTGGGCCTCTGCATCTGTCATTAAGGACAGATGGGGGAGTTCACAAGGACTTCTCTCTCCCAAACTCCAGCTCTGCTCTGACTTCTTTGTCCATGCTTTTTGTATCGCTGCAGGGACTTCCCCTCACCCTGTACCTCCCAGCTTTCCTGGGTTCTGATAGCAGATCAGTGGCATCCTAATGGGGTGCCAGCATGATTAGATATAGTGTGACCTGTTTTTTTCGACATAGGAGGGAAGAGCTATCAGTCTATAAAACACTTCCCTTCAGAAGCAGACTTATCCCACACCTACGTCCCTGCACAGTGTACAACTTATAGACTTTATCTCCCACAACTTGGCCATGTGAGAAACAAACACAAATCTGTTATCTGGACAAAGCCAATGGGGCACTGGGAACCGCGATGTAAACACTCAAGGAGAACTTTCATTGGACTGATATGTTGTATGTCTGAGGAAAGAGGATGTGTTTGTCAGAAATCTAATTTTGGTGAAATATTAAAGTTCAAGGCTACTTGCAGGCTGTTGAGCAGACATCAGTGTGGTATTGTTTGGCTGTACTTTTTAGAATTTTTCAGAACATTTATAAAACATTTATGAAATGGCTACTGTTTTCTATTCCACCTTCCAGTTGCACTGAACATGTCTCATACAACATACTGATATGTTTCTTTGTTTTCCAATAGCAACTCTGAAGGCTTTCCAATAGTTCATGTAAAAGGTTGTCACAATGCTAAATGAGAGCTCAACTGTTTATATAAGCACTTTTTACTATGTGGTAAAGCTAGTGTTAGTATTCATGAGAGCTTTTCAGTTGTGTATGTGAGCGTATCATTTTTCAAGTTGTTTGTGCTTGAGTAATTCAGTTGTTTATCTAAAAGCATTTCACTTGTATGTATGTGTGTGTGTGTGTGTGTGTGTGTGTAGTTTTCAGTGTAGTATGTGAGATTGGTTTCATATTTGAGAGGAAGAATAGTACATGCATATGCATGGTAATTCTGAATAATGTCCATAACGGCCTCTCATAAGGGTCCACCAAAATGATGCCAAAGCACACACAAGATACAGTACTTCAGTCATGGAAGATCCATACTGAAAAGCCGGTGGGATCTGAAAACAATCCATGGCTTAATTGACCCTAATTCTTCTGCGTGTTTGCTTATGATGATTGAGTCGAGGTCATAAAATGAGCCAGCTAATAATATTATATGACAGGACAAGCACTTAAAGTTGGGAGCTTTCTCAATGATATTAGGTTATGCTGATGGAAGGGACTTTACACACACTTACACATTATTGTAGAGAAAAAAGACAACTAAACAGTATAAATTCAGTGTGACGTCCGTAGATGTTGCCATGTGTCCTAGTGGCCAGAAAAGGCAGACGAGCAAATAGGCACAATTTTGATTCACCCATTTCACCAACTCATTCGGCTTTAGTGGGTGGTTTTGGTGATGCTTGGATACTTGGCTCAATAAGGGGACTCCTGCAGGATTTAGCACTGCCCACTTCTTGGTTTGGCTTGAGCTCTGCCTGAGGGGAAAAAATGAATGATCTCCTCTTGGTCACAGGCCATGATTATGAGAAGAAGATTGAAGAATTAAAATACTTACAAAAACTGTCCCATTGGATATTTTGTGTAGCTGCGGTAAGTGCTCCAGAGTTGGCATTGCAACTGCCAGGCCTTTTGTAGACTATTTTAACCACTGATGTCATTTTTTATTTTCTAGAGAGGCTCCCATCTTATTTCTTTGAACCGCTATACGCTTTGTTGAAATTGCCACTTTTGAAATATTCAGGCTTCGGCTGATTTATTGTAAATTATATTGAAGTGGTTGAGTCTTTAAAGTGAGTGAGTTAATTTCTCGCAACATCATCTGTGTGATTGCTGAACAGAGCAAATTAAAGGAGCTTACCAATATGTATTCAAGTGTATATGTTGTTACATACTGTGCCACTGTTTTGTAATGCATGCTTTACTGTTTCAGAATGTTTCATTATTCCAGACTGCCATTGGCTTCCCCTTTTATATTGATACATTATGAACATGAACCGCTAATAAGTCATAACTTTTTGTGATTTTTTTTTTTTTTTTTATAGAATGAGAGATTTTCTTTCATGAGCTCTCCTAACAGGCAAAGAGCTGTGATAGTTCTGATTTGACCTCTCCTTTACCGGTGCGGCTTTAGTGCTTTGCCTTCTGTGAAGTTCATTACTGCCTTACAGTAGTTAATAAGCCTCATTAATTTGATCCCAGTGGTACTCACTCTTATGCTCAAAGGGGTGAGTGCATGATTTGGTGTGGTCTCCCCGAGGCCTGGGTGGTATGGTAAAAGGGATTAACGGTGTGACGTCAGAGCGCTCTGACTGGAAAGAGTGTCATGATATGCTCGTATAGCAGTGCTCACGCTGGACAGTAGGTTAGTTTCCAATCCCTGCTTGAGCCTGCAAATCTTCAGATGTGGGCACTGAAGGAAGCCAGTGGAAATGAACACCATGGCAGTGGTGTGCTCTGTGGATGAGAGAGAGGAAATTGCTTGCTCATACAGCACCAAACTAATTCAGGGGTTTCAAATCCTTTCCAGGCTCTCCAAAGTAGACCTTATTATTTAACTCACATCCTTTGTTTTCTATTTCTTGACTCATTAGATATACAAAAACAAGAACGTAGGGGACACAGCATAAAGCTGAGTGTCAGGCGAGATTGATGGATCAACCATTTCCCCATATTCACGCTATTCCTCAAAGTAAATTATTCAAATGAATTCAAGTCAACCAGGACAGCTTATAGAGTAGGCTACTTTGTGTGAAAATCCTTTTTTTCTTCTCCTTTTTTTATTTAAAGATACAGAGCTCATTTAGCTATGGTTGTTAGCAGAGTGAGTGGTGATGCTGAGAGGGAAACAGATCGGTTCTAAATAAATCAACTCATTCCTGCCAAATACCTTGTGACTCTGCCTTTGTATTTTATTTAAAACACTTCAATAACAAGTGAAATATGAATAGTTCCAGACCTTTAGTAGTCTTTGGGACCGTGATCTCTGTGGTCATGCCTCCATTTTTCCCCCTCATACAACTTCTAAAATGTATTGTAGTTACAGTTGGTTCCAATCTAGAGTGCTGGTAACTTGTCCTAATTAATGTTTTATTTACAAGTAAGTAAGTCTTGTCTTGTTGTTACAATGTTTCTTTTAACCCGGAGTGCTAATGTTAAGTGAGGGTCTCTTTAGAAGACCAGTCTAGACCCTTTTCACTCTGTGAGCCCTACTGTTGCCAGGCTGTTAAAAAATGCCAGAGGAGTTGCCACTATGTGCTTGTATAGAATGGCTTATGGCACAAACACGGCAGTGTCTGTCCGTAGGGACTGTTGATGTGGGACAGCTGCTTTATGATGGTAAACTCTCTTCCTGAAAGCAGAGGACCCCCTGCTAACTTGCCAGCATAACCACATTGTACGTGAATTGACTCAACATGTTGGATTAGCTGGTTTAATACAGCGATCCTTTCCCTCAAAAGTAAAATCCTGACATTTAGGGCATTAGAATACCAACAAAGACAGTTTAATCTTTCTCAGGCTTTCTTTTCAATTTTATTCTTGGCTCTGTGTGAAGAAGATGGCAACCTGCATGTTAATTTAGGAAGAGGTTACATGTTAAGATTCATTCAAAGTTTGATAGAGACAAACATGAGAAACTGCAGAGTTTTTATGGTTAACAATGCCACTGTTGTAGAAACAGATGAATAGCTTTTGTGGATAACGGTTGAAGCATTTTCGAAAATATACACTGACTGAATACTGCCAAACCAGTGTCAGGGAGCTCTTGCCATCTTGGCGAGTGTCTTCGCAAAATAAATACAGCAAGACAAAAAGGGGGGAAAAAAAGCAAGTGAATATTGGGATCCAAACCAGAAACCGAGCTGTGTAGTTTTTTTTTTCATTCTCATTTTCCTCTGTCATGCATACAGGCTGAAACACATCTCAACACCACAGAGGAAGAAGACAGTGGTAAATAGATAGACATAGGCAACAGTGGAGAGTTGAGAGTATGGATGAAGGGGGAAAAAAAGAAAGAAAAAAAAAAAGAATAAAAATAGGCTCATGATGGAGCTGGTGTCTCGATGAGGCAGCCCACTAACCTCAGAGGCGCCACACTCCCTGGCTTATCCCAGCCCAGTGAAAAGGAGGGGCCACACCACAGATCTTTCTGACTGCCAAGGCTCCAGCGCCAGGCCGACTCTCTCTCTCTCTCTTTCTGTCTGGTCGTGGATGGGCCAGGCATCCAAGACTTTGATACTCAAAAAAAGAGCAGCTCCCCCTTTCCTAATGACGGAGAAAGCCTTGACGAGCTCCCAGCCAGGTGTCATGTCAGACTTTCAAGTTTTAGACTGCGTGTGTGACTGCTGGTAAGGTTCTGTTGGTTTAGCAAAGTTACTGACTCGGTGTGGGATCTGGTTGCTACTGAGTCAGAAGCCTGACATTTGAACTGCCCGGGCAATATGCCTGCACGCTGCAGTGCAGGTCACATCAATCAAAGCAAGATGGAGGCCGACAGAAAAGATCAGAACCTGGCAGGAAGTCACTGATCCGGGAGTGAAATTCCACAGGTTTACCATCACTTATTTTCATCCAATGCTTTCCAGTGTAGTTGAAAGTGAGATGTTGGTAGAGAGATGGAAAAAGGTAGACGTCGCACCAACAAATACATATATTGAAAATTCAAATCAAATCATAATCCACATATCTGATCTGGATAAATTTTCAAATCAACTTTGTAAAGATTAGCACATGTCTAACTCTGTTTATACTTCAGAGAGTCATTGTAAGAAAAAGGCCAGTTATTCATGTGAAAACAACTGACACTGATCTATCAGGAAGTCTACAGTGTCATCTGGGAAATACGGACAGACAAAGAAGGGAAGAGAACTAGACAGCTCAACATGCTCGCTCATCTGGAGGATATTCAGAGGAAAAATATTTTCATAACTGTTTGAAATTTTACATATTAAAGCTCCCATATTATACACTTTTCGGTACTATTATACACCATATTATTTGGTCTTAGTGGTCCATAATACGTTTTTCTTAATTGTTTGCTGAAAAAAACGTTCAGATAATTTATTGTACTATGCTGATGTTCAGCTAATCTCACAATGGCCTATTTTTTAAAAAGAGCTGCAGCTCCCCTCGTAAATATACAATCTTTGAGCTACCCCCGCCCCCTGTCCGAAAGCGAAGCCAGATACGCCTCGCCCTCTGTCTGTCAGGGGCGTGGACCAATAAGAAATAGGGGTGTGGGCTGCACCGTGGAAGCTTCTGGCTTTCCAGTTTGTGAGGTCAGAAAAGGAGAAAATTCTGACTGGAGTATATTGGGGGGGAGGGGTGGGGGGTTTCAGAAAGGGGGAGAGTGAGAACAGGAGAGATTGTTATTTTTTTTATATTTTGGCAGTCTCTAGACACACCGTGGACTCATGGATATGTTAGAACACATTTAAAAAGTGCATTTAGCATAATATGTGACCTTTAAGCGGATTAAGGGGAGTGTACACACATGTTTCCCCCAATTGAAAACGTGAACATCTGGATTGCATTAGTTGTGTCTTATAAAGAACATTGTACTTATTTCAATTTGTCACTTCACAATCAAAGACATGTTCATAGAATATGAACAAAAAGATGCCACTTTTGATTGTTTTTTCCTTTGTTCCTTTTGCATCTTTCTGTCCTAAGTCCAGGGACGTTGGAAGTAGGGGTGCGGGGGTGCGGCCGCACCCCCCCCCCCTCACCACCGCCTGCACCCCCTCTCCGCCCCCCTACACTTTGCCCTGTGCTCCCGCGATTGCTCTGTAAACAATTTAATAGCCTAAGTCCTCTTTCCCATCTCCTGCTCCCTCACATCAACTTGACAGAGCATAACACTATAATATATATAGTTTATAGGCTATACACTATACTATATAGGCTAGATTACATATGCCCGTCGCATTTCTTCACCGTGCCCAGGACGAGATTACGTTTGTGCCCCACCTTCCCATGCGCACTTCGGTAGAGTCAGAGGGCTGAAGGGCGCGCACTAATGAGCATTATGTTATCATTAAAAATCCAGTCTGCTAAGCGCCCTACCACAGGGGAGAAAGAGAAAGAGAGAGAGACGCACTGACAGGATGCAACGTTCACCTGCGCACCTGCTCCTCCAAGGTGTGTGCCGGTATCGTGCCAAGTTACCGCTGATAAGAATTGTGTCCCCGGCCGGTGAGCGCGCATGCATCAAGAAAAGGCGAACATATTAACACTTCATAAGGTCGTAAAAAAGTCGGGTCGTCTTATATTCGGGGTCTAGTATTCGGCGTCCAGTAATGGACTGCCCGTTACCAGAGCGGTCATTCAGCTTCAGGGCCTGTGTCCAACTTGTGTTTATTTGATTTTTTCGGGTGGAACCAACACTGGCTGTGCTCTCAGAAGCGGCCGGGGCATGCGTGTGTGCAATGGGAGAGAGAACGCTTTGAAGTGGAGAGAAAAAAAGAGGCAGGGGAAATCGCCAAAGCCAATGCAAAGCCTCGAGTCATTATGTTGCGAGTCAACGTATCAGAGGCAGGAATCGGCTGTGCGATGGACTTTTACTGTAGCTTGCACTGCTGAGGAGAGATTGCCAACTGCGCTGTCCTTTTACGCACCGCCAGGGCCGCCGTAATGTTTCGATATCATTTTCTTCAACGCCCTTATGATAATAAGAATGAGAGGCTTCATTTAAACGCTGTCCATGCGGTCGTTGTGATTGTAACTTTGTCGGCTGTAAACTGAAACTAACGCAGATCGCGGAAGCCTTCCCCTCGACAACGTGATGTGCACTGTCCCGGTTATCACTCACCGATCACAGCACCGGGGCTCAAGAATACAAATGTAGGCTATGCAGGAAAGGAACAAATTGGTGAATAAAAATTCACCAGAATGCAGGAAATTAAGCATTTAATGCTCAAAAAAATCTGGGGGAGTACCCCCAGACCCCCACTTAGAAATGGTCACAACACAATGTTTAATCAAAACCTACGTCCTTCAAATTCAGGATAAAAAAAGGCTATAAGGATACTTTGGAAAATTCATAAATGTTATTTGCTTTTATAGTTAGTTTTAATAGCTTCATTCTAATCAAATTATTTTAAATATAAATAGGCTATTTTATCATGGTTCTAGATTGCCAATTTTACCAGTAGCCTACTGCTTTGTCTGATAGCGCTGCACCTCAGCCAATTTTCAGCACCCCCCCTAAGAAAGTAGTTCCAACGTCCCTGCCTAAGTCAAGTACATGTGGTATAATTGGATGGCAAAGATTTGAAGCCTACATTTTTCAAAGCCACAGAAGTTTGAAATCTGCTGAATGGTTGCATTGCTCAGTTATTCTATATCAGGAATTTGTAGGTTCAGTCCTCTTTTTGTTACCAAAGAACTGCAAGATCTCAGTCTGATTTTAGATTGATTGATGATCCTTCTCACGTCCTGTTGTTTTACAGAACAACGATCAAATGTATAAACGTTCAAGTAGGATAGATATGATTCTGTAAGAATCTGTCCTTAAAGTGGTAGGTTAGACCTTTTGGAAATTTCTTTACAAGTGTGTTTAAAATTCTCACAGATGGTTATACTCTTTTCAGTAATACAGTAGAGATCAGATAAAATGATCAGATTTGGGCCACACTGCTGCAAAATTACCATACAAAAGAATGTATGTGGTAACATCTCAAACGACTCATTGGTTTGTTAATAAAAGAGATGTAAAATAAGGCAGGTAAGTAAACACACAAATTCCACAACTTTCTTCGTCCAATATAACTTTAACACTAACAAGTTTATACCGCAAGCAATCCTAGTGGAAGTTAAAAAAAATCCCATGTAAAAACCTGTAAAATACTTTGTCATTCAGCTACAAACTGTTATACTTTCCATTTCCTCTTACAACCAAAACCAAATGGAAGCCATAAGACAATGCTGACAACCATTTGTGTGAGTTCATTTTTCAATTGTCTCTGAAAATGGTTAACCTCTAAATAACTTTAATACCATGGAATGTGTTGCTTTTGGCAGAGAGGGGAATACTTTTATTCGATATTCAGTGTTTTTTTATTCAAAAATGTCATTATTGGACAATTTGGAGCAAATTAAGTTTCATTTTTGTCCATGTTACACCGGTTTTCTTTATTCAGTGTTGTCCATCATAGCACTCAAAGTGTAGTTATAGCCTTATTCAAAACCGCCCAGTTTGCACTCGGAGACCTTTTCATCTGGTAGCAATCTCCCTGTGAGCAGTCTCAGCCACCAAAAGCCCAATCCATCAGCCACTGTCATGTGCCGCAATGAAATGTGAAAGAGAGTGTAAACGCAGAGAGGTATAATGTTCTTTTAAAATGGAAAATACCAGTTTAAACTTCATTTGTGCATAATTGCTTTTTGGAAGAGCAGAAACATACGAAAATCAATTCAAAAGTCCATGTATTTATTTCAAGATGAACAGCAGCATTTTCCAAAACACATTTTCTCTTTTTAAACGTAATGCCTGCTCATTACCTTTAAAATAACAGTGGGATTATAGTTAAATGTGCTGATTTTAACCATACACAACAGATTGGTTTTAATTGGTTCCTCTTTCATGTTGTCGCCACAGTGTTTGGGTTTGATGCAGAAAATGAGCAGCAGATTGTTTAAACTCCAATGCAAACAGGGAAAATAGGTGCTGTGTGCATGCAATGTTAGCGATTGTTACCAGATTATACGCACCATATGTATTCCTTTAGGAGAGAAGACCGTATCTCCTTTTTTATGAATTCCTCACAAAGTCATCAAATAGCAGAGCCATATTGACCTCCGTCAGCTAACCGATTCCATGCTATTCAATTTAAATTTGAGCCGGTGGACAGAGGACAGCAGCACAGCAGGTCAGAGAAGGACAGCACAGCCTTCAGCCATCTCTCACACATAAAACCAATCATTTCCGCTCAACTTGAAGTACTAAGACCTTGGATAAAAGGTAATATTAACTGTCTGTTTAAACAGATGAAAAGCTGTCCAAGAGCATGCAGCCTCCTCGCTCCTGCCCCAAGCATTGTGCACGCGGTGCAACGCTGCAGTGAGTTCCCTTATGAAGGTCAATGGAGGGCTGCATCTCAGGATTATGGGATGCAGGATGTCTGCCTTTACTAGACAGAGAAAAGGAAATGAGAGGTGTCTAAAATAAAGCCAGTTAAAATGAGTCAGACAAAAAGTGAACAAGCCCATCGCTCCATTCACTTGTGGCTGGAATGAGACAAAGCTACCCGCTGAAAAGGATAATATATGGATTCAAAGAGAGAGAGAGAGGGAAGAACAAACAATAAGAGGTAAAGATGAAAGCATTGGGAGAAAGACAGGCCGTGTCCGGACTGCCATACTAGCGTCCTACATACTCACCATCTATATACCACATACTGTCTACTCAAAGATCGATTGTGTATGCGAGGTGCGTCGAAACGTTTTCAGTTGAAGTATAGGCCTACTCAAGCCATGAATAATTTCTTCTTCTTCTTCTTCTTCTTATAAGATTCAGGCAGTTTAGACGCTGTTTAGCGTATAACCGCCCTCTACAGGTTAGATATTGAACTCGATTTTTACAGTCCTGTGTTCATCATCTGTGTTTTAGACCTCTTGTTTTATAATTGTGTTTTTTTGAGGCGGAGGATCCCTCCGACGCTCTCTGTCCAACTCATCACAGCGCTCAGTGAGTTGAGATGGACGAGCCGCGGTGTGTGGAACAGCGATCTGTTTTGATCTCTCTCCACTAACAGACTCACAACACTCATTTCACTTAGTAGGCTAACTCTAATGTTGTAAGGTATTTATCTTCATCTCTTATCTATTGTAAGAGTTTATGAATGACAGACTGCACGTACAGCTGTCAGATCGCGGACCCCGAACAATGTCGTTGCCTAGCAACTTGCTCGAAAATATTTCATTTTCCTGGGCGGGTAGAATTGACCCAGTGCATTGTGGGGCGGTTGAGTAGGAAAAGTATACAATCGATCCATACCATAGATAGTATAATATAATGGATAAAGCATCATGGCCGACCTCAGTTCACCGAGGAGTATCCCTTCTTTCTTGGCGTGTGCGCGCCGCCATCTTGCCAGAGTTTGACTCCGCCTCACTTCCTCGTACCAAAAAAGGGCATGTAGCGACGTTGGGGGGAGGGAGATAGTCCCATCTAGCCGAAGTACTGTGACGTGCACCAAGTTAGCAACATTAGCTCGAGCCAGGAGCTACGCTAACAGCACTCGCTCTACTTGTTAGCCTACCGGTAGACGAGCTCAGCCTCAGTCACGTAATTCCCTGCCTCCAGTTTGGTCCAACAGAGCTGAACATATTATCAATATCACCTCCGAGCACATGAGAGAGGGCATTAAAAAGCTCGTAGCTGAAACAAATGTCTCCTAGTGTTGACTAAGGGCTGAACAAGCTGATCTCAATGTATTTGTAATAATATTAATTGTATTTTGGTCTCCAGACTGAAAATGTTATTAACAGTAATACATGATAAGGGAGGACACATTCAATCCATAAACAGATGAGAACACTAATTTAATAGCCTATGATTTTGAATATACATATATTATATAAAATATTTAAAGCAGGGTTTTATGTTAAGGTGCAACAGTTGAATTAAATGATTAAGTACACTTTCTATCGCTTCTATACAGCCATCGTTGAAAGCATCCTCACCTCATCCATCTGATTTGCCAGCCTTGACTCACTCTCCCGGAAGAAATTACAGTGCATCAACAGCATCCAAAATTATTGGCACACCCTACCATCCCTTGAATTACTATCCCGCAAACTGACACTACACATCTCTGATCCCACTCACCCTGCACACTATGCCTTCCAACATTCTAAAATCTGAAAGCTGACGATTAAGCATGGCCCTGTTGTATTATGTAATGTGCCTGTCTGTATGTCTAATGTTCAATGTAAAGTTGGAACCTGTACCAAGGAGCTGTACTGAAAACAAATTCCACCAGCCTGGCTGTGTGGTCATTAAAAGTATCTTCATCATCATATCAGAGAATTGACTCTTTTACAAGTCACCAATTACAATATCACTTGAGTAAAAGTAGAACATTATGTTATATTAAAAGTACTTATGAAAATGATTTTGCTTGTATGTAATACTCAAAGATGACCCAGGTAAAGATTAAACAGTGTAGAAGGAAATATTCACATCCTTTACTGAAGTAAAAGTACAAATACCAAACTGTTAAATTACTCTGTTACAAGTAAAAGTTTTGCATTGAAATTTTAACAGGAGAAGCTATATGAAACATTCTCGGCATATTTTCATTAAAAATTACACAAAAATAGTCAAAAGATAATACATTTGGGGCTGTTAAGTTATCAATTAATAAAATTATGTTTTTTATATAGGCCTAATCAGGGCTATGTAATGTTGTAAAACACTTTACTTAAGTTAGGAAAAAATCCCACAAAAAAAAACTTGAAAGATTTTCTACAGAGCAGGAATACTTCTACAAAGACGGACAGTGCAGAAAAAGATATATCACAAAATATCACAATCAATGACAATTATCACAAGCAGATAAGATGAGGATAGAGTGAATGTAGGTTGACTTCAGTTGCTGCCAGATGAATGGCCACACCGTCGCTCTTTCACGTAGAGACCAGGGAGACCAGAGGCACACATTCATTCCTCCATGTTAACCTGGAAGAGGACAGAGAGACAACCACTGAGTCAAACAATACAGAAAGAGTCAGATAAAAGTACTGCACTAGGCAATCAATCATTTTTTTCAGAAAAATAGCGTTTGGAATAAAGGAAGAAACAACAAAAATTGTATATTTATTTTTGAGTTAATGCAGTACGATAACCGTCATAATATCCACGGATAACACAGCTGCGGAAACACAGCCACAATTGTATATTTAATTTGAGTTTATACGACTGTTATAAAAAAAAATAACCATCGTAGTAACCGTGGAACGGAGCCGGTTTTACGGATGCACATAGCCCCTTCATCTATAAACAATATTGAGCGCAAACTTGTGAGCATATATTTTGTCACAAAAGTGTTTCTGTGCCATATGTTTAACCCATAGATAGTAAAAGGTTTAACTGGACCGCTCAGCCCAACTTTTGTTTCTGAACCGATTCCATTACGTGCCCATCTGACCATAAACAGTCGTTAGCGGCATGGAGCCTTGAAAAAACCTCGGGCCCGGGCAGAGACACACCGGCTCCACAAGCATGCAGCCAACATGATTTATGATATGATTTAAACCGATATTCCACAAGTATTCAACACAGTACCATGCTCTTAATAAACTGTAAAACAGCGACCCTCACGGCCCAAACACCGCCCGAATCCTCCCGGTGCTCAAGTCATGGTAGTGGCTACTAGCTATTTATTTAGCTGGCATAACAGAGCTAACACTGTCACTGTGACACTCGCGAAACTAACAGCTTTTAATTGGTTCTATAGGCTACAGTGTACAGTTGTAACATAACAATAATAATTGTAAATACAGTGTTACTCTCCGAAAAAACTGTAAACCACAGTCCTTAATCCATCGTTGGTACAGCCCCAAGCAGCACACGGGATGGAGGAATGAACACACTGCTGTCTATTGAGTTAGCATGCTAACCCTTACAACTAGCCTTCGAGGTTGAGTGAGGGACAGAGGCTAGCTGTCAATCAAGAGGCCACGCCCCTAAAATTCATATATTTTAACTTCCAATAGAATTAAAACTAGCTTGCTAGAAAAATTTCACCCCCCTCAGAGTTGTCATGGAGATATGAACTAAACATACAGACTAGAATGGTTTTTCAATCCAGGCCTGAAATAGGATTAATAATGCTGTGAAAACGGCATGTTTAACATTGGAGTCAATGAGAGATGGCTCTCTTCTGCATACAGCCCCCAGTGGCACTTCCGGGTTACTACAGTTGTGGTCACTTCCTTATTGGATACTGGTAAAAATCGCTGAGGTTGGGGCTTGATCCATACATCAGGTCGGCAATCAGGCCACGCCCCCTTTGGGGGGAAAACAAACCGAACGTGCCATTGACTATAATGCAAAATTGCGGTCCAAAACAGCACAAAAAGAAAACGATCAGAGGTAAATAAGTTAAAATTTGACCGACCGATACAATGTCAAAATCTTTTACAACAACTCTGCTGGCTGGATAACGTTAAAGACACTTATAAATGATTAATTTGGTCAACCTAAAACCATGTCTTTTTAGTCTCTCAGCATCAAGCTGGCGCAATGATCCGACCCATTGGCCAGAGATATCATGCCCTGATATATATCTTCACCTCACTGAGTCTCTATGTAAGCTGATTACACGTGAAATAATTGTTATTTTAAGTTTTGTTGTCTGTAATAATGCTTACTATGTTAATAGTATAGCGCTATGCCTTGACTAGACTGTACCAACTGTTCTAACGGCTCATTACGATAGCATACTCCCACTGAAATGCAGAGCACGGGGGAAGCCGGGAGCTTCCTGCTGTCATACAGACCTTATTTAGGGGAATTTTTGGGGGCATGGCGAAGGAATAAAACCATGATGTTTGTTTTTTACCATGTAAACCACACAACAGTTCGGGACATTGCAGATTTTAGCTATAACGGCTTATTTTGAATGATCGCGCTGTCTATGTCTATGGAGTAAGCCGTATTGTTTTCCCCCCAAAGGGGGCGTGGTCACGAGAGTTCAGTCCAGATGACGTATTGCTGACCTGATGCATAGAGCTGTTAAGCGGAAGTGGCGGAATTACGGGGCATGGGACCTCTCGGCTGAAAAAAAATGAATGGGAGTCTATGGAAAGTAATCTACTATTTTCTGGTCCCAGTCATTAAATGCCTTGGATTACATATATGTTTTGTATGGGTCTAAATGATAATTTTTCATGTGAAGAGTTTGACGGTATGTTGTATGATTATTCGTCTAACGGCTTTTGAAAAAATGTTACGAGAACAACTACAAGTCTTGTCGCCTCTGTGACGTCACCTCAACACATTCCCTCCACTTCTCGACTGACAGTGCTAATGCTAATGGCTGGCGTGGACAACGCCAACAATCTCCCCACTCGAGAAATTGAAACTCTCCACATGTCCACTTGTGTCGTGGTTTTCGCCACGCTGAAGACTTTTGTCTTGTCATTGAAAGAAAGCGGTAAAGTGCATTAAAGACACAGCCATGTTTCTGAGCTAGGCGGGTGCCAGTGGTGGTGACGTGTATCATAAGTGTCAAGAGCAGCGAAGAGCTGTAGTCCACAAAAGCGCTCTGCACAAAACCTGACCGTATCCAGCTTCTACTCGCTAAATTGTTCCATTCTTTGCACGAAAAAATACCATCTAAATCCATACAAAACATATGTGTAATCGAAGGCATTTCATGACTGGGACCAGAAAATAATAAATTTCTTTCCATTGACTACCGTTGTAATTTTTCGAGCCGAGAGGTCCCATGTCCCGGAAGTAAGCCACTTCCGCTTAACAGCTCTATACCCAAAATCTTCCCGGAAGTTAGTACTCATCCGGGAATTTCTCGCATACCCAACCGTCACATACTCAAATTGAAGTCAAAATGAGTATGAGTAGGACGTTAGTATGGCAGTCCGGACACGGCCAGAGTGTTTCAAATCATAAGGTTTCAGAAGCACATGCCTACTCAGTTTTTTCAACATTATTTTTTTGAATGTGTGGAGGAATGAGGGCTGCAGGATTAACATGTTCTTTTAACAGCCACAATGAAAGACTACACTAAAGCAATATATTGCTGTATGCTGATGTTGATTTTCACCTGGTTTGCTGCATTGATGGTAATATTATAATTCAGATATGTTTATTGTATCGATTTATTCAGAGGGTGTAAGTGAATAAAAGGCAAGGTTGAGGCTAAATCTGGCTGTTGACCTCCAGCTGTTCAACATAACCAATTTGAGGAAAAATGGATGGGTGGATTGATTGATTGATTGATTGATTGATTGATAGTAGCCTATTCTGTTGGATAAAAAGTGTATATGAAACCCTCAGTTACTGGAATTAGGTTACATTAATGTAAAGGACGGACTATGGATTATTTCTTCATGTTGCTACAATTACACAGCCATGTCTTTGACGATTGGTTGAAAACCATATATTAGCCATTTACTGATATACCAAAGGTGAAAGCTTTAGTTATAGGTCAAAGACTGTGACCAAGCTATTTTTCGTTGATGGCCTTGAGAGGACTTGTTTCTATTTGTTGTATATGTCTTAAATTTCTGTTTGCACAGATAATATTGAAAAGGATAAGAACCTGCCCACCACGAAATTGATTGACCTTTTTGGTCTATCTGGTTTTTTCATTTACATAACTGAGCATGGTTTTACCAAGGTGAAGTCAGGTCCAGCAAGTAGCCAGCAGCAGTAAGCAGCTGTTTCTCATCTTTCTCTACAACCATGTGTGTTTTGGCTCCACTCTGATTGGGTATCACATAACCCCCTTGTCTCTCTAGAACCCTTTGAGACTGTGCTGTAGGCTCTGTCTGTTTCTTTACTGCAGCATTGACGTCTCTGCATCAATAATTAATATAGGAAAGCTTATGGCAGAATATATTTATAGGTCCATATCTGTCTGTTAGTTATTATTTTTGTTTATGTAGTCTAAGAGAGAAGAAGGAGGTGAAACACCTTTTAAATGTAATTCAGTACAAGTTATCATAAAAACAGTAGACTGTAGCATTTTGCTATAATAATGAAATGAACTTGTACTGGACAGGCACTTTTTGCCTTAAGTGGTCAACTAAAACCCAAAGAAACCCCAAGTTTGTGAACTCTGTTGTGTAAATTCATCATTATTCAATAGTAACTGCTCAACCATGCAGCAACATCACCTCTCTATTTTCAGTTGCCCATCGTGCTAAGAGTTTTTCCCCTTGTCATGGGTCACTTGCTCAGATATAAACCTGGTCACTTGCCAGGCCGGGGATTATATCCATGTCTCTGTTTTGGAAGCTAGCACTCTATGGCTCCTCCACTTCCCTCATCCTGCGCGACGGTCCTCAGGTTGTTTGTGAAATGGAAGTAGTGCTGGACTCCTCTGGGACGTCAACGGAGAAGGGAAGGTCTGTAGCCCCCTCACCTCTGTGTTCCTGCAGAATCCCTAGTGGCTCAGTGGGCAGTGGGCTTGCTCTCCTGGTCTTGAGACTTTTGTGTGTGTGTGTGTGTGTGTGTGTGTGTGTGTGTGTGTGTGTGTGTGTGTGTGTGTGTGTGTGTGTGTGTTTGTCCGAGAAAGAGAGAGGTCTTTATGTTTGTGTATTGAGGGTTGGGCTTTTCCCTTTTCGCATCAGAAGTGGATGTCACATTGAGTTAGTCCAGCAGTCTGCTGAAGTTCTGGCTAGACTGGAAAACAATATTTTGTCAAGATTGCCCCTGAGTGCCAGTTGCCAAAACGAAGGGATGCTTCTGTCTAAGCATCTGAACATTCCTCATTTCCCTGCTAGATTTATCCTACATTTTTTACTATATCCGCGCAACAAGTTAAAATATGCATAATTTCCACTCTCTAATTGCACATCGTCTGTGCCAGCCCGTGCCTCTCCATTTCGACTCTTCTACATAGTGAGCTACAGTGAGGTTTGCATACTGTTATCCTTATCTGCAGGATGCACCATGCAGACTGCAGGAATACAGTCTGACTTAAGGGTGGTGCATTTACTGTCAGTAAGATATAATTTATCTCCAGCACATCATTTCTGTGGTATCTATTCTAATTGATTTCAGTTGTGCTTTGTGCAATTTCTCATAATACACCTCATTGGAGTTTCCCTCCCTGTCCTGAAGCTCAATTACCTTTCAGACTCTCTTGAGCTCATCAGATGTAGAAGCAGATTTAATCTTCTGGAAAAAGTTAAGAATCCATTTTTAAAAATAGAATAAAACATTTCTTGGATGGCACATGAGACAATGCTTCAATAGAGGGAAATCAGGTTTGCTGAATCTGTTCTCCACTGAAGATCAGGGACGTCCCACAGACTTTACCAAGGCACTGAATGTATTGCATGTGAAACGAATGACTGTGATTTTATTAACTGGCATGAGTGAAGACGTGTTTGGTTCTGAGGGGAAGGGCCACCCAATCCCAAAACTCCTATGCTATGCAATCCAATAGTTCCCATGGATGTTCTTTTTCAAGTGTCGTGTGCAATCATGCACACCTCCAGTGGCCGACAGATTTTGGTTGGCTAGGTTCTTTCTCTGGGCAGCGGTCTCTGCCTGGGATTGCACACTGCCCAGGTGGGAGTATCTGTGACAGGGCCAGGGTGAGGGTGGCACACTTGGGCTGCCAACTTTAGCACAAATTCCCTCAACACCTGCATGTCGCCTGTCATCCGCACTAATCTGGATTTAACTCTGGCAGTGGTAAAATACATATTAAGGTATAATTGAAAAGTCAAAGACTTTTATAGTCTTTTGAATAGCTAAAACACACGTCAGATACACTTATTCTGTTCTTGCCACAGCTCTTTAGTGGGGTCAATGGTCCTAAGAATGTTCAAAAGTAGTCTCAGCAACTGCTGTGCACATGGCCTGAAACACTTGTAAAGTTCTCCAGGATTCTTAATCAAACCATGTTTCTCCAAATTGGAACATGAAAAAATAATACAACACAGAAAGGGTCTTTCCCAGAGTCTTCCACCACTGCGGCTTTTCCCGGGTCAACTTTTGTCTTTTCATCTGGGTCTAGTGTGATCTGTTATATCCATTAGTCCAAGAAGGCCTGTAGCTCTTTGTCTGAAGGGATATTTAGCAGTGTATGATCTATTGACATCAGGCAGAGAATTGAAGCATGGACATAAAAAGGAAAACTGCTAAAAAGTTGACTGACTGAATAGAGTCCTAAATCAATAACCATAGAGAATATTTGTCTCAGTTTTGACAAAACAGCAAAAGGTATTAATTTAAATATTCCTACTTGGCGCTGTTCAATGCCTCGTTTTTTTAATGTTTTATCTTGAGGGTTTAGTTGAATGCTGAGAAGTACTGAAGCATTGGCATCTAGATATGAAAAGCTAGTAAGGAACAAGAATAAACTTGAATTTCTCATGGCCCTAAATCACACCAGCTCACTTGCTCTACTTACAATATCTTAGTGATCAGTGACTACGTATATAGCTTTGTGCTTGAATACGCAAAAAGTGATAAACCTTAATACATCTTTTAAATAGACTGTACATTTTGAATTGGATGGCCATTTGCGGATCCTTTAACAGATCGTGGTGGCTTTGACTTTAAAAAAGGCCATACACAGACCATCGTTCTGTACACTGTGCTGACAGAAGAGATGGCAAACGATTTGACTGACTGAAAGGGACGCCTGGATGTCCAAATTACTCTACCAGAGGGGAAGGGAGAGGTTGGGATTTTTTGCCTTTTGGAAGATCTTCTTCTTTTCAACATAATACACAGCATCTGTAACTGTGACTCATAACACCTGCTGCCAACACACAGGTTATTTCAGAAAAACAGGAGGAGTTAGTGAGTCAGTGCCATGAAGCATTAAATACAATCTTGACATACTACTGTGAATGTAGGCCCCTGTTGAGCCTTGACTTTGTTGGTTTGTGTATGGATGGTTTGTTATTTCCGTTCCCTCCTCCACTCTTTCCAGATCCTCATCCTCTGTTTGGCAGTACACATTGTTGTGTCGCCTGTGGTGTCAACCAGCAGTTCCACACAAGTCATCCAGAAGCCAGGCCTGGAACCGTGAGAAAAGACTGCTTTGTGATTGGATTAGCTTTTGAGTGCCACGTTGCTTAATTAATGAAAATGACCCGAGAGCAGAGAGGGAAGCGGTATCCTTAACAGGATTTCACAAAGTACGCCAGGCGTTCCTAATTTGTTGGCCTAGGCCACTATAGAAGGGCCCTGGCAGCTGAGTTGTTGTCTTCCCTTTGCTTTACATTGACAACGTTTCAAACACTAGCATTACACTTTAGGATAAAAAAAAGTAGGATTTTAAATAGCCTTAGTCCAAAAGTACTGATCTTTGACAGAGAGTTTACAGAGCCTTTTCTCTTCTACACTGGTATGTAATCTGCAAAAATGCTGTCCAGTGTTTTAACCTTCATTCCCATTTAGCCAGACAGAAACTCACACCTGATTATCGCACTGTTCAATGCATTCATTGCACATGTGAACAGTAGCTATGGTTCACTTGATGATGTGTGAGCCCCTCCCTCCTCTCATCCTCCTTTCATTCCTCTTCCCTTAACTTTCTATTGAAGAGGGATGTAAATGTGGGCTGGTATTATGAGGGTGACGACCCCGCAGGGTCTTCTGAGAGGCTCAGCAGAACCAATGTGACCAGATTAGTTTGCATTCCTCAGTGCTGAATGGATCTCTCTGGAAACTATTACCTGGAATTACCTCAAATCAAAGACTTCTTCCTATTATCCGAGCAGGATCAGTCAAAGCAGTCCACGCTGTGACAGCTACTGAAGAGGTTAAAATAACAACACATACTTTCTCACTCAACAACCAAAATGTTTTTATTGAATTTGTCAAAAAAAAATAGATTCAGTAAGTAATAGATTCATCTTATTCATCCTATCTGTACTTGCCACTTGTCCTACAAACTCATGCAAGCTAGTACACTTTCTAGTGTGTTTCAAATCTTGCCAAGAAAACTTTTTCAACAATACCCGCACAAATGCTGAGGACTAAGGCCAACACCTGTCAGTCTTTCTCCGTGGCCTCATGATTCAATCACTGCTAACAGCTACTGACAGCGGCTAAATATTCCCAATGGCTGGACCACTCATCATGTTGATAAAGATGTGTCAGACACAGTGGTGAGCTTTGTGTCTGCAGCCTGTAGAAGACAGGCCGAGTCTTGTGCACCAAACAGGACAACCACTGATGGAACGAAAGCTTACTTTAGAGCAATGGCACATACGAGCAAGCAGTGGTTGTGCATCTCAGTAGAGTAATCTCCACGCCTCCAATCTGTGGTCCAACTGAACTTGATGACAGTATGAGAGTTCTTACAATGTGTTTGTATATAAACTAATTCAACAGATTATTTAATCACAAAGTACACTGTGTACTATAACCACATCATTACATTGGCGTTTGCAAATAACAAAAATCTAAGAAAACAATCAACAAACATAAAATCTTGGAAATTTAGATTTTCATGGCCACTACGTTTAAAAAATGTAGAGCTTAGATAGGTGACACTCTAAAGAGAATACTCATACCCACTGTGGCTGACACTTTAAATGTGTCTCCAAGTATGTTCCTCTTTGATGTTTTTAAATCTCATCTGAAATTTGGTTAGGCATGAACACTGCTGCATTCTTCTCACATGCTTTTCCAACAAGGCCTTTGTTATTCTTCTCCCCCCACAAGCATTGGTGGTTTCAAATTTCTCCATGGCTTACAACGATCACGAAATATCTGAGCTTTTGACTGCATCTGGAGCACTAACTTCACATGCTCTAGAAGAAAGATTTTGTTTTGGTCAACACAGTGGACATTGTATATAGCTTGATTTCCGTTTTCATGATTATGAATTAAATGTTTTACTTCAATATTTGTACATAAAGAGGAAACGGAGGAATAAAGTAGCCACAGGGGATGGAGCAGAGCCTTCGCTTCTTAACAGTCAGTCAGCAGTACAATTTAAACAAAGCAAGAAATGTGAATGGCGAAATGTTATAAATGCATTAGATTGCCATACATTTTGGCTTCGTTGTGACTGATGCTGAGTCCCAAGCCTCTAATATTTGAAACTCTCTTTTGGGAGGTGAACAACAGCTCAAAGACAAATGATCTACTCACTCCATAGTGCTACAACCAGGGTTCCTGGGCAGCTTGCCCATACAGGATAGTTAGTTCTCTGAGTGCAAGAGTGTTTCATAAGTGTGTGTGTGTGTGTGTGTGTGTGTGTGTGTGTGTGTGTGTGTGTGTGTGTGTGTGTGTGTGTGTGTGTGTGTGTGTGTGTGTGTGTGTGTGTGTGTGTGTGTGTGTGTGTGAGAATTTTATCCATGCACTGTTTCCATCATGTGTGCAGTGGTGGGGAACAACAACTCAGAGAAAGTAACTTTTCCCTTTTTTACAAGTGGATACTGAAAGACTGAAAACTCTTAACAATATGTGAGAAAATCAACATCTTGCCTCAATCGTTATTTCCTCTTTTCTTGACTTTAAAATGATCAGCGAAAAAAAAACCAGGAATATTCTTTAATTTTCCCTTTGATTCGATTGGCGGAGAACTCTGTTCCTTTCTTGGTCTCCATCCCATAGGCTTAATTGATAGGAAAAGTCCTAATCTCCTGGAATAAAATGGTCTGTTGTGGGGGAAACTCCATATGGTCACAAAGTGTGCGGTTCTCGGTTCATGCTTGGTGGTTTTCAATATGATCACCATAGCGCACTAGTCTTTTCCTACATTCATCATGATCTGCATTCTGTTCAATAGTCTGTGACACTGTTACAGTATATGACTAATTGGGAAAGTATCCTCAGAATATATTTATATAACTCTCTTTTAACCATACACTGCACTGCTTAACTGCTTGAAAAGCTGTGAGACCAGACAATGACCCAACGAAGTAACTTGTTATTTTTTTTTTGTAATTTATTTTCCACAAGAAGGTGCAAAAAAAAAAAAGGTTTCGACTTAAGGAACTCTACATTCTGTGTCCAACACTATCGAGATGGAAGTAGTGAATAGGCTTTATTCCCCAGGTGGTCATTTATTACTCACACCACACTTGGGGGTGGGGAGAGCATGTACAGCCCTGCAATGACCTACTATTTTAAATGTACATCATAAAAATGTCAGTTCGAGGAAAAGCATTTATAATTTCACTGAGTCCCACCGGAAAACATATTGGAAACAAATGGGTCCAGAATATGGAAGAATATAGCCTCGATTTACAGTTATGTGACAATAGGTATCCGTCTATCCCAACATAAACAGTAACTGTTTTGCTGTGGTAGTTGGGTGACCACAAAGATACACTTTGATACAGAAGTGTTAGCTTTGTGTTGGTGGAAATGTTTTAATGACGTGAATATATTTTTAACAACATTTGCCCAAATGTGCACATGATACATATAAATAATTTACTGATAAAAAGTTTTGAATCTTAAAATGGGGACAAAGATACTATATAAAAATTGGATTTGGGCTGAACACCAAAAAATAAAAATATACATAAATCTGCACTTTAATAAGTGTGGATGTCAATTTTAGATGTAGACTTAGTTAACGTTTACAGTGTAAGTAGCTATAATAACAAAGCCAACCAGAGTCCAGATTTCTTTTCTCTCTCGAGCCTCATGTATAAAAGTAATTGAAGATTTGGACAGGATTGAAACACAGACATGTTCTGCATAGATTATGTTATCCTCCTGCTTCCCTTTTATACAAATAATCACATCTGAACAGGGCTTAAGACATGCTATGAATTTAAAGAGATCAAAGTGAATATGGAACCGTTTCTTCTCCTTGATGTGTCAAAGTCACTGTAAGATAAACAATTGTCACAGCTAATGTGCCCTGCTCACTGAATTCTAAATAGAGTAGACCTAAATATTGCTGTTAAATGTAAACTCTATCTATCTGTGATTACTGATATAATCCTTGTGTGGCTCTCTGATTTACAAGAGCCCTTAAATAAATACATGTACCCACTATGTGTCTGATATGTATCCAACATAGACCATATTGTACAGTTTGGATTATGTGAGAGATAATCTACGCACCATGCTAAAGCCACTTTTCATGGCTGATTTAGAGTCAGATTCCCCCACCCACTGTTCAAACATAAACTATTCCTTCAGTTGCCCAATTTAGGGATGATCAAATATTAATTTGGTTTCAATCGTTTTACAAACGTGACTTCAGATTGCTAATAAGTGGTGAATACCTGAATTATGAACAGGGTAGATTTTTCTTACTTTGATTTCCCTTTGGAATTCAAAGTAAACATAATTGGTGGTGTTTTTAATGGTCATTAAAGACACCATCACTGCAGCTTTGAACTTTTACTGGTGTTAAAACCTAATGAATTACGTCATGCATGCAAGGGAGGGGGCTTCTACAATTGTTGCCTTTTTCATCAATGATTTCAGTAGTTTGTTCAGGGATATAACGGATAGAATAATAAAAATCAGTTTTATGTAATTCAGGGCTGTACAGTGCGACAGTTTTGATCGCATTTGCTACTGAAATTGATCACGTGCGATGATGAATACAATGCTGCTCGCACTAGTGCTAGGGCCTATCCGAAAAGTCCAATCTCCTAACCTATAAGCCTCCTTTCCTATACCTTAACCCCTAAACGTCATCGGGGTTAAGGAGAGATGAAAGGTGCTTCCTATCGAACATAGGAAAGGACAGCACGCCATACAGCACTGTTTCAAATGAATTTGACTCCACTTTTCCTAACCGACGTCATTGCGCGACGGCGAGTATTGCTGACGTGAGTCACTAGCGTGAAACTACACTATTCTCCGAAAATTGACTACAACAAGCGCTCGTTTGATCCATGCGTTCTTTTCATATTGATTTTTATCAGGTTGTCGCCAACAGAGTGAGAATCACTCCCATATATCCCAATTCACATCTGGAATAAAGAGAGGCTGCACTTTTGTTGATGTTGAAATGAACTGCCCCCAGTAACTTCATTAAATGTGAAGTTGGTATTTTATTTTCTTATGGTGTAAATGATGTGCTACGAAAATAACTATTATGATGTTGGTCTTTTATGAGTTCTTTATTATCTTAATGTGGGAGGGGAGGGGGGTATTTTGTTTTAGCCGAGTTAAATCTTCCTCTCTTCTCTTCTCCTCTCCTCTCTTCTGTTTTACCTCTCGTTCGTATTCGTGTAGAGTCGGTAAACTCCGGCGGTGGCCTGTTGCTTTAAATCTTGCCGCCGTAAAGGATTATGGGATACCACTATCTCCTTTCCTTTAGCATAGGTTGGTCAGGAGTAACCTATGCTAAAGGAGGGTTAAAGGATGAATCGAGGCTCCTTTCCTATGCCTTTCCTAAGCATTTGGAGAATTCGGATCACCTATCCGCCGAGTACTTCCGGTTCATCTCGATAGGAAAGCGTCCCCTAGCGTCTAATAGAGCTGTTAAGCGGAAGTCCCATACTTCCGGGGCATGGGACCTATCGGCTCGAAAAATTACAACGGTAGTCAATGGAAAGAAATGTATTATTTTCTGGTCCCAGTCATGAAAGGCCTTCGATTGCACATATGTTTTGTATGGATTTAGATGGTATTTTTTCGTGCAAAGAATGGAACAATTTAGCGAGTAGAAGCTGGATACGGTCAGGTTTTGTGCAGAGCGCTTTTGTGGACTACAGCTCTTCGCTGCTCTTGACACTTATGATATACGTCACCACCACTGGCACCTGCTTAGCTCAGAAACATGGCTGTGTCTTTAATGCACTTTACCGCCTTCTTTCAATGACAAGACAAAAGTCTTCAGCGTGGCGAAAATCACTACACAAGTGGACATGTGGAGAGTTTCAATTTCTCGAGTGGGGAGATTGTTGGCGTTGTCCACGCCAGCCATTAGCATTAGCATTAGCACTGTCAGTCGAGAAGTGGAGGGAATGTGTTGAGGTGACGTCACAGAGGCGACAAGACTTGTAGTTGTTCTCGTAACATTTTTTCAAAAGCCGTTAGACGAATAATCATACAACATACCGTCAAACTCTTCACATGAAAAATTATCATTTAGACCCATACAAAACATATATGTAATCCAAGGCATTTAATGACTGGGACCAGAAAATAGTAGATTACTTTCCATAGACTCCCATTCATTTTTTTTCAGCCGAGAGGTCCCATGCCCCGTAATTCCGCCACTTCCGCTTAACAGCTCTATACACTTCACCAACGGTAATAACCGGAAGGAGACGGCACGCAGTTAAGTTAGCGCGTGTGCAAACAGAACATTTCCTGTGCGCCTTCACATTAAAAGCCTGTTACTAGCCAAACGTGAGTTGACTTTTATTTTGAAGCCGGTAAGAACAGGTAGTTTGTGCTTCACAACTGCTTCAGCTGCAGAGAGCAGTCACCAGTAGTCTAAAAAAGTTTGAAATAACTGATAAGCCACTGAAGAACTACTCCCAACACATTCACAACAACCTATTTAACTTATCCTAAATTATACCAATATGTATACTTATTTATTTAATAGACTATATGTTTTAAAGTTTGGTTTTAATTAACAGAAGGACATTTACCAAAAAAAAATATTAGTATGAATATAATAATTATATGTGTATACAAAAAATATATAGATATACATTTTATGAGGAGAAATAATTCTGAATCAGCAAAAAATTGCAATTGGCAGGTTAGATTATTTTGTCTAAATTGCAATCAGTGCACCCCTATTAATTTTTCTACAATTATTACTGCACACACTAGGATATGATATTAATTGAGAATTTCAAATGAGACCAATATGACAGGCTAAAAGGTAATTAGAGCGAAATGCATGGGTTAAGGTTATGCAAGTTTTCGATCATACTTTGTGTGCTACTGAATTTATTTTTGTGCTACTGATTTTTTTTGCTTGCTAGCACCAGTGCTACCACCTAAAAAAATAAGCGTACAGCCCTGTAATTGAAGTGAAGGTAAGTGCTTGGTTGGTAACCAAGTTATGTGAGTAAGTCAAACATTTAATACATTTACTAGATATGTTTGCCCACAGTTGGTCTTCTAAGGTGTCTGGTACCACCAGCATATGATACTACATCTAAAGAGGGGGTTAGTGAACAGGCCACACACTCAGATTTAAGCTGCCTGCTCCTTCAGCACATTTCCTCATTGCTCTATGTTCATTGCTAATATTCTCATTAAGGCCAATGGAACGGCCGCCCAACATGTTTTCACAGCCGGTGTGTGACATCATCACATTTCAAAAGCACCTCGTAAACACTCAGTCCTCTGCTGAGGTCTGGTCTGGGAAGACTTATAGCCACCCTTCAACCACCTATAGTCATTGTCTCTGGAGTGACAGTGATCTAAGAGACCATGAATTATTAAAGCAGACCAAATGTAGAAAGTTATATATATACGTATATATATATATATATATAGCTAGATTATTAAGTTTAAAAAAAAATTAGGTTTGGTATTATCTGTTCTTATTAACTTTTGTATTAATTACTAATTAGATCCTAGGTGTTGTCAGTAGCTCTCTGGGTAACAGGTTGATATGAAGAGAAGCCAAATTCATTCTGCCACTAAAAATGTTCTGGAATGTCCACGAATAATCCTGTATTCATTAAAAAAAATCATAATCCCCCTCAAATGGCAGCAACATATCAAACAAAGAAACGGATTACAAAACAAGTCAGTCTCTGGTCAGCCAAAAGGTCTTAAGTCAATTCATAATAATGAGACTGAAGACTTAAAATGTGTGAAGTGTGTTTTTCCAACAGTGTTGTCCTTTTTAAACCTTTAACCAAAGGCCACACAGGGTGCAGAACAAAAAGTGAAATATATTTAAAACACGGACTTTGATCTTAAAAAGGGAGTGTTTGGCACATAATTAAATGTTACCTCACGAAACTGCTTAATGGAGCAAAGAAGAAAAGACAGAAATAATCATCCGCAAGCACTTAAACAGCTTGTTGGAAAGGTGAATTACAATGTGCACATGCTGCAAACGAATGCTGATATTATTCCATCCTCATTCATTATTGATCACTGATTGGTGCTTTTGTACTGAGTTGATATTTCTGGGTCATCATTTTTCAAATTTTCACTTAGCAAAAGTGAAAAGATGTCATTTGAGGGTTTTCATCCATGAAAAGACTGATCAAATATTAATGCTTTATTTGATTTTTTTTCTGAATATTTAATAACTGAACATTTTACTTTACATCCACCCTTTTCATGCTGGGAAGAAGCTAAGCCACATGAGAACATGTCAGATGTGTCAAAATTGTGTTTTTACAGATAGAGAGTAGCAACAGTTTTTTATACTTAATAATGCACAAAATAAGATCATCCAGTCCCACTTTGGCCTTGCACCATGGTATTCTTGGTTTTACTAGTTCCCCTCTCCAAACCTTTGCCCCCTGAAATGAGTTGTAATCCCTTTGAGAATTGGTTGATCTGCTTTTCGTTTCTATCATGTGACATCTGAATCTTTAACCCATCAAATAAGCTTAAGTTATACTGATGAAGCTAAAGTTTGCTAGATCCCATGACTTGCAAATAATCCACACTCACCATTTCCCATTGGCTTTTTAGATTACAATATGTTTTCTTTGTTCCACTTCTCCTTTCTGCTATTAACACTGAAACAGCCCACATAACCTCGGGTTTCTTTATTAAAGCCCCAACTAATCCCTCATTACCCCACATTCATGCATTTATTGGAATGTTTGCAAGCCGTGCATGTGGTCCTGCAGGATGAGTGTATTTAGCTTTTCACAGTTTTCCATTGCATTCACAATACATGCAGCATGCATATACGTCTTTTAGTTTAGCTCTTTGCAATGACCTGTGTAATGTCAGGTTCCTTTTTTTCGGTTCTCCCATATGTCTCTGCCATCATGCTGATCTATGAAAACCAGGGCCCCTCACAGCAGCCACAGTTAAAGACACTTTTGTTAGATACGGCAACTGTTTGTAGTTGAAGGGAATAGTGTGTGCTGATGTAATCTGTTAAGGGAAGGAAAACATTCTATGGTTGTTGCTGAATGAGCCTTGGAAGGCCCCAGACTCAGAGGAAACTGGGAACAGAGGGTTGGAGGATTAGTGTTTTTTCTCAAAATTTGGCTTTACTTTCCCCCCACTTTTTCCTCACAGTTTTTCCCCCACCATTTCCTTTCTTTGTAAAACGGCACTAAATTTGCTCATGGCCTCATTATACAACAAACTCTTTTACACTTCGAAGAAAAGTATGACTGGCAGATGTAAGGTACTGTTGTATTTTTTCTTAAAAGACTTCATGGAAATACTATATAAAAGAAGCTGTCAGTTCTGTTTGCGGCCTGTTATTTTTTTTAAAACCCAAAACAATACAACAAAACAAAAGACGTTAATACAAACATTCACTTCCATTTTCGGAACAGACCCTCCGACTGAAACCTAAAGCATGTGGTCACATAATGGTCATATATTATCTTCAGCCTTGTTGGTGTTCTTTGATGTGGGTTTATTTTCCAGTCCCAGTATTTCCAATAAAGAGTAGACATCAGCAGTTTTTAAACCATAATAGAGTTCAAACCATAATTTTACCGCCATACCATGTGGGCAAAGATGCTCATATGAGTCTTGAGTTCCAAAGTTTGAAGGAACTGTAAAACCCTTTTTGCGCCCCATCCCAAATTTGATGATTTCCCAATGGGGAACCAACACTAAAGCTTTAATATGTCGGACAATACTCCACAACATGTGATCTGTAATGCTAGCTGTAATGTTTTCATAAAGACAGCTGTGTCATAAGGCAGGGTTAATCAGCACCACAGGGGTGCCATGTGCACCGTCTGTTTCCCCTTCACAGTTGCTCTCCTACTGTTATACCCGACTGAGTCACGCTTATCGTCTCCTCAAAACCAGCTCTCCTAGAGCAGTTGGCCCTGCTCAGTTTCAAATTTAAATGCATCACTTAGTGCTGAAAACCGAGACGTACCAAATGAAAAACAATACCCCCCTTTTTAACTTCTGGAGTTTAATGACCTTCTGCTTTTGTGTCACAAATAGAAAAACATCCATCTTATTTCCTTCTCATCTCAAGCAAAATCTCGGTCTGCTGTGTATTTTCATTGGGTTGTTTATTTAGTTAATCTTTCAGCAGGTCTGCCTTTGTCTGGCTGGCTTAGAGCTGCTCTGCCACTCGCACCAGCTCATCCACTATATCCACAAAACCATTGACCCCAGGGCAGCCCCACTGTGGTCGTTTTGGCCCTTCTCTCATTTCAGAAAGGCACCAGAAACGTAAGACACGGTGTCTTTTGGACAGATTATCCACCCCTACAGCAGGACTTGAATTGCCCAGTATCTCTGTCACTGGAAAATCTACACCTCTCTTTGATCTGGTCAAGGTCTCTGTCCTTCCTCTTTATCTGCTCTACTGCTTTCATGTCCTCTACCGTTTGCCTATACTGAAGTATCACAGTGACTGCTGCTACCTCTTAATGAGGGTATGCCTCAGCTTCTACATTTACATTCAGCTTGAAATATACCGACAGTTTTATTTCAGGAATAGGCTCTTCAGAAGTACAAAGCAGCCTCCTTCATGCGTAGGCCATTTTTCATGTAACAGGTGCCAAGAGAATCTGTTCAAATTTCCTCCTCTAATATGAGGACCGTGTGACTCTGTTTAGAAGCATGCAGCACATACCTGTAAGGCGAGACAAATTTGATCATTGTTAGCTCCTTGGTGTGTTAAAGAAGATCCATGAAGAACGCAAAGGGCAACAAAGGCGGTTACGGCAAATGTTTTCAAGCTGTAGAAAAGACACCTGATCGAAAAAGCTGCTTGAGAAAAGTCACATCCCTTTTAGTCACAAACCCACACTCGCCAAAATCAAAGACATATGGATAGTCTGTCCCTGATGAGGAGTGATATTTTAATTTTGAGCTTTTAACTAGTGCTCCATTGAAAGAAACCAGGACTTTTCTTTTGCATTTCTTAATATGGTATCTATTCTTTCACATTCATTGTTTGTAAACATAGGATTTCTGACTGTTAAAGTAAACATTTACCTCTTGTGGCCTACAGTTGACTTGCTGTTGTGTAAAAAAAACTCCTGTTGTTCACAAATTATCTTCATTCGTTCACCCTTCTTTTCTGTGCTTCACATGAAGGGCACTGACTGCCCCATGACACCCTTGTCGTCTTTCTCTTTCCCCAGTCAGAAATACAAGGAAGAGAAACGGTGACCTTTGACTGTCGTTGTGTCTGTAAGGTCAGGCAGAATCCTCACACTCCGTGACACATTCCGCGCCTTCCGATAAATCTTTCCTCGGGAATTACACTGATTTATTTCTGCCATTGTCACAGGGGTCTAGAGTCAAAGCTCTCAACAGAGTCCCAGAGGTTAGCGCTCAGTGTCTCCCAGTAGGATATGATACATTAACCCATTCAATGCCTCTGTAATGTCCCCTAACACCGCTTTAATAGGGTAATTTGTTTAACCACTATGGGCATGTTTGAATGACTAATATGCATGACTGTGAATTATTTGTTCAACTGAACAATGGCATTTGCAAGAGACAAGAGCTAATGCAGAGTAATAGGGCACCACACACAGTACCACTGCCAGTTTGTTGTAACAGTGTCGGCCTTATATAATTGAATTATTCTACAAATAGTGAGTAGCATGACAATAAAGAGTGAAATAAACTTTTTATTTTATTATCATTTATCAAGCAATTTATTTATGCATAATAAAGACACACTAGACTTAGAATATTCCACTGCTTAGAGTTAGCTATAAGAAATCATTGCCCCAGGAAAGAGGGCATATGGTTTATGTTGTGTGTTGGCTATTTTTAAACAAAAATACACTTCCATGCTTTGCATTTGGTAACTGCACATGTGTAATGCATTACTAATGACCTCCACAGCAGACATTTTGAGTATAAAAATCAGATGTAAAATTAATATGTTGCATTTGCGAGTTGTTTTGAGGTGGTTAGAGATGGAGTGAAGCATTGCAAGGAAGACAATATGCAAGACTCATGAAATCAAATTTGTCTGCACCTGTTGGCATTGAGACAAAATTAAATCCTTGTTACAGTTTTTTAAAATAAGTAATCTTAGATCTAAAGCTAATAAAAAAATAATCTTGGTCAATATATTGTGATTTATTACTTACATTTTTGCAAACATTAAGTTGACCCTCTAGAATGTGTTTTGTTGGCAAACTAGTTTGAGAGCTCTGCAGCAATTGGTTTTCACTTGTTTTCATAGCACTGTATAATCCTTACATTTGAATGCATATATGAATACAAATTTAATGCATCCAGTCATATAAAAGTAGCAGTTGTTTCAAAATACTTCTCTGAATCAAGTTTTTGAGCAGCTCAGCATATTTGGAGTTGAAATAGAATCCGGTATGCTCTCGTGGATCAAATGAAAGAGTGGGAGAGATACTGCCATCAGCAGACAGAATTTTTTCTTCCTTAAAGGCGCAACATGTCTGGTGATGAAGGATTCTCCAGAGTATGGAATTCACACGTAACTGATGATGACAAATCTGTAATGGCAACTGATTATCTGTTCTTATACAAGCAATGATTTGACATTTACCATAGCACCATGACATATGTTTTGCTGGAACCCTGTCACACCATAACCAAATGAACAGTAAATGTTAACATTGAACGTGTTGATGTGTCTGTTGATACAGAGATGATGGATGATAACTTTTTCACCTCTTTAATGTCTATGACGCGTGCGTTTAACTATGATGATGATGATTTTCTGCATGTCTTCCCGGGGTCAGTTAAGCTTGCAGTTTGTTTGGTTTTGTTCTTGCATTTTCATCACTTGTAGAACAAGTAGCCACAGAATGAGAAACAGGACGGCTGGAAATGGGTTTTCAGCACATAGCCAATGAAGCATTGACTCCAACGTCCAAATGACAGAGTGTGAATGCTGCAGAATTGTAGAGTAACATATTAAAGCATTATAGGAAATGTTGTCTTTTGGCTTCACTTGCTTTTTTAATAAGTGGGTTACGGCTTGTGGCTTATTTGAAGATCATTTGCTGGTCTGTGATGCCCTGTAATATCATGCCTCGGAACATCAGAGCAGCCTTTAATTACAAAGTCAGAACAACATTTACTTGGATCATGGAAAAACACAAAAGACTCTAGGGAGATCTCGGGTGCCAATTTTTCTGTTATTTATATTACCCTTCCTTTCCCTGTGCCATAATTCACTTGTCTGGCCTAAAGTTAGGGTTATTAATGAAGGCAGAAGAACCTCATATGGCTTCCTTACACAAGTGGCGGGTGGCTGGCTATCACATGAAAGACGGAATGGATGGTTGCCGGGGCCGAAAGGTCACAGAGGGCAGCTGGACGTTTGGCTGACCTATGACCTCAGACCTCACATGTTAGCCAGATACTTTCTGCTTAATTGGATTAGATTTGATAGGCTTCAGAACCCTTTCTATGTAAATCATACTCTCTCACAAACATGAACTCTTGTGTGCAAAGGTGGGTTGGGGGTCAACATTAAGTTCCAGTGTCAACATTTTTCTTTATGTATAAAACGTAATGCTGGTGTACTGTACATGACAAGGAAATAACATCAGCAGTACACAAAACGACATAGAGATCCTGAAATGTATGAACACACCGAACATATGTTTTTGTGTTGTAATCACTAATACGATATCAAGACAAGACTGAAATGGGGAAACAATACAACATTAGAATTCACACATCTGTAGACATAGTCAATTCAAGTTTCGAAAACATTTTCATTACAGTTAGTTTGTACAGTAGGTTTACTGGATTGTTATCATTTTTAATCAGCCTATCAACGTTTGCATTGAGTACAGGGCAATTAAACACCCAGGACAGGTTTCCTTCTCATCTCAAAGCATTTCTCTGAGCAGATTAGGGTCTTGGCTCTAACAAGCAGAGAAAAAAGCAAAGATATCCTAAAGCTTTTGGATATCTGGTCTTTTTTCATCAAGGAACTCCGCTATAGTAGCATACATTTTCCCTTTTAGTTGCTTGGTGTCACTTGAGTGGTTCATATCTTATTTTTAAGGAAACCCTTCCATTATGTTCATTGAAGTTTGGGTGGTACAGGCCTTCACATGCATTACCTGCTCCTTAAGTCTTGAAAATATCTCCATTACTTTGGGGAATCCTCAAAGGGCACAGGCAGTATTTGTAGCGAGGGGCCAGTCTTTGTCTTACCATTGCCCTTCACCTGCCACACAACTTTACGTTCCAGCCACTCCAACCACATGGTCTTTAAATCGTTCTCAATCTGGCTCCTAACCTGGAACCAATTTGCTCTAGGATACAATGGGAGCTATGGCTTGAGCTAAATAATAGGGTCTGGCCAGATACAGTGTCCTTGATGTAAATGTATTTTGTAATTTCTGTATTAACCAAAAAAGTTTGGCATAACCTGATGACATTGACAGGTTTTTCCACAAAAGATCAAGACCTAGTTAAAGCCTTATGAAAAGCAATGATCATATAAAGAGAGGGTCAGTGTACTCATTAATTCAACAACAAGAAGACATATTGACATTAAAGCCATAATTGTAAGAAGGTGTGGGGAAGGTTTTGATTTTAGTTTTGCGATATCTGCTTTTCTAGACTTCTACCAATCCCAATATTTTTTGGTGTATCAACATTTAAAAAGACATTCTCAATAGCTGGATGTATTTCAAGAATTGTAGCTGCTTACTCAGAATTGTAATTCTTTCCCAGATTATCTTTTATATAAAGTAGACATTATTTCAACATATATTGCTGTTACTACAAATAGTAAATGGTTCCCTCGACCTCCTAGGTGTTCCTGTGTTTTGGTCATTTAATATTGTGCCCGAGACACAAATATATGTTGAAACCTTTGATTTGCTAGCTGTGGAAAGCTTGTAAAAATGTACCTCTGAGCCTTTTTTCCAACAGATGCACACAGAAGGCATTCTAATACACAGCTGGTCAAGTAATTAATAGTGAAGCACATGTCCGGACACTTGATGATAACAACCCCATCCTATGTAAGTCTACTTGTTCAGCAAAATGCAGGAAATGTAATCACTGAACACATAGGTCTGCGGATAAGTGCTCTTGGTTAGGGTGTGGGGCAAATTTTAGGTGTGTATGAGCATTGGGATCATTGGGGGAAGTTTTAGCCAAAACCCCACTTTTGTGTAACCCAAACAGGTTTTTATCTTTCAAATTGATGAAATATGTTTTATTCAGGCTTGTGTGAGTTCCTTTTTAGGAGCTTGCGTGAGTAATCTTGTGGAGGACATGTTTACTGTGGAAGTCCCCTTTGCTCTGAGAAACAACTGAAGTGCTCACTGACTACCTTATGTATACTTCAGAAGGGAATGTTTGAAATGAATCACATGAAGGAGGGGACTGGACATGTATACAAGATAAAATATAATTACGCTATCACCTAAATATTTTGTGGAGAACCAAATAAATATCCTAGCAAGGAAATGAAACCCACCTATTGCTTTGGAAGCTCAAAAGAATTTTTGTGGAAGAAACTGCTCATGAATCAGAGCGAACATCTCAGCGGTAAACATACAAATATCACATAGTAACTGTATTGAAAATGTCAAATTGGAAACATGTCAAAATAGGCTTGAACCTCATTTTCACGTGTTCACGTTTAGCAGGTGACGTAGTTTTTAGATGTGGAAATGTGGAAAATCTCATTTTCACATTTTCCAGCAAGTTTGAAAAAACAAAATAAAAGGTGTAACGATGACAGAGCGCCATGTATGGCTATCCATCTACATGCGACGGAGCCAAAGTTTTATGTGAAGAACAGCTGTTGTTTGTTGTTGGCGGGGAACTGTTTGGAAAGTTACGGTACATATTGCGTGTGTGTGACTGTTTGCACTCATCTGTCTGTCTCTACATTAGTCTTTGTCCACACCGGATGAATCTGTGTTGATTCGCAAATTATGCGACTTGCTAAAACAAAAGAAAGAGATCCAAACAGACACTCAACTCTTCGGACTGTTGCCATAGCTAGAGTGTGTTGTCTTTATGTGTCAAAACCACGTCTGAACCAGCGATGATTTCCTTCAGGACCGGGCTTACAGTTACACAGCCTTTACTGAAGAAACCGCGTGCACACCAGAACCTTGCCTTGGCAGTATTCATTTGTTTACAATGTTTATCAGTCAATGACGGGCCTTGTTTCTGTGTATGGTTCCAGTAGACCTGCATGACCCTGATGGCCTCTCTCACCCCTTCCTCTACCTCTACTTTAGAGAGTGATTTATTTCAGTTTTGATTACATTAGTACAAGAGTAGCCCACTAAAGCTGTTGGAGGTGGGTTGTAATCACCCCCTTCTAATCAGTACTCTTAGAGTAATATGCTTGAAAATGGTGGCTGATTTGGTTGACATTTTGGTATTACCAATATGGGGAATTGTTTGTATGTTGAGAAAGTTAGACCTTTTTTATTCGCTTTTATCCGACTTAAGAACAGTAAAAAGAAAAGAAGACAAATCGGATTTGACCTCATCTCTTTTAATAAAGCAACCAAACTCAAACTTTATTTAAACTTGCTGTTAACCCTTTAGTTTTGTAAATAAATAACCTATATTTCACTAAGAAAAACTAGATCACGCCTTCAGCAGGGCAACAGCAGAGCCTTGAGTCCCTTTCGGTGAATGGCTGATAGGTTGACAGATTTCTCCACTAAGGGACATAAAATAAAATGCTGGTGCCACATTGCAGCAGACTAATGGTCAAGTAAAATTGTCTCCGAGCCATATTGTGGCAGGAGAGTCTGTCAACGTCATCATTATGTGGAGCAGCCACTGCCTGGGGTGAGAAAACAGAATAATGATGTGAAATTTAACAAAGTGGAGCCACTGCCTAATGAACTTAGAGAACATAAAAGCACTGTGCCGATGATCTATTGATTTATTTACATTTTTCATCGCTGAAGTAAGTGGCGCTGTCAAGCTATTTCAAGTACCAGCTCTTCTGTGTAATATTTTTATTGAAGCCATGTGAGGCATAGTGTGTTGTAATTTCCACAAGACAAATGACTTGTTATAAACACAACACACACACACACACACACTCACACACACACACACACACACACGCATACACAAAAAAGCAATTTTAAAAACCCTTATAATCTGTTAAATATTCTTTATGCATGGTTTGATGCAAATATGAAACATCTTCCCAATATGAGTTTATTTGTGTGATCCTCCGAAGGGACTGGACAGGTCTAGAAACTTAACAAGCAAATGACACACAGTAGTGACACTAAACTCTCTCCGCTTTCTAAAAATTCTGTTGTAATTATTGTTTTTCTGCTAGCTGAAATTTAATTACAAAAACGGTACTACTGTCAACAAACATGCAAAAGCTTTAATATAAAATCAACCACCTTAAAATGGCAGTGTTTCCTGCAGGCTGCCTCTTGGTTTCTCCAATTTCCTAACCATCGGAAGATAAAGGCAGTTCATAGATTACATTTTATTTTTATATATATTAGGACCCTAGTAGTTCTGTAAAGTAAGAGCTGTTGAGCTTTGGAAGACTTCCATTCCACACCACATATTTGGCTCCCCCTGCTGTGCTGGGAAGCTCAACCAATGCTTGCCAGTCTTCTTCAAACTGCTGACCTCAACAGGGCCTCAGGAGCAATAATGTAAATGCACACAAAGTCAGTGCTACTTGATTTAATATATGTCTGTATCAATGTTCATACAGTGTTGTGCGAAAGTTTGTGAACCCCTTGAGCCTTTTGGAATTTTATTTATTTTAACCAGTATTAATTCATTTTTTTCAATACCAGTATTTTTTATATGAAATAATAGATGTTTGTTTATCAATTCAACATTTTTCTTTTCCAGAAATCAATTGTTAAAACAGTTAAAACAAATTATTTGACAAATGTTGTATGTGCAAAAGTTTGTGAACCCTAAGCTGCATTGCTTAAATCGAGCAAGGTAAACACAATCAGGTGGGCCAAATTGATTGATGAAATAGACCAATGTAATGAGAGATATTTAGGGAAGAAATTGGGCGCCACTAGCTAAAACAAAGATAAAACCAGACCAGTTTAGGCCCACCAAACTGAACCCATACAGGTCAGACATGCTAAAAGGGAAAGAGATCTCAGAAGATCTCAGGAATAGAGTTGTGATGCTGCACATTTGTCTGGGGACAGCTATAAATTAATTCAAAAAAAGTTTGAGCTCCATCGGTCCACCGTGAGGCAAATCATCTACAAATGGAGAGCTTTACGAGTGACTAAACATCTGCCTAGAAGTGGACTTCCTTCAAAAATATCTTCAAGTGCCACAAGAAAAGTATTTTTTTAGTTAAAAGCCAACCCACACATTACATCTAGTGATTTGCAGACCTCTCTTGCAACATCTGGGACAGATGTGCATGGTTCCACAATAAGTAGAAAACTCAGTCAACATGGCTTTCAAGGGAGGGTTGCTGAAGAAACCTCTGCTCTCAAAAAAGAACAAAACTGCTTGTCACAACTTTGCCAGAGAGCACCTGGAGATATCTGAAGTCTTATTCTGTGGACAGATTACTCCTAAATTGATCTGTTTGGTCATAACCAAAACCGCCATGTTTGGGCAAAAACGCAACTCTGCCTACCACCAAGAGAACCTTCTCCCAAGTGAAGAATGGTGGTGGCAAATGGTCTGCAAATCTCCAGATGTAATGTGTGGGTTGGCTTTTACCTGAAAAATCCCTTTTCTTGTGGCGCTTGAAGATATTTTTGAAGGAAGTCCACTTCTAGTCAGATGTTAAGTCACTCTTAAAGCTCTCCATTTGTAGATGATTTGCCTCACGGTGGGCCGATGGAGCTCAAACTTTTTTATACGAATGTATAGCTGTCCCCAGACAAATGTGCAACATCAAACTCTATTCCTGCGATCCTCTGAGATTTTTTCCCCTTTGAGCATGTCTGACCTGTATGGGTTCAGTTTGGTGGGTCTAAACTGACCTGGTTTTATCTTTGTTTTATCTAGTGGCGCCCAATTTCTTCCCTCAAGATCTCTCATTACATTGGTCTATTTCATCAATCAGTTTGGCCCACCTGATTGTGTTTACCTTGCTCGATTTAAGCAATGCAGCTTAGGGTTCACAAACTTTTGCACATACATTTGTCAAATCATTTGTTTTATCTATTTTAACAATTGACTTCTGGAAAAGAAAAATGTTGAATTGATAAACAAACATCTGTTATTTCATATAAAAAATACTGGTATTGAAAAAAATTTATTAATAATGGTTAAAATAAATAAAATTCCAAAAGGCTCAAGGGGTTCACAAACTTTCGCACGACACTGTATGTGTTGCACAGTCAACATCTGTATGCAATTCTGTTAAATGGAGACTTCTTCAAACACATTTAAATCCTCCTTGAAATAATATTAAAGCTTTGCTCTAAAGATCTGCTTTATGATTAGCCAAACTAACAATGCAGACAAGACATTGTCATTCTGATGTCTCCAGTTTGTTATCTATTACAAGCGATTCTATGCGCTGCTTTAACTCAACCACCGAATGATATAATTAGCATGTGGTTGCATGGTACTTGCTTTGAATGTCTTTATAGGAAAATATGAATCCTTGTCGAAGATGAAGAGTTACTGTCCCCTAGAGGGGTTAGGAAATGTGACGACACTGGTTCTTTATTGATGAATATGGTATTCTTTGTTGCTCTAGGTCATCAAAAATGTACTGGAGTTTAGCAGCCTGTACTGACCTGGTTTATACAGAGAAGTTAATTAGTCTCATAAAACAGACTTAAGGATCTCTGGGAACTAGGGTGCAATTTTGGTTCTGCAACTGCATCTGCGTTGTGTTTTTGCATGCCTACTCAGTGGGCATTCTACCACCCACGGCAGGCAGCTGCAGCGCTCGCCTAGCCCACACGCTGTGCATGGTTCATATTAGCTCCCCTTCCACCCATCCAGACCCTGGGATCCACCGCCTGGCCTGCCTCAGCAGACCAGAGCTCAGCCCAGCTATTGGAAGAAACAGAGCCAAAGAAATAGCCTGACAGGCCCAGCTCAGTGAGTTTCTGATAAAAGGTTGCCCCCCTGGTAGATGTCTTGTGAGAGTGGATATACTCAGCAAGCATCAGTTCACCTCCCACACTGGAGAAACTTTTAACTGGCTTTACTGGGGACACTCGTGGAGATTTGGGTTTATTGGAGGGTACTTCAGACATGAGCTGTGACCCTCAGCAATGTGCACTGATGTAGAATCAAATGAGTCCATCATCAGGTCATGACTGGTCAGACTTGAAAGAGCTGCATTTATAGGCAATTCTGAAGGTCGGTGTATTCTCTTACATAATGGTGGTGTGATTCCCTTGAAAATTAAAGTAGATTGTGTTTATGTTCCAATTCAGCAGACTTTAACTCATTAAGGTTGATCACAACAACATGTTATCAAATAAATCTATATTCGCGAGGCAGCTAATAGCTTTTCCAACCCACTTGTTCATTTTAAATCCTCCAACCTCCACATCTTGTGATGGGATTGTCTTTCAAAATTATTATTCTTCAATGCAAATAACCTAAACTAGCAATTATCTCGTTGTTTTCTTTCCATCGGCTAATTAGCGGTCAGCATGCATAAGAAAATAGTGGTGGGTTTGTTTCTCCCGGTTGACCTTTGGAAAATAAACAGGTTAATGTTCCAAGCAGAAGCCTTTACAGATGGTTTACTGAGTTGCCTCTGTCATTCCAGGTGGCCAAGGCTAAACACCACACACCAAGTACGCTTACACCTTCAGTGGAGTTTTTGTCATATTTATTTTTCTTGTGAAAGTGAAAGCTTTGTTCAGAATTATCTCTGACATCGTGTGTGAAGTATGTGTCAGCGGAGTCTGTCACTGCAAAGTCCCCCTCCCTCCCGGTGTGAGCCTACACCAAGGTCGACAACATGTCCTTTCTCACAGTTTACCTGTTGGGACCATGGGTTGTTTTCAAGGTGTTGCAGTCACATTCCTTCCTGATGACCTAGGACCTGCTTGTACACACAATCTCTTTTTATACAGCAGCCATAAACATGTATCTGCTCTACTTATGTGTCTTCAGTTTGCCAATTTGTCATTATCATTGCAATGTTTTGCAATAATCTGAGCGGCTCATTTGAAAGCTGAACAATCTTATTGCATGTCAGGTCTTGAATGCAGCTTCCACTATTCAGCTCTATTAGCTCAACCTTTTTTCTTAAGCTGCTCAATATCTCTCCTGCCTGCTCATTGTGCCTTTTCTGGAACCCCTTTCTCCTTAAATGGTTTGAAGCCTAATCACTTCCAGATGCAAGGTCTGTAGATGAAAGACAGACGCTTCAGTTTTAAGAAAGTCTAATGGAAGTAAAAAAAAAAAAAAACTCAGGCCACTTAACTTTCATCAACTGAAGTTTGTCACAACTCTTGAATTGCAAACTACAAAGGGTGCCTGGCCTGCATGATACAAATATTGTGAGACCTAAAAATGGGTGATATTTTGGAACACCAAAAGGTTCAGAAGCACTTTGAGGCATGACTACTTAGACATTTATTTATTTTGTTATATGGAGGTCCATTAGCAGTGGAGTGTACAGCCATTTTGGGGGGCAGGTGCTCAGTGCAAAAAAAAGGGCACAATATATTCTATCGTTGAATGACCAAATCATTTTAAGGGTACTTGTACAAAATCCCCCCCTGGCCTAATGACTTTTAATACCCGGCGACACATACAGTGTTTCTCAAAGGATTTTGGGAGACTGTGTTTAGGACCCTGGACCTTCTAGGGGTGTCTGGGGGAATGCTCCCCCGGAAGAAAAATTTTAACCTTTTAAAGTAAAATTCATCAATCTGGTGCACTTTGAGAAGAAAGCTAAGGCTAAATCACCTGTGTCAATGTGGGCTATTTAGTACTATTTTCTGGAATAATTTGGAGACACAGAATTACCAAAAAGCAGAAAGAAAAAAATGTACATGTTTGAAAAAAAACAGTCACCTTTGGATTTTTTTAAATAATCTCTTATCCCGAATTCTGTCTTTGAAGTCTTCGTTAGGCCGTTAGACTAATAATATCCTATTAAGATAAATACAAGATTACTGCAAGTCTTGTAACATAGAAATAACTTATGGTTGGGACAAAATAATACAGCTTATATAGCTTCATGACTGATTTAGTACCTTCCAACCCACTTTGCGTAGTTAACATAAAATGTGTGAACAGCTTTTAAGATATTTCAATAACATTTGAGGAACAGTTCAACATTACAATTTGAGCTTTAAAAGGCCCTGAACAGTTAACATGACTCTGGTCTTGACTCTGACCTTTCATCTTCCTCCTTGCTGCTGGTGGATACTTTCATCCAGGAGAGCAGAGAGCAGCTCCCCTGGGCGGCATGTTGTAGCTCCCTTTCTTTTCCCTTTTTAACCTCTCCTTTCTAGGCATTATACTGCAATTTGTAAATAAAAAGAGACCAACCATATAAAATAAGACTGCTTGGTTACATTACAACCAGGCACAAGGCTACTGTTTCTGCAGGCAATTGGGAATTGCCTGTTTGTCATTGATTTAGCAAATAAATTACTGCATGTATTAATTATATAGCCTAAAGTGAACCTAAACAACACTAAATATTCAGCATACTGATAGATTCACATGCTGTGCCAATGACAAACTCCGCCGACATTAGTTGTGTTCATCACGTCATATCTACTTTTTTTTGGGCTAGCTTGTTAAGCAGGACAGTCGGCTAATTTATGCCCAGCTGTGTGGCGCTGCATGATAGAGGCTACTTTATAACAGAGACAAATAACAACTGAGGCTTAGGGGGCAAACAATACACTCCTGACTCCATTCAATATATGTGTTACCTCGCTGGTGGGGCAGGGCAGGCCGGGGAGTAGGTGTGTGTGTGCAGCAGCTGCTGCTGCAACGCGCCTTCGTTTGTGTCCACTCTGCGCGTTCACGTTGACAAAGGAAGTGTGTGCGCGCCACTGTCCATTAGCAGTGGCGTCCACAGTTAGACATGAAGTGGTGCTGAAGCACCTGCCCTTTTCCCCTGGCCCAATCAAGTGCCCTTTTGAAAAAAATAAAAATAAAAAATTTGAAAGTTTTTTTTTTTTACAGTGTATGTGGCCCATGCCGACATTATCATCTAGAAATGCTCAACGATTAAAAACGTTTGACAATAATGCCCCAATAAATATGTCTCCCTCCTCCTCCTCCGCACACACTTCCTTTGTCAATGTGAACGCTCAGAGTGGACACAAACGGAGGCGCGTTGCCGCAGCAGTTCACAGCTGCTGCACATACACACCTACTCCCCGGCCTGCCCTGCCCACCAGCGAGGTAACACATACATGAATGGAGTCAAGAGTGTATTGTTTGCCCCCTAAGCCTCAGTTGCCAAGCTATTACTTGCATTTATTTGTCTCTGTTATAAAGTAGCCTATATCATGCAGCGCCACACAGTTGAGCATAAATTAGCCGACTGTCCTGCTTAACAAGCTAGCCCAAAAAAAATATTGATATGACATGATGAACACAACTAATGTCGGCGGAGTTTGTCATTGGTAGGCCCAGTGGTGTAGTGGTGCCTGGAGAAGTGGGTATACTCCATAGATAGTATAATATAATGGATAAAGCATCATGGCCGACCTCAGTTCACCGAGGAGTATCCCTTCTTTCTTGGCGTGTGCGCGCCGCCATCTTGCCAGAGTTTGACTCCGCCTCACTTCCTCGTACCAAAAAAGGGCATGTAGCGACGTTGGGGGGAGGGAGATAGTCCCATCTAGGCGAAGTACTGTGACGTGCACCAAGTTAGCAACATTAGCTCGAGCCAGGAGCTACGCTAACAGCACTCGCTCTACTTGTTAGCCTACCGGTAGACGAGCTCAGCCTCAGTCACGTAATTCCCTGTCTCCAGTTTGGTCCAACAACTCCAACAGAGCTGAACATATTCTCAATATCACCTCCGAGCACATGAGAGAGGGCATTAAAAAGCTCGTAGCTGAAACAAATGTCTCCTAGTGTTGACTAAGGGCTGAACAAGCTGATCTCAATGTATTTGTAATAATATTAATTGTATTTTGGTCTCCAGACTGAAAATGTTATTAACAGTAATACATGATAAGGGAGGACACATTCAATCTATAAACAGATGAGAACACTAATTTAATAGCCTATGATTTTGAATATACATATATTATATAAAATATTTAGAGCAGGGTTTTATGTTAAGGTGCAACAGTTGAATTAAATGATTAAATACACTTTCTATCGCTTCTATACAGCCATCGTTGAAAGCATCCTCACCTCATCCATCAGTCTAATTTGCCAGCCTTGACTCACTCTCCCGGAAGAAATTAGAGTGCATCAACAGCATCCAAAATTATTGGCACACCCTACCATCCCTTGAATTACTATCCCGCACACTGACACTACACATCTCTGATCCCACTCACCCTGCACACTATGCCTTCCAACAATCTGAAATCTGAACGCTGACGATTAAGCATGGCCCTGTTGTATTATGTAATGTGCCTGTCTGTATGTCTAATGTTCAATGTAAAGTTGGAACCTGTACCAAGGAGCTGTACTGAAAACAAATTCCACCAGCCTGGCTGTGTGGTCATTAAAAGTATCTTCATCATCATATCAGAGAATTGACTCTTTTACAAGTCACCAATTACAATATCACTTGAGTAAAAGTAGAACATTATGTTATATTAAAAGTACTTATGAAAATGATTTTGCTTGTATGTAAGACTCAAAGATGACCCAGGTAAAGATTAAACAGTGTAGAAGGAAATATTCACATCCTTTACTGAATTAAAAGTACAAATACCAAACTGTTAAATTACTCTGTTACAAGTAAAAGTTTTGCATTGAAATTTTAACAGGAGAAGCTATATGAAACATTCTCGGCATATTTTCATTAAAAATTGCACAAAAATAGTCAAAAGATAATACATTTGGGGCTGTTAAGTTATCAATTAATAAAATTATGTTTTTTTATATAGGCCTAATCAGGGCTATGTAATGTTGTAAAACACTTTACTTAAGTTAGGAAAAAATCCCACAAAAAAAACTTGAAAGATTTTCTACAGAGCAGGAATACTTCTACAAAGACGGACAGTGCAGAACAAGATATATCACAAAATATCACAATCAATGACAATTATCACAAGCAGATAAGACGAGGATAGTGTGAATGTAGGTTGACTTCAGTTGCTGCCAGATGAAGGGCCACACCGTCGCTCTTTAGAGATCAGGGAGACCAGAGGCACACATTCATTCCTCCATGTTAACCTGGAAGAGGACAAAGAGACAACCACTGAGTCAAACAATACAGAAAGAGTCAGATAAAAGTAATGCACTAGGCAATCAATAATTTTTTTCAGAAAAATAGCGTTTGGAATAAAGGAAGAAACAACAAAAATTGTATATTTATTTTTGAGTTAATGCAGTACGATAACCGTCATAATATCCACGGATAACACAGATGCGGAAACACAGCCACAATTGTATATTTAATTTGAGTTTATACGACTGTTATAAAAAAAATAACCATCGTAGTAACCGTGGAACGGAGCCGGTTTTACGGATGCACATAGCCCCTTCATCTATAAACATTATTGAGCGCAAACTTGTGAGCATATATTTTGTCACAAAAGTGTTCCTATGCCATATGTTTAACCCATAGATAGTAAAAGGTTTAACTGGACCGCTCAGCCCAACTTTTGTTTCTGAACCGATTCCATTACGTGCCCATCTGACCATAAACAGTCGTTAGCGGCATGGAGCCTTGAAAAAACCTCGGGCCTCAAGTCATGGTAGTGGCTACTAGCTATTTATTTAGCTGGCATAACAGAGCTAACACTGTCACTGTGACACTCGCGAAACTAACAGCTTTTAATTGGTTCTATAGGCTACAGTGTACAGTTGTAACATAACAATAATAATTGTAAATACAGTGTTACTCACCGAAAAAACTGTAAACCACAGTCCTTAATCCATCGTTGGTACAGCCCCAAGCAGCACACGGGATGGAGGAATGAACACACTGCTGTCTACAGAGTTACCATGCTAACCCTTACAACTAGCCTTCGGGGTTGAGTGAGGGACAGAGGCTAGCTGTCAATCAAGAGGCCACGCCCCTAAAATTCATATATTTTAACTTCCAATAGAATAAAAACTAGTCTGCTAGAAAAAAATTCACCCCCCTCAGAGTTGTCATGGAGATATGAACTAAACATACAGACTAGAATGGTTTTTCAATCCAGGCCTGAAATAGGGCTAATAATGCTGTGAAAACGGCATGTTAAACATTGGAGTCAATGTGAGATGGCTCTCTTCTGCATACAGCCCCCAGTGGCACTTCCGGGTTATTACAGTTGTAGTCACTTCCTTATTGGATACTGGTAAAAATCGCTGAGGTTGGGGCTTGGTATACTCTAAATTCTATTGCGCGCGCAGCCGCTTTTTCCGGTCCTACATTTCCCATAATTGCGCTGCCTCACAGCCCCTTGTGAGTAGTGGTCCAACACAGGCCTAAATTAATGCATGAATATAAGATATATTCAAGATGAGGCAAAAATGGTGTTTCAGTCAGAGATTAGTTTATTTTTAACAAACTGATTTAAAAAAAATAAAATAAAAAGCATTCACAAACCAACTTTAGGAAAGATTGCTCTGGGTATACTGCAGCAAACTGATTTTTGAACATCATGTAAAAAAAATACTTAAGAGGTTAAGTACTGATATGACAACAGCAGAGAGGGATAACAGGACATATTATTTATCATACTGTGGCAATGCAGCTTTGTTCACATTTCACCTTAAATAAAAAACACATCCTCTTCCACACATCAAAAATGCACAGTCCTAAAACTGAAAATGAAATAAATGATTTGGTTTCTATAGCTGAATACTATTTATAAACATCAGGCATAGTACCTGTTAACAGATAAATCATCATAGATAACATAATTCAAAGAATCCAACAACATGTTCAAAACAATATAGACTATAAACAACAAATCCAAATTGAAGCATGCTAAACAATAAGATTCACATAACAATAGTATTCACATCTGTATGTGTAGTGACACACACACACACACACACACACACACACACACACACACACTGTAATAAACAAATATTTTCACATGTCAACTGTTATAGAAGCTGCCAAACTAACAACCTGAACTTACCCAATTTTTTGTTTTTATATCGTAACCAGGTAACATGGCTGTCCACAGGTCTGGCCAGTGAATGAAATACAGGCTATAAATGTAACTATTTATTACAATTAGCCTCCTGAATTCTGTTCAGTGACACATTTTCAAACAGACTCACGAAATGAATTGGAACGTACAGGTAGGCTAATGTTAGATGCCAAAACAATAGAAGCAATTGAGGGATGACTATTATATTGAAAACAGGCTGTCTTGTGGTGAGGGATGCATTTTCTTGGGCCAGGTAGGCTACACTTAACATTTTAAGTTTTCATTGTTTTAATATATGTTATAAACATAATTTACAAGGTCCCTGCTGTTATTAAAGTGCTCACCGTGGTTGACGTCTTTATATAAAGTTGTAGTCGAAGGAGCAGCGGCATCACTTTCTGCATCGACATCCTCTCCGACTCCGACTGGGCTGGGACTGGGAGACGGAGCAGGTGCCGGTGTGAGTACCAGATCTGCACGGGCTGCCAGATCTGCACGGGGTCCTGCGCCTACTGATGACGTATCGACACTTGACGTTGTCACCATAGATACCGCTACGCTACGGCAAAGCAATGTGGACATACACAACATTTGAAAAGATCGCGATAGCTGATGGTGCGATAGCTTAGCGAGTAAGCTAACTATAGATAGTTTATATACTATCTGTGTGAAACTCAAACAACATGTAAAAGATCGCGCTAGCTGATAGCTTAGCCAGTAGGCTCCATAGATAGATCGATTTATTTATTGTATATACTATCTGTGTGAAACTCAAACAACATGTAAAAGATCGCGCTAGCTGATAGCTTAGCCAGTAGGCTCCATAGAGTGATAGATTTATTTATTGTTCTGCAAGGTTTAAAATGAGTTGTTACGTTTGGCTTATAGTAGTCATCTCTCATTATTAAGGTTAAATTACATTTTATTTTATACGAATTTATAGTTTAGCAAGGTTTAACCCCCGGTTTGAACCCTGTTTGAGTGCTAAATTAAACATTTATTTAATAATACTTTAAACATTAAATGAGTATTTTAGTTTAATGTACTCTAGCATGTATTTTAAGAAATAATATTTTATTAAAAGAACAACTATCCCCTGGGTTCACTGTTATTTTACATCACACTGAAAAACAATGTGTATAATGAGAGTTTCATAATGATATTTATCAGTTAAAAAATGTAAAGGTGTGGCTCTGATGTACAATTTCCAGCCCCTGGAGCATTTGTAGTGTCTTGCATCACTGATAAATAGATTCATTCATTCAACCTTCATTAAATAAAATAAAAAAGTACATCAGATTTTGTTTAATCTGATTTGTATTTTTCTTATTCAACCACATATACCACCTTTTGTAGTGTCCATCGACTGTCCAAACAGCAAACTAGCCTACTATTTACAGTGAGTCTCTGCAGAACATTTCTCAATGGGAATAGTTCACTTAATGTGTGACACAGCAGGTGAATAGGGTACACTTTTGGAATAATAGATATCATGAAGCTCTGCTAGTTGATCACATTAAAACAATACATTTTTGTATAACAACTTTTGTTTGAAACATCTAGATGTTGAATAAAGCCAGTGTTGAATCTTAATTCTCATTAATTCTTTTTATTATTTATTTTCATGATTGATGGGGTCCAGGATGGGCTGCACGATGGGGTCCTGATAACAGACAGGAAACAAAGTGTTAAAGAGATGTTCACGTTCCAATCCCCATACTTCCCTAACATATAGGCCGTTAGAAAAACATTGAGTTTGTCCCCATTATGAATATACACCATGTTAAAGTAAAATATGTAAATATACTGTCCTGTTAGTGCTGCTATAACATTCAGCAAATAGTAACATTTATTTTTTCAAAGTTTAAGGTTCTGGACTAAGGACATGCAACGTTAATAAAGACTAACAGATGATTAATGGTAGAAGAAAAAAAGTAAGACGGGATATATCCGAGCGGGAGAGATAGCGGGATATCCGGATAACCATAGCGCATGCGCATTTAAAATAGCGCATGCGCATTTAAAAGACACCGTTTACAGGAAGTGCGGCATCATCACGCATCTAGGACCCCGTGCAGATCTGGCAGCCCGTGCAGATCTGGTACTCACACCGGTGCTGGGCTGCTTGCTAACAGCAACGGCGATGTAGCAACTCATGCTATTTTATTCACAAAGCAGATTTTTGTCTGACTAGTTTGCTTCATATCTTATTTTATCATGCCTTCGCGTCATAGGAAACAAAATGTGCTCGGAAGCGCTCGGGAAGCGCTTGGACCAGCACCGCCGGGAGAAAAAAACCACCGGTTACTATCAAAAATTGTTTCGAGCAATCTAATTGGTCGAGAGAGCGTAGCTGGCAGAACGGCACAGCCATTAGGGGGGTGTTCACTGTCCTGACTCACCAATAACACATTGACAACAGTGGAAACGAATGGAGGCAGCCGTTAGAAGTGGATATATATGCAATGTCGCCTGAAAAATAAGTGGGTATACGCCGTATACCTGCGTATACCCTCCACTACACTACTGGGTAGGCCTACAGAATGTGAATCTATCAGTATGCTGAATATTTAGTTTTGTTAAGGTTTACTTTAGGCTATATAATTAACACTTCACTTGCTGTAATTTATTTGCTAAATGACAAACAGGCAATTACCAATTGCCTGCAAAAAAGTAGGCCTTGTGCCTTGTTGTAATGTAACCAAGCAGTCTTATTTTATATGGTTGGTCTCTTTTATTTACAAATTGCAGTATAATGTCTGGAAAGGAGAGATTAAAAAAGGAAAAAGAAAGGGAGCTACAGCAGGCAGCCCAGGGGAGCAGCTCTCTGCTCTCCTGGATGAAAGGTCAGAGTCAAGACCAGAGTCATGTTAACTGTTCAGGGCCTTTTAAAGCTCAGATTTTAATGTTGAACTGTTCCTCAAATGTTATTGAAATATCTTAAAAGCTGTCCACACATTTTATTTTAAATATGTAAAGTGGGTTGGTGGTACTAAATCAGTCATGAAGCTATATAAGATAATTATATTGTTTTGTCCCAACCATAAGTTATTTCTATGTTACAAGACTTGCAGTAATCTTGTATTTACCTTAGTAGGATATTATTAGTACAGAGATCAGGGGCCTAGTGAAGACTTCAAAGAGAGAATTCGGGATAAGGGATTATTTTAAAAAATCCGAATCGGACTGTTTTTTTTTTCAAACATGTACATTTTTTCTTTCTGCTTTTTGGTAATTCTGTGTCTCCAAATTATTCCAGAAAATAGTAATAAATAGCCCACATTGACACAGGTGATTTAGCCTTAGCTTTCTTCTCAAAGTGCACCTGATTGATGAATTTTACTTTAAAAGGTTAAAATTTTTCTTCCCCCGGATCCCTCTAGAAGGTCCAGGGTCCCAAACAGTCTCCCAAATTCCTTTGAGAAACACTCTATGTGTTTCTCAAAAAAAAAAAAAAAAAGTCATTAGGCCAGGGGGGGATTTTGTACAAGTACCCTTAAAATGATTTGGTCATTCATCGATAGAATATATTGTGCCCTTTTTTTTGCACTGAGCACCTGCCCCCAAAAATGTCTGTGCACGCCACTGTCCATTAGGGTAAATTCGAGATTGAGATTTTAATCATCACTCAGTCTTTTGATGGCAACTTTAACCCTCATGCCATCAGGAGTTTACCTTAAGTGAGGATGTCAGTCAATAGGGATATGCTGACGTTCATGGAAAAACAGTACTATCCTATTATAATTAACAGATTAAAGGACTATACGGCCAAGTCCTCATCAGAAACCTATCCCTTATCCGTATTCTACCACCAAGTTTCTTTATATTCCTGTCTGCTATGTTCTCTCCTCTGTTCCTCTGCCAGATATGTGGACCTTACACTATTTTAACCTGCTGCTCTAAAACCAGGTCTTCCACATGTATGTGAGTGCACTACAAAGAGAAAGATGAAAAAGCTGCACCTCATAGAACCCTTGTTGATTTAGAAATCAATAATTCTTTGTCTCCTTAGTCAGAAAGTAGTTTATTTTATGCCATAAGAGATCTAAGACAATCATATTCTAAGAACTAGGACAGTAGGGCCTTCTGGGGACTAAGCTTGTTGTTGTTTTCGTGCTACAGACTATAGTCAGAAATGTTTGCTCAGTTTTTCCAAAGGCATCCAAACGTAACTTAGACTGGGCAACTTCATGTGTCATGTGTAGCCCATATCATTTTGGAGAAATTACTGTAAAATATTACCTGTTGCCATTTTTATTCTTCAGCATGTGTGATTGATTTAACGAGTGTTCATCAACAGTTCATGTCTAGTTGAAATCATTAGCCCTGCAAGGACAGTTGGAACTAATTTCCAAAGTGAAATGACAGTTCTAGATGATATGATTTGGCAACTGGCACACATCTGTATATTTTTGGAGAAATCAGTGTAATTAAGACGGTTACTGACCTTGACAGTTATATGGGGTTTCACAGGGATACCCCAATACAGCAGATGTATTTTAATGGACATCTGGACGGAGAAAGCACTTGACAAATCTGGAATAGACTGTTCATTTGAAGTAGCTAATACAGGGGTACTAAAGGAGGTTTGTGAAATTGAAATGCTAATGATGAATACAACTCAACATAGCTGTTTTTATTGTGATTATAAAGAATATGTTACTTTGCCTAAGGTGCCTCGGAAAGCTAACAAGGTCAGATGTTCGTTTATGGATAAGGAACATCGAAATCTACCTCACAATTGTCCATTTATTTCAATTTCAATCAACTCATGGTTGTTCTCTGTGCCTACAACCTTTGTTCTTAACCCCAAATGTCAACTTCCAAATGTTATCCAAAGTATGGAGCTCATAGTGAGCCCATTTTCCTTTAGCCCACACATGCTTAAGTTGTTTTTAACTAAAGTGCTAATTAGTACTCAACTTTTGTACATGTCACGTTGACTTCACAGCCTGTGATCCTCCTTTGATAGCACAGTATAGCATAGCATAGTCTTTGATCAAGGTAATGGTGCCTTAGGGAGATCACTGTATCTGCTCTGGCTTCTCAAACTATGTAGACCTGCTGCATACATATGTACATGATCTGAGAAACACAGCATGGCGGTTGGGAGGATTCTTGAGTATATATTTTATCACACTTATACTAAAACAGCCAGACAGCACAGGCCACAGTTTGGCAGTATTTAATGTCATTATTTAGTAGACCTTACACATGTCTTAAACTATGCAGTGAAGATTTCAGCTCTTTAACTCCTGAGTCACCACCTAAATCTTTCACACATGGTTTGTTGGAAACTCAACAACACTGTCTGTGCTGCAAATGTTTAGAGTTTTGATATATTGGTCAACAGTGTGTGGGCCTTGTTTCTTCCATCAGCCCAGTGTGGTCTCTGTCTGGGGTTTTAGTTCTGTGGTGGACAAAGTCTGTGACCTTATATCTGCTACTTCAGTGAGTATAGAAAGAGGCCTTCAGGAGGTCTTGCCTTGCTCGCCTCATTTCTGCTCTCCTTAGAAGTGATGCCAGGACAATAGAGGGAGAGGAGTGTGCACGGCTTCACACCAGCTGTGAAAGCTCAAAGCAACTCTCAGTCCAGATTTCGGCAAACCCACCCACTTGTTTGATTTCTTTGAGCCTACGCTTTCCTCTTTGCCTTTACTGCTTTTTAATGATCTGCAGGTCACTCCATCAATCTATCACATGCAACATCTCGATGCTCTTGTGGGAGTCATGCTGATTTTACAACATGGAAATGTCATTAAAAATGATGTTAAGTATGGATTATTATGTATTATTTAATTAATATTGGGAAAGTTTCCACTTTGTAAATCTCTGATCAAGTTGACATACTTTTTACCATTATTTCATTTAAGGCTACCTATCATAACAATGGAGACTATCTCTCCTTTCAGTGCAATACATCCCTTACCTTTTGTAAGTCTACACAGTTCAATAAATAAGGTCCTCTTATTTCTAGATCACTCAGGGTCAGAGCCGGCCCGAGGCATAAGCGAACTAAGCGGCCGCTTAGGGCCCCTGACTGCCTGGGGGGCCCCCTCCAAAAAACAAAAATAATTTTTATTTTTATTTTTTTATTTTTTTTAGTTTGTGTGTTTGATATTAACATCATATTATGCAAACGTGAGTTATCATACAAAAAAATTAATAAAATGTTTTGGTCTAGATAATTAATAGCCTAAATATGTAATCAGTTCATCTGGGAGGAAATCCAAAATTATCTGATCATGTCATGTTCACATCCATGCACAGTGTGTATTGAGTTTATTTAAAAACAATTGGAAATGGGGCTGCCCTCAGTTGCCCATGCACTGTGTATAGTCTATAGCCTATTTCAGCCTTGTCTGTGGAAAAAAAGATACAGTAGCCGGACAACAGAGTTCTTCTGCTTAGTTCCTCACACTGCATTTAAATGCATTCATTGGGGCGCTCCAGTGGCGTAGTGGATAGAGCGCGTACCATATTGGCTCCGGCCTTCGTTGCAGTGGTCGCGGGTTCTAATCCGACCCGTGGACCTTTACTGCAGGTCATCCCCTCTCTCTCTCTCTGTCTCCCCATTTCAATGCTGTACTATCTAATAAAAAAGCTTGAAAATGCAAAAAAAATTATCTTAAATGCATTCATTATATTACAGAGAAATATGTCCCGTAAAAGAAAAAGAGCTCCAAGCCCAACCCAGAGGACCCTCCATAATATTTTATGGAAAATCCATGTGTCCTTCTTCAATAGCTTCTAATTCATCTGACCCAGTGTCTCCAAATTATTTCTTCACACAAAATTTCTCAGATTTAGCCTCATAATTTTCCTATCAAAGTGCTCCAGATTCATGCATTTCACTTTAAAAAGGTTTAAAAATCTCCCGGGGGGGCATACCCCCGGACCCCCCTAGGAGGATCTGAATCTCGGCTGTCTAATATTTTCACACAGTGGAGGCACTAGCGGAAAACACTGGGTGTGTCAATGATATTTAACAAAGATCTATAGTTTCAGCAGCGCTAACATTAGAGAGGGGCCCCCTAATCATATTTCGCTTAGGGCCCCCTGAAGGCTTGGGCCGGCTCTGCTCTGGGTGGAAACTTGTTCCACTTCAGCATCCACACCAAATGGGCCAATGTTTCATCAAGCTTTTAAGTAACAGCATTTCTCAGGTATGATAAAAAAAAAGTTAAAGAGATTTCAAAGTGTCATCCAGTATTTTATGAACATTTCTTACAGCCACAAAGGTGTAGAGTTTAATCTGGAGCAGAGTCACAGTAGCCACTGCAGCATGCTCATCTGTGCTTGATTTGCTTGCAAAGGGGATACAAAGAGGATTTTGGTGCAATTGAAGTCATCATGAGACTCTTATGAACAAGATATTCATCTCCAGTGTTTGTGTCTTTGCTTACGCATTCAGGGAACACGCAAAAAGGACGTGTGCATGCAAAGTTTGATTAATATGTGTGATAATTGCCCAATTGGCAAACATTTGCATGCACACTTTGTCATTTGTGGCCTATTTGGATTGGCAGAGGTAGGGTTCTGATTGGCTTGTTTCGCAGAGGACTACGTGAGACAGATTTGTTTGACTGGGCAGTCTAAAATACCAGGAGCATGATTAAAAACTACATTGCCTTTCATTTCACCCTTCGTTGGCCTCAACGGTTTCAGCTCTACATCATTCGTTTACTCATATGTTTTTGTATTAGTTCTTTCCACAGTGGAGCTTTTTTGTATGGCTGCATAATGAGTATGGATAGAGGAGCAGTAGCTTGGGCAAATCATGTCACAGAGACACATGTGTCAGCTTGATCCACGGAAATGTGAGAACACAAACCAGAAAGCCATACTGGTCAATCATTTACTAGTTTGAGAAATCTAATTGGACTTTTGGGAAATTCAGTTCTACAAATAGAAAGCACCTAAACCCTGAACTTGTTTGTTTCCAGGCCTGGCTCTCTCTCTCAAACCACAGAGTGAGGACGCTAGATGAGCCAGAACACTTTGGAGCATCCAAAAACCTCAGGATCATTATTCCATTTAAACATATTATGCATAAACATAAAAAGGCATGTTCTCTCCTGTGGATCCTGTTCTCGTGATTTGACAGTCAAGTCAGTCACTTAGTCAGAAAGTCTTCCCTGGAAGGCTCCTGGAATCCACAAAGTGCCCCAGTTATCGTTGGATTCCCCCAGCTTGTTTTACTAAGGACTCGGCCAAACGTTGCCTTACCCCTGCTGATAAGACAGCTCCCATCATACCTCACTCACACACATAGAGTGTAGGAAGAATACTGCTGGCTGCTGCTGATGATCTAAGATTACTCCTGCTTTTGAACTTGAAATCCAATAGAAATATAGAGTTTGCGTAATACCTATACACCACTGCAGAAAGAGTAACAAATCAGTGGGAAACAAAAAGAGAGGCCCCTTGTGTCCATGTAAAGAAAATTACAACAAAGTGGAAAGATGTATTTTTCTCCCCCCTGCATGGCGCCCCACTTATGACTAGCACATCCTCTTATTTCTAAATATTTACTCAAAATTAGCGGTATGCCCATCTAAAGGAGTTAAAAGTCATGTAATCACTGCATATGTGTGGACACATTTGGACTTTTTAAAATAAAAAGACCATTTGAGAGGGAAATAAACCAGTGTACACAAGTGCTGTAGAGCATTAAGATTAATGAAAAATGACTTCTTGCAGTTACATTGTGGCTAAAGTGCAACATTACAAAGCGTCCCGAAATTACTTCAATCCTTATTCAAGGCTTTGTGAGAATGTGTTAAATTTACACTTGCCGAGTTATTGATTTATTCTAATGGTCGATGCCAGAGGCCACATTTGGTCTGGTTAATCTCATCTCTCTGGGTTCATGGTTTTGGGTTTGGCTAATTATACTGCTCATTTTTCATTTACATATGGCCTCACATGTCATATTATTCGGGTGGCTGGCAAATTATAATCTCCTGGACGGACAAGTCTCTGCCTTCCAGCAAGATGACACTGATATGCTGCTATTAACTTAGAGTCTTAGGGTGGAATTGAAATCATGGTCTCTGCCGATTCCAAAATAGACCAATTGCTTCAGGCATTTTTACTTACAGTGGTTAGGATTTATGCAAATGTGATTTTGTGGTTTATTATCTTACAGTACATCCCGTAAGAAAGTCATACCATTAACTCATGGAAAAAATTGTTCTCAGGTTTCCACATCACATATGGCTTCAGATATCCTCACCACTTCATGCATTAGCCTATGGAGCACTGGGAGAAGTATAATTATTAAATCCTGGGTTCCTCCTCATGTACATTTATTTCAGAGCATACACATCACTCAATCCCCCTGTCAGTTCTGAATTTCTTCTAAATAGAAAAACTGTTTACTTTAAAGTTTAAATTAACCCTCATTCGATTGTCTGTTCAGTATGAACTCACAATGGGTTTTACTGTGTAGCATTATAGATTCACAAAATCAAGAGTGTCAACTTCCACACCCACCTTAAGTGACTTCATTATTTCCCTTTTCTTTCTATCATTGTTTTCTTTCTAGTTTTCATCTTAAATACTTGCAGGCTTTTTACATGTCATTTTGTATGAACTGTATTTCAAACGTTTTTATAGATAGTTGTCACGTACATGCAATTCCAGCCACAAATGGATCAGTCACAAGAGGGAATATATTTTCCTACCAATCCATTGGGAAATGTTTGTAGCATATCTGCCAGCTTTTCAAAGACTATTATTATTTTACTAGACCCAGGTATTTGCTAAAATGCTTCTTCAACTTTCCTTCCAGCTGACACACATCACACAACTGTGTAGAAAACAAGCATATAAAGCTGCGGGCTAGTTATAAATATCTGCCTGATAAAATATTACAGTAAGCTGCAGCCTACACGCATTGAAACATGGAGTAGCTTTCTTGTATTTCTCTTGGTTTTCCCTTTCCTCATGTGGTTTATTATTCTGCACTTTGGCTTGCGTCGCTGCCAGCTTTACAACTCCCTCACTCCGACACACCACTCACCCTCTGTCAGGAATTACAGTCAAAGAGTGGGGCATGCTCTCTGCTGAGTCCCCCGTCTGCCATCTGCTCAGGAAAGAGATGTAGGAGCCTGTACTGCAGCCAAACCTTCATCACCTCAAATTAATGATTTCCATCTACTCACACTAGTGCCAATGCCTTCTTTTAAAAAGTCAGCGTTTGATGACAAGCATTGCTTGCCCTATTTTTCTTGGCAATGTTCCCCACTATGTCTTACTCAGAGGAGGCTCCCTGCTGCTGGAGCCCCAGTGTATGAATCGAGCTACTATTTCCTTACAATTAGTGTTCTCCTAAAAAGATCCATTTATAAAATATGGAAGGAAGGAGAATCCTAATCAACTAGTGAAGTTTAGCCCTACCGTAATCTCCCAAAAAAAACTGCAATCCGGGGCCAACACTTGCAAACAATTATGCTGCTGTTACCCAGGGGCCCAATCTGATTGGTCTTTTTGCCTTGCGCTGTTTTGGGAGATCCTGTAGTAATTGAGTCATCTCCCTGGGTGATGGCTTGTGAGCTGCTTTTATAAATCCAGGGATTCCAGCCCTCTGTAGATGTGCGACATTATTAAAACCAGACCACAAGTGGGACACAACATTAGGGTATAAAGCTGCATTGAAGCACACTGTGTGGTATCCCACTGTTCCCCATCCGTCCCTGTCACTGTCCTTTGCAGACAGACGCCACTCCTGTAGCAGGCAATTTTCCCTGCTGGCAGCCCTCCTAAAGCCTGTGGAAGTCATCCTTCTTTCCGCACACCCTCCTTCATTCGCTCGGAGCCCAAAGCCCATATTCTTGCTGCCAAAGGGCCTGTTTTGGCTAATGCTCATGCGCTCAGATAAACAAATCAACTCGGTCCAAATATTCTCTCTAAAAGGCACCTGATATGGTGCTCTTAGTCCAGTTTGTGGATTGCCATCATTCTTACATCCCTCTTAATAGAATTTATATTTGATCTTCTGTGGCTTGAGAGAGTAATATTATTAATGAGTATGGAAACTGCTTAGTTTATCCAGTAAGATATTTCCTTTCCAATTTAATAAACTGTAGTTTTAATGCACAATGTTGGAATGCTTAACCAATAGCATGTTTTCTCCTCTGTAGGTGACCGCGACAGATGCAGACGACGGCTCCTTTGGCTCCATTACCTACTCCCTTGGTTCTGGCATTAACAGTGCTGTACCCTCTCAGTTCACCATTGGCAAGGAGACTGGCCAGATCTGCACAAGTGCTGCACTAGACAGAGATCAAGGGCCGGCCAGCTTCGACTTTACTGTTACTGCAGTGGATGGGGTGAGCCACCATGTTTCGAAATCATGCTTAATATGAATCCATTGAGCCACAGACTAATCCTATAAACACTGCAGCCGCGCTTTTCCTGCAGACAGTAGAGCAAAGACGTTGCCAACTGTGGTTTGAAAAACTTTGATTTGAGCAGCCAAGTAAAAAATAAACTTGAATCACTCTCCATGGAGGGCTTACTCGAAAGTTAGTATATCCTGTTGACTTTCTGCCGAAGGGTATTTTAAAAATAAAAGCTTTAAAATTAAAGAAAATGACTGTGGCCATGTTAAAGCAATCAGATGAAAAAAATCCCCAACTGTCAGGCAGTAATATTTTAACAAGCTGGAGTGCCACCACCATCGTTTTTGCCACCTGGTCCAAATGAAAAGCCTGCACTGTATTTTCTGCAAATGACTAGCCTATGAAACAGATTGTTTGGTTGTGGCGAGACCTCTCCCCCGCCACGGGTCAAGACATATTGCTCTTTCCAGAGGGAAACTATCAATCTGTATCCCTGCACACAGCAGCTGGGACTGTATTTTAGAAGCAATGCTTCACATTGATATTTTAACAAGGTTTACTGTTGCCTTTTACTTGCACCATTAATAGGGCTTGAATCCTGCTTTCAGGAGTATTTTCTTTCTGTTCATGACTGAATGTATGTGACGTTATAACAAGAGCTTTTTGTTTTCTCTGTAGGGTGGACTGAGCTCAGTGGTCTATGTGAAGGTAGATCTGGTTGACATTAATGATAACAGACCCGCCTTCTACCCAGTCAGCTATGCTGTCAGTTTGAGCACGCAGAGCGCCCCTGGGACATCTGTTGTCAGAGTGACGGCCTATGACCCAGACTCAGGCGAGAATGGAAGAATTACATACAAAACAGTACCCGGAGGGGCCTCCCCTTATTTTACTCTCAACAAAGACACAGGTTGGCACAAAGTACTTTTCCAGTCCCTGCATACACCCATTGTTTCTCAGTATTATATTGTATTTCACTATATACAGCATTTTATTTAATTCATATTATATTCTCATATTTATTATTTTCCTGACTACATCTTCAAATTAAGTTTTCCACTTGCATGATTTTATTTATACATTTTGTAAAGCACTGTTGGAAAGAACTAAGAATTTTGTTGCCTAAAACTGGTTCAGTAATACTTGCATATAACAACAAAATAACTTTGAACTCAGTATATTTTAAAGATAGAACTTGAAAAAGATTTTACCTGTCCTGCAATTCTATCCTGCTATTTGTCTTCATGATTTATATGACTTATAATGTTGTGCGATGTAAGAATGTCCTGATTGACTTTCGTCTGCGGCTTTGTTTTTGTAGGTGTGATCTCCTTGTCTCGGTCTGTCTATGGAAAGGCAAACTCAGTCATTCCCATGATAATCTCAGCTCAGGATGGTGGTGGTTCTATTGCCCTTGTCAATGCCAGAGTCAACATTAGTGTGGTGGCAGGGTTGGTGGCGCCACCTGTGTTTGAACAGACTCTGTACTACTTTACTGTGTCAGAGGATGTCATGCGCGGGACAGTCGTAGGCATCGTCCAGGCCAGCATTAAGACAGGTGGGGTCCAAGAACACATGCCTTTTCTTCTTTCTCACTTGCTCACTCACTGACTCACTCGCCCAATCACTCACTCACTATCTCACACACTCAACACCTACATTGGAATCCTACAGCCTATTTTGGACTGTTAAATTTGAGTTTATTTTCTGCACCCTGCACCACTTGTACAAATAGGCGTTGGGCCACTAACACCTTACTCTGAAATAACATCGCTCAGAAACTCAATTTCACAACTTTGTTTACATTCATTTTCTGAGTTTATAGAGATCTATTACGGTCATGAAAATTGAAAAATGACATCTCTGGAGTATACTGTTACTCCACTGCTTTTAGCACAGCCTCCTGGCGGTGGTGACTTGTCTCTGTTTCTTTTCACATTTGACTAGATTGAAATTTATTTTGAACATGTAAAATGAAATGGAATGGGTTTTACAGAAATAATGATTACCCAAAATAGAAAACAAAACAAGATACATGTATGACAAATACTTGATGATTAGGGTTACATTTGGGAAAAGGAGTGGGAAGTAGCCTACACACTTACTTAATAATTCTACCCATTCTCCATAATAAGCCATCATTAGTTAGTTAACAAACTTCCTCAATCATTATCATAATCATTATTCTCTCTACCCAGGAACACCCAGAGATATCTCCTACACCATTAGCTCTGGGGACCCTGCCGGCTACTTTACAGTGGATCCTGACACTGGGGCCCTGAGGACCAGTCTGCCCCTGGATCATGAAGCCCAGTCATCTCTGGATTTGGAGTTGCAGGCCTGCAGTGGGAACCCGCCTGCCTTTGGCCAGACCCGTGTTCACATTACTATCGCGGACATCAACGATAACCCACCTGTTTTCTTGCCTTCTTCGTCTGAGTCCTTACTATTGCCAGAGCACACAGAGATGGGCACAGTGGTGTACAGGGTCCAAGCTGAGGACATCGACTCTGGAGTCAACGGGCAACTCACCTTCGACCTTTCCTCTCCAAGTAGTGGGATCCAGAGGACTTTCAGCATAGAGCGCAGCAGTGGGGAGATAAGATTGGTAGGGATACTAAACTACGAGAGCACGTCCCGCTATGACCTCCATGTGATTGCCAAGGATAGTGGTGTACCGCAGCTTAGCGCCACCTTCATGCTTGTGGTTCATGTCCAGGCAGAGAATGACCATGGACCCGTTTTCGACACGCTCACCTACCGCGTGGAGCTCAGAGAAGGGACTCAGATAAACAAGAGATTCCTCCAAGTCAGGGCTCTGAACAGAGACACCGCCTCAGGTAACCCAAGCCCTCTGGCGTACCACCTCCGGCCAGACGGAGATGCAGCAGGGTTTGGCATCGCAGCGGACAGTGGCTGGCTGTTTGTCAAGAGCGCACTAGACAGAGAGGTGAAGGACATGTATCTACTAACAGTGCTGGCCAGCCAAGGGCACGGGCAGTTGAAGAAGACGGGGAGCGCCACAGTGCGGATATCTGTGACCGACGAGAATGACAACTCTCCTCGGCTCACACAGGAGAGGGTCTTCATGGCAGTGAGAGAAAACCTTCCTGCAGGAACAGGGTTCGGTCACGTGTTGGCCACAGACCGAGACAGTGGCCCCAACGGACGGCTTAGCTACCGCTTCCTGCATCCTGACCGCCACTTCCAGATCAACTCCAACACAGGTTAATTAAAAATGTGATGTGATAAGTTTAATGGAGATTCTTGAGAATCACTTTTTGTTCCCTTTAACACCAGATTTTTTTGCAGCACACACACAGTACGTACAGGGAGTGGATCTTTAGGAGATATTCACAGTTTTTTGACAAAAAGTGATTTTGACAACAATCCTTCTCCAGAATTGCTGACTCCTCCACCTTTAATCGCAGCAGTAGTCACAGCTGTTTTATTTGACTGTAGTTTCAAAATAGGGATTGTATAGGTTTACTTCATTAGGCAACTAAAGAAAGTGTCTGTGTATTTATGCAAAGCCTGCATATGAAAAAAGTGTTTTTGGAGATGCTGAAGAAAGCAATGCCTAAAGAATTAAACTCTTAGCTGCCATGTTTTAATTATGCTGCTGTTTACACAAGAGCTAGCAGAAGAAAAGAAAGGCTGCACTGCTGATTGTTTGTTGATTTATTTGTGCTCTGAGAAGAACCTTGAGCATACCTGACCTAAACATTTTATGCTCAGTTTCATTACATCTATTTATTTTCTCTAGACTGAGCTAAAACTAAAACTTTACTGAAATAACCGAAATTCTTTCATTCTAAATGAGCCCAAAGATCTTATATCAATGTCAAATTCAATCTATCATGAAAATATGGCCCTGTCTCATTAAACATTTAAATAATCTGTTATATGTGTTACACTGATAAGGACTTGTGTGTCTGAAGTAAAGTTTAATTGGACTGAAAAAGGAAACCAGTGATACCTCAACTTACAGAGTCATCCCTAAAAGATCAGAGACTACAGCTGAGTCTTCCCACTGTCATGAATTAGTCAGATGATGGTGACAGCAGCGCTAAGCGCCTGGGCCCTAATTGGCCCACTGAGCCTGTTAGCCTCTAGGTGGAGACTCACACTCTGATTTGTGATCAGTTTCTGGCTGTGTTGAGTCTCTGCAGCAGCATCTGCCAACCTTTCAAAAATGCCTTCATTTGTATGTGTGAGAGCGGAACACACTGAGCAAGTCTGTTACAATATTTGTGTGTCATTGATCAAAGGCGGCTGGCTATGAAGTCTCTCATCATTATTGCAGTGCTCTGGACTAAAATCCCTCTCATCCGCCTTGCTTTCCTCCCCAGGTGAGATCAGTACAAGGACTACTCTGGATAGAGAGCAGCAGTCTAGTTACCAGCTGGTGGTTGTGATTCAAGATGGAGGTTCACCCCCACGCAGCGCCACAGGCACATCCTTCATCACGGTCCTGGATGACAATGACAACGACCCCATGTTCACCCACTGCCTGTCTGGAAAAAACCTCATCATACAGGTGATACCACACAACACTAGGAACACTGACAGGCAGAAAATTAAATGTCTTGTTAACATGTTTTTGTTAACAGGGATCTGTTTGCTTTTCTATCCATAGGTGACAGAAGGTCAGTCCTCTGGGATTTTACTGGGCACGCTTCAAGCCAAAGACCCCGATGAAGGAGAGAACGGCACGATATTCTACTCTTTGTCAGGTAAAGCACGTGCAGGAAATAAAGAGAGTACTCATGGGTAAAATGAGTTTAATTTTAGATATTGTGTTTATATGTGCGACATACTGTATAGTGGTTTAGAAAGCGATAGTACTTGTTTTTTCTTAATACATTACCTTTTTTCTTTTTACTACGGCCCTTTATAAATAAAGCTTTTATTATAACCAATAAAATAGATCATAATTGGTATCCATGCTCACAAATACTGTTTGATTGTAAGATTTGATATACTGTAGTGGTTGTTTGATTTGTTTCCGACAAAAACCGACTTGCTTGGTTTATGTAGTTTGCTCTCCCAACACACTTTGTCTCCATTTAAAGTTTGAACTATATCTCTCTTCCAGGTCCCAGGGCTGAGCGTTTCTCTTTGAACCCACACACTGGGGAGCTGCGTTCATCATCCCCTCTTAGCCACTCGGAGCGTGCTGAGTACACTCTGACGGTGACAGCCACTGACAAAGGACTGCCCTTTCGCAGCACCTCCTGCTCCCTCACCATTCAGGTCAGACTTTCACTGGAGCTCGGCCAGTACAAACACCCTCACTACTCACCTATTTAATATCAAAGAACGGGCTTGGAGCTAAGAGAATCCTTGTCTCCGGGCCCCTCAGACTAGCTGCAGACATATCAGCCTCACGTCTGACATGCTCCCCTCCCATTCCCTCCCTTTTCTTCCCCTGTGACTTTTCAAAAGGGAAATTTCTATCTGAAATGGAAAAGTGGGTCTAAATCAAATACTCCCAGCTGGCTCATGATGAGGGCCAGCTGCAGACTGCTCTGATCAAGGTCATACTCAATGACTCCAACACTTTTTTAATACAGTAGCCCCTTTTTTGCAATGAGTGGCAGGGCTCTACACTCACGTAAACACAGCATTTAAGGTAATCTAGGTAATATTTAATATAGAACAGAACGCAGACACAATGGAAGAACTGGAAGCAACCTGGATTTATAGATTCCAGGAAAATAGAGTTGCTCTATAAACAGCCCCAGTAAGTGCCAGTTCAATCTTTCTTCCTTTCCAACAAAAAAAGAAAAAAATGTAAGTCATAATTTTTAGTTAATTGGATTAAACAGTGCAGTGTTGTTCTTGCCCACTCACGCATTTCTATAATTTCCTTTAATCATCTTTTTAGACTGATTTTCTAAATCCATTAATGATAGGATGGGACTACACCAATTTATTTCTGGAGCACTCTGTTTCCATACAATGTGGAACCAATTTACAGCTTGTCATATTAGATTTTCACAACAAACACGGCATATTTTTTGTGTGCCTACTTGTGGGAATTGTGCAGTAGGGTGCAATGCTGAGCATCTAGAACATTCATTCATCTTACAAAACATTGCCAGTAATGCTGCTGAAATTTTGATCAACTGAACCTCTCCCCATCCCTTCCCACTTCACAGTTGCTTAGTCTATGCTCAAAGAAAAAAACATGTTTTATTTAAGAAATGTGTCATGTGTAAGTTATAGTGCTCTTTTCATACAATGGAGAAAAGTAATAATGTTGTAGTCTTTGAAGACACTTGAACCACTCATCAAAGGAAGTGTAAAACTATACATAGTACAGGATTATGACACAGTGATAAATTCAAACCCTCGCACCATTTCTTTCCCCGATTTTGTTACTTTTGTCCTCACTCAATAGTTTTATTTTTCCTGGCATGCATGTGAGTATCAGTTTAAGTCTGATTAATCTTAGCAGTCCTTTTATTGAAGTCTATGAAAAACTCTCATAACTGGTTTCATTTATCCCTAGTGAACACATACAGTGCAAGTGAGTGAAGTGGAAAGAATCTGTTTTTGCTTTGCCAAAAACCCATGAAATATTTAAAAATGTTTCTGTTTTGAAAACCTCTAACTGAAACTGCGAACAAACATCTAAATCAAGAATGAGATCCACTGTCATTTTGCTCTGTCTTTAAACTTCCTACGAGGAACTTAATGATACAGTCTCAGTCTCATTTTCCTCTGATGATCATAAATGACCTGTAACAGCAAATGAGACCATAAGCGAGTAAGACACTATTTTTATATAGTTTTTATTAATGCCTTTGCTCTGGTATGATCTCCCAATAAGATAAAACGATTTACGGCAGGAAGGCGGGAACATCCTGTGTTCCCCGAATGGTCCTAAATCAATGTTTGCTTTGCCTCGACGAGTGGGTGCTGTTATTGTAAAAACACTTGCTGCTTTCGTCAAAAGGTGCCGCTAGAATCAACAAAAACTGAAAGTTCCATGCAGCCACTTTAAATACTCATACAGTATTTTCTTCATTGCAGGTTCTCAGCGCTAACAAACCTACTTCCAAGATCAGTTCCCTATCCAAGACCATAAATTCTGTGGAGGACGCTAAGCCCGGCTCTGTTATTGGCTCAGTCCGCCTGGCTCAGTCCGATGGAGAGGCCTCTGCTGAAGGGGAGGTGACCTACGTGGTGGTGGGGGGTACGGACCGTGATGGAACCTTTGTCGTGGATCGCCTGACCGGAGACGTGTACCTGGCCCGTCCGCTCGACTATGAGCGAGACGCACACTACAGCCTGCAGATCGAGGTGGATGACTTATCTCAGGCCCCTCCTAGCAGCACCCTGGTCCACCTGGACATTGACGTAGAGGACAGCAATGACCACGCCCCTCAGTTCCCCGAAGACCCCGTCACCATCGTCATCTCTGAGAACATGGAGCCCGGCTCGTCTGTCTATGCTTTCCAGGCTACAGATAAGGACGGCAGTGGGCCCAACAGTGAACTGAGGTACTCCATTCTCCACCAGTGGCCAAACACGCCGGGCCTACTAACCCTCGACCCCTCCACTGGGGTTCTCTCCTTGGGCCAAGAGCTGGACCACGAGGTCACCTCCAACCTCATACTGGTTGTCAAGGCAACAGATTCTGCCCAGGATGCCAGCCAAAGGCGCTGGGCTTCCGTCACAGCGAGGGTGTATGTGACGGATGAGAACGACAATCCACCGATGTTCAGCTCGCCAACTGCTGTCAGTGTGATGGAGGACCAGCCGGTGGGCTTTGTGGCGCTCTATGTCATGGCCAGAGACGCAGACCAAGGGGAGAACGGCAGAGTCACTTACAGCATCCAGTCAGGCAACACTGGAGGAACGTTCAGCCTCAGCCCTAACACTGGTAAGTCCAACTCCAAAGTTGTCTGTGTTTTATGTTGCAAGGCATGTATAGTAATGACCTAGAGGTTGGAGTAGCGATGGCTTTGTTGCCATGGGGACTTACATGATGCTGGGATCAGTTTGCTTCTGATAATGGCCAAAAAGTAGTGTTGACAATAATTACAATCTTTTAATTACCCAAATCATGATGTTGTTGCCAACGCACATATGCATTGTAGGAGTAGATAATTAAAAAAAAAAACATATAATTAGTAATTTCATTTAATTTGTGGTTTTGCAGAATCATCCATCTTCTGTGTGGTGATAGTGTTGCTTAAGTCATACTTCTCAGAAAACTCTTTGACAGAAAATTATGATATACTTGATAAGTAAGCTCCCATATGCAACTTTTTCATTTTTGCATCTGGAATGTATTTCCTTGTCCTGTGGTTTAGCCACAAACAACCAATCTGTATGTTGATCTGGGAAGGAAAGAGGAAGGAATATATATCATAAATATGGCACATTTAGAATCAGATGTCAACTTTTTTACCTCTCCAATTGGCGGGTGACTGCAATCGATTTGCAGGGTATTAGCAGAAAAGATTTTCCGATCTCTGACTTTTATTTGTTGACTTTACATTTCTCCAGACCCACTCGTTTTTGCTCCTGTTTCTTTATTTTGATAATACCAAAACTTTCACCTTGTTTTCTCTTTTTTGATGTCCAGCACTTGTTGGGAATTCCAGCACTCATGCATGACTGTGTTTTGCAAATCTTTTGCTCAAGTTGAATATTTTCACTTCAAGCAGACAAGCAAATCTGCATCTGTTCATCTCTGTTTGGGGATTTTCATGGACCTTTCAAGCATTTTTGTGCCACCTCTACATTTTACTTTGAATTGCGTGTGTCCTCAACTTTCCATGTGCTCTCACACATCCCCCAGCATAAACACACACCAACTCTCGTAATAGTATGCTTATGTCAAAGTACAGCACAACTCTTGCTTCACCTTTCATGACTTATTTCTCTCAGTTGGAGGCCAGACAGACCGAGCAGCCTTCCAGATATATAACATATATATACGCACACACACACACACACACACACACACACACACAAGCATGCCCAAGCACACACACACACACCCACACCCACACACAACTCATCATCTGTTATTGTAGATCTATTCCCATGAAAGACCAAAGAACCTCCTGCCCGGGCTTCTGGGAACCATTAGAGAAGGGATCAGTTACGCGTGTTTATGTGTACGCACGTGTGTGTGTGTGTGTGTGTGTGAGTGAGTGTGTGTAGTGTGTGTGTTTGTGTGTAGGCATGCACATATGCGCTTGTGTGCTTGCATGAGACTGTGTCACTTAGTCAACACTGACCTTGGGCTATTTGGTCCTCTGGGGCTTTGTTGTGGTGTTTGAGACACGTGTCGACGTAGGCTCCGCATTCCCCTTCCAGTCCCCAACCAGAATGCCCCCTGGAGCAGCTCGTGGATGGAAACATTAAGGGGCTGTCATGCATGCCCCCTCTGCCTCAGCCCAGTATGTGTGCTCACCTTTTAAGTGTTTTTATGCACACTGGTTATTCCTTAGAATAATGATAGAGTTAATCCCCTGAGCACCTGGTTTGCTTCTGTTTTGGGGTCAGTGACCATAGACCTGGGACCATCACTACACACTCTGTTTTCATTACTTTACCATCACAGTTAACCACAGTAGAGAGAACTATCAAGCTATTTTTAAAGGAAGATATAGAGTCACAGAGTTAGACGCCCTCTCATCACTCACTGTCAGAAGAGAGGTCATTAATTTTACCTTTGGAGCAAAGGGAGAGTTCACTGGTGATATGGTAAATTGCTTCCTTGCAAAAGACAATAGCGTTCTGGGATTAACACATCACATATTGATAAATGACTCTGCATTTAAGACAAGAGAGATTTGTTTGTTGTCTGAGCTCAACTAACCCTCACACTGCAGTCCAAAGTGTTGGCGCCACAAACCCTCACAGAGGCTTAAGATGTTGGAATTGAAAACATCCAAAATAAAAACTTTCTCCTGTTTCCCACTGTGTCTTTTTCTCCCCATGTGTTATCAGTGACCAGGGGATATAGCAGGATCACAGAAGAGTCAAATTTGGTGAAAATATTCCAGCCTGTAATTTCTACCAGATTAAAGGCTTAGGGGCAAATTATCTCAGTCCTAGCAAGATACAAAGAGAAAACATGCACACACAAAAAGTAAAAACCGAAACAGCCCTTGCCCTCTCTTTCTTTTAACAGTTGCAGCTTATTTTAAAGCATGAAATTGAAATTGAATCAATGCAAGCTCTACCCTCTTAGGGCAGGATAATGAAAAGGCAAGGGTGCCCCTAATTTCTACGGAGCACGGCAGGCCTGGCTGTTGCGTGTCTAGAGTGTGTGTTTACTGCTTCTTTCTCGATGGCTGCGGCATTCTCCAATGGAAAATCTCGTAAACTGTGGCCAGACCGTTGGGCTGTTACAGCAGTGGTGGTGGTAGCACTCAGGTAGGCAGGGCTGTGTGTGTGTGTGGAGGAGATTAGTTCTGATTTGGCCCTCACACGACAACTCTTCACACTCTCTTTTTAAATGACATGACTACACACAACTGTGGAAAGTGGCATGTTTTATTGCCTTCGATAGCATGCTTTCATACTCCAGTTGTTGTGCGTAGCTGCCTCCTTGAAAAAGGCCGTAATAAAGTTCCCTCACACATGCACACTCACACACAAACGCACACACACACACACACACACACATACACACACACACACACACACACAGGATATCCACCTTCACATTTCACCCCTGATTCATCTCTCCACAGGCTCTCTGTCTATTTTCAAACCTCTGGACCGTGAGGAGCAGGACGTCTTTAACCTCACAATAATCGCTGAGGATCATGGGATACCCCAGCACTGGTCCAGCCAGCTGCTGTGTGTTCATGTGATTGATGTTAACGATGAGGTGCCCTGGTTTGAGGAGAGCCAGTACGAAGCTCAGATCGCTGAGAACCAGCCTCCGGCAACTAGTGTGTTGACAGTGTTCGCTTCTGATCTGGACCAAGGTGAGACATACAATGGGAACTGACTTGCAGCTTTGGTACATGTTCATCATGTAATCTGTTTTTTTTTTTATCAGAAAGGTATTCCCAATAGCACTGATTTCATCATTTGCATTTCAAAATATTAATACGTTTTTATCATAATTTAAATTACTTGTGTTCATGGGTCACAAGATCTAACTATATTTTAAAATATAATCATAGAAATGCTGATTATATGAAGTTACACGCAGCCTACATGGTAAAAAACTGCTCAAACAACTTTCAGTCTGGTTTTAACCCAGGCATTCTGTATGTATGTCTGTGTGGAGTTTTTGTTAATGGATACAACAATGTGCTGCTTCAGCAATTAATTTGATTATTGTTCTCAGCCTTCATGTGCCGAGTACATGTTGAAATTATTGACATTAAGAGTTGTTTTTAATTGAGGACTAAACAGTAGGGTGGGGGTGGGTGTACAGAAAGGGTGCATTCCCTCGGTTTTAGTCAGAAGCGTATAAAACAGAAGGATTATAAACTTTCTCTCCAAAAAGCAATCATTGAAGTAAACAGGTGAGGTTGCCAGACGGCTTTCTGTTAGCACGCAATCTGGCATCCAGACACCTAAGGGAGGGCGTGCACTGCCAAACGCTTACACAGCAAAACTAATGACAAACAAACAAATAAGTATGCAAGCTATTAACAAAAGAAAGTCAAATATGTTTTTAATCCAGTTTATTGTCAAGTATATTCAAAGGTCTAAGGAATTTATTTTTCTCAGTTTCTGTGCAGTTTTTTCATTGGTTCAAACCTTTTACAACCCATTTTTGAATTAAAGCACAGTCACTTTGTGTTTCTCTGTAGGAATCAATGGCCAGGTGACTTACAGTGGTATCACACATGAGGGTTTCGCAGTCAATCCAGTAACAGGTGTAATAACGACCACCAAGCTGCTGGACAGGGAGCTCCAGGAGTACTACACTGTGTCAGGTACTGCCCTCTGTCTTTCCTACAACACCACAGATAAAACATTTCCTAAGATGACTTGAGATGCTCTGAGATACATATTATTAAGAGTTACATCACCATTAATGTTTGTTGTTCTTTTGTTTGACAGTTTATGCAAAAGACGGAGGCCTTCCCCCCAACTATGCCAAAGCCACAGTGAGTATCAGAGTGCTCGATGAAAATGATAACGCCCCTGTCTTTGGGCGTCTCTACTACAGCATTGAGGTGCCCGAAAACCTGGAGGCATTGCCCCTGTTTACCCTGAAAGCCACTGACCAGGATGCAGGAGATAGTGGGGAGATAATCTACAAAATTACAGGTGAGTTTTGATACTGCCGCACCCATGATTTCTTTTAAATATTTCTTTTGTAACTCTTTTATAACCATTTGCCATTGCTCTCCATCCAGCTGGAGACCCATCTGGTGACTTCCGTTTGGACAGACAGTCAGGTGTGCTGTCCACTTCAAGGCAGCTGGATCGGGAGAATAGGGCAAAGTACACAGTGACGGTCACAGCACAGGACCGGGGCCAGCCTCCCCTTAGCAGCACCGCTACAGTGGAGGTGACCGTCATGGACATCAACGATCACAGCCCCCAGTTTCAGAGCAGCAGCTACACTGCAGACATTTCGGAAGACGTTCCCATTGGCTCACTGGTCCTGGAGGTGAAAGCCATTGATCTGGACAAGGGCCCCAACAGCCAGGTGCTGTACTTCCTGAGCAGTGGCTCACGGGGCATGTTCATCATAGACCAGAACACAGGACGCATTATCACAGCAGCGCTCTTAGACAGAGAGAAAACCGCGTCTTATACTTTTGAAGTGGTCGCCACAGACTCCTCCCCTGTAAACCCACGAAACTCCACCGCTCAGGTGACCGTCTACATCCAGGATGTGAACGACAACGCGCCCTTCTTCATTCAGGACCCACTCATCTTGAACATCTCGGTCGGTAGCGTGACAAGTCGCAGAGTGCTGGCCACCATGAGGGCAGAGGACAAGGACTTTGGGGCCAATGGTTCTGTGTTCTATCGTTTCGCCAGCCCAGTGAGGGGCTTCACCATTAACTCTCTGACGGGAGACATCCAGGCCTCAGAGAAGCTGCAGACCCTGACCCAAAGCCAGAGAACCTTGATAGTTCAGGCCATGGACCAGGGCAACCCGTCTCAATCCTCCCTGGGAGTGGTCGTCATTTATATCAAGGAGCAGAGCTACAGGGGGATCCGTTTCTCCCGCACAGCTCGAGATGTTAGTCTGCAGGAGAACGCTGCCACAGGTTTGAATGATTGACTTCTTTTTTATTTTTACAGTTTGACTTGAAGATCTCCAAATGGAAAATAATTGGTACAAGTTAATTGTTTCAACTGAGTGTGTTTTTCACCTTTTAGGCACAATAGTAACAAAGACCCAGGCCCAATACCCTGATGGTTCTCAAACTGGAATCAGCTACAGTATTTTCAGTGGAAACAGAATGCAATCTTTTGGAATAAACTCCATTACTGGTAAGTGCAAAGATGTTGGCAAATGCTTCAAAACAATATTTTGATATTTTTCAAAAAAATAACTCATCGTTTTTTATTTAATTTTTATTAGGCGAAATATGGGTCCAGAAATCTGAAGTGCTAGACTTTGAGGAGTCCCAGAAACTCCGCCTTGTGGTGAAAGCTGAGACAGCATCCTCCAGCTCCTACATGGCTGTCAACTTAATCCTGCAGGACGTCAATGACAACTTGCCACGCTTCCAACTCCAGAACTACGTGGCCTACATTAGAGAGGCACAGGGCTACGATTTTCCCCTTATCCAGGTGCAGTAACTTGTCCCCCACACATTGATTATGGTTGGCTGTTGTTTAGGTGTGAAGTTGTAGAGTAGAAAATAACTCAAGCTTTAGAAATCTGGACAGTTTCACTGTTGTAGAGAAATGATTCAATTGCATGTGCTCTGTGTCCCAACTGAATATACTATAGAATCATTTGTGCCATGAAGCCCATACATAGATTACATGCAGCCCATTTTCATGAACTCTCAACTTCCAAGTCCAATATTGCTCACTAGTTCATGTTACATTGAAACAGCTGTTGAAAATATTTTTATATTTTCTTTTCCGAAATGGTGTGGCGAATTTCCGTAGGTTGCCGCAGATGATCTGGACCAGGGTCAAAATGGTCAGGTGACCTACTCTATCAGGTCATCATCTATGAGTGGCTTGTTTAAGATAGACCCGCTGACCGGCAGCATCACCACTGCAGCCATAATGGACAGAGAGATCTGGACACAAACAAAGTGAGTGTGCTTTGCTACTCCCTTTTTTTAGTCTTTGTCTGTAATCACATCCTGCCATGTGGTTACCCTCAGCTCATCTGTGCCCCTGACACATGCATGTTTAATGTCTGTTACTGTGTGTCCATTTCCTTCCCACTAGTCACTCCTTGTTTTTAATGGTAAAGCCAAGTGTTGTGCAAATATTTTGTAAAATTTCCCAGATTTAACTTTTAAATATTTATGAAACAGTCTAACATATCCTCTGATGATCATAAATGACCTGCAATTGCAAATGAGATCATCAGCTAAATAAACAACATGACCTCATCGCGGTGCATCCTGCAATCTCTCTTTCACTCGCTGGTGTCCTAAAAACATCGCTTTTGTCCAAAGGTGTTGCTATAATCAAAAAAAAGTGAAGCTCCTCATAGCTACTTTAAATTGGGAGAAAATGCAAATGAGCTCCTGATCATGCACCAGAGCCTATCAAAGCCTATCAAAGTTATATATATATACAGTATATATATATATATATATATATACACAGTATATGAAAACATCTAGTATCTGCCAATGGTCATCCCGAGACTAATGGTAGTGGGTGAAACATTATGCAACCAGGTTCATAAAAGTTAATATATTCAGAGACTGAAATGAATGTTTGTGTCACCAGGCTTGTTGTTACGGCTACAGACCGTGGAACCCCGCGACTTGCTGGCTCTGCGACCCTCACTGTGATCATCATTGACCTCAACGACAACAGTCCCATGATTCCTCTGCCCCGTGAGATCCGAGTGCCTGAGGGTAAGTCAGCTTCACAGTGGAAGTTATTCCTGTGATCTTATCCTAAATCCTTATATCACACTCCCTGGCAGTTCCCTCAGCGTGGCTCAGTCTGAGCCTATTATGAACCAGGCTATTGCCAAGTTCCTCTATTCATTTCCTGTCTGTTAGATCAAGGCTTTCCAGAACAGGATATTTCTTAATAAAGAGAAAACGTTTTTTTACTGGGAGTCTGTACTTCAATTCAGCTGTCACCTAAATATCTTCTCTTCTTCTCCTGCCTCTCCACCTTATTCTCACAAACATACAGATACTCTCATCGGCACAGTTATCACCCAAGTAACAGGAAATGATGTGGACTCGGGGCCAGCCCTTTCCTACACGCTACACATTGATTCAAATAGCCAAGGCATGTTTGGGATTCACCGTTATGGAGGAGGGGTGTCTCTGACCGGCCCTCTGGACTTTGAGGACAGGACGTGGTACACACTGACTGTTCGCTCGTCCGACTCCAAACATCAAACCGAGGCCAACGTCACTGTACTGGTGGATGATGTGAATGATAATGCACCCACCTTTACTCAAGACTTGTATCAGGTACAGCCATCCTTACTTACCTGCATATACCATCGCCTTTTAGAGTATTTGCATGCTTGTTAAATTGTTGAAGTATCGGTAATATACTGTATATTCATATATCTTTTTTATCTGTTTCTCATCAGGTGACCGTATTGGAGCACCTCCCAGCAGGTAGTGCGGTCATCACATTAACAGCTACTGACTGTGACTTTGGGGAGAATGGGAAGATTACCTACAGAGTTATGTCATCCACTAAGGGAGTCTTCTACATTGACCCAAGCAACGGTAAGGTTACTGTGTATAGATATTTACATTTTGTTTGAAGCTGTTTTCGAACAATTGCTCCACTTAATTACATTGTATACAAGCTGTTATCCCCCAAGGCTCTTATTGGATGCATATTTGGGGTTTGGATATACTTGCAACAAACATTGCATTCAGCCATTTTGTTCATTAAAAGTAATTGAAAACTTTTAAGATTTTATGTTATTTGTCTCAGATATTTTGCGTGAGATAGCGTCTAAAAATAAAAGAGGACTCTTTTTTGCCTCAAGCTGTTATGTCTCCTATTCTCACATGCTATTTGGTTGCCGCAATTGATGTCCCTTCAAAAGCATGTCCCCAAACCTAAAAAATAAATCTAAAAATAAAGTTATTGTAATTCAATTGTTATAGTATACAGTACACTTTAATCAGTAATTTTTAGTCTTGAATGTTTAACAATAAAGGCGGGTAATGCAATGATAATTAATATGATGAGCTTTTTTTTTCTCTTTTTATGACCATGTTCTTTGTAATCTCATAGGTACTCTGTTCGTCAACCAAAAAACGGAGTTTGATTTTGAGAATCCTTCCATCTTGGTTGTGATTGAGGCGCGGGACCAGGGAACTCCTTCCTTGTCATCCTTTGCCACCGTCCAGGTACAAGTGTCCGACGTCAACGACAACGCTCCCATCTTCCACCAGTCGGAATACAAAGCCACCGTGTCTGAGGACGGGCTTCCTGGATCAACTGTTCTGACCTTGGAAGCCGTGGATGGAGATCTGTCCCGGGACAACTCTGGTTTTGATTTTGCCATTGCCAGTGGCAACTCGGGTAATACCTTCCAGATTGAGAGCAGCGTGCGCTTCTTGGAGGGCCAGGGCTTTCAGACGGTCGGCAGCCTGATCCTGGTGGAGGAGCTGGACTTTGAAGCGGTGCCAAGTTATAACCTGACTGTTGTGGTATCAGATCGTGGAGTCCCTCAGCGTAGCTCCACCGTGCCTATCCTCATCAGTGTTACTGATGCCAACGACAACCCTTCAGCTTTCAGCCGGGCAGAGTACAGTGTGGCGCTGAGCGAGAGTGCAGCAGCAGGGACGGAGATCTTGCATCTGTCCGCCACTGATCCAGACTCTGCACCCAATGGAGAGGTGCAGTACTCCATCAGCTCAGGGGACGAGACAGGCCTTTTCCAGGTGGACCAGTGGACAGGAGCCCTGAGGCTGCAGAGACGACTGGATGGCGAGAGACAGTTGTCTCATATGATTGTTGTACAGGCTACTGATGGTCAAGGGCACTATGCATTGGCCCCAGTCAGCATCGAGGTGAAGGACATCAACAATAACCGTCCCTTCTTTCCCCTCAAACAATTAACAACGAGCATCAGGGAAAACCAACCCAAGAATGCTTTAGTCACCATGCTGCATGCAATCGACCATGACAGAGGTGCTTTTGGACAGTTGAGGTACCACATGTTAGACAACTCTAAAGAGGGAAGAGAGGCCTTTCTCATCAACCAAACTTCTGGAGAAGTACGGACTCGCTCTACCTTTGACTACGAGAAGGTGAACTCTTTCTATTTCGTGGCTGTTGCCATGGATGCTGGAAACTATTCCGCTACTGTAACAGTGCAGGTTTATGTCACAGGGGAGGATGAGTATGATCCCGTTTTCACCTCTTCAGAGTTCTCATTGGAAGTGCCAGAGGGATCAAAGAAAGGTCAGATCATTGGCAAAGTTCAAGCCAGAGATGAGGATGAAGGCGTCGATGGCATCGTCCTCTACTCCCTAGAAGACAGTTCGAGTTATTTTGAAATCAATACTTCAACGGGAGCAATCTCCTTAAAGATGAACAGCTACAGTAGACACGTGAGTCGCTCCAAAAGAGAGGTTCGTCTAGTGACACTGGATGTGACTGCTCACAGCCCTCTGAAGACATCACGCGTAGCAGTGGCCAAAGTTATCATAGATGTCACCCATACATCTTTTGGTCTCACCACAGACATGAACATGCTGCTCGTTAGCGTTATTGCAGTTTCACTCGGGACCATAGTCATACTAATTGTCATTGCTGTGGCGCTATTTTTGGTGAAATTAAGACGTCAGAAGAAGAACAAGCAAAAAGCACAGGAGCGCACACCGGTGGCAGGCACCATGCTGCACAAGTTTGAGGAATCAAAAATAGCAGCAAATGAGATGATTTACCACCAGGCCCTTCCTGGTTACACAGCCGATCAGGGTGGCAGCGGTGGGGGGCCGTACACACGTGGAGGCTCCCTGGATCCCTCACACTCCAGTGGGCGTGGCTCTGCAGAGGCGGAGGCAGCAGAGGACGATGAGATCAGAATGATCAATGAATACCCTCGAGTGTCAAGCATCTCCTCCTCCATGCAGGAGCGCATATCCGCCAGAGGGCCAGACTCTGGGATTCAACAGGATGCAGATCAGCTGTCAGACGTGTCCTGTGAGCCTTCTATAGATTGGTTCAGAGGGAAGAAACTGGGCAGTCTGAATGGTTCCATATTAGCTGGCCAGGCGCCAGTCTACAGGGATGAGGGGGGTGGGTACGTGGGTGTGGGACGGGGACTCAGCATCTCCCATCCTAAAGATTATACTTTCCCAGAGGATGGGAAGCCTGCCGTGGATGGCTCTCTGACAGCCATTGTGGCCAGTGACGAGGAACTGAGGGGCAGCTACAACTGGGACTATCTGCTTAACTGGTGTCCCCAGTTCCAACCCTTGGCTAGTGTTTTTACTGAAATAGCACGTTTAAAAGATGAGACGGCCCCCCCTCGCAGGTCATTTCATCATAAAGTGAAAGCCGAGTCTAGGATCGACCCCCCGCCCCTCATAACCTCCGTAGCTCATCCCGGGGCAAAAACTGTACCTCCCAAGCCTGTGGTGGTGAGGACCTTCCCCCACTTGGCTTCTTTAAGGAGATCTCCCCTCAGTGCTGAGGGATCCATCTCCTCAGTCGCCATGTCTCCAAGTTTCTCCCCTTCTCTCTCACCGCTGGCAGCACGTTCTCCCGCCGTCACGCCCTTCAGTGTCTCACAGGGCCCTTCTGCCTCAATGATCAGCACAACTGAACACCATTTGGAAAACATTGAGGAGGCTGAGCTGAGGATTTGAAAATTCTAAAAGCAAAGGGTGAATTAAAACTGAGTCAGTGATGTTCCACACTTGTTCTACTGTATGACCACAGCGGCTGCAAACCTTAAAGGAGTCAATGCTATTGTCTTTTCCCAGAGACCATGAATACAGTGTTACAATGAAAAGTCCAAATTGCTAAAGTTGTGGTGCTTATTGAAGAAAATATGAACTACAAGACCAACAGGACAAAATGGACTATGCCTGTGTGTGTGTGTGTGTGTGTGTGTGTGTGTGTGTGTGTGTGTGTGTGTGTGTGTGTTTGTTTGTGAAAGGAACTCCTCATTCTTCTGTTGATCAGTGTTAATTTGCACATTCAAAAGGAGATTCATACATGATGTCAATATTTTGTAAAAAAAACAACAACCCCAAGAACATTGTCTATATTTTTATACATACATGGTTTCTGACAATAAATGGCATTAAAGTGTCAAAAGGTTGCTAAAACCTTTGAAAATATTTCTATATTTGTATATTTTGTTGCTTGTACTGTATACTTGTTTGTACTGTAAGTTGGTTTTATCTCTTGTAATTCTTAACCTTGTGGTTTTAAATGAAGCTCTTCATTAATTCTTTATGAATGGGGATTTTTTTCAGATTTATAAAGGAAGAAACATGCTGAACAAATGAAACATCAGTCAGAATAGAGTATTGTGTGATCAGACTTTCTCCGGATCCAGTGTTTGATCTTGCATCAAAAGGTAATCATGAATGTGAAATACTGAAAAGTTTTCTTAGTTGTTAACATAGGTCCCTTCATTTTTCTGCAATGGAAAACTTGACACCCAATGATCCCGTCCTTCAGGTGCACTGGCTTTAATTTCTCACGCCGAGCCTTACTGCTTTCATTTTGTATTGTAAAAATAACTCATGTGAGGGAGAAGAACATTGAGCAGCTATGTGATAAACATAACATTGTCTGCTATATCAGCAGCCTAATCATTCCAGAGGATGTAAGCTGGTCTTGGTCATCTGTCTCCTCTTCTAACGTTCCACAGTAGAAGTACTGTAGCTCTAAATCAGTGCTTTCTTTACAATGAGTTTTGTAATGAGTTTTTAAATTTTTTGTCCAGATTTATTGCATAGATTTACTGACCAACTGTAATGAATGTTATTTTGGACCCCATTTGTCTCCTCTTTTCAATAGTACATTAAAGAATACTATAAGTTTTGTAGGAACATACGGAATGATGCAAGGATGAAAAAGTGTATTTATGAATGTGCAAAAGAAACCACAGAATGCTTCGTTACCGAGAAAGAAATTCATGTCATGCACATTTTCAGCCATAATTCACAAGACGCTTTTACCAAGGTGCCTATGTTAGTGATGCATTCATTATTTAAATATTGTTTCTGCTGGTCTAAAATATTGCGTATTTTTTGTGCAATTATTACCTGAGACCTGCCATGGCCTGAATGCAGATACCTCTCTATTCAATATGTGTTTATGCATTGCTACATACCCAGTTGTAGACCCTCTTTAACATGAAGCAACACTAACATTTGACAGTTTTTGTTTATTTATTAAATAGGTAGACTTCAAAAGCTGAGAGGCTTGGTAAGTTATTTACAATGATTCTAGTTTGACCATGGCCAAATAAACATGAACACTACCTATTTGATAGAATGAAGGTACCTTTATTGTTTGTACTGTTTTGTATTGAACAGTGTTACCTGCAACTTACATTTAATGTTTGTCCAAACTGTGTGTATAATCGTGCCATAGAAGAGAAATTCCTCTAAATGTTCAGAGAAGTGTTTTGAGCAAAAAGTGCCTGATTAAAGTACTCAAGTGAACACATTGTCTCCCCTGTCACATATTTCTCAGCTGAAAATGATGGTAATGTATGAAAAATACTGATAATAAGTATTATGTTCCATTTGCAAGATATACTCAGAGCTGTATTGTTTTTGGAAAATTGGTTGTCTTTGAGATATTTTAATACAATGTCTAATACAATGTCTAATGTATACAGCAAAGTGACATATGCCAGGGTTTATGGATAGGGATTCTTTCAACACTGATGTTTGGATGATTTAGACACTTTGGAAACGCACAACAGGATTTTCTTACAATCCAGACCTCCAAAACCCAAGTCCAGCTAAATATACTACAGTACTACTACCCTGTAACTTCTGGCTATGCCTTGTTTGAACTGTACAACTCAAAACTCCCTATTGTCCCAGGGTCAATGGGATACATGGACAAATTAGGGCCCTAAACAGAACGTTAAATTAGTCTCAATCTAAAAAAAAACACATTTCAGATTAACAATATTTGATTTAATGATAGCCATTAAGTGTAATTTAGAATTAATGTGATGTAACACAGTCACAATAACCAGCTATATTCGAATAGATGGTAGATAGACACATTTCCTCCCATCCAGTTAATGTTCTTGCTATAGTGTTTTCAGCACAGATGGAGCCAAAGCACTTGGAAATTAAACACCATTGGAAAAAAGAAACCTTCCTCTGCTTGTCAGATCAGCCTTATTCCATTGGTTATATTTATTTTTTCAAGTTAGCACCACATCAACTTAGAGCCTTCACAACTTAGAGTTTTTTCCCTCCTGCTTTTGTGCTCATTCGCCCATTCTTCTATTGCACAAAGATCTCACATTATGTTGTGCAACGAGTCATTCATCATGGAACACCACATCAAACTTCAGGTCATTACATTTTTTTATATGTAGATGTTCAGCTGAAAAAAAAGAAAGAAAAAAAGATTACTTTCTATAATTGTCCCTGCACTTATCTTTATTTTGCAACTTTCGAAATGTCAGTCCATTTTGCAATTTCAACAAATTGCTCAACATTTCTATTCCCAGGGTAATACAGCACATAAGAGCAGCCTGGTGTGACTTTAAGCAAAATTGAGAAATCTGTATGTCTACAGGTTTAGTATTACTAGAATGTTTTCATATTTTACATGAAACCTCTACGTTTAACTTAAAGGTGCAGTGTGTAGAATTTTGGGTTTTATTTCCTAGCAGATTTTGTAGAAAGTAATTATAATATCCATAAGTACATTTAATTTAGTGCATAATAGCTGAAAAAAATTGTTTGAATTATTTATTTTCCCCTTAGAAAGGGTCTCATATATGTCCATATTTCTGCATATTTTGGACCAAGGCCTAGTGCCGCCATCTTGAAAGTGTCATAGTTGGAATCTCATCAGGTGCATTGTTTAAAATTTAGAATTGTTCTTGTCCTTGAAGGCCACTGTAGCTTCTGTTATTATTCTAAAGGGTTGGGGTTACCCAGGGAGCGTTGCATTCTAGAACTTTGTAGAACTTTCTTGATGATGTCATATTACACACTGCACCTTTAATACTGGCTCTTAAAGGTGCAGTGTGTAATATGACATCATCAAGTAAGTTCTAGAAAGTCCTAGAATGCAATGCTCCCTGGGTAACTCCACCTCTTGTGAATAATAACAGAAGCTACAGTGGCCTTCAATGACATGAACAATTCTAAATCTTAAACAATGCACCTGATGACATTCCAACTATGACACTTCCAAAATGGTGGTGACAAGGCCTTGGTCCAAAGTATGGAGAAATATGGACATATATGAGACCCTTTCTAAGGAAAAAAATTATAATTCTAAAAAAAAAAAATCAGCTATTATGCACTAAATTAAACGTAGGGGAAGGTGGGGTGATTTGTGCATTTTGGAAGTTGCAAAACCCATTGTTTCTAGAAAACCGTGGAAGAAATTGGAAATGTGACCACATATTTAAGAAGAGCCATCCATTTGACTCATCCTGTAAAGAAGGGAGACACAAGGAATAAGATATAAGCACATTTAAGCTCAAAAAACTGTGTTTTGCCTTTCAAAGTAAAATTTCCATGATCAAGGTTTTTTGATTATTGTGTCTGAACAATTATAGACACGTTTGAAAACATTTGACACATGTTTTAGTGCTTTGGTATGCTACACTTTGAGTCTATATAATTAGCACAATGTCAACCCTAAATTGCTGCATCATGCCTATTATCCAAAATTCTGGGGATGGGGTGATTTGTGCGCAAGGGCCTGGGTGAGTTATAAGTAAGTAAGTAAGTAAAATTTATTTATAAAAGCACATTTATGACAGTTTGCACTGTCCAAAGTGCTGTACATAGTGCATTCAGTAGGTAAACAATGAAGGTAAAATAACAATAACCAAAATAAAAGACGTAAAGCCCATACATCCACATAAACACAGATAGTAGTGCAGAGGTAAGTAAGTAGTGCAGAGGTTAATGGGGAGGAAACACCAGGGTGTACATATGGGTTTTGAGCCTTGATTTAAAGGCAGAAATGTAGGGGGAATCACATTTGTCAGGTGGCAGTTGGTTCCACAAGCACGGAGCAACTAGTGCAAAGTACATTTCTGAGAGTTGTGCCAGTGGCATGGCTGTATACGCTGGTCACCAAAAGAAAGTGATTGTCTACAGTAGCTCAGAAGAGAGTGACATCTCAATTCCACTTAACGACACCACTGATGAGAGTTCAGATGGCCAGAAAGATGATGATGGTGACTTTGTCATTGTGACACAATGACGCACGTGGGGTGATTTGTGCGACAAGACAACTTTTTTTCCGAAAGCTATATTTCTTAAACAGTTTATTCCAGATCCAAAGTTTTTATTGCCAGGGATGCACAACATCCTGAAATATATGTACATATTTGAGTTGGAGACATAACTGTCAAGGCCTCACTTTAAAATCACTTTGAGTAAAAAGTTGCACAAATCACCCCACCTTCCCCTACTTATATTATATTATATATTATAATTATTTTCTACAAAATCTGCTAGGAAATAAAACCCAACATTCTACACACTGCAGGTGCAATGATGATGTTGGAACAGAAACATTAAAGACTCCAAACGACGATCACTTGTTTTCAGCAGAAAGTTAAGTAATGAAATTATCCCAATTATTTTCCCTAGAAAACCATTAGTTTGAGCCCTTTGAAATTTCATGCAATTTAAAATGAAGACATGTCAACGCTGTTATAAAATAGTGATATTACGATTGGTATGCTACCCCACCTGTCATTGGAACTCATTGCATCACAATTAATAGCCTGAGGCTGGTGAACACTCCTGCCTGATGAAACAGAGTTGAAACTGGACCGGCACTGTTGGTCCATTCCAAGGCCTGCCTCCGCAATTGGCTATGGAGCTAAAACCTAAACCCTGCGGTAGTCTGAACAATTTACACACACACACACACACACACACACACACACACACACACACACACACACACACACACACACACACACACACACACAAAGACAAAGAGGTGAATTCATGTGTGTATTCTTTGTCCCTGGACTGGAACTATGGGTGGAGCATGGCTGAATTGGACAGCAAGTTGATGATACACTCAGCGTGAGTGTCATAGCAGACTAAGGTTATGAGATGAATGTTGTGACTCAAACCAAGCACCTAGAATCTGAGGCCAGTATATACACAACGGAACTCAGATGATATGAGTAAGAGGGCATAAGCCAAGTCATTACCCCAAACTTAAATTAAAGGCTCTGAGTAAACCAAATGAAATCTATCATTTTCCCGTCAACACAAAGTGGATACACAGGAGGCTGCTGTGTTGACATGCAATCTTCATTGCCAGCCTGCCCTTTTCCCCTCACTGACGTACTGAACATCTGGGTGTCTTATATAGTTGTCAGTGTTGCCAATGCTTATATGATACTGAAACCAGTCCTAACCGGTTATTTACTTAATACTTTACACTTCGGTTTCTGTTAATGTGAATGTTATTCTCATATTTCTGTCCATTTTGACTATTTGATTTGTCATGATAACATTGTACTCATGTTGTCCATTGTAGAGTTTTTGGAAACATGGACTTATTTATAACAATTGCTTCCAACTGGATCATCTCTTCACTGTAAATTCAAAGTCAATGAAACCTGAATGGTGTGTGCTGTGCAATGTAATTTTTTGTTTTTGTTTGGAAACTAGCAAGCCATTGTTTCACATTTGCTTAACTTCTGTAGTGTGCATAAAGGCTAAATCAAAAGTGAACTACAGCCTCACCCTGATGTAAATAAATCAGCACATGTATGCAAAAACTCCACGCACTGTAAGTCTGTGTGCACGTTGACCAGGAAGTGTATCAGCTATGCAACTGTACTTGGATGTCCAGGGGAGAATTGAATGTGTTTATTTTTGTGTCAGACTGAAGAAAAATAACTTCAATATGTTCTGCTAAATTTGAGTTTTTTTGAAAACTGCAAGAGCTAGTGCACATTACCCAAATAAACAATTGTTTTGCTGTTTACATTTCCCAAATCCTGGGTGCCATTCTCATATCACTTCTTGTCCATCATGCTTAGAAGGTATGATGGACAATAAGTGATATGAGAATGGCACCCAGGCAGACCAACTCCATCATTTCCATTGAAAACTTTGAAAAAGTATAAAAAGGAAGAAAAAAAAGGAAAATAAAGGAGCTCTCTTCTGTGGCACCTCTCTCTACAAAAACCAGACGAACGATGAGGGTTTCTCCCTGGTTTACTGACCACACTCGAGCTCTGAAAAAGGACTGCAGGAGATTCGAACATGGATGGAGAAAATCAAAACAAGAGTCCACCTACCGGCCTTGGAGAGATAGCGTCTCAAGCTACAAGCGTGCTCTAATTGTAGCAAAGAAGGCCTATTACTCTTCTCTTATTAATAAGAATAAGAGTAATCCAAAAATTTTATTTGACACTGTTGCCAAACTTACAAAAAAACCGCAATCATCAAATCGCTCAATCCATACTGCGCAAAATTTTATTGACTATTTTGATAGTAAAATTACCAATATTAGAAACCAAATCAGTTCCTTTGGTTCAACGATTTGCACGATACCTGCGTGTAAATGTAATATCGGTTTACTTAATAACTTTGAGCCTGTTCCGTATGAAGAACCGACTCAAATAGTCAAAAACTCAAAACCAACGACCTGCCTTCTTGATCCCTTGCCTGCCAAATTGTTCAAAGAACTCTGGCAAACCCTGGGTCCTACAATACATGATATTGTCAACCTTTCTTTAATGACTGGTACTGTTCCCACTTCCTTTAAGGCTGCTGTGGTGAAACCCCTCCTCAAGAAACCCAATTTGGATCCAGATGATCTGAGTAATTATCGCCCAGTGTCAAATTTGCCTTTTTTATCCAAAATACTAGAACGTGTAGTGGCGCAACAGCTCTCTGATCACTTGACTAGTAATCAACTTTTTGAACCGTTTCAGTCTGCCTTTAGGGCACGTCACTCAACTGAAACTGCACTCACTAAAGTAGTTAACGATACTCTGTTGATGATGGACTCCAATACGGCCTCGGTGCTTCTATTGTTGGACCTCAGTGCAGCGTTTGACACCATTGACCATGACATACTCCTGGATCGGCTGGAAAACCTGTTTGGCGTTACAGGACTGGCCCACGATTGGCTGAAATCATACCTATCCGGTAGAACTCAGTGTGTCTCCTACAACAACAGTGCATCCATATTCTCTGACGTGAAATACGGAGTTCCTCAAGGCTCTGTTCTCGGACCTTTGCTTTTTTCTTTGTATATTTCTCCAATTGGTCAAATTATTCGTAGCTTCGGGGTCAATTTTCACTGCTATGCGGACGATACTCAGCTCTATGTCCCGGTCAAAGTTAACAATGTTACTCATATCGCTAATTTAGAGTCCTGCCTATCCGCTGTTAAAAGCTGGATGTCGCAAAACTTTCTGCTCTTAAATTCAGAAAAAACTGAATTGTTATTAATTGGTCCCGCACACGTTAGAAATAAGCTTGAGCAACTGACAATTAATTCCGACAATTGCGTTATCTCTCAAAGCTTAACAGCAAGAAATCTTGGTGTTAAGTTCGACTCCAACCTGTCCTTTGATCAACACATCAAAGAGATTACCAAAACTGCGTTTTTTCACTTACGGAACATATCAAAAATACGATCCAGCCTGTCCATGGCTGATGCGGAAATATTAATACACGCCTTCGTATCTTTTCGGCTTGACTATTGTAACGTACTACTGTCTGGGTTGCCCAGGGCAAGTACTCGAAGCTTACAAAAGGTACAAAATGCTGCGGCGAGGCTTTTGACCAGAACTAGAAAATACGACCACATTACCCCCGTTCTTGCGTCGCTCCACTGGCTTCCAGTTCATGTCAGATCCAACTTTAAGGTGCTGCTATTGACCTATAAGGCATTAAATGGGCTTGCACCTTCAAATTTGTCTGACTTAGTTCCGCGATATGCCCCATCACGGGCACTACGGTCTACGACTGCAGAGCTCCTGTCTGTCCCCAGAGTTAAGAAAGCTGCCGGCAGCAGGGCTTTCTCGTATCGAGCTCCTTCGTTATGGAATACACTCCCGATTGAGATCAGACATTCTGAGTCGATCGAGGTGTTCAAGTCTAAACTTAAGACTTATCTCTTTGATTTATCCTTTGGTTAGCGCTCGTCCACCTCTCTGCTGGCGCGGGGTCGGTTGTGGGTCACCCTGTCTGGGGTCGGTTCTCTGGCCTCTGCTGGGGGGGAGTTTGCTCTGGGGTAGGTGCCGGTCTGTGGCTGTTCCGGTGGGCTGCCCTGGCCGCTCGGGCTGGGGCAAATTGGCGTCTGACCGTGGGCGCTGCTGCTGGGGGGTGGGATTATGCCTTGCCTCCGGACGTGCGGTCGCGTCGGCCTCCTGGGGCTTGGCTGGGTGGGTCATGTCGGCTTGTGGGTTGGGCCGGGGGCGGGGCGCTGGGGCGGCGGCGCTGCCTGCCGCTGTCGCTGGTGTGCCCTGGGCTGGGGGGGGGTGGTGGTGTCGGGCTGCGTGCTCAGGCGTCTGCAGCGGCGCCGTGCTATTGCCTGACTGGACCGTTGGGTGGGGTTGAAATGGGCATCGGGTGCACATTGTGTAATTGTTGCACTGGTAGGTGGGCACTGTGATGTTTTTAATCGATTAGATACGGGTTGCTTTTGACCGCCTCGGGAGAACTGCGGATTGATTGTGCTGGGGCGGTTAAAAGCAATCCATGCAATTTGCGTTTTAACTGTTTTTAACTGTTTTTAACTGTTTTTAAACTGTTTTAATCGTTTGTCCCTGCCTGGCGGTCCGCTCTGTGGCGTCGCTGTTGGCGTCTGTGTTTCGCGGCCCGGCGTCGGTGCTCCTCCGGCCGGTCCTAGCTCTGGGTGTGCCGATGGCGGCGGCGGATGCGTCGCGCCCTTTGTGCTTGGCGCCTCTGGCCTTGTCTCATGGGCTGGGCATGGCCGGTCTGGCCGGCCCGAGTGGGCTGTACGGGCCGCCCCTCCGGGGGTTTCGGCTGTGGCTGCTCCTCGTGGCAGCGGTGCATTTGGCTATTTCCCTATTCTATACTATCTATTCTCTATCTACGGCCCCGGTCCTCCACTGGACTAGTGCCGCACTGGGGCGTGCTCTCTGAGGGCGGGGTGCTGGGGGGCAGGCTCTGGGTCTGGGAGGCTAGCGCCGATTGTGTGTCGGTGGGGAACGGTAGAGTGTAAATCAATGTTATTTAAAGTTAATTGTGTTCATATTGTTGAACATTGTTATAGCGTTATTATCATCAGCCTGATGAGCTGCCTTCGGTCTCGGTTTGTCAGAGCCTGAGTACCGGTTGTCCTCCCACTGAATAATTGTCCTGCCGACGCAAAATAAAATAACTGATACCATTTCTCTAACATTTGTGCTCTTCTGTCTATCTTCCATGATTGCTGAGCGATGCCCCGGGGGTTCTCTCCCCGTCTACCTGCTCGACTGACTCCGAGCTCTGTGTGGAATCAGCTGTCCTAGGAACGGATGCTTCCCGCCTGCTGTTGCCTCACATCAGCACTGATTCACCGTCCATCAGGATAGTACTATTTCTACTCGCTTGTTTGTTCAATCTTTAAATTCATTTTTGCTTTACTCATTGGTTGCTTGTCTGTCCTCTTCCAGTTTTCCCTGGTCGTGGTGAGATGGTGTGGATCTGGTCTCCCCTCTGGCAACATCTGAGAATGGATCGCCTACGTGTAAGATGTTGCAGTGGTTAAAGATACCACCTGGAGACGTGGGGTGAAATCCCGGTGCATCTAAACATCTGGACAATGATCAAAATTCTTCGTGATTTTTCTCTACCTATGACATCTATTGCAGCATGTCCGTCCTGGGAGAGGGATCCCTTACTCTGTCAACTCTCCCTAAGATTTCTTCTATTTTTTTTAATCCCGGTAAAGGGTTTTTTTACTGGGAGTTTTTTCTCAGCCGAGCTAAGGGTGTAAGGGCAGGGTGTCATATTGTTTCATATTTTATCATGTTGTGTCATATTGTACCATACTGTATCATATTGTATGGACTGTAAAGCCCATTGAGACGAATACTATTTGTGATTTTGGGCTATACAAATAAAACTGATTTGATTTTTGATTTTCTCTCACAGAGGAAGCTCTCAGCCTTTGAAATACTCGAATCTGCTGGAGTACAATAGTGTTTTATTCATATTGATCAGTTCTACACTTTGAACAAAGAATAGCCTAATCAACTAATTCCATGCATTGTTCAGTGATTTTCGACTGAAAGGATGCAATATACGCTTTTTCTTTCAACATAATAATAGAGTTATTACTGCTCTGGTAGCATCATGCTCTTTGATGGCCGAATCTGTGAATCTTTTTTTTTTGGCTTCAAGATTCAGGTGCTGACTTTTTAAGGTATTTTAAGCTAAAATCTTTATCTTGCATGATTATGTGATCTGCTTATCTGATGCTACCACATAAACATCAAATACTCTCATGGTCTTGTATTTCTTCCTGATAGAAGATGTGTCTTAAAACAAAGGAAGCCTATCAAGGTCTGAATAGGAGTTAAGTGTTCCTCATGTAACTATTATAACTACATTTATTTGGCATTCTCGTGACAGTTTGTGCAAGTCATTCATTGTAGTTTATCATCCTGTAAACATGCACAATAAGTATGCAGTATGGGGAAAAAAGTGTGTTTGTTGCTTTTCTGGTCAGGTGTTAAGCGGAAATTATTTAGCCAGTGAAGCATTTCTCTTGGCAAGTACATTATTCCTCTTACCAGTAACATTTACACTGCAATGTATCACAATCATCTTGGGCTTTGGAGATGTAAAACCTTTAAAAGGGAGATATAAATAAAAACAAATGCTCACATCAAATTGCCTTTCTTTCACATTCTCCACCAAAGGTCTAACTATTAGCATACCACTTACTACTTTAAAAGTTTAACTGGCGTAATTTACAACTACAACACAAAAGTACAGATAATGTGAAAGTGATAACACTCAAACTTCATGTGTACATCATTGAGGACAAAAATCTACAGAAATCCTTCTGGAGCTGCTCATTTAAAAAGACAGCGAGGGACTGGAGAGGGACAACAGAGTCACATGTTGTTAGGGGATCCTGAGTTTTGTGCAGAATGCCTACCTGACATTAAAGGGTCCCGAAAACTTAACCCTTACTCAGATGTTGCAGAGACCTTTCATGCTCTTTGGCAGTAGAGCGCGTGTAGCCCTGAAGGCATAATGACTATAACAACTGAAGGATATAATGGTTTTAACATGGCTTCTGCAGAAGAGCTTGTGCCATGAGTCCTTCTCACTGTCTTTATGTTGAAAAGCACTTTCGATAATGAAGCTACCAAAATAGGCAGACTTTCAAAGGTAGTTAACAAGGGCTAGATAATGTCTCTCTTTTTTATAATCTAGGCAGTGATCTCATCTTGATGACATAGTATATGATGTGACAGATAAAAAGATGAATACCAGCTGCAGAGATCAGTCTATTGTTACAGTGAAGGATTTGACGCCTATATAATAGACATAGGGAATGGGAATCTTTTGCTGTCAGCTGCTTTGTGTGCAGGCCCCTTTGGTAAGGATCAGACTCTTCTCTGGAGAAGCCAAGGCTACCGTCCAGTCAAAATGAGGACAGAGCAGAAAGAGGTCTCTCTGCACATGCTTGGATTACCCATAAACCCCTCATACCTGGAGCTTGCACGGAAGTCTCAGCTCCTTGTTCGCTCAGCATAGGGCCAGGCTCCAGGGATGCGCCATGCTCAGCTTACCGCAATCCTTTCTCCAAACACTCCAGAGAGACCCCCCCCCTTCTGATCGTCTTGTCTCTTACGAGTTGTTTTTTCCCCCTGCTCTCTCTCTCTCTCTCTCTCTCTCTCTTCAAGGTCTTGCCAGGCTACTTGCGTGACTAGAGGGAGTGGAAAAAAAGGTTTCAAAACCCATTGGCACGCGAGCCCCAAATCTATTTTTGGAGAGGGTTCTTTTTTTCTTTGAAAACAAAAAAGCCACAGGGAGAAATAGGCAATACTTGGGTGAAGGGGGTCTGTTTCTCATTTGGCCGGGCCTGCCTCCTGTACTGCCCCGCCAGCGTCAGAACCACAGCACTATGGGGAGAGAGGGTGGCTCAGACTAGGGAGGAGAAGTGTTTTTCCTGCAAAACCGCGGCCAAAACTATGGACCCTCATCTTAGCCCCTGTCACTTAGCAACCAGCCCAACTGGCCCAACCTGCTTCCCATTACTCGGCCATCTGCTTGTGTTTCGGGCTTTACTTTGTTTTGATTTGTTTCGCCCCTTTTTAACTTTTGTCTTAAATTCGCAATGATTAAATTACTGTATTTAAATTCATCCTCCATTGTTAATTCAGTTTCAACAGGCTTTGTTGGGTAGGCCTGCTGCAGAAGCGTTTACTGCAATGCAACCCATGGTTTAATTCCCTTCTGCCGTGGTGATTTGTCACAGTTATTGTGTACAGCAGTTGGTGGAGGAGACAAACGATGAGATAGGATTCAATAAATTATGCATGAGGTGTTTATTGTTTGACAAAAGTAAATGTATTCTTCACTGTTTTGGCTTCGATATAGAGCAATATGTTTACAATACAGGGTTTCAACACTTCTGAATCTTATGCTTTTAACTCAGACTAGTGCTTTGAAATATCATTGCAAATTCTGAATCGTTACTTTGAAGCAATTGTTGTTACTAAAAAACATTGATGACGTTAGATAGCCACACAATCTGACAGCAACACAATTAACATAAATGTGGCATAATTTACAACTGACATATGTTATCCTCTTTGATTTTTGATGAGGATGTTTGTTTATGCCAAGTTAAGATCTCATTTGTTCTGTTAAGAATAGGCTACACAATGACATTGTGTCTTGTCTGAAAAATTGCTGCAATAAATTAAAAAAGTTGATGATGTAACTTTTTTAAGACTTTTATGCAGAGCTATGAAGGCTGACAACTAATCTGAGTTTAAAATGACAACAGTCGTAATTATGCCAATTTGGGCCGAAGATGCTTCAGTCTGACGGGCCAACACATTATGGCATGAATGAAAATGGAGAGTTTTGTGGTTGTAGAGTATAATTACTCCCAGCAGTGTGCTGCTGCACTGATGACAAAGTGTTTCCCATCACTGATTCTCCCATTCTGATGGGAAATTTCTTGTAGAGACTTTGGAAAACCACTGTGCCCTCAACTGATTCTGTCAAAACAAAAGCCTCTTCTCCTATTTTAATACTGTACAGCAGGAGAGTACTTGCCATATTGTAATGTACAGTATCAGTTTAGAATAGGGGTTTTCAAAGTGTGAGAGTGAGCCCCCCCTCAGAGAACAAATTTAAACTGAGCCCCCCCCCCCCAAAAAAAAAGTTCTTAAAAAAGATAGGCAGACAGACTTGCCCAAATATTTGATTATTGTTAAGGCAAGGCAAGGGAAGTTTATTTGTATAGCACAATTCAAACACAAGGCCACTCAAAGTGCTTTACAGGGGCAAGATTAAAATACATAAAAAACATTAGAAGACATTTAAAAGCGAATGAAAAGAAGTAAAACATTTGAATAAAATAAAAAGTACAGGTTAAAATGGAAACAGAAAAGTCTTCAGACTCGATTTAAAAGAACTGAGGGTTGCAACAGACCTCAAGTTTTCTGGGAGTTTGTTCCAGATATTTGGTGCATAAAAACTAAAAGCTGCTTCTCCTTGTTTAGTCCTAACTCTTGGGACTGTAAGTAAACCTGTCCCATACGACCTAGGGGCTCTGGACGGTTCATAACGTATCAGCAGATCAGTAATGTATTTTGGCGCTAAACCATTTAGTGCTTTATAAACCAACATCAGTATTTTGAAATCAATTCTTTGAGTGACAGGAAGCCAGTGTAATGACCTCAGAACTGGGGTAATGTGATCCACTTTTTTGGTCCTAGTGAGGACTCGAGCAGCAGCGTTCTGAATTAGCTGAAGCTGTCTGATAGATTTTTTTGGAAGGCCTGCAAGGACACTGTTACAGTAGTCAAGTCTACTAAAGATAAATGCATGGACAAGTTTTTCTAAATCTTGCTGAGACATAAGTCCTTTAATTCTTGATATGTTTTTAAGGTGGTAGTATGCTGACTTATCAATTGATTTAATGTGTTTCTTGAAATTCAGGTCGGAGTCTATGACAACACCAAGATTTCTGGCTTGGTATGTGGTTTCTAGCATAACAGATGTAAGCTGTGCGCTGACTTTTAATTGGTCATCTTTGGCACCAAAGGCAATTACTTCAGTTTTGTCGTTGTTTAATTGAAGGAAATTTTGGCACATCCAATCATTGATTTGTTCAATGCACTTACTCAGTGCTTGTATCGGACTGTAGTCTCCTGGTGATATGGTTATGTAAATTTGTGTGTCGTCTGCATAATTATGGTAGCATAATTTGTTCTTATTCATAATCTGAGCTAGTGGGAGCATGTAGATGTTAAACAGAAGAGGCCCAAGAATGGAACCTTGGGGGACCCCGCATTCAATATGTGTCCGCTCAGATGTGAAATTGCCTATTGACACATAGTAGTCTCTGTCCTTTAAGTAGGATTCAAACCAGTTTAGTACAGTTCCAGAGAGTCCAACCCAGTTTGCTAGTCGATCTAGTAATATGCTGTGGTCAACTGTGTTGAGATCCAGTAAAACTAAAACAGAACTTGTGCCACTGTCTGTGTTTAAGTGGGTGTCATTGAGGACCTTAACCAGAGCAGTCTCAGTGCTGTGGTGTTGTCGAAATCCTGACTGGAAAACATGAAAGCAGTTGTTCATTGCTAAGTAGTTATTTAGCTGTTGATAAACAGCTTTTTCAATGGTTTTGCTTAAAAATGGTAGTTTAGATATGGGCCTATAATTGTTCATGAGCGATGTATCTAGATATTTCTTTTTTAGGAGTGGCTTGATGACTGCTGTTTTCAGGGCCTGTGGTAATACACCTGTCCGAAGGGACATGTTGACAATTTGTAGAACATCTGAGGCCATACAGCTAAAAACAGTTTTAAAGAAGCCTGTGGGAAGAATGTCAACGCAACAGGAGGAGGAGTTCAGGTGTTGTATAATGTCCTCCAGGTTTTTGTGGTTTATCAGATAAAATTGTGTCATTGCATTTGGATTGATTTTAAGTGGGCATAGCGATGACACATATGTTGAACTTTGTATTGATGCAGTGACAGCTTGTCTAATTTTGTGAATTTTCTCAGTAAAGAAGGAGGCAAATTCATTGCAGGCCCTCGTGGAGAGATGTTCAGACGCTACTGACACAGGAGGGTTTGTTAATCTGTCGACAGTAGCAAACAGGGCACGTGCATTGTAGTTGTTTTTGGTGATGATGTCAGAAAAGAAAGACTGCCTTGCACTTGTCATCTCTGAGTTAAAAGTGCAAAGTTTCTCTTTGAAGATGTCATAATGAACCTGGAGATTCGAATATTGCTTTATTATTATAGGTGCATTTTTTTCATGGTGCAAATTTGTGGTTCATTTACACACTTCCAAACTAAATAAACCCAGTGATTGAGACACCTTATTATTATTCCCCATGCTCTATCAGGCCAAACCTTCAATTTTCAAAAGAGTGTACTTCCTGACCCTTAATTCCTAAACACACAGCCTTTACTATGCATGGTCATGCTCAAAAAGGGAGAAACAAACATATTGATGTTAGTATTGATTTTGGTGGCTACATGTCATCTTGTCTGGCACAGCTACACTTGGTTTCAAACAACAGGTAGAGTCTCCAGTTTGTTTAGCGCTTTATTAGTCAGACATATTTTAAGCAGTATCAAATGGATCTGGATCAGATCAATCAATTGTATTTCATAGTAGAAATCAAATTTGATTAAAGAGATGGAGAACCCCACTTTGTCTAAATTGGATCTTAAACAGAGAAACAAATCTGACCAAATAATAAATCAGATGTTCAACTTTGTATTTATCAAATCTTAAACCTCGCAACATTGCAAATGGTTCTTTCACAATATTGTCCCATTTTTAGCTAAATAATTGACCATGTTGGTCTAACCTTGTTAGTGAGAGGTTGGGATAATTTTCTTTAGTTGGATATCTCTATGTTAGTCTGGTTCAGTGTTGGGCGAAACCATTGGAGAGTTATATTGATTGACTGAATGCAAACAGACTCCAGCTGCTTTTATTCACTGGTTCGTACACCTCTGCTAAGAACAGCCACATGCTGTTCCTGAGAAAAACATTGAATATACTGAAATCTCAAAGGATTCTCCATATAAAAGTCAGCCAACCTGCATCTCCTATAGAAAACCCAAGTGCTATGTGAGAAAGATAAAGACTATCCAGGGACAAAGTCGCCTCATAGTGATACATAAGCATACTGTCTATACAGATTTGTTCTGATAAACCAACAATAGTCCAACTTCTGTAACCGAAGAACTCAGCCCTCAGAGCTTGATATAAAAGATACCTCTCCTTTCCAGCAATCCATCGAATAGACATAAATCTGGGACAATGAAAACGTGTGTTGACAGCCACAAGAAGTTCAGAATAAGGCATGAGTCATTTTGTCTCTATTCTAAATAAACAAACATATATTAAACAATACATGTTTTACTTTGGGTAATATTTGAATGAATGTACTGACATCCATGTGGGCAAAAGATTATGTACACCATTTCAGGAGGCCAAATGTGAAAACATCTTATAATCCATACCATCAACATTCAACAACAGATACTTCAGATTACAGTTGCAGACGGGCACGCTGCTCTCACATTTCCATTGTTAACTGTCTAAAACCTTATCGTGTTCAGATTTGCCTGGTTTCTACTTATAAAACCATGACATATGTTGTATGGTCGTGACAGCTCCAACTGCTATTTCACACATCAGTGCTAACTTTCCACAAGGTTGAAAGTGACTCAGGGTTATTATCAGCCTTTCAATCTTGGAGTAGTGTGTGTTTCCAGTTGGATGCATGGTCAACCTTTCATGACAGTTCCATACATTTGTGACAGATGATGGACGGACATCTAAACAGATGGAGAATTTTAATAAAAATGGGCTGATAACTGACAATAGGCTTACTAACTTTTGTGAATGCATTTAAAAAGTTCCTGTCTTGCTCCACTGGCAAGCACACTTATTTAAGGCTGAATATTTCCCCCTCAGCCACCTGATCAGGGAAATAAATAAAATATATCTAATCCCTGACGCTAATTCACCTCCTGACATCAAAATACTCTAAGGCCTGAAGGGGACCTCCAGGCAGTTTGGATTTGTACCCAGCTAGCAGACTATTAAACAGATTTCTTCATTTTCATTTAGACCCACATGCCTTTTAGGGTCTAGTATTAAATAATTGTGTTTCTGCTTTGTGTTGATGGCATAAAGAATGGTGAAGCACTGCTGTGTTTTTGATTTCTTTGAGCCGGAGGGATTGCAGTGCACGGTCCCACTAGACTTGAGCATAGCTGTCAGCCTCGAGGCTTTAACAGTGGACTGACATACTTAACCTCATCAGTCACTGCACACTTTCTCTAATTTGCATATGATACTTGGCTATGGGAAAAAGGTGGGCACAATAATAAAGTTGCGGCAAAAGGGGCAACTATAATTTATGATGATCCCAGATGATGTTTATATCAAATACACACTGTCTGCCGCTTCAAAGATTTATTATGGTGCACACAATGAATCGAGAACATATGGCAGGACTTAGCTGCCAAGTATTTTTTTTCTTTTTCTAGGGCTTACTATCCTCACAGCTCAATGAGGAGTAGTGAGATTGCTTACACTGAATGGGGGTGTTAGTGAAAAGGTGCACAGTCACAGAGGAGTTTGTGATTAGTATGCCTTCCTCTGCTAAAGCGTTTAAATTTCCCCTATTGTCATTGCCATTTTTATTGAGTACACTCCAAAAATGGAGCTCAACTATTTAAGGTGAACAAAAAGTGCTACGTTCAAACTCCAACTTCAACTGCACAATGATTTCTGGAACTTTTCTTAGCTAAAAAATAGACACAATTCTTTGCCAGTGGTTTTCTTTATCCTGCTGGTCCAGCCAAAAAAGAGCTTTGTCGGTTTTTCTTTCTAATCAAAAAGTGAGCTACACCTGGGGTGAGTCAATGAAAGTTACTTCAATTAACAACTCTTTGTTATATAAACAATTAGTACTTAAGACATCGAGGACCAGCACTGAAAACCAATTCCTGAATCTAATTTTAATCCAAAGAAATTGGCCCATTATGCTTTAGCTCTGAATACCACATAATTTCAACTAGGTTTTATAGATAGGTCCGTTTTACTTGCAACTGGCCAACCTTTTCTCATGATTAATTGGGTTGTTCACATTTATCACTTTTGGCGACATGTTTTCAGTATATTTCCACGTTTCTGTCATGATTAACAAACCTTAACAGACCGTTTCCACAGCAGACATTAGTGCATGTCATAGCAGGAAAGCCTTAGGTGTAACTGATGACATTACGACTGCATTAAAGTAAGGTGAGCTAGTTTTAGGGTCCTGGTGTACTGTTGGCTGGCTCACAGGCCTTGCTTACTAGGATACTAACAAAATGACAATAATGAATGAATAAAATGAATGCAAAATTAATTGTTTATAATCACTAAAACAATATGCATGTTTGCTACAGCATTTTAAATTAAAGTCATCTGATTATAAATATGTAAATATAATCCCGGAATAGGCAAACACAAATGAATCAAAAGCAAGCCAGTAAGCTTTTTAAGGTCCTTTTCTGTTAAAATGATCTTGTTTTTCTTGCTACAAAACACTTTTGTCTCATACTGGAGATATTTTGTGGTCGTGTCAGGAGCTGTGATATTTTTTTTCCGGATGTTTACTTGTGGGTGTCAGCACAGACAAGCATGAAAGGGCCTCTCTAGTTTTCTTCAGACAATCACACATCACATGTTTTGTGTACTTTATGTGAATGGGCAGCTTGCTGACTTCTAAGATTAAAAGATATACTATCCCTGAATGTTGTACATTGAAAGGAGAAGCTCTGAGAAACATAACATATTACTCTGAAATGGAAATTACATTGAACATCGTCAAATGTGTAGTGTGTGGGTTTTAGGTCAATTAAAGTAGCTTATTTTAGCTCAATGTACACATATCTTTAATGCAACTTCTGTGTCTTTGTGTGTGACTGTGTTGATGAAGCTGACTTCAACCTGAGCAGATGTCTAATTAACCTGAATTAGTGAGAATAGGTTTCTAGGAATGCAGGGATTTGCAGCAAACCAAAAGCTATACATTTTACAAAACTAATTTCTAAATAGTTATTTGTGTGAAGTCAAAAATGAAAACCTGACATAGACTGCAACAACTTTTCCCATAGGACGAGGGAAGATTAAGTCTCTCTGTGCATTATGTTCTTTTTGGTGAATTTCTGTTCTACCTTTCCAGTTGTATATGTGTACAATATGGCTTTACATACTTGAAAACCCACAAAAAATATACTATTGTGTCTGGATTCTTGGGTGCCATTCTTCATCTCTGCCCGGGGTTTGTCCAGTCTAGTAGGAGGACCTCTGTCGTAAATCAATGCTCTACCAAACGACAGTGTGGTGAGAGTGGTGGGAGCCAAGTAGTTTGAACTTCACTTCTCCAGCCGGGCGTCTGGAACCAGCCCAGCTACTGAGAGAGCTCTGAACAAGAGCGGTCTACTTCAAGTGGAAAGTATTTAGGCCTTCAGTCCCATCTGCTTTCACTTTGATTCCCCATCTAAATAGATAGTGTCTACAGCGTGCGGACGATTATGTGTTTTACACTGCAATTGACTTCCAAAATATTGATGTTATGGAGATTTTCTCTCATCATCATAAGCTTCTCACTATGCAGGGCCTGCTTAGATTTTGGAGTTACACACTCAGCATCTCATAAAAGTTATGGCTCATAATTGCAAAACTTTTTACTGCTCTTGGAAACTTTTAAGTTTGAAACTTTAAACTCAGACAAGAATGTCATTGATATCCACAGAAATCGCCTATTTGTCCCTTTGAGTCCCCTACGTGAAAAAGACTTTCGTATTACCAGAAAAGTAACACACATGAAGTCTGAAGCTTAATCTCAGACAAAAAGCCCATACACATGGATAATGTTAAACCATTTCATTTGCGTATGACTGTGTGTCTGTACTAAAGTGGCTGGTATTAAAGCTCAAGCCATTTATCTCTTGAACAGCTAATGTGCATGAATTACTTACAAGATTTAGTGTCCTGAGACCAAGCCGCTAAAACCGTCCTTCTAGCCTCTTGTTAATTTAAAATTTAAACAACACCCTCCTTTAAAAAGCCATCTAGTTACAGCCAATGGATTGGCTCAAACATGTATTGTGATATACAGGGAAATTAAAGGAAGTCAAATCACAGCAGAGTCACAGTGCACTGTTAACCTAAATACATACAGAAGTATCTGTGAGTGTAGATTGCCCAGTCACACAGAGGAGCCAATGGATACACCTCCCAGATTTCAACAGAACCATGAAAAAAGTCCCAGAAATACAGTAGTGCATGTTTCCCTATAAACCTGGCCCAGAGGAAAGTGTTTTAGTCCTCAGTACTGTAGCAACATCCAATTTCATAGAACCTTATTTGTCAAATGAGAATCAATGCCAATAGATTTGTTCTATTATCCATTTTGTCATAAACAAAAGTAGCAATGATCAATGGTAGCAACTACACAGCCTGCAAATATGTGTCACTGAGATACATCCAACACCAACAACTGGGAAAATGTAGGATGGATGCTTCCTACATATTTGAGTGCTGGTCAGGTTTGATTTTCATGTTGTCCATTTGGCAAAACTTAAAAGGAGTACAATGCATTAGTGCAGTTCCACCCAAGACGCAGATGCTACAGGATACAGATCAAAAGCATATGCAGGAATAGGAAGGTAAAACAATTATAAATAATGCAATGTAAAGTTCTTTTTTTATGAAATATAAAACAGGAATAAAGATTTGATGATGGCAGCTTTGAACATATATTAACATTCAAGACCTCAGCTGAGCTACTGTACAGGCTACGGGTGGAGGAGCCGGTCTGAAATTTGACCATGCAAAATACTGTAGTCTGCACTGTCAGCTATATCTGGCCATCATGTGATCGATCGATGTTGAGATATGTCATGTTGCTAAAAGATCTTTTGAGTTATCTTTTCCATGTGCAGGTTGGGCTGTTTTCCCATTCTTTGCAGAGCACACTTTCATTCTCAGTTGGCAAAGGAGTGCAATGGCTGCAGGAATATCACCATACCACAAACCCTGTATTTCATGGACCTATGCTTTTCTACCTCTGCTTCTATTCTTTGTGTAGTCTATATCTGAATCACTCCACTTGTGTTTATTATGACGGCAAAAGACTTACATACTTTTAAAAACAGTAATTTCTGTCAAATTGGATTTCTCTTTTTAAAACAGGCTGTGACCCCAGTTGCTTTGAAAGAAGGCACACCCTGAAAAATGTTATATTTTTAAAGGCTCAATCAAACTGGATAGACTAGAAGACGAGTTTATTTTGTACTTTGTCTGATCTGGGATATTGGATGGAATTTACTAAAGTCGTGCTAAAGGCCTCAGTGGTCCTCTCTTAGATTGATGAGAAATTTGCAATTCTGGTTTATAACTTCAAAGAGTATCCTTCAGTATTCACAGAGTAGGAGGTGAACCATTATTCTCCCCTTAAATTAATCAGGGAATAAATGAATAACCTCATTCTTTCAATACCAATGTTTAGACCATTTTCAAACCATTGCCTTGTCAGAAACTTTTAATTGAAACTGAATAAACCACCTAGCTCCTGACTTTTTCTGACTGACCGAGTGTCCAACCCACATCGCCAGTCCGATTAAAACAGTTATTTGTAAAACCATTTCCAGAGATACAGCTGATTGGTGCATCAATGATACCACAAGGAAAGATGAGCTGAACCTGTTCTTTAGTCCAAGTTATAAGTAATGTCTTATTAGAATGCTTTTCATCTTCACTTCGGAACTAGCAACATGCTTACACATTTCTAAGTCACGACAGCAGCACATGAAGGATATGGGGTAATCTACCACAGACCATGGAGTTGGAAGTTAGAACAAATAAACATATATATTTTTTAGATTGATATATTTCTGTCCTGGTCGAAAGTACTGTGTGGGTAAAATAAATAAACAAATAACAAGCAGTTTCAATTGGCTCATTCAAATGGCTTTCCTGCATACAAATCAGAATGCAAGTATAAAGTAGAGCTGCAAGCAACTTTTTTGTTTTGCAAGTTTTTCTAAGACTTTTTGAAAACACGTCTAGACAAAGACGATGTATTCATGGGGGACAATAATGAACACAAAGTACCTGTACTTCTCTACCCATTATTTCTTAGTCCTGTATGTTGTTAGGCTACTCCTGTTTAATATATAATAGCGTATTGTACTTTTTGTACCAGTGGTATTTCGCCGTGTCTCCTATGCAGTAGGTTCTTTCTAAATGTATGAGGCTTCAGATTCCTAATTTCAAACACATTTACATATCGCTTTGAACACTGCAAGACACCAGTCAGGATGTACTGTACCTCATAAAAAGCGTAGAAGCCTGGCAAAAAGTTGGACTTTAACTGTTCATGCAGTGCAAATGGGGTCTGTAGTTTAGCCATTAACCAACACAGGGCACATCTGTGAAGCAGCTTGTACCTTAATGAGTGACATGGTTAGTATTTGGTGTGTAGGGCAATGTAAAGGGTACCAGGGTTTAAGCGCCTCACAGGTCTGTGCTGATGGTGACGGAGGGTGAAAACAGATCTTCATCACGACACACATCGCACGGCTCCACATCTGCTTTAACACATCTCGCCTGTTGCCGTGATTTAGTGGGCAAGGAGCCTACAGGTGCTGTTCCACTTAGTGCATGCCAGAGGAATCGTGTCCCATGTGATCAGGAAAAGAAAGAATAACAGAGGTCAGATGTACTACTGTGCAGGCCGCCGCCTTTTTCTGCAACTTGGGGCTTCTTTGTGTGATACCTGCTGTAGAATTACTCAAGAATAAATGCAATAAAACCTAATTTGTTAACATCAGTCTGCAAGAGTGTATAATAGAAGCAAGGCAATCAATCATGGGAGACACAGATGTATTGGATAAGCCAGAATGGGTCATATTATTTCAGGTGTCATATAGGATAACAAGCTTATTCAAGAGTCAGGACAGGATGGTCTGAATACATATACTTGGCAGGTGTCCCTGACGAATTAACCCCCCCGCACTGACAGAAATGCTGGACGCTCTAGATATTGTTCCCTGTTGTAAATCTCTTGTCAGAGTGACAAGGCTTTAAAATAGTACACTTGAATTGGCCAACATATATGTCGGTGTCCATACTTTCAATAAAAATGGATTGGCGGATTTAACCAAGCTTTTAGCAGGATTCCCATCTTCCTTGGAAAGCCTCTGGCAAAGTGCTGGAGGGGGACTCTGGCCATTCGTCAAACGACTATTTGAACGAATAATTTGAATTCTTTCTTCGTTCTAGAACGGCATGCTTTTTATTCTCTTGGCTGACTGAGGCATCATGAGAGTCTGCTGATCCTCTCTACATGTGTTTTGTGAATTTAATAAAGCTTGCAACCAAATTTCCCTAAAGTATTTTGTGCAAAGAACTGCAGGATCTTGAGCTATCTGGTTCCTTTCGATTTAGAATCAGATCTGGGATGGTTCCTTGAGCATTTTAACAAGCTTAAATTCAGATGGATGCTCTGTCTCCAATCCTTTTCTTGTAATGTAGACAAGGATAATGGACAAGATATCAACATTCACCTGAAGTCTATAAGGCACCCTAGAGTGCTATAACTTTAGTTGAAGAGGACATACTTTTAATTTAACTGCACATTAAATGTCAGCTATAATGTACAGATATGTACTGCATAAGTGAAGGATATTGGAATTATAACATTGGTATTTTTTTTAATTGACTTAAAGGAATACTTCACCCATACGGAACCAGCGTTCTATCATTATAAAATCACTATTATAATATAATGAATGAGGTTTTTTTGTCCCTCAGTCTTCCCTAAGTCTTCCCTTGGCCCAGCTGTCCTGTGAATCCTAACCCTTACTGTGATGTCACAAGAAGGAACATTTAGGGTTAGAAAGTGAGACCATAAAACACTCTTTCTGCCTTTTCTCAGGCTAGGATGATCTGATTTATTTTTTTTTGCACATTTATACTAAATAGGATCTCCAAATTCAATACACCTTCATATTCCAACCAGTGAAGTAGGTCTTTGATAATCAACCTTAATTTAAAATTGGTTACTGTTTCATCTGAGGTTGAGAAGGAATCTCTTGAATTGCCACTACTGAGAGCACAATGAAAAATTCTCTGTGATTCTGAGCTATACAAATTAACTTTACATGACATGCTGGTTAAGGTTGCTGCTCCACAAAGCAAAGGGATCCATAATTCAATCTCCATTCTAAACCCATATGCTCAGAGCCGATAATTACCAAAACATTTGAATGCTGGAAGTAGTATTTGTCTGATGTGCCCTCCATATTGGTTGGCAGACCTGCTGAAGAACTAGGACATGATGGAGAGAATACATCTATCAGCTGACCAGGGAATACCTTGCGATCCCACAGCAGGAAGAGTTTTTCCTGGTGAATAGGACCGACAATGTACCACCATCTGACCTGAATATGGTTGATTGGAGAAAAAACATTTTGGGGATTCTCCATTTAGGGTCCAATGCTCATGTTTTACTGTTTGGCTTATAATGTCTATATAATTTGTGTTAATAACATGTTATCTAGGTTTAAGATACAAGAAAGACCATTTTCAAATGATGGTAAATTCTGTCAAAATAAAAAGTTCTCGTATCTACCACTCAAGTCAATAAAAATGTGGTTGCAAGACTACAAATCACGCTGCTTTGTGCAGATTTCTGACCATTTCTTTTTCCCTTTTTGCACAGTAGTTTATTGAATTTAAAACAACCACACTTTCCTTGTATTGCCTTGGTGTTTTTTTCTCAGCATGCCACCGCTGTCTAAACTGGTTGAAGCTACATGGATTCAGCGAAACAGAAGCATTCTGCAGCCTCGACAAATCTGAACTGAGGAGGAAGAATCTGGTAAACCCCAGTTTGTCTGGCTCATCAGCAGTTATGTAACTATGAAAGTTTCAAATGCTTGGTCTGTCTCAGAGAATCAGGACAGACAGATACTGTAGACAGCAATAAATTGGTACCATGATAGCTAGCAGAAAACACAGACATGGTTTTCTTTTTGTCCATTTGCTGTTTATACAAACTGATGATGTTGAGGTAAGTTCTGTCAAGAAGTGCTTCATGGTTCAAGAGTTGATTTCAAGAAATACGTCTATAGTCATCATAACTAGTCATCATTATGCCAGCTTCATTTAAAAGTTGTTCTGAATGAGTCATATTTATATCATACGATGTATATATACATATACATAGCTACATTTAAAATGCCGATTTAATCTTTTCGTATAGCAGTGCTATTTCATGGTTCGAGAAAATGCAGGAAGCTATAATGAATGAGATTGCAAATTGGAGACCTTCAAAACAGAACGTTGGATGACAAAGTGAGTAAACAGTATGAAGAAACTAAACAACTGCCCTTTCGTGCATATCCTGACCGCAGCCTCTGTGTGCCTACCAAAGGTAGCGTTCATGAAAACAAAATTAACAACTGCTTTAACACTTCAGTGAACATGCCAACAAACCCTTGTAGGTTTTACGATTTTTAAATTGCCCCCTCAGTTTATATGTGGCCTCTGACTGGTTGTCCCTCTGATTATGCAGGTGAATTTAATTGGAAACATCAGAGCAATAGCAGAGTCTGTATTTTTAGGGGCCAAGCTCTCACGCCATATACCCAAAGGCATTGCTCACTGCCACAGAGGAAGTATGTAAAGACATTTGACTTCATATAAAAAGCATTTATACTTTTAAAATGTTTTGAAAGTGACATTTACCGGATAATTGTCTCAAGGTTGTTTTTGTTTTTGTTTTCGTGTGTTAAGATTTGAATTACCATAATTGTTTCGGACGCAAATAATAGGAACTCTCTTGACAGCTCTGTGTTTATTCTTAAATAAAAGCCTTTGACAATGGAACAAAGAGTCTTTATTTCAGCAGAGATTCATTTGAAAACACATCTGTCAATCAAAATAATGTTTCTTGTCGTTAGATTTTAAATTTTCTCCTCAAAATCATGCATAATTACAAACACTGATATCTATACCTTTTATGCAAGCTATAAGCCTTTTCAAAGCATAACTTTATTGATCATTATTCAATAAAGGCAAAGCGTATAAATATGTAATGTTCTTGATTATATGTGGTCTTTTCAGACATTGTACCATCGACATTCACAGCTTCCAAAAATCCATTATGATGATGAATTGCTGTTTCTCTGAGAGAAATATTGATTTAATCACCAACTGGGAAAAGGTTGACAATGCTGACAGACTGTTTGAAAATAGCTTCTAAAAGACACAATAAAAAAAGAACTTCCATAGCTCTTTAATGTAAAATTGAGCTCTGTTTGTAATTCCCATGGAGTGAGAATGCAGGCACCACTGTTCTGCCATGTTTTTCTTGATTTCTCTGTCTCACTCAAGTACTCTTGTTTGCTGCTGCCGAGCACGGGGGACTGTTTAAGGATGAATTGCCCTCCCAACATCTGGAAGCGTACTTAATGATCATTAAAAATGAGATTCTCTAAAATGACAGGGGGAGGGGTACAATGTGGTTTAGGTCTCTCGCTCCCCGCACATATACATACGCTGGCTGTGTGACATGCAGCACAGTCTCAAAGGAGACCCCGCCTTGAGACCTTTAAAATTTTATTTGGCCCTGCTCTAAATTTATAGGCGACACTAAATTTACATTCTCCTGTGTGAGAATTGATGTCTTTAAATTTCAATCCAAGGGTGTGAGTAGAGAGAGTTTGACACGTTCATTAACCCCCCCCCCCCCCCCACTGCTGCCTTTGTTACAACACAAAACTGTTGACTGCGATGAAGTTACATCTGTGATGATTTTAACATTAGCATGCAGAAAACGTGAGAGAATTTGTGATTAAACCCTGCTTTAATAAGCCTTGAGTACGTCATCGCAGTTTGAAATCTTGTAGAATGCCAGTAACAAACTGCCTGCACATAATTTCCTGTATACCTCCACTCTGGAAAAAAAACAAAACAAAACAAAAATTGTTCTAAAATTCAACCTCTACAGCAGGCAGTTTGTGGTCCAGGAATAATGTGGAGGTCAAAGGTGTAAGAGCTAAAGGATGTTGAGTCAGTCACTCTCTTCAAATGCTAAGTCAAAACACGTTTACTCACCAAACTGGAACTAAAGGCCAAGCACACAGATGTTTAGCTTTGAGGAGATGGTAACAGCAACAGCCTCATTACCTTTACATTTCTGCGACCTCTTTTCCTGCCCACTGTAAATATACATAAACAGGTTATAGCCATTGATTGACAATATTTGTATATGTATTATGACTCAAAACATATTTCTTCACAGGGTCCGCTTCTTGACAATATTACCTGTCTTATTCATCTGCTCCCTTAGTAAACAAAAGGTATTAAGACATACTTGAGGCAAGGACATGTAGAGATAATAGGTCATTGTTTCATAAAGTGTTGGAATAAGAGAGATCACCAAAATTAGTTGATACGGTACAAACGTTTGATGTTGACAAGTGGCTATATTATCACATTACTTATATGTCAAAATGTATGACCATGCATGTACAAGTATATGAATAAATAATCTGGTTAAAGGTCTTGTCACGTTACAAGTATGTGACTATTCGTCCATTAATTTCAATGACCTTCAGCCTGTTCAGGAACATTTTCAGATCAGAATTCAACACTAACCATGCTGATGTGCAAGGTTGGATGTTAGTTCATTATCATACTAGCAGCATCACTTTCATAAACTGTTAAAATCAAATTATAATTCTGGTCAATACTTATTAAATGTCCATATACATTGCAAAAGCAACAAATACTGTATTATCTTCTCACACCAAGCCAATTACAGTCAGAAGTGGGCGTACTTCTAAGTTTGTCAGTTTGGAAAGTTGGTAAATGAGATGCCATGTAAACTTGTACTTTTTGTATAATGCAGCGACTACCTTGAAACATTCTATTGATTTTGGCAGGCGGATCAAAAGCGGAACACATATCATGCCAGACAAATACACTTTGACACGTTGATTTGTTGATGGAGGGGAAACTAGGCTGCAACCAGTAACACATCTTCATCATTTGCCATTCTGTTGTCTTTGATCTTGGGGTTGCAGGAGTCAAATTCAATCATGTTCAGAACAGGGAGGAAGTAGAGGGCGGAGGGTGTTGAGGATGAAAAGAAGCATCAATTGGGAAATGTTTTTTTCTCAACATAAGTTTTTTTAAATTTTTGAAAAATATGTGAAGAAAATCAGCACATCAATGAAAAATGTAAAAAAAAAATCAGGGGGAATAAGTTGCTGGTGGGTGTGAGGGGTTGGTTTCTCTGTTCAGTTCAGGAATAATTAGGCCTACAGAAAAAAAAATCCCATTTGGAGACCATGTGCGATCCCCTTACATCTCTGATTGAAACAAATGAGGCACATAATTGGAAGTGTGGTCAGTTTACTAGGGTTAGGTCTATGTCGAGGCCTTTCGCATCTCAAAACAAATGACTGTATTTATACAGTGTGATTTCAAGAGATATTGCAATCAATGTCACAAGCAGGACGCTACAACCTTCATTTAAATGATTAATACTCACAACATTTGATAGGCCAGCGCCTTAGAGGAGTCACTGGTAGAGTTACTGTATAAGTTTGACATGTACTTTTTTCTCTATAGGCCTACTGGTCAGTGGACTGTTAGTGACACCTCCAGGAGCAGGACGTTACTGCAGTTTGGGGATAACGCTACGTCAGCACTTACGACGTGGAAGATGGAGCGGGGGAGGTGGTTTGACGGTGATGCTACGTTTAAGGTATTATCCTTCAAAATAAGAGTGTCCATTCACATTATAAGATTCCGGTCTCTTGTTTGTAAATGATCAAGGACTGAACAGCTTAGAATATACCTTATATTCGAAGTGCTTTGCTTTTAAAGCCTATTTATGTGATTTACGATGGAATAAAAATCACACACATTTTATTTCGAAGTGATACTCCTAAATCTGTTTTGCCTGCTGGATGCAGGGATTTTCTGTCTGTAATACATGGAAGCAGACAGATAACGTGAGCGTTGAAGTAGAAAAAACAATCATGGATATAGCGTTGAAGCTCAATTAGATATTGGAATTAGTTCACATCTCAATTCTGTGCCAACCACGGCTCGTTTCTCCTTCGGACGACTGGAGTTGGCTCCAATATCCAGTCGCTTCAGTGGTGAGAAAGCTAGCTGTCAAGTAGTAGCCTACTAGCCAGCCACATCATCAGCACTGCTGATATTAGCGTTAGTATCAGTGTAATAAAGCTGTTATTTGGTGTCGACGTGGATAACAATGCTGTATGATTAACTGCAAACTGCACATGTGCTCCCATCTTTATGTGTCAATGTTTGGTGCTGTCTTGTAGAGATTCCATTATGGCTGACAGTATCATGAGCAAGGCTGCTACCATGGAGATCCCCATTAACAGCAATGGAGACACAGGGACGCTACCAGAGGATGACAGCTTGGAGCAGGTCAGTAAGTCACTGACAATGTCCTTATTAAATAGGTGTTGGCATTGGCATCAGTTCTCTGTTTTTTTCATGACAGCACAGTCTAGTAGACTCTAGGCTGTATAGGCCAACGGTTATCTAACCATGTACAGGCCTGCAGCTGTTTACAGTAACTATATCAATATATCACTTTCATCATCAAAACCTGCAACTGGGAATGATGTGAATATGGAGGAGTTAATTCTGATTTTTTTAAGGATATGATGCATTAGCTCTACAATCTTTTGCATGACTAGCATTCAATCAGATTCATACCTGTAGGCCTACTGCATTATTTTATTTCTAATTCTGGTACAGCCAAACAGGGTTGAGAAAGCTTCAGTGTCAGGACTCCTACATGAATAATGTGTTTTTCTATGTGAGGAGAGCAATACTGGGGGCCTCCATATTGAATAATAAAATAGTATAGATGCAAATTCTTGGCATGGTCTCTGTGTGCAGGTTGACTTGGATCAGTCAGTTTCAGTTGACAACATATGACAAAAAAGCAAACCAACTCACAGTTTATTCACATATAAACACACTTAAATTATTGTTTCATATTATAATTTCAGAATATTGTACAACGCCTGTTATCATCATAACCATAGATACTCTAAGTTGATAATTAAAAAATGCAAAGTTACAGCTTTCTTGACCTTTAATATATATTTTATCTTTTCATAACATTATAAAGGTGTGATAATGTTTTTTATATACACTGTTTTGACTGTATATAGTAGATTATTTTAAATAAGATCATGTTTATTGGCATCCAAACCATATTTATTACAATATTGTGTTCAAAATCCATCAGGATTTGCAGCAGGTGATGGTGTCTGGACCCAACCTGAATGAAACCAGCATTGTGTCAGGAGGTTATGGAGGACCTGCAGGGGGCATCATTCCTACCAGCACCATCAAAGGTATACTGCTAGAAAACCACCAGACTGCCAGCCTTTACAGGTTTTGCTTTGTCGCAGCTGTGGCAGAGATCTGCCAATGTTGTTGGAGCCCAGAAGTCACTGAAAGAGGTTGATACTTAATGTGGCTTAAAGGAACCATACACAGAGCTTGTCTTTCTTGTATTTTGATGTGTCACAAGAGAGCTGCTGACCTCTAGGCTCCTGGTTCATATTTCAACATCCATATCCCATAGGGCCTGCAATACGCTTCAACCCTCAGTATCTGGACAGAAGACGAGCCCCTGCGCAAGGACCAGGTGGCTGTGTATTCTGAAGACCCTTTATTTGCTTCTGAGTTAACCTTTTACAGATGCACATACAAAAATTTGAATATCAATGAAAAGTTCATTTTTTTCTGTAATTTAATTCAAAAGGGATACTTTCATATATTCTAGATTAATTACGCATACAGTGAAATGAAGCTAGTATAAACATAATTTTCAGAAGGTTGAAATTTCTGTATTATAAATCAATTTTTTGATTGGTTTTATGTATTTGTATATATTTTGAGTTACTGTATTTTTTATTCCATGAGCTGTAAGCCGTAATCATCAAAATTAAAACGAAAGAAAGGCGTGACATATTTCCCTTTGTGTAATGAATTTACCATATATGAAAGTTTCACTTTTTGAATGGACTTTTCAATGATATTAATTTTTTTTTAGATGTACCTGTATTATATAATCACTTCTAAGAGGTTTTGGTGTTGCTTGACCAAGGGGAGTGGATTGCAACCTTGCTCGTACCTCTTAAACTCACAGCTTTAGCAACAAGAAATGTGTTGGGCGCCTTGAAACTGAGTGATGCACTAACCTGATATTACAGGGCTGTCACTTGAAATGTTTGTATGGTCGTCTAATAAGAATGATGTTGTGAAATGCACTTTGGATGACGGTTTTGTCTATGTTTCATCTTATTTTTTATAAATCCTTTTATTCTGCATGAGAAACCTGCATGGTGGAATATTTCTAAAACCCCTTTAACCACAACTTATAATTTGTATGCATCCCCCTCCATCACAGAGACTAATACTTTTATTTCAGTTGCCTGCTGTTCAGCTTCATATCTCACTGCCAAGCTCCACATATTTCACTCTATACCTCCTTCTCATGGTCACTCTCTTTCATCGTCATGCTCATTTCAGACATTCGCATGAAATCCAGGGGCTTGCCTCACAGCCAATCTACAGCCAGTCGACTTGCCCAGCACACAGTCCAGCCTCCAGGTATCACCAGCCTCATCGCCATGTCTACACCGCCCACACTCATTGTCCCATGCACTTTCTGTAAACCTCCTCCTTGTAAACTTTGCCAGGATAACATGCAATTGAGTGAAAACATTTTTATTTTTTTTATATTAGGTTCGTCAAACAATAACACTGGTAATTCAACTGAAGAAGTTTCCCGTGGGGTGGCAGTGGAGAAATTGGACAGTGTAAAGAAATGGGGCATAAACACATTCAAGGTATTGTGTCCTCTATGTAGATATAATACAACACTGAAATACATATGTAAACAAGTTTGATATGCTTTGGTACCAAGCTTATCCATATTGTTCCTATATGAGATATTAAGTATGTTATTACTAGCAAATGTTTTTAATCTAATTCACTAAAATGGACAATCTTTCTTGATTTTCCGTCAAAAAAACGAACAAGTGTGACTACATGCACATGTTTTAAAATTGGAGTTACTACATGTATTTGACTTTCTTTATGCTGGTTTTAGTGTAATCTCTGTCCATATACACTACGCAGTGTACAAAGCAGATGTTCTCTGAGAAGTTTGGACGAGGTTCGCGGACAGTGGACTTGGAGCTGGAGGCTCAGATTGACGTGTTGAGAGACACCAAGAGCAAGTATGAAAGCATCCTAACTCTGGCCACTGCACTCATCGAACACTTTCAAAACATGGTGCAGACACAACAGGCTCTCGGAGACACCTTTGCCGACCTCAGCCAGAAGTCCCCAGAGTTGCAGGTACGGTATTGCCGGAACTTCCTGTTTGACATGAGCTGGAAATATAACTAGTGGGTAAAATGTCTGTTGTCTTCTATGCAGGACGAGTTTGGGTATAATGCAGAAACACAGAAGCTGTTGTGTAAGAATGGCGAGGCTCTTTTGGGTGCCATCAGCTTCTTTGTGTCCAGTATCAACACGCTGGTCAACAAAACAATGGAGGATTCTCTGATGACAATCAAGCATTTTGAAAACGCAAGGTAGGTAACAAATCTCCTGGTTAGGAGTTGGCTGAAAAAGATCTGAATTCCTGTAGGCTGATCACCTGGAAAATGAGCTGTGTTTTTGTCTGTAGACTTGAGTTTGATGCCTATCGTTCGGATCTGGAGGAGCTGAGTTTGGGCCCTCGGGACGCAGCTGCCATGGTCCGCATTGAGATGGCACAGCAGGATTACCATGTCCACAGAGACAAATACGAAAGGCTGCGTAGTGATGTCACCATCAAGCTCAAATTCCTGGACGAAAACAAGGTTTGTAGATCACAATTTATTTTTTAAATGCCTGCACATTTATGAGGAGTGAGAGAGAGAGAGAGAGACCTTAGTGGTTTAACTTTGCACCTTGCTGCAGTGACGGTGTTTAGGTGTGCTTTATTAACAAAAAGCTCTAAGTCCGATGTTAAATGTATTCAGCAGCAGTTTTGAGGTGATTTTCCACATTGTTGCACATTCTGCTTTGCTGTTATACATCTATTATAGCAGACAAATGCAAACTAAAAGTAACAGGCAGACTTCATGCGCAGATAATTACAGTGCGTAATTGTGTTAAATGAAACACAGATTGTTTTGCCTGATTACTTAAACATAAGAATGATTAAAAACAACATTAGTGGTAGTCTGAAAGACTTGTCATGCACAACATATCTTTAAAAGCCTGCTTGACACGTGTGAGCACATCATAGAGGAATTTAAAGTGCAAGATGTTTTCAGGTTGCTAAATAGATGTCCTTGGGCTGTGCTTTCCTGTAAACACGTGAAACTGTGTTTGTAAGGGCACAACTTCCCTCTTCTCTTTTCTCCTAGGTGAAGGTGATGCACAAGCAGCTGCTTCTCTTCCACAATGCTATCTCTGCTTACTTTGCTGGCAACCAGCAGCAGTTGGAACAAACTCTAATACAGTTCAATGTTAAATTAAAGCCCCCAGGATCAGACAAGCCATCCTGGCTGGAGGAGCAGTAAAGAGCGGGTTGAAGTGTACAGTGAAACACTGGTCAGTAAAGAACTTGACATTGTGGTTAGATGGGCAAGAAATAAATGCATAACGGAGTATATTGTAGGATCAGTAGCTGCCAGTGATGAAGGAAAACACAAGAAATCTCTTTTGTAATGTTTTCAGTATCATGTATTACATAGTTGGAACAACAATTTCAGTTGTATTAAGAATTTTTTGTTAAATCACAAAATTACCTTTTTTACTTTCTTATTCTTTAGGTAGCACAATCATTTACATGGTTATCACTTCATTTTTATGTACAGTATAGTCTTCTATTGTGGAGATATCCCTTGGCAGTTTTGCACACACATTATTTAGTTGTTGTTTTTTTATGTTGTCTTAAGAGATGTAATTTAAATGTTCATGGGAGGTATTCCACAAATCAGATTAGCATATTAATGGGATAATATAAAAACACTGAAATGTATGTATTTTTCTTTAGTAGGCTATGCATGATTGAACTATATTCTTAAAATCAAAGACACAAGGAAGAAGCATCATTTTAATGATTACCCCATATGCTCTTTGTGGAAAACCTGCCTGAATGTTCAGTTTACAGTTTACATGCATAGAAGGGATGAAAATATATATATATTTAACAAATATAGCAAGCTTCTCTAACGTAATGAACAATCCATCAGTAGTTTAATCTCCTTATTTTTTTGAAGTACCCATCTTGTTTACTTTAGGGTTTACACATGGAAACAAACATCAAACACAGATGTTACATTTACATTGACATTTAGCAGGTTTCAATCAAAACACAAACTGTTTAACGGCATAACTGATGCAATACCACATGCATTTTAGATTGCTATACAAGTTTCAGTGTCTCTTAAAGGACAGAATGTATAAGTACATTTTCAAATTTTATTGCTATTTATTTCCAGGTTTGTAAAATGAAATGTTAAGTATATTTCTTTTATTTCTTTTTAGTCAGCTGATTGCCTTTGTCTCGTTCTGCGTTTCTGCTGGAGGTGTTGTTTCACTTAACTGTGCGGGTGACACTGATCTGTCGTTTGCATATGGGAAGCTCTCACAGGTTATGAACAGAAAACTACCAATGTATGTATTATGTATGACACCAGTAATTATGTTTATGAAAATACAATGTGATATATCTCTAAAACTCTTTCCATGACTTATTATCTTAATTCATAATCATCAATTGATATATTCATTATTTAGGTTGACTTCGGGTAACTGTAGCAAGCTGCACTTTGAAGCACGCTCATCACTGAACTGAATTTTCTTGTGTTGTCTATTTTTTTTTTACTGTTGTTTGTATCTTGTATCCATAACTGAGTTTGTTTCAGGCATTTTATGTACACACTTAGTATATGCATGGTACCATTAGTTATGTTAATGGTAGCACAGTGAATGGGGATTACGGAAAACCACGTAGCCTATGTACTTGTGGGTTACATTAAGAGTTTTTCAAGGTTGTTAATATATTCCTTATTGTTACCACATCCAGTCTTCTTTGAATAGATGCACAGTAACCAACAATGGCTTTTAACAGACTTCCCATTTCAAGTCTCAAGGCCCATTTGCTGGGGAAAGGGAAGGTGAAAAATTACATTCCTGAAAAAGGTGCAGTGGCATTAGTTACATTTCATTTCAGTTGTTGATTAAAGACAGGGAATCTTAGCACAAATGAAGATTGAATTTGCCTGCCCTTACAATTCCTGAGACAAAGCTGATTTTAAGAAAATTAAGAAAGCAGATTTTTTTCCTGACCTTTTTCTTTTCTTTTATTTTCTTTCTAAGATTAGGGTCCTAAACTAAATTAGTTTTGATAATTTGTACAACTGGGTAGGAGATCCCTCGTTCTCCTTTAAGTTTACTTTAGATAAGTCAGTCTTGATGAGAGCCTTTATAGAGTATAGATCTATCATTCAGGGGCTTATCATTTCTGGGACAAAGGGCCTGACTACCAAACAGTTTAAGGCCAGTCTGACCAGCAGAACAGCATCAATTAAAGAGCAGATAACATTGTGACTGGTAAATCAGAAAAAAAGTAATGCAATCCAGCACACCAGTGCCTGGATGATAATAACAAGTGTAGGCATATTCTTAACGTTATCATTGTCTTGATATTTGGGATATTGTCTTTAAACCAAAGGCTTTAAGACATCGATTTGTTTCTTCCCTTATCAGTCGAGACGTTTAAAACACGAAAGGAGTCTATAAATCCAGTGAACTGCTCACACAAGTTCACATGACAGCTGGACAAAATACACAACGCGGCCACAAACTCCAGCCAGCAAGCCAACATGAGTTCAGCAGGGATACAGTTCCTCCCGCTGTAGGTGTGGGCTGCCACCGGGGACATGAGTGACTTACCTGGGCGTGTCCTATACACGCAGGTAATTTCGACACTCCCGTGTTGCGCTATCCAGGTTGTTGTCAAGCTCTACTTTTGATGGTGAAGTTTCATCTGTTCGACGGGAGGAATAAGACAAAAAACAAAGAAACAAACAATGACGAAGGAGAAGCTAGGGAATTAAAAACAGGTAAGTGATGTGTTTTTTTTTAGATTTGTAAACCTCTGGATAATGTTAGAACATTAACGAACATTGTAACAAAGTATGGTTTTTGTTTATGGATTAAAATAGCTGGATACAGAATAAAACACTAGGCCTTTATGAGCTACAATTAACCCTTTATTATTTACACAATGGGCTATTTGGTAAATACGTTTCTAGAGCAACTGGATCGAATTTAGCACGCTTAATAACACTTTATCTAACCTTCTATAGTGCAAGTAGGCTATAATCCCACAACTTTATTGCGAGTATTGTGAAAGATTTGGAGTAGCTCATGTAATTCCAAAGTGTATCATATATAGACTATTATAATGATTTACAGCAGTACAGTCATTCTTTTTAATATAATGTGGAGAAAGTGAATGATTTATCCATTGCCAAACACGGTTACTAAAAGACATAGTGTAGTCATAGTGGGGATACTTTTTTTCCAACTCTGTCTGTCTCCACCCTGCTTTGTCTCCTTCAGTCTGAATGCATCATCCCAATTGACATGTTGGACTAATCCCTCCAGTATAGGCCTGCAACTGCCGCACCACATTAATGCATCCTTCGTTTAGAACTGCACATATTTCATATCCTCTGCTTATATTCTTTATAGGCAAATTTCTGCCTGTACCTGTGACCGAGGACCATGGCCGCATCTCACACCTGCTGAGAGCTCCTGGACAAAAAGATGGAAGCAGAAGGTCCTCCCGCTCTGCTACCCCCTCCTCCCCCACCTCCACCCCCTCCCCCTCCACTTCTACTTCCTCCCCCTCCTCCCCCACCTCCACCCCCAGCCGCTGGCATCCCCCCACCACCACCTGGCATGGGACTCTTGGCCAAGGTGGGGCGTCGGAGCTCCAAGATGCGCAATTTCAACTGGGAGACCCTTCCCAAACACAGTGTCATAGGCAAGCACAACATCTGGACCGAAGAAAAAACAACTCATGGGAAATATGAGCTGGACACTGATGGCATGGAGGAGCTGTTTAGCCACAAGCAGGGCCAGCAACAACTCAAGGCCCTGAAGCGCCAGAGCTTTAGGAGCCTGCCCACCTCTGCCTCAGGGGGGGAAATGGTGAGTCACCGGTCACAGGATACAGGTATCTGACTCTGCTCCGTCAGTCACCCTTTAACCCATAGGGGTCGTGGCAACAAAGTAAAATGTTTGGTATTTTGTTTTGTTGTGTATTGTTAGGACATGGAGACATGTGATCCAACCTGGATTGATTTTTATTTTTTCTACCATTGCAGCAAAACTGCATGAGTAGGATCATCTCTGTTGAGCTCATTCCGCATATATATGTAATACATCTTTGAACATTTCTGTTAATGCAATACATTGCTTTGAATTAACACAACACAATGCATTAACAGAATAGTTATAAGAAATATAATAACGTCATGCCCGTCCTAGCAACACTTTTATTAATTCAGAATCACTCAATACAAGGGTGGAGTCAAACCAGTATTCACTTCTGTTTGCTAAAGGAAAGTACAATTGTTTTTCTCATACGGCACTATCCTGTATAGTAGCTTGGTTGTCCTCTGTATTCAAGCTATTGAATATCATAAGTTGCTTCTAATGTCAAGGCAGGTCAGAAATAACCAAAACAAAGATGTTGAAGTTTAAAAAAAAAAACATATCTATTTACGAACGTCTTTCTTTTGTAGATCAATCGAGGTTGTTTGTCCAAAGTGGGTTGAAATCAATTGGCAAACCTTTACTTTGACCTATTCCCCATTTTTCAAGAGTGAGAGACTGAGAAAATGTAACAACACCATTGCACAATGGTATCTTTTCCCTGATTGTTCAGTACAATCAACTCATGGAATTCATAACCTTTGGAATCAATTGTCTGTTTAAAAAGCTGAGGTATCTGTGATACAAAATACACTGATCAGGCTAATATAGAAATTATCTCAGTAAATGACAAGCTTATTATAGCCAAGTCTGTGTCTGTTTCCACTCCCAGGTTTCTATCCTCAACTCCAAGAGGAGCATGAATATAGGAATTTTCCTGAAGCAATTCAAGCGGTGAGTCAGTGGTATTTTCTTAAGGCGGGACGGTTTTTGCACAATAATGGACTTATGTTTCCCTGTAAAATAACACTGGATGAGGAAGGCAGATTAGTCTGCAACACCGCTGCCTCATGCTCACAAACATGAGAAAGCCAGCATGTCCTGACAGGTCTGATCTACACTGCACCAACAGGTTACTTCACTGTGGTAACACTCAAATCAATTGGAGAAGCAAATGTATTACCTTAAGCTATTTGGCATATGCAACAGATCTAACAGGAAATGGAAAAAAGTATACACAACAGTGTTACAACTCAAACAAAGGCATGGGTACTGACAAAATGTCAAACATGTGTCCTGTCAAAGGAACCTCCATCATTCTAATGTCCCGTACAGTATACAGTGTCTTTGCTGTATCAATATTCAATATGTTTATTTGTCATATGCACAACAATTACAGCAGCAGTAATGGGCAATGAAATTCTTAAGCCTCAGGCACCTGTGAACAATGCAATATAGAAGAAGAAAAAAACACAAGTGAAGAGAGCAACAACTGAAACACAAATACACACAAAAGTAATGCAAGGACACAGTGTAGGGTGCAGGGTAGCGCTTCTACAGATGTGTTGCCATTTTTCAAAGCTATTTGAGCAGGTAGAGGCTTGTTTGAATCAGCAGCTAAACGTTACCAAAGATACAAAAGTATGCTATGAACACAAACACACTGCTCATGAGAAGTCCCAATCCTAAAAAAAATCCTGAACACTATCTGTCTCTCCTTCTCTTTTCACAGGCCTGTAAAAGAAATGATTGAAGAAATTAAATCAGGAAGAGGTCTCAGTTTTGGCTCTGGTAAACTGAGGGAGCTATGCAAGCTGCTGCCAGAAGACACAGAGGTACTTCTGACTGTAACTGTCTATATGTTTCTCTATGTGTCATATGTTTTGTCAATCTTACAACCTTGTTGCCTGTAAATTCTACCTAAAAAACCCCAATATGTGATCATTTTTGGTTTCTCCCATGTGTGCAGGTAAAGCAGCTGATCAATTTTAAGGGCGACCATTTTTCTCTTCCCGAAGCAGATCTGTTTATGCTAAAGCTGGTCAAGATTCCAAGGTGAGCTACCTCAATGTTATTCAATGTATTGCAAAATATTAAATATCATTCAGCAGTTTACTAATGATGAGAACCTTCTGTCTGATAGCTATGAAGAGCGTCTTAGCTGCCTTGTGCTCAAAGAGGAATTCTTCCCCGTCATGGCAGAGATGAAAGAATTCATTGACACTTTGACAGCTGCTGGAAACGGTATTGTTCGTTTGAATTTTCATTGATTTTAAATACAGAAGACTCGTAACAGATGTTGAACTTAAAAAGAGTTGTGATGTGAACCCATTTAGACTTTGAATTCACCATTTGTGTCTTCTTTTAGAGCTGTTGGAGTCGGATCATCTCCATTCTGTCATTCGCCTAGTACTGAAGACTGGAAATTACATGAATGCTGTGAGTTTATAACATGTGATTGGCTTTTTAAATGACATAACTTTGTGTTTGTGCATTGCTGAGACTCATTTTATGTATTTGTATCACAGGGTGGCTATGCGGGCAGTGCCATTGGCTTCCGGATGGCTTCTTTGCTGAAGCTAGCGGACACTAAATCAAATAAACCTGGGATGAATCTTATGCATTATGTGGTGATGGCAAGTGGCTTTTATGTATTTGGTCTGATGCATTGTAGTGTACATGTTCCTGTATCTTTAGATATGTTTGTGAATTTGAGTTTCATGAAAACTTTCATATTCATCACCACAGCAAGCTCAGAAGGCAGACATGGCCCTGCTTAAATTTGCAGAACAACTCAAACACATTGAAGCGGCAGCAAGGTAAGCAATCTTGTTTGAAATACATTCAGCATATAATACCTTATTTGTGTATACTGTACCATGCAAATGTATAATTGTTTTGTTCTTTTAGAATAAATAAAGGAGAAATTGAAGCAGAGTTTCAAAGACAAGTAAATAGAGTAAAAAAGGCCAAAGCAGACACATCCAAGCAGAAAGACTTAAAGGCGCAGATGGAGGTTTTCCTAAAGGTCAGGAAACTATTTTTTTGCCATGTCAGCCCAGTTTGTGTCAATTTCAATTGCGAATACATGTTCTAATCTTCTAATTAATTATGCTTCATGCAGGACACTGAGGCCTGCTTGGCAGAAATGGAGACAGATCTTCAGGAATTGCAGTCAGTGAGTCACTCTGTGGCGGAGTACTTCTGTGAAGACCCAAACAAGTTCAAACTGGAGGAGTGTTGCTCCATTTTCCACTCATTTTGTGAGAGATTCATGCGGGCCATGCAGGTAAGCCTGTGTAATGGCATGTTTTCCCTTGCTCAAGTAAAAAAAAACCTTATGTTCAATTAACCATTAACTTTGTGATCACTTGCAGGAAAACAAGGCTCGAGAGGTGGCAGAGGTGCAGCGGAGGCACAGGGACAGATTGCAAAATGCCGCTAAGCGCAGGTCCACAGCTACTTGCTCCAGCAGAGACAAGGAAATGACTGGAGTTGCATTAGAGTCCATACTAAATAAGTTCCTTACCAGACGTGTCTCCAGGAATAGACCTGGAAGGCCCACATCTCTTCATGCAAGTCCCACAAGAAACAGCCCCAGCAATGAGAGCCTATCAGAAATGATCTCTCAGACAAACCTCCCCACTGCATATCAAAAAACAGGAGTCTCTCTTTTAGCTGAGGGAATCGGCAGGAAAGAGTGGAATTCAGCAGTTGAACTCACAGTGAAGTCTTCACAAGAGACAGCCCGGTCTAATATCAAGGACAACGAGGCAACAGTTGACATTCCTCGCGAAGACGAGGTGAAAACCTCCGGAAAAGAGGATTCTAAAGGTCTTACACATGCAGCAAATGTAACCATCAGCAGATCTTTCTCTGCCACCACCGATGATGAGGAGGAGGAAGATCTGCAGGACAATAATGAGGAGGAGGCACACACGTTGCGAGAAGCATCTAAAAAAGTGTTTAACTTTCAGAAAACTCATGGCAGTGTCTCATGTGGGGATCATTCTCTGGAAAATCAGAAATCTCCTGATCCAAGCAAAAACTTTCATCGTCAACGCACCATCGATGAAGATACGGACAGGTATCCTGGAGACCCAACCAACGAGGACTTAGTCAAATTTTTGCTCGAATCCCCACCTTCCTCAAAACGGAACCTTGGCCGCCGCCATACTCTCCCTACCAAAGTCCCTAAAACAGAGGAAGTGGATGATAATCTGTTTGCTCCGGTTAGAACCCCTAAATCTGCTGCAAGACAAAAGGGGACAACACCAGCAGAGGGTGCTGGACCCAATCCTTCAAAACAGGTGTTTGACTTTACTGAAACACCTCACAACTTAGAAACATCTGAGGACCAGCATACTCCTTCAACAGAAAAGAAAAGCAAGACTGATGTTTCTGTTACCAAAGTTCCAGAAGAAGGGCATGTGGAGCAAAATCAAGAGGACAAATCAATGGAGTCTGTAGAGAACAACTTGCAGAAAAACAGTGAAAACATTTCCCCCAAGAGTCCATGGATTAAGCCTGAAACAACTGGACTATTTTTTAGCTTTTTCAAACGGCTCGGAGATATGAGCAAACAGCCCGTCAGCAAGGAAACTGTCCATAAAGGCACAGATTCTAGTGTATAGGCTTTAAGAAATATAAACATTTAAATTCAGGGAAGCATCTGTAGCTTTAGCGTTACTTGTCAAAAACTCATCATGGTGGAGATGTAGTATTATGTTTGAATTTGGTTGTTTATTGTTTAAGAGGTTGTGAAAGAATATAGAGAAGGTCCTAGGTAGAAAAATGGTTGGAGAATGTTTTTGAAGAGGAAAGGGCATTTTGAATGTTGTACCACTAGGTGGCAGAATGAAACAGTAAGTTGGCAAAAGTGCAGCTGAGAAAAGAAGGGTGTTGTTGCTTTCCAGGCAATCTGGAATGTCTCTAGTAAACAAAAGAACGATAGGCACACTGACTGACAAAACATTAATTCCTAATTTGTTACGCGAGCATATTTATATTCCCTTGTCAGTAAGGATATGTTTTTATCAGTTGGATATCTGGTTCATTACTCAGAATGTGTGTCCTTTGTCTGGATTAAAATGTACAACCTTGGAAGATGTAATAAGAAAGTAAATGAATGTTTAGTGTGAGGGTAAGTGAGCGTAGGGAAAGCAAACTGCATGTAAAGTCTTGGTATGATTATTTGTGATACTTTGATAAATTACAACTTGTTCAGTACATGCTTGAATTCAACAATGTTATTTTTCTGTTTGTTGAAAATCTTCGTATTTTCCTCCACCTTTCTCTGTTGTTGCCACTGCTCACGTAAAAACAAGCAGAAGGTTGAGGATGCTTTCCAGGCATTACTCAATTCACCCATTGTTTTGGGTTTAAATGGGTCAGTGTTACAAAGGCAGCCTGTATATATGTACACAGATGAACCATAGACAGTCAGTAGCAGGGTGAAGGGTGCAGATCTTAAATTAACTTGAGAAAAGATTACTGTGATTTGAGAGCCCAACTCCTGATGGCCTATATTGATAAAAATAACCATCTTTTCAGCTTTTATACCTGAAGACTGAACGGTCAATGCTAGAAAAAAAAAACTGTTTCTCCACAGGCTCCACAGCTTGGGCTAATAATTGTGGAAGTTCAAATGTAAGGATTTACTGGCATCACTGACATGTAATGAAAATGATCTATTCTGTGTTATTACTTTTATTTAAATACATTTCTTTGTGGTAAAATATTTTGAAGACTGAGTTGGATAGCCACAACAATTACAGAGAAACAAATTGTGCAATGTCAAATTGTCCTTTGTTACAGAATCTCTGATCAGAGTGGTATGTAAATAAATACCTGTGCTTAGTATGTAAGAGAATATGTACTCTCCAAGAGTATTAGCATCTTAAATTCACATTCACTGATATTAAGCACATATTTAAACAGCTCTACAGTGTCTGTAATGTGTGATGACATGAGACACTCAAAAATAAAGGGTCCTAGGCCTCAAGGTTTACAATCATTCTCAGGGTCATCTATTGTCTGTCCATTCCACTCATGTGATGACGTAGCATAATAATAGTAACTGCACAATAGAAATACAGTGCATTTTCCTTCTCAAACTCCAAATGAGAGAACAAAACACCCTGCTGAAAAGGGACAGAGTGTGGAGTTGGTCCTCTCATCTCCATTCTGCTGTGGACCATAAAATTAATTTTCAAAAGCCTATACAATATCATTAAAAGTGATTGACAATACAAGGAAACCATTGATGTGAGGAATGGTCCAATATAATTACATAATTTGCTTTGCAGGTGTGGACCTGTTTTATATCATCGATGCAATAATATGGCTATGGTTCTGGCTATGTAAGATATTGTTAGAGGACTATTTGTATTGTTAAATCATTTGCTTGAAACGTGACACACCTGCTCTAACATATATTGTATATGATTTGATCTGTTGTACCCTTTAGGTATCTATTACCAGTTAACTGCAGGACATGGGAGTTATCAGTTGGTACATGCAGCAATGGAGAAAATGTAATTACATTTTTTTTATTACCAAATTACATATTGCAATGATGTTATAATGAGTACATGTGTTAAAATGTACAAATAGGTGATGAATATAAGAAAAATGCATTTTAACTGTTACAAGATGCAAGAGTCAATCAGTCTCTGTGGTGAGAGTTACCTACAGTGATCAGTGTGTGACCTGTTCAATGCTGCTGTTGCTGCTGCCAGACTGCAGCAGCCATCTTGACTAAACTACGATGGAAGCAGTCTCCATGGCAACACCACGTTGCAGAATAAAACCTAGAGATGACTGTGTTTGCCTCTCAGCCCAAGCCCCACCCCCAGCAGACTCGACACGGCCTGCATCACCTCAGCAGCCTCACATAGTGTGTAGGCCTACATACATATTACCACACAGTTTTTTTCTCATCCATCTCTGTCACCCCCTGTCTCCTTGGTCTTTACCTAGAGTATTTATGGACCCATCCCCCACTCGTCTATGAATAAACATTTAGAGGGAAAAATATGGCATCCAATGAGATTAATCTTGAGAAAATTGCTTTGTTCTTCAAATGCCCATTTCTTGCTCTTATAAAGTGGAAACCTAATTTTAACCCTTCTAGACATAGCCTATAAATGACACATTTCAATAGAATAACTAAGGGCAATGACCCCAACCCCCATTCCACCACATGACTCCACCTAAATAACTGTATCATCCATACTAGAACAAGCAGGGCTTCCCCACTGATTGCACACACCCATCTCTCTGCCCCCGCACCCTCTCATTTCACTGCTGTCATAGACACTTAGTAGTAATTAGCTATTTTTCCAGTTTACGTTTAGGAATGCAAGAATGCAAGAATCTGAGGCCTTCAAGAGGCAAGATCCATGAAAATATAACATGAAGTGCATTATGAAACCGGTAAAACATTGAATTTAAATCGGTTTCAGGATTATTGCCTGACTTTTTTTAGTCAGTGCATAATAATTGTGTCTTCATACCACACACATTCTTTGCACCCTTTTAATTTAAAGCTTAAAGGTTATAAACTGTGGGCTATTCTTTGTCCTTTTTAGGGAACTGGGTGGTATCTCATGAAGCCAAACCCCTTTGCACCAGACAGACTGAATCCCTCAATCAGTTCCTGAGATTTCAACAAATTTGCATATTCCCTGCCCCCCTCCAGCTGCCATTGGGTTCTTAAACTCCTCCCATCAGCCATCTGACCAATGATGCATGTTAAACCACTCCCTTAATCTCCTCCTTTCGCTTCTCTCTCTTCCTTACTGTCCCCTTCTCCTTCCAGAAAGACCCTGCCCTTTCCTTTCTGTCGCGCCGGTCTGTGTGGATATTGTTGTGGAGGTTTGGGACATTGACAATGGGAAGCTTTCTCCACGGCCTGCAATGCTGACACTCCACTCCCTCCTACTGGGAATTTATGTGAGTACAATCTGGCCATTCACCTCTTTTTATGGTATCGTTTTTCTGCTTTCTCATCCTGTTTATGTCATTGTCTGGGGTCCTAAATAATATAAGATATGGACGAGAACAGATAAATAATTGATTACTCCATCCTATCCAGCATATGTGCATCTGTAAATCACAGAAGGACTGTACTTCTTAATCATTATATGCTGTCTTTTGTGTGGTATATTCTATTTTTTAATTAATTTGTCATGAAAAACATAAAGCAAACGATTATTGTAGCCTTGTTAAAGAGCAACTGTTGCACTAAAACACTGCTCTGGTTTGTTATTGCTTCCCCAACCAGCCTGAGCCCACACACTTCTCCATTTTAGCTCCTAGGCGGTTCTGGCTGCCGGCTCTGTAGCAGGTGGGCATCTCTGCTGCAGTCTGAGGGCTGGGCTCTGTAATCAAGCACACATGCTCTTTTGTTTAGAGGATTAGTGATCTTTTGTTTGGTTTTCTGATCTAAATTTGTGTGGACTGTATAGCTGTATAAGCCACATTTGAATCAGCGTGTTCTCTGCTTATATCATTCTGCGAGTCCTTGTGTTGCATTGTACTGCAGCAGCAGCAGCAGCCGCCAATGCATAATTTCAATACTTCAGGCCCATGGTCTATGAGCAGATGGTTCAGAGGTTCCTGATTGACCTTTTGTTCTGGAAAATGGCTGATCTTTGTGTAGAACTATCTTAAAAGTTACATATTTATGAGTGTAGGTTTTGCTCTGCTGGTTGCTTCCACTGGGTTATAGGAAGGTTGCAATAGTCCAGGATGTTGGCCAGATTCATAGTAGGGGATAGATCTCAGGTCTGAGGGTTCATTCAGTTTGTACACATGTGCTTGGAGTCTCAGATTATTTCCAGCGCTCTTTATATAGATGGTCCTGGCACCATGTGCAAAAAAACTGTGTTCCAAACAAGGGTGCTATTCTGACCATACCACTATATATTCTGAATAGTTTCAAAACGTTGTCAATCTTGAGCTAATGATCAAGTGTTGGCTGTCAGAAATCTTTATCTTAGATGTAACAAACTACCTTTGAATACAGACATGTGGAAGTATTAAAGATGTAGTTGGACGCTCTTGTTGTCAAAATCCATGGTCTGTCTGTGCAACCACACACAAAAAAAAAGACAAGAGAGAGATTGATATAAAGATTGATTGACATTTTGATCAAGCAGGATACTTTGACCTAGCCTGGTCCAACCAGACCATCGTACTTCATTTCATTTGTACAGAAGGTCTGGAAGTGCTGTAATTGGCAAACGTTCACTCACTTGGAGGCGGGTGTCCGTCAAAGTTTAAAACTATTGGCTGCCCAGTGCCACTCTGGATTAGCCAACCAATCGCATCACGTTTGGTCGCGTGTGTCATGAGCCGACTTCTGACGGTGCGTTCCAGTTGCACGGGGAACTCGGAAATTTCCGACTTCACAACATATTGTAGTCTATGAATCTACCGGTACCTGGCAACAGTAACTTGTTAGAGCCTAGGGCTGGGCGATATGACGATATCATATCGTGGACGATATGAAAGTGTCCACCGGGAGAGATTTGGCCATACCGTTTATATCGCGGAGAAAAAAAGTTCATGTGGCTGGAGCATATATGGAGCGGGAGGCAGCTGTCCCTCCGAGTCCCTATAGTTACACTGCAGTTACACCGCCGCGCCACACGGGGGCTCTGGGCTACAATACAGCTTCTCTACCCGCAACAGAAGAAGCCTCATCTGTTGCTCTAGCTGGCTAGCTCATGGTCTAGCTTCGGTGCGCCGTCAAACAAACCAACTCCGTGTCACGGTGGCAGAGCAGCTTTTAACGGTCAAAAATGTCATTGGGCAAAGGAAACTTGCTTGCTGCTTCAGCGTGCTGTTGCCATGACGCAGAGTTGGCTTGTTTTAAGCCGCAAACTACATGGGTTAGCTCTCGTGAGCTAGCTGGCTAATAATGACATCTTTAGCCTACTCGGGGCTTCACCCCCGTGCTGTTATTGTTGGAGACAGCCAGCAAGGTTGGTTTTATGTAACTTTAAAACATGTCAAACTTGAAAATATTATTTGTGTTGAAGCTGGAGTTAAAGTATTACCAGACATTTGCTCATTAGTTAATTTTGACAGCTTTTTTAAATGAAGATGAGCAAATACTGCAGGAAAATTCAAGTCTTTCATTATTTTGATATAGGCTACTATCAATTGGAAAATGTAGGCTCTTTGGTTGATGCTGTCATTTTTATTTTGCACTGACTGACTAAAGCCAGACTGGTGTGGTATTTTGCACCTGTTTTTCTTTTGTATGGACATTTAAGTTCCAAGCAAAAATGAAAATAATCTAATGTGATTAAAGTTCAGTACGGTTATTGTAATCCATTGAATTTTAAGGAAAAATACTATATCGTGATATATATCCATATCGTGATATAAAATTACCTATATCGTGATATAAGGTTTGGTCCATATCGCCCAGCCGTATTAGAGCCTAACGTTTAGTTATTTGGACGAGAAAGGTTTTAGGCGTCCATACTTTCGCGAGCAGATGCACTGGAACACAGACAGGTCGGAACTCGGAACTACCAAGTCGGAAATCTCCTTCTTCCGAGTATAAAGGAACGCAGCATTCAACTGAAACTGGAGCGCAACTTTGACGTCATCGTTCTCAGCCACTCGCTCTGTTCGCTGATTGGACGACTGTAGATTCTCCGGAGAATCTGGGAAATAGAGCTGTTAAGCGGAAGTGGCGGAATTACGGGGCATGGGACCTCTCGGCTGAAAAAAAATGAATGGGAGTCTATGGAAAGTTATCTACTATTTTCTGGTCCCAGTCATTAAATGCCTTGGATTACATATATGTTTTGTATGGGTCTAAATGAGCATTTTTCATGTGAAGAGTTTGACGGTATGTTGTATGATTATTCGTCTAACAGCTTTTGAAAAAATGTTAAGAGAACAACTACAAGTCTTGTCGCCTCTGTGACGTCACCTCAACACGTTCCCTCCACTTCTCGACTGACAGTGCTAATGCTAATGGTTGGCGTGGACAACGCCAACAATCTCCCCACTCGAGAAATTGAAACTCTCCACATGTCCACTTGTGTAGTGTTTTTCGCCACGCTGAAGACTTTTGTCTTGTCATTGAAAGAAGGCGGTAAAGTGCATTAAAGACACAGCCATGTTTCTGAGCTAAGCGGGTGCGAGTGGTGGTGCCGTATATCATAAGTGTCAAGAGCAGCGAAGAGCTGTAGTCCCCAAAAGCGTTTTGCACAAAACCTGACCGTATCCAGCTTCTACTCGCTAAATTGTTCCATTCTTTGCACGAAAAAATACCATCTAAATCCATACAAAACATATGTGTAATCGAAGGCATTTCATGACTGGGACCAGAAAATAATACATTTCTTTCCATTGACTACCGTTGTAATTTTTTGAGCCGAGAGGTCCCATGTCCCGGAAGTAAGCCACTTCCGCTTAACAGCTCTATGCGCTGTACACCCACCCTTTTAACATGAAAACAATTGGTACAAATCAAAACCAAATATGGTTAATTTGGTAAATATTGTTAGATCTTTATACCGCGATCTTAACCTTTATTATCTTTGAACAGGTGGTCTGTAGAAAGCAAACTTCCCATGCAGAGCAATACACACTGAAAGATTGTTGTTCATGGCTAATTTTCAGACACCATTTTCATGTTGAAGCCCAGAACACAGAAGAACACAATAGAAGCTTGACTATTAAGTCAAAAAAGTTAAATGAACACGATACCTTTTTTTTAAATGAGGCTATTCACACATACAGTTTGGAGTTTTTTTCTTTATTATGAAGCAGATTCTTGGTAGACATCACTCAACACTGATTCAGCTAAGCATGTGTTGCTAAGAAAAACAACATGCCAAAATTACAGCAAGTTCATCATAAGTTAAGAACATTCATTTGTTATGTTAGCTCATTCTTCATAATTTGCACACTGCCTCTGATCATGTACAAGACATCACATGGCCTTCTGAGTCAGCGTATGAAACGTCACAGTCACTTTGTAGCTCTTACTGCAGGTGCATAAGGGTCGCAGCGGGGGCCTGTCCTTGTGCACTGATCGACCTTTCCTAAAATCTGCAGTGCATGTTGGGCCTGCGGACACACTGCCTGCATGCCGCATTATCTTAGCCTTTGTGACGGTGGGCTCACAGGGAGAGACACTGATGTATCCTGACTTCCTTGAATATAAATTCTGCTGACTACTGTGCTTGACATGTTGTGGTCACTATTATCTTATCTTGTTATTTTATCAATCTTATTTCTGCAGGCAAAGGCAGATGAAAGACAGCTACACTGTCAGTCCTTTGACGCACAGTAACTCATTTCACTTTACATCGAGAGTCAATTTCCACAGTTTGTATGTGTGACTAACGCTTAAACATAGTTTGGATATTTTGTATAAGTATTTGTTATAAATACAAATGTATTCACTGTATCTGAATCTGACTCAGGAAGTAAGGCATGGCATAACATATAAATGCAAATAATGAGCCCAGTTATGGATCAGAAGAGCTCCATTAAACCAATATAATATGAAACAAACAGCAGTCGTTCACTTAGTTGTGTCGTATCAGTCTGCTCCACTCAAAAGCCTTATTATGGGATATAGCCTCATACATTATGTCCACTGACTGTTTTTCCCTCATTATGTGCAACCCAATGTCCACCACTATGACCTGTCTGACATGGCAGATACTGATGCATTGAGACAGATTCCTTGATCTGATGCAGTGAAGGGTAAGGGGGAGCTTGTTAGTTTGAGAAGCAGAAGTGTTTGTGTTGGGTGAATAAGTATTGATGAGGCATCATAGGACCAGGGACCTTCACTGGCCAGTGGCCCCACAACAGCCCATTACCATTCTCCAAAACACATGTACTTTCAGAAGTGAGATTCTCTGGATTCTCAGTCTCAAGTTAATATCAGCCTGTAAACAGTACAGTAAGCCATGCTTGACGGCAACAAATTATTGAACAAATAATATAATTCAAACTATATATGTTTGAAACAGATATTTACAGCAATGCAGATGATACATGACATTCACAGCTATGTGGAAAAAAGTTCAACTTAATATTACTGTATGTAACGAGCCCCTGTGGTGAAACTATGTTCCGATCTTTGGCAAGGCAAGTTTATTTATATAGCTTCACAGGGTCATGAAATACATCAAGTATAGATAGATAGATACCTGCCTATCTCATGTTTACTCTCTTTTCTCCTATATCTCTCATTTAAACACATTACTTCTTTTTCTACACTACAATCTACAAGCTTTCTTAAAAAGTATTAAATCTAATGATAAGTTTATTAGAAAATAGGAACAAGGCTTCCTTCTGCTCAGGCCGAGTGTACGCAGGAACAATTACAGCATAATGACACATGCGCAGGGACACAACAGATGTGGATGGAAACATAAACTACTCTCTATATTTAAACACAATCTTGACAGCACATCATTGAGGGCCAGCACTTCCTACTTCAGGTCACTGAGACTGTTGGTCATGTTTACCGGTAAAGCACACAGCTGACTGATGAAACACACTCTTGGAAAACTCTTTAGTCTGAAGTCCTCTCTGCCGTGACACATTTAGCTGATATCACTGGGAAGTTATAGAATTCCAAATCATGGTGCATTCATTAAACACATGCACACGCTATGATACTGAAACACAGACTCAAAACACCAGCTCCAGTTGGAAGAAATGATGCTTGCCTTTTACTCAAACACGGTAAGAGGAAGTGAAGGGTAAGATACTTTTATGGCCCTTGAAGTGCAAACATCCTGGGATCGTGAGTGGTCACCAAGAAATTGTGATAACAATATACAGGCTGTTTAAAGGGCCAATTTCCCACTTATTTATTCATTTATCAACAATTAGTTTATCAAACTATGTCATTGACGTGCATGACAGTAGAATACAGTTAATTGCTTATAACATCAATTTGGCATTATAATATTGATATCAATTATCATATACAGGCCCAATATCAAGCTAAACATTTTGTTTTATAGGCCAAGTTATCAAGATCTTTGCAAAGACTGACTTACAGTCACAGCACCAGTAGACTGACACACCCACTTGGTCATATTTTGTAGGTTCTTTCCAAAAAAGGTCTTATAAATATTAGATTACTGGGATGAGAAAATCTACTCAGTCTGACTTTTTACAATATCCTTATTGGAATATTTTCTCATTCCCAAAGAATGACTTCACTTATTTCACCAAAAGGAAAAATAAGTCAAGGCAAAAAAGTACAAGAAAAGAAAATCTTAAAATAATATACGTTTTTTAATTATTTCACTATTAGACCTCCATTTCTAGGTAGTGAGATGAATTTGAAGCTGACACGAGTCATAACATTTTGTATTATAGCGGACAGAAAAGCCTCAAAGTGATAGGCTAACTTGCAGAAAGCATGACGGTTCTCCAGTCCAAGAAAACAACTCGCAACCACAAAACAACAAGCAGCCCTTTATGGTACAGGTGAGAGCGGGACATAGCTACCTACCTACCTGCAGCAGAGCCAAGCTGATTAAGCTGAGTGCAATGTTTACTGTTAATGTGCTCTCATGTTGCTGAAATCCAATTAAACCATTCATGTTAGGCGTCAATGTCTCCAAGAAGGAAGTATTTGGCACACAAAGATCTCACCTCAAGCAGAACGTTCTAATGGACTGGTCAATGGACAGGTAATGACTGTTACTGGTAGAAAGGACATTTAAGTAAGTGAGAGGCACTGGGTTTAAGTCAGATTTGAGTTGATTTAGCTAATGGTGTCATCACAGTCTGGGATACCTATAATCCAGATGGCAGACAGGGCCCAACCCCGGATGAGGACATCAAGCTACTTAAGGGTAATGCAGGGTGAGAGTCAGTGGCAAGTGATTCTTTGCAGTAAAACAGCTGAATATATAAAAAAAACTATTTTCACATTCAGTGAATTTTCTGCAGGTGTCATGTTCCAGTCTGAAATACGCACAATAGGAAAACACAGTTGCATACTGACTTGGATAGCTGACCTCAATTGCATCAAGTGCTGATTATGCAGTTCCCGTGATAGAGCCTTGAAGAGGATCTAGTCACAAGCAGCCTCAAACAGTGTACAGCAGACCCTGGTATCGCTGGTCACAATTACTGTTGGTTAAATATGTCAATCAGGGCTATTTTTAATATCTCACAACAAATACTTGAAAACATTGAAACCATCTGCAATGTTACAGTTTAGGTTGTTTTTGTCTTTTCTGCTTATTTTTTAATGCATTTTCCAGTTTATTATCCAGTAGCTTTTCTTTATGCACATGCACAGTCAGCTACCCAGAGACCGTTTTCAAAGAAAGATCCTTTTGCTGTCGTGAGGCGAGTGGGAGGTACTGAGCAGAGGAGGGCTGCTTGAGAGAACACACAGGCAAGGGAGGAAGGGAATGGAAGGCAAGGCGGGGAGGGAATATTGTAACCCTAAAGGCAGCGACCAGCTATGGCCTAAAGGGGAGGAGCCCGAGGCCTTTGGCTCCTCAAGCTTCCTCATGATGTCATCATTCAGCTGCTGCAATTCATGGGAGACCATGTGAAGGGAAGACAGCCCAGGCAGGGGAGGGCTCACGAGAGGGGAGACAAGGGGAGGGGGAGAGCAAAAGAAGGTCGGGGAAGGGGCTGCTTGTGTGTACGGTGAAAGGGCTGCTTAGTCAGTAGTCATTGTAATCATTTGGCAAAAAGCAACAATGGGGACTGTTACTGTGTCCCTGAAAAACACCCCCATTTGCAAGATATCCTTAGCTCAGGCCTGCTGATGCTACGAGTTCACGTATGTATGAGGAAGAGAAGAGAAAAAAAGGAGAGGACAATAGAGAGAAGGAAAATAGGTGAAGGGAGGAGAAGTGGTGTGGGTCGGTGAGCTGTGAGCAGAGCTGGAATGCCATTGTTAGAGCTCGCCGCTCTGTGTTTCAGAGAGGGACAGCTGCTTACTCATGTGATGCAGGCTTCCCAGTTCACCCTGATTTTACCCCACATCTCCCCACAGACAGACAGACAGACAGACAGACAGACAGACAGACAGACAGGTGGTGCCTGAACTCAGCCTGCTGAGATTTAGGGGAAGGAACTAGGAGGAATTTGGGGAGTGGCATTTTAAAGCTTCCTCTTCCCTCTCCTTAATCTCAAAGAAAAGAGGCCTAGCTATATTTGTCAAAGAAGTGCTCAGAGCAGAAAAGGCAGAGTGAGAAGCTTTAGCTGTTGAAGCTAGCTGATGTACAGGCGTAATATTTAGCCCTATCCCAGGTCAGATTGAGAGAGCAGTCGTGTAAATGCAACTTCAAAGGGGAAATTACAAACCCTGCTGTTAGAATAGTGGATGAGAGAAAAGGCCAAGCTGAATAATTGTGCAGTCATAGGGCAGTGACACATCCAGAGGTGATGGGTGAGTTGGCTTTGCTTTATATTTATAAGGAAAGGTTTGCATGTAATTTCATGGCTAGATCTAGACCAGGGGTTTTCAAAGTGTGAGAGAGTGCCCCCGAGAACAAATTTCAGCTAAGCCCCCCCCCCAAAAAAAAAATCTTAATCCCTGTGTGTTTTGAAAGATCTTTTAATTATTTTACACATTCTAAACATCTTTGTGTGTTTTTTTTTAAACAAATTTTTAAAAACATTTTAACATCTTTATCTAAGTATGTTTTTGTTTTTTAAAATCCATTTGAACATCTTAATCCAGTGTTTTAATCCTGCTTCCTTTAAGCATGGATAGTAGTGACTGAGTGTGCAGCGGAGTGAGAAAGATAGGCAGACAGACTTGCCCAAATATTTGATTATTGTTAAATGTCCTTCACACACCCAGTGTTTTTTCGCTAGTGCCTCCAATGTCCTGCTGGGTGAAAATAGTAGCCAGCAGAGAACCAGACCCTCCTAGGGGGTTCCGGGGGTATGCCCCCCCGGGAGATTTTTTTTTACCTTTTTTAAAGTGAAATGCATGAATCTGGTGCACTTTGAGAGGAAAATTAAGAGGCTAAATATGAGGAATTTTGTGTGAACAAATAATTTGGAGACACTGGGTCGGATTAATAAGAAGCTATTGAAGAAAGACACATGCATTTTCCATAAAAATATTAATTTAAAATAATGTATTATGCAGGGTCCTCTGGGTTGGGCAGATGCTCTAATTCAATTATTAGGCTATTAACTATCTAGACCAAAACATTGTATTCCTTTTTTTGTATGACAACTTACATTTGCTTAATATGATGTTAATATCAAAAACACAAACTCAATTTTTTTATTTTATTTTTTTCACATATTCATCCGCGCCCCCCCTGCCATAACTCCTCCACAGTTTGAAAACCACTGATCTAGACCATGGCTAATAACTGGAATATTAACTATTGTAGTTGTGCAACATTCAAACTACTGTAATAGTGAGTATTTCTCAGTTGCCTGGGTCCAGTAAACACTGGCCATTTAGAATTCCTGTGTCCTTGAGGTGTATTACATTGCAATTAGGGCTGTCAAATTAGCGCTTTAATTTTGATTAATTAATCACAGAAAAATTAACGTGATTAAAAAAATTAACGCAGATTAATCGCACTTCTATATTGCCCTTTGACCTGGTGCAAAAGAGGTGAGATGATAGCGGAGCTGCACCTATATCTTGCGGACACGGCCCGCACGGGATTAAAGAGTAAAGAAAGAAGCAGGGGAAAGGGGCCGAGGGCTCTATGTTATGGGCTGCTCCGGGCAAATAAACATGAAGGTAGGAATACGTCTTAAATTATTCTCGCAGTGTCTGTGCATTATTGATATAGTGGGTGCCTAATTAACAATGTAGGTTCAAAACAGTAGGCCTATCTCTCAATCTTCCTCGTGTCTCACTTTTGTTTGCTAGTTGCGATCGTCTCAACGGACACCCGCCCCCTCTCACTCTTCCTAGCATATGCCTGTCTTTTTTCCTCCTGTGTGTGTGTGTGTGTGTGTGTGTGTGTGTGTGTGTGTGTGTGTGTGTGTGTGTGTGTGTGTGTGTGTGTGTGTGTGTGTGTGTGTGTGTGTGTGTGTGTGTGTGTGTGTGTGTGTGTGTGTGTGTGTGTGTGTGTGTGTGTGTGTGTGTGTGTGTGTGTGTGTGTGTGTGTGTGAGATTTAGCCTGCTTGTTTTTTTGTGTTTTTTTTCTTTTGGCGCTAGTAGTTCCTACATATTTAATGTAGAAGCCTGGCTGAGGGGAGGAGACAGAAGTTACGAGAGACGGAGAGAGAGAGACAGACGAACGGTAGCCTATAGGCCTACAGTTGTTTATAAACAGGCATAAAAGTGTCATATACAGTCCCCTCCATAAGTATCGGAACAGTGAGGCCAATTCCTTTATTTTTGCTGTAGACTGGAAACATTTGGGTTTGACACCAAAAGATGAATATGAGACAATAGATCAACATTTCAGCTTTCATTTCCAGGTATTCACATCTGGATCTGATACACAACTGAGAAGATAGCATTTTTTGAAAAGTAACACCACATTTTTAGGCAAGCAGAAGTATTGGAACAGATAGACTTTAAATAAATTAAAGTGAATAAACTGTAATATTTTGTCGCAAATACTTTGCTTGCAATAACTGCATCAAGCCTGTGACCCATTGATGTCACAAAACGTTTGCATTCTTCTTTTGTGATGCTTTTCCAGGCCTTTACCACAGCCTCATTCAGTTGCTGTTTGTTTTGTGGGGTTACACCCTTCGGTCTCCTCTTTAGCAGGTAAAATGCATGCTCTATAGGGTTTAAGTCTGGAGATTGACTTGGCCAGTCTAGAACCTTCAATTTCTTGCCCCTGATGAACTCCTTTGTTGTTTTTGCAGTTTTTTTTTTGGATCATTATCTTGCTGCATGATGGAGCATCTTCCAATCAGTTTGGTTGCATCTTTCTTTAAATTGGCAGACCGAATGTTTCTGTAGACTTCTAAGTTCATTTTGCTGTTGCCATCATGTGTTACTGTGTTGTTGTCAAGATGAACCTTTACCAAAGTGATGGAAAGGCTAAAGTTTGGAGAAAGAAAGGATCTACTCATGACCCCAAACATACAGGCTCATCTGTGAGACTGGCTTGCATGGCTTCTTCTGGGACGGGCTCATTATTCTTCATTGATGATGTAACACATGATGGCAACAGCAAAATTAACTCAGAAACATTTTGTCTGACAATTTAAGGAAAAATTCAACCAAACTGATTGGAAGATCCTCCATCAAGCAGCAAGATATTGACCCAAAACACAACAAAGGAGTTAATCAGGAGCAAGAAGAGGAAGGTTTTAGACTGGCCAAGTCAATCTCCAGACTTAAACGCTATAGAGCAAGCATTTTACCTGCTAAAGAGGAGACTTAAGAGAGTAACCCCCTAACACAAACAGCAACTGAATGAGGCTGCGGTGAAAGCCTGGAAAAGCATCACAACAGAAGAATGCAAAATTTTGGTGATGTCAATGGGTCACAGGCTTGATGCGGTTATTGCAAGCAAAGGATTTGCGACAAAATATTACGTTGTATTCACTTTAATTTATTTAAAGTCTATCTGTTCCAATACTTCTGCTCGCTTACAAATGTGGTGTTCCTTTACAAATAATGATGAGTTGTGTATCGGATCCAGATGTGAATACCTGGAAATGAAAGCTGAAATATTGAGCTATTGTCTCATATTCATCTTTTGGTGTCAAACCCAAATGTTTCCAGTCTACAGCAAAAATAAAGGAATTGGCCTCACTGTTCCGATACTTATGGAGGGGACTGTAAGTGTGCGATTAATTTAGATTAATTAATCACAGAGCCTGTAATTAATTAGATTAATTTTTTTAATCGCTTGACAGCCCTAATTGCAATAAAAATGGTGTTCATGGCACATCTATATTCTAAACTTTACTCAGATTTTGGTTTGCCTAAATCCTTTGTCAGGTATGTGAAACTCTCTGAGACAAACTACATGCACTGATTTTTTATTGCGAAAGCACTAATGGGTAAACTACCCCTTTACATTTCAAATTTGCTTTCCTTCCATAACAGTGTTTACAAAACAAGGTAATCAGAATATATGTTATTAACCACACCACTAACAAGAACACAACTGGGTACAACAGCTTTCTCATCATATGCACCAAAGGTCTGGAATGAACTTCAAGCCACTCTAAAGCTGGAATCACTCCCACCACTCAGTACCTTTAAAAACATGTTACAATCAGCTCTAAAAGAACACTGCAACTGTTTTTAACCTGATGCCTTTTATTTATTTTTAATTTTTTTTTTTTTTTTAGCTGTATGTATTAGCTGGTTTTATATAGTCTGTTATGAAGTGTAATTTTAGCATTATAGTGTCAATTGTGGTGTACTTTGTTTGTGTGTGTGTGTAGCCTTGTGCAAATTCTGCAACTTCTTTTCTGCTGCCTGTCTTGGCCAGGACTCCCTGTGAGAAGAGTTACTGTAACTCAATGAGACCTTCCTGGTGAAATAAAGGTTAAATAAATAAATAAAATAAACATCAGTAATTGTACAATTATGTTTCACAGTTACCAATGCTGTACATACTACATTCTGATGCACTGTTTTGGGACAAATATATGATCTGTTCTTATTTTAGGTTTCCTTTCAGTTTTGTTTCTTTGCAGTTGAATGAAATCAGGCTGTAAAAAAACTAAAGTTTAAGTTGTGACTTTACACTGCTCTCACACTCACACTGACTATATTAGCACTACAACTTCCATGCACATCATGTATTTGTGGTGTATCTCAAGCTATACATCTCAGTGTAAACTAAGCAGAGTTCACCTTTTTCAAATAGATATCTCCTAGTTTTTGTATTCTTTGTTGCGGAAGTGGTTTTCAATGTATCTGAGATATTTATCATGATTGTGTTGCAGAAGTCATAAGCTTGTATTGGAATTTGAGCTAGGTATTAAATCACCCATATCACGCTACCATTCTTTTCTTTGTTGGAGTGGAAGTAACTAGCATTCAATTTAAGTTAGGCAGGATATGATAATTGGAAAATAGAAATTATAGAGAGAAAACATTTGTGTCTAGGTCCGGTAGTTTCTTAAATATAAACAACAGAGCATCCACAGTTTCTACAGAGCAACACATTACAGTTTTCAGCATTTGTGGTTTTAAATGTATTTGCTTTTCATTTCAAAAGTTGAATCGCCTTTGCAGGATTTCCCCCTGTGATTCAACATTCCAGAGATTTTAATTCCACCAATGACACACTTTGTCAGACATCACTCTTTGAATTTGCATGCTAGTACCCTCCCTTTCAAATCCCATAAATCTGTATTCAAATCTAGATGAAGTAGATAGAGACCTTTCATTCAAGAAGCACAATGCAATCCCAAGGTTTTTAAAGGAAGGTGCATTCCAGTCGGGGTTAGTGATAAGAGTGAAATGAAGTGATAATTACAAAGCACTACTGGCTAATGACATGCTCCCTACAATGTTTCTGTGTGTTCCAGTTCCCTGATACAAAAAGTGTCTTTGAAAACAGTTAATCTCTGGGGGAATAACTGAAACAGAGGGCTTTTTTTTTTTTTTTAAAGATATTTTTTGGGGCATTTTTATGCTTTATTTGATAGTGCAGAGAGACAGAGGTGAAATGGGGCAGAGAGGGGAGTGACATGCAGAGAACGACCACGGGTGGGAATTGAACCCGGGTCTGCTGCTGTGCCCGGCCCGGGAGGGGGACGCCTTACCAACTGACCTGAAGGCGCCCCCCTAAACAGAGGGCTTTTCATGTGTTCTAATGGTATAGGCTACAGCTGAATTGGACAAAAATACTGGACCAATGGCTGAAATGTTCCTAATATTACATAAAAATGCAGATTGATGCTCTTTTGTGCCTGTGTTTTTAGTGCTCATGTAATCCTTTATTTGCTTATGTATAATATGACAGATGTACAACATGTCCTGGCACACGACACTGAGATAATCTCTGCGTGACCCAGTGATACAGCATCTGCCATTCGAACCAAGAGCCAGAAGGCGATCCACTCATCTGGAATTTAAAAAATGAAATAGAGCACATCATGTATAGTAAAATATCACCACCAATTGCACAAGATGCATTTAAGCATTTTTTATTAAGAGCCTTTTTATATTTCACATATGTTACACTTCTATCACCAATGTAGACACAGACATGTTGGCTCCCTGGCTGCATAGTTATAACAGATTAGAGTGCTTTCCCTGCGGTGTTAATTTTGCTTCAACTGTATGAGCTTGATTTGGATTTTTCACTTGTGAAGTCAAACGACCTCTGGCTATGTGAGTGTGTTTGTGAAAAAATAAAGCTCATCCTACTGACACAGTTTAATAAAGGAGGGAGAACAAAAAAAATAAATACAGGACTTGGGTGAGGTTTTGTCACCCCACTTCCTCCGTTCTTTCTTGACCTGACCTTTCTCCTGCTGTTTCCCCTCTGTTTGTGTTCAGGTTAAGTGGTCGCTGTGCCCTCTTTGAATGTCTATCACCATGGCGAAGCGTGAAACTGGCAGCACCAGTCCTGTGGTCAGGCAGATAGACAAGCAGTTCCTGGTCTGCAGCATTTGTTTGGATCATTATCACAACCCCAAGGTCCTGCCCTGCCTACACACCTTCTGTGAGAAGTAAGTTCTGAATCATTAAATCAAACATTAGTTGTCTCACTGGCAATATTTATATGACACTGGTACGACAAACATCAAAACAATGGGAGACAATCTAAGAGGAAAATTATACAAAGAAAAAAGTATGTCATTTTAAGCATAATTCAAGACAGCTTTAAACCATTTCAAGACAAGCTCTTGGAATGTATGCTTTATTATGCTTAATTCAGAAAGAACACATAAACAGTTTAGTGCATAATAATATGTTTTTTTATTCCTTCTGCCTGCAGTCATTTCTTTAACTGGGATGCATTAGAGGGATGTTTTTAGAAATTCCAAAATGATGTGTAATGGCCACAAATCACACCACTTATGCCAGCCGTTCTCTCATCATTGTGGCTTCTGATGTAGGTCACCAATAACTCTGAACTTGGCCACACAAAAAACAGACAGCATTCTTCATTGCAATGCATTGTTGGCAGATGGCACTGATTTCCACAGCTCTCACTGCTGCTCCCACGTGGGCCAGATAGCACAGTTATTAATAATCAAGAGCTAACTGTAAGAACTAGAATATTGTGAGGAAGTCTCATACAAATGTTGTGCATTTTTCTACACCATGTGGGTGCCAAATTGCAATTCCAGCCCTATAATTAATTTCTTTTACATCCTGTCTCTGTGCAGATGTCTCCAGAACTACATCCCTCCCCAGTCCTTAACACTGTCCTGCCCAGTGTGCAGACAAACCTCCATCTTGCCAGAGAAGGGCGTGGCAGCCCTGCAGAACAACTTCTTCATCACAAACTTAATGGAGGTGTTACAGCGAGACCCGGAGTGCAGCCGACCAGAGGCCTGTAATGTTCTGGAGACAGCCAGTGCAGCTACAGCATGTCAGCCCCTCTCCTGCCCCAACCATGAGGGCAAGGTAAGCTAAAGAGAGAGGGGGGGGTGGTCAAGGGTATTATATAGTGGGTCAGAGCCATCACAAGTTCACAGCAACATATCATTTTCATGATTTTTCTCTTACATGTGTTGTGTTGAGCAAATTGTACCCAGAAAAATCTGATGTTGAGTTGTCTCCTGCTCCACTGCACCACCTGCAGGTGATGGAGTTCTACTGCGAGTCATGTGAAACAGCCATGTGTCTGGAGTGTACAGAGGGAGAACACCGGGAGCATGTGACGGTTCCTCTGAGGGATGTGCTGGAACAGCATAAGTCAGCGCTTAAAAATCAGCTGGATGTTGTGCGCAACAGGTATGATTTTAGTGCTTAAATCCATAATGATTTATTGGAATTTGCATTTGGAAAATCTTGGAAAAGTCCGTTTATGAGCTAATCATTTTTTTTTGCCAGACTTCCTCAGCTGACGGCTGCCATTGAGCTTGTGAATGAGATCTCAAAGCAGCTTACGGACCGAAAGAACGGGGCGGTGACTGAAATCAGTAACACTTTCGACGAGCTGGAGAAGGCCTTACACCAGCGCAAGACCACTCTCATTACTGAGGTGGAAAACATCTGCAGCACCAAGCAGAAGGTCAGAGTCCTTTCAGACTTTTTGTTTTATTGCGAGACAAAGAAAATGTGCTATTATGTTCCACATTTTAGTAAGAGCACCACACTGAATGTCTTACCTCTATGTCTTTGGACATTTCTCAGGTGCTTCAAACCCAGCTGACCTCCTTGCTCCAGGGCAAAGAGAACATCCAAAGCAGCTGCAACTTCACGGAGCAGGCTTTGAGCCACGGCAGCGCCACCGAGGTCCTGCTAGTCCAGAAGCAGATGGGTGAGCGGGTCAGTGCCCTGGCGCGACATATCTTTCCTGAGCAGCCTCACGACAACGGACATCTGGAATGCCAGGTGGAGACGGACGGCCTGAGGCGCTCCATCCAGAACCTGGGAGTCCTAATCACAACGGGGGCCGTGGGCCATACCAGCGTGGCCACTGGTGAAGGCCTGCGACATGCACTGGTTGGCCAACACACTACTGTCACAGTCACCACTAAAGACAAGGATGGAGAGCTAGTGAAGACTGGTAACGCTGCTCTGAGGGCCGAGATCCTCTCTGGAGATAAAGTGTGCACTGAAGCTGAGGTGGTGGACAACAAGAATGGTACCTACGAGGTTGGATATACGATCCGCTCAGAGGGAGAATTCACCTTCTCTTTGCTGCTGTATGAGCAGCCCGTGAGGGGCAGTCCGTACCGATTGCGTGCCGTCAAGCCGTCAGATGTCCTGCAGTCACCGGACGACGTGAAGAGAAGAGTCAAGTCCCCCAGTGGAGGAGGAGGCCACGTCAGACAGAAGGCGGTGCGCAGGCCCTCCAGCATGTACAGCACCACCAAGAAGAAGGAAAACCCAATAGAGGATGATCTGATCTACAGAGTGGGTGGGTGAATAACTGGCTAGTTCTGCTGTTAATGATGATAACTGCTGACTGAGCTGTTTAATGTTTTTCTCTCTCCAGCACACACTCAGTTGTCTCCCTGGATAATTTGAGCAGCTGATGATGCAGAGCATTCAGTTGTTAAATCTCTTTTCCTGGAACAACATTGTTTTCTATGGGTGTATTCACACATGCCGTGTTTAGTTCGGTTGAAACGAACTCAGATGCACTTCTGCCTTCGGTGCGCATCTTTCAGGCAGGTGTGAATACAGCAATCGCACTCGGGGGCGGACCAAACAAACGCTCCGAGACCCAGCTGAAGAGGTAGTCTCGGTGCGTTTCCAAACGCACTCTGCTGCAGTTCGTTTGTGGTGTGAATTTGTCCGGACTCGATCCGACCCAAATGCAGGAGGCACTGTGCCTTTTCTTTCTTTTCTTTTTTATTAAATAGCCGTCAGCTTCACATTATGGGAAAGTGTTGTTGTCGCCATTGTTAGGATGATAAGTTGTGGTTTGACCGGGAGCCCAGAACAATATATTACATTTGATCGAGAGGACACGTAAACATGCTGAATGTGTTCAGCGATCAGATGAAGGAGAGGGGAGCGCCTCCCGCACAGTGCCAACAGGTTCACACTGCACTTTGCATGAAGTGTGTGTTTTTATTTTGCTTCCCATGTAGCCTACGGGACCGTCAATAGGCTACTATCCCGTGTCAGTTTGGAGCTGAACTGCGCCGACCCAGCTGATACACATCTTAATCAGCTGTGTTTCAGTTTGAGCCTATTCTTCTCGAGTGACGCGCGTCCAGCACCAAAAATACAGTAAAAATTATGTTTCATATCGTAGGCTACAAGCCACATAACGTGGCATTGACATAGGGCTACACATTATCACCATATGAAACAACAATAATTTTATGTTTTTCCTCTTTATTTATAGGTTAGATGTAGGCCCTTTTATTATTTTTAACCCCATATTATATCAATGATATGTATTTCGCAGTTTTAACTTCGTGCTTCCTGTTTCTCTCCACCCCAGAATGTTTGTCCAATGAATGAATGACCTCAGATCACGTGTGGTTTTGCTTAGTAATGCTGGTTCACTTGCAAAAAGGGCAATATGAAAGTGGACCACACCAAACAAAAAAAATCAAACCTCTATTTGGTCTGGACCAAAGCAAGTGAACTATCGGACTTTCCAAGTGTGAATACACCCTAAGTCTCTTTAAACAGTTGAACGCCTAGTGAAAGATTTACAGTTAAAGAAATATTCCAAGCCAAGTACAGAAGAACTGTACATTTTGTTTATTATGTTTAGTACTTAAACGTGTGATGTCTTGTTGAAATGACAGGAACAAGGGGGAGAGACAAAGGGGAATTCACCAACCTACAAGGCATCTCGACCTCAAGCAATGGACGGATTGTGGTGGCGGACAGTAACAACCAGTGTATCCAGGTCAGTGTCTGTCATTGTCTAGAACTGCAAATCAATGCATAATCATTCTGCTGTTTAGGTTTTGTAGTAATTAATTAATTGTCTCTCTTTCTAGGTATTCTCCAATGACGGCCTGTTTAAACTGAGGTTTGGGGTCAGAGGTCGTTCACCAGGGCAACTGCAGCGCCCCACGGGGGTCACAGTGGACGTGAACGGAGACATAATAGTTGCCGACTATGACAACCGATGGATAAGCATCTTCTCATCGGATGGCAAGTTCAAGGTGATTGTTCTCAGATATAGGAAAAAACATTTTCACTGCATGAATTCAAAATGTTCCAATGAATGACCAAACCCCTGTCCCTCTGGCTGACAACAGAACAAAATCGGTGCTGGAAGATTGATGGGACCCAAAGGTGTGGCTGTGGATAAGAATGGACACATCATCACAGTTGATAACAAGGCCTGCTGTGTTTTCATCTTCCAAGCAAATGGGAAGCTGGTGACAAAGTTCGGAGCCAGAGGAACATCAGACAGACACTTTGCAGGTACTGTGTGCTACTTCAGTGCTACAAGAGCCTATGACCATTTCATTAATGATGTCTCTTATAGGGAAATCAAGATGCACAGCGAGCACTCCTTCCATGTGTCAGGGCATGTGGTTGGGCCAGATTTACAGATTGGCATATTTTGTTTAGTTTTATACTTGTTGATTTGTACGAATCCCATTTATTTCTTTATTGATCAGCATGTTTCTATGCACACTTTAACTAAGGTAAGCATGTTTAACTGCTTGTGCAAGTATTGACATTAACAAAAAGTTAATTATTCTTTTTGTTGCCTTAATAATCTTGTACTGTAAAACGCACATCATCATAGTACAAGACAAAGCTCTACAGAGGCAAAAATGCACAGTGCACCTTAATGCATGAAATGTATATGTGATGACGATATATCTGTGTTTGCCTCTCACTCCAACACAGTTGTTGTTCATACAGTTGGCTTGCATCCTGAAATCCCTCGTTGATTTGACTCCAGTTGTTGCACGGAAACAACCGTTGAGCCTCACCCGTTCTTCCCATTTAATTTCTCACTTGGACCTTTTCTTTCCTTTTAGAAAAAAGTGGTGCAAACATTGCACTGGAGCAAAAGCTTAGTAAATCTGGCCCTGTTTTCAGTAAGTAATTATTTCCTGTGGATGTGAATGTTGATGGATCAGCTCTGTCATGTCTCGTGTATTGTCCCACGTCAACTTTGTGACCAGAGTCTCTTTGTGACCACTGTTTGTCTTGTTTTCAAAGTCCAAAAATAGTGTGGAATTTCCTCTCTATGTTGTAAAGCAGTGAACTCATCCTTCCTCTCTTTCCCTCTCTGTGTCCTCTGCTGCTTCCAGGTCCCCACTTTGTGGCCGTAAATAACAAAAATGAAATTGTGGTAACAGACTTCCATAACCATTCAGTCAAGGTAAGACTTGCAAGTAGCCTACAGTATGCATGCATGTTCTTTTTTGTAGTATATCTCCATTTTAAGTATTTGGAATAATTGGCTTACATAACGAATATACTGTATATAAATATATGTATATGAATCAATTTAACTTGACAAATATATAGCAAAACTATCCCCAAATCTTCTTTGCTTTGTAATGTCTACCCTTATTATTTTTTAAGGTAATTTTTAATGATACTGACGGCACTTCCGCAAACGTTTCATAGTGACGTTGCTTGTGTCTTTCATATAAAATTATACAAATAAATTGTCATTTAAAATCCTTATATTTGAATGATGCAAGAAAAGGCAGAAACAACCAAAACACACACACAAAAAAACCCCAGAAAAAAACAAAAATTAATATAACCCATTTTACAATATAAAAGGTTAACTGTTGTGCCTGACTGGGTTATCATGTCTATTGTTGTGTGTGACAGCTGAGCCATTCTCCAATTCTTTTTCTTGTTGGATCTTTCCCTGCAGGTGTACAATGCAGATGGGGAGTTCCTGTTTAAATTTGGTTCCCATGGGGAGGGGAACGGCCAGTTTAATGCTCCAACAGGCGTGGCTGTGGATGCCAATGGAAATATCATTGTTGCTGATTGGGGCAACAGTCGGATCCAGGTCAGCTTGAGAAAAAAACATTGAATCCAGATAACCAATTTGTAAGAATATCACTCACTTACAAACCTTTTACTCCGTGCTGTGTTACCAGGTATTCGACAGCTCAGGGTCCTTCCTGTCCTACATCAACACAACAGCGGACCCCCTCTATGGTCCACAGGGCCTGTCCCTAACGTCTGATGGGCATGTGGCAGTGGCAGACTCTGGGAACCACTGCTTCAAGGTCTACCGCTACCTGCAGTAGAGAAGACCTGAGACAGCCATTCTCCAGCACTGCAAGCACTGACAACGACACAACCAATGTATTCCACAGGGTGCAATGGCCTTTTGATTCCAGCCTTTTGATGTGCACATCGGATAATCTCCCAGATATAATTCCGCGCTGAGCCTGAGTTTACCCTCTTTATGATGTGTATTGAAGGTTGTTTTTAAAGTTTGTTGTTAGCATCCTTCGGACAAGTAATTGACGTATAGCTATGGACTGGTTTTAGAGCCTGCTAATAATAGTATTATAAAGCCACACTTTCTTTGACACCGGACAGGGTAGGAAAAAGATTGAATGAGCCATAACTTGTCCAAATGCATGACGTCTTACTTTATATCAATGCCTTGGCAACAACACAGTGTACCCATGGGTTGCTTTTCTTATGAAATAGTTATGCTTACAGTGAAATTCAGCAGTGCTTAGCTTCTCCAGCAATGAAATGTAAACATTTCTCACTGACATCTCTCATAAATATGTTGCCACCACCTGTGCATTGATTTGATGTATGTACTGTATATACATAAATGTATATTGTGTATATTAGATCACTCTGTATGTATGTGCTATGATTTTGAAACACACAGCTTTTCGGCAGCAGAAAAGGATTCCAGGATTTTAAAGATGTGTGTATGGCAGCTGTTAGAAATTGTGCTTTTTAAACACATCTGCCACATGCTTAAAAGAAGAGTGTCATATTTATTGCTAATGTAAGCAGCACAATTATCATTTTTGTTTATATGTTGTTTTAAAGGGAAAAAATCTAAATTAATTAAAACTAATTTATTTATTTTGTACGCTAGCTCACCATTTAAAAATTATTTTTCTAAATTGATTTTTTTTTCCTTTTCTTTGGAGCTTCATGCTTTCCCTTTCTCTTGAAGCCAAATCGCTTCTTAAAGCAGAATTCAGTATCCCTCCACACAAATTTGACAAGTGTTTGTGCCCATGTGCAACTCTTTTCCAAAGCTACAAACCCATCTTTGTTTTCATTTGGGATGCTATCAAATAAAGTTTTTCTCAGCTTCTCTTTCATAAAATAAGCACATAGAATGATTGTTTTGCCTTCAACAATTGAAGACCTCTTTCGGTTGAAGTCATAATGGTTACAAAATAGATTACACGTATCTCAGGAAATCCTTTCAAATTAGATCACAATGTAAGTGGGACAACTTTATATATTTGTAATTATTTTGATGGTGTCAGATTTTGAAGGACATTGGAAGCTTTGTGGGAATTTTTGCAAACGTAGCCTTGATTCAAGATTACAGAAAGTATTGGGATTGAACATGACTTCTGTTTTGCAGCTGGTTTTTGGTTATTTGGCTTTCAAATAGGAACAGTTACAACATTATTGTACGATCATTTATTAGAAGACATTTGCCAGCAAACCCATCCATGCTTTAGAATACTCTTGCCTATAATACTATTTTAAGCTATCTAACAAAACACTGTTAGATCTGAGTTTTTTCAAGCACTACATCAAATCATTACTTAAAGAAAAAACGATTCCCGTAGTTATTGCTGCTCTTGCACCCCCCCCCCCCCCCCCAGTGTTTATTCTGTGTAATGATGCCACGGCCAGAGAGACGGTGCAGGGAGAAGGCAACTTCCTGGTCTGAGACACATACTCAATGTACTGTGCTTAATGGCGAACACTATTATATTCTATTATTGACACATATATATATACAACATTCACCCTTCCCAGTGTGTAGAGTTGCTGTAGCTACCAGATGTGGCCCAATTTCACCAGTTGAGTCAACCAGGAAGCTGCTGTTTTTCATGCACCTGATCTATTGTGTGACTTGATGCCAAACAGGATCTCAGACATATTTATAGAGTATAAGGCTCACCTTTTGACTAAAGAATTTTACCCTACACTGTTTGTGTCACACCTAAACAAACAATTTGTTTTTTCTCTATGAATACACACTGGTAATAAAAGCACATGGTTTACTGAGTTGTTGTGAATTAATGTCACTCATTATTATGTTTGTCTTGCACTGAGTTCGACATTGCGCATTAAACTTAATCACTGAACGGTATTAAAAAAGGATATTATGATTTAGGTTGGCACAGGGGATCCACATCTTCATAATCCTGACATTAAAAGAGAGCAACCTCTATCTGTAGTAGTTAAGTTTATGATTATGTATCACCTTGCATCTCTCAACAGCCCTAGGTTAATATTTGACCAAAAAGGGTCTGAAGCTCAATTGGATTGGCTGAATTGTAATATAAATATATCAAACTTTTTAAAGGAAAGGTTTGGTTCAGAGACACAGCATATGTTTTATGAATTATAAAACAAATATCTTCATTATATTTTCTTGAAAAATTATTTATTTGCAGACCATGCTGTGCTTCTGGTCTGTTACAAATACTTACAGCACGTACAGTATGCATTTTAAACAATAACCATTCCCAAAACATCCAAATTGAATATTAATAGGTAATACATATGTATATACATACATACATGTGCATAAACAAAGCTCAGGACTGATGCACTCAAAGCATTATAGTGGAATAAAATAACCACAGTACATTGATACAGTGTCAAACCTAGATTAGCAAGCAAATTGTGCACTTAAAAAAAAATCATACTTGGGGTAAACATTTCATGAAGGTATGATATTACAGGTTGCATAGAATTGTTTTAAATTTCAAAATAAAGTTGCAATAAACCTAACACTATCATACGATATACAGCAGTATGAGGTAATCAGATTGATGGCAATCCGGTGCCTGGATCTGGAAGAGAGAGAAAAAAACACTGAAACATTAAAAGCTTGAAGGATGTTCATCTTATGTGCACAATGTTTTAATGCAAACATGGCACATATACATACAGTATATATGTTTTGTATATTGAAATCAAAATAAACACATCTTACAGTGAAAAAAAAGGTTTAAAGAAAATAAAAAAGGGACAGCAAAGGTATATGATTTAGGTCGGCACTAAATAACAAGCATTGAAAAATAAATAAATACATTTAAAACTAATGAATCAGGGAGAGTACAGTAGTTCCAACAATAAAATCCATTTTTGAGGGTAACATATTCCATTCCCTTTAAGTGAAGTCGGACTTATTAGACGATATTTAAAAATGAACAGCAGAATCAACACATCACCTGTGTTGTGATAGGGATCTGGAGTCAAAGCCATCCCCTTCTAAGCTACAGTAGTCACCACTTAAAAAACTTAACATACCAGTTGAGCCAAGAGTGAAGATAGTGCCTGATGGAAATGGGGGACTTGGAACCACTACTATGCTACATTGTACATTGCAGACCAGCTGTCACTTCATTACTACAGACTATAACAGTTTTACTTCTCTTATTTGATTTAGTGCCATGTGTCAATTCAAATGTCTTACAATCATGATGTTTTGACAACTAAATATGTGTAGCAATTTCACAAGTGACAATTAGCCACTGATAATTTCTTGTGAGACATGCTGTTGAATACAGACCAGTGGAAATGCAGTAGATAAAACGCACGTCTAAAAATGTCCATTTAAATCAGCATCTAGACTTTTTTACAATTTCAAACCATCTTAAAATAAAAAATAAATGCATGCAAAAACATTAGCACACGAAACGATGTGGCACATGGTTTTCATTTGTGTGGAAATCTTACGGATCACAGGACAAACATAACACACAATATAAAACCTCAAAATCTTGTAATTTCTTAGGCACGCACTGATTTCTAAGGACAAATCATTCTCTATAAGAAAGACAGGTTGAACCAGTGTAAGCAGACCATGGGTAGTGTCTTGACGCAGCAAATCAAACAAAGCTCGCACTACTACATTATGGAAAACATCCACCTTCTCTTGACCTACTCAGTAAAACACCAAATGCCATTCAAAGTCAGGAGGCATCTTCTATAGCACCTTTGGAAATGTAATAACACATTTCTTTGGATCAAGTGGCATCAAAAGCAAATCAGTAGTCTAAAAGTAAGTAGTGAATACTTGACAAGTGCCTTGCAACATTCGCTTACAACGTCCATCTCTGAGTCAGTGTCACCACCACTCCTTGGCCGTGGAAGCGATGATGTAGTATTTCAAGTAGATTTATGAATAGAATAAAAGCTCTTGTACAGTTAGTTTGTGTTGCTTCACGCACAATCTTCAATCTTTATCTTAATGTGAGGCACTTGCAAAAAAAAAGAAAAATATTGACTTAAAGAAAAAAGATCTCAATCATCCGTCTCTATGTGCTAGACCTCTGAGCTGTCACTGTTATTGACGACTCGTGTCATCATATGCTCGGCGCTGCTGGAGCACTTGGGCATGTCTTTCTTCTCTCGCTTGGACCGGACCAGTAACACCACTACGATGGTTATGAGCACTGTGAGGAGCAGTCCCACAAAGACACCAATGATCAACACTAGTCCGTCATCACTGCTGTCTCTGCTGTTGAGCTCATGGGGGACGATCCCTTTGGTGAAGATCTCTTTCTCCGGGCTGGTCCTGCGCTGGCTGCTACGGTCCAGTGAGATGTGGAGGATGTTGGTGCCGCGGTTATTGCTCACACCGATCTCCTCTATGATATCCGGCTCGTCATCGGCCGATCTCCTGCTGCGATGTGGACTCTTTGGAAGCAGATGATGATGATAATGTGTGTGACTGCTCATGGCGTGGTACTCCAGGCTTCTCTTCCCTATGCCGCGGTTAGCGTTGTCCCGAGAGCGGACGGTGTAGATGGTGTGAATGAACCACTCTCTCCCCGCAGACACCTGGAGAGAGCAACAGGAATTATTTTTCAAAAAAGCAATACATGTGCGTAGGTGATTTTTATGGAACCGATTCTGAAGAACTCCAGCACCTTTGTACTATCCACTATCAAATACAATTAACAAATAGATCTATTTTGAATTGTACTTTTATTCATGGACCCATTTTAATTTTCTTATGGTACTTTTACTGTAGTGTACAGTTTATCATGCCAAAAACGTAAACAATATGACCTCAAACATATGGTACCTTAAGTCTAGGGCACTTACCATACAATAGATTTGAAAGGAAAAAAGGGGTTTCAGCCACTTGAAAATACTCATTAGGCCTGTAGACATTCTGATACCGACCTTTTCAGACTCCCTGACCATAAGAAGCAATCTGGACTCAATGAAAGGTTGACAGTCGTAGTCATACACATGATGGTTTCATCAGAGACCCTATAAAGGCCAGTCCACTTGGCAATGAGATTGTTCAGTTAAAAGACAAGGTTTCCATGAGGACAAGGGAAGTGTCAGGTCACTGAATCTTTTCTCTCGGCTTGTTCGGAAGAAAAAGCTATTAAAAAGGTCACTCTTTGTGACTATTATAAAGTGTTGTTTATTTATATCTCACTCTTTCCAATTACTCTCTACACAGCAGGGTGCCGCAAGTTCACACCTGTTCACTGAAAGTTACAAGCCAAGCTGGGTAACAAAAATTTACCTTCCAGCACAAAAGAACCTCTGGAATTCATCACAGATGGGTGAAATATGAAAAGGTGGACTGTTCAAGGGTGTGAAATGAATGTGATTCTTTTACTTTGACATTTACACTCACCTGGAAAAGAGCTGAGGAATCCATTCTGAAACCATCTGACCCAGGTTGTCTCACTAAAGCTAAAGCGTCTGAGTCATCCACTGCCAAGAAGGCATTGAACGCTATATTCCCAAATGACAGGGCCTGGGTATCTGGCTGGGCTTTGTCCTGGTGTGAGAATATGACACACAAAAAAGGAACACTTAGATTTGAACAGACAAAACATAGCACATGTGAAATGAAAAAAAAGATAGGAAAAAATAAGTATATTTTTTTTGCTTACAATTATCTTGAATCTGTGGAGTAGTGACGGAGCATCAGCCAGACAGCCAAACTCAAAGTTGATGGGGTTGTATTTAGGGACGTATCCATCAGCTCCAGTACATAGGAACACTTTCTCTATGCTACAAATAAAGGAGTCGCCCAAGTTCTGCACTGGATCCACCATCACTCGACTATAAATTGTATCCCCTGTGGTGAGATAAAAAAATAAAAAATTTAATCACAGAAACATAGCCCATACAAGTGGTTTTAATATTTTTATTTTAAATTAATTTCATTTTATTTATTATATACTAAAAAGGGTTATATTATATCCATTGATGCAGTTGTCCCGAATAGTTTTATTTTGCACAGACTACAGTATTGAGAAGAACAGCCCAGATAAAACAACTCTCTCACTCTTGGCAACAACAACTTTTCACACTCCCTTGACAGCAGCTTTTCAAAGACTTTCAACTGGCTTAGTATCGGAAAATACATGAAAGTGGTCAAAATAACAATTCATGATGGCTTCATGTTTTTTTCATTTGTATGCTTTTAAGTCCGGAAATAAAGGGGAATATGTCTGCTAAATCAACAAAATATTCATATCAGGGGGATTTCCACAATCTTACAAGAGCAGTTGGTATTTCACCACTGCATGTTATTGCCTTACCCTGTGAGAATGCAGTGTCACTTTCCTGTCCAAAGCCCATGGAGCCGTCTGAGAGCCAGAGCATCCGTTTAGAGAGTAAGATCATCTGCGTGTTCAGACTGAACTCAGCAGCTACGGGATCGCTAACCTAGAAACAACACACACTCCATATTCAGTGACAAAGCCAAGTAAAGTTCACTATATAAACAAGAGGTGAACAATGATGTACAGTACATGTGTATATAAGCACAGTTTGTCTGTTCATTTGTAGACTTGTAAATGTAAATATGATAAAATGCTCAATAGTGTAAATGTAATACTCAATACACAGTGTAATACTTAAATGTGTATACATACAAACACAATGTCAAGACATGTCCTTTTAGCATGGCTAGATTTTGATGGGGATGTGTCATCATTTCTGGTAATTTATAGCCAAATAATAAATGAATTTGCTGAAATTTGCGATTATCTCTATGGATGGTCTTTTAATGCCTGGGTGTTTAGATGTTGGTGTTGGAGCCGAATAAATAATACTGCAAGTTTAGCTATAACAATTAGTAGGGGATGTTGATTATAGATGTGTTCCTGTCAGGCAAAGAGAGAAGAGTTGCAGTTTTATGTATACTTGATAAAATGGAGTAAACCAGGAGGGAGTTTCCTCGTACATTATTCAGGTGATGGGATAACAGAGAGGGCCAAGTAAATAAATGACTGTATAGCAACCAAGAAATGTGGCAGACACAAAAAGGTGTATAGGCAATACTTTCAAAATTGTACAGTATTGGTCTCTATTCAAACAAGCAGTTGTGAGTTCAAGTACAACTTGTGACTTAATATACTTATTGTTAAATTTATCATTTCAGTGTAGCTATAATAATACATGTTGTAACTAAGAAATCTATGATGGTCCTAATTCTAGAATATAATAATGCTTTGTTTGACCTATATGTGTTTATCTACCGGATCATCCAGTTCTTCTTTAATCCTTGTTTTGCTTACTAAATTCAACCACAAGGATCAACACATTTCCCAATTTTTTCAATATCTAATTTTACACAATATGAGGTCACCTGCTGAAAGCGGATGTCCATGTCGAAGGTAAGAGGCTCTCTGGGATTGCAGACAGGCGGGATGGTATACTCCAGACCGGGAGGGGATGTACAGGGAACCAGCCGCACTGTGTAAGTGCCAGAGTAGTCACGCACCTGAGAGGGAAATTAAGTTCAGTAAGAATTAGGTGTAAAAACATATAAAACCATTAAACTGCTCCTTGGACTAGAACATGTCGACTTACAGCAAAGTCAGAGACAAATGTCCACTGTTGTATGGGCTGGTTGTAGGTTGGCTCATTCCTCACAAGACTGAGGTTAAAGGTCAAACCAGGGTGGTCCGGACACATGACCATGGAGCTTAGGGGTGAAGCTGATGAGAATTACATAGACTAAATTATGTCCCAATATAGACAGCACAATGTGTTGCCATTTAAAATATTGCAAAAACAAATAGAATGTGTTTTTACTATTGATAAATGTGCTATAAAAATGAGAATTAAAGTAAAGCTTTCAATGCATTGTTACAGGTAACCAGTTAAAAGGTTGAGGTAATTCTCTTCTATACTAGACATATTCCTTAACCATTAACTTAAGTTGTGTGCAAAATATCTTAACATGCTATAAAGCTTTATAATATATTACATAGAATTTAGACTGTTGCTACGTCACTTCTATGAGGCATGCTGTACCTGGGTGTCCAAACACAAATAAGCCTCTGAATCGAGCCTCAGTGCGGAAGTTGACTACGAGTCGTCCTTGGCCATTTATACGCATACTGGTTGGATAAAGAGCACCTGCAAAGACAGTAAAAACAATTTTATATTTATTTTTTGCTAATACCTTCTCTATCGAACATACCACATTTTTAAGTAATCCTCAATGTAAAATCCTACCTTGTAGTTCAGCCTCTGGTGGGCTACCGATACCATCCCTCCATAAGATGGCAGTGTCGTACACGAATGTGAGTCTGAGCTCTGACTGTAAGTCAAAGTGCTGCCATCCTCCTGCTCCCACAGGGGAGTGGAAGACATACGATACATGGAGCGGGACTCGTAGTGTCACAAAGGACTGGACCAGATTCAGCACCTGCAGTTAAACCAACATGGTGTGTCAGAGTAAAAAACAAACAAAACAATAATTCATACTTAACCTTGTTACAGAGATAACAGGAGGAAAAAATCAAGGCACTGAATAAAGTGCATGTACAATACCGTTGGTGATAAAGAACAGCAAGTATTGGCAAGTTCTGTTGTTAATTGTGCTCCATTAAGTACACATATTGATTTGGACTTGGCAAAACATATAACAGGGGACTTAAAGCACACTTTCCTGGGAAATCACCCGCATAATGTTCATTTTCTGTTGGCATTATTAAGTCCACTTGATGTTCTATAGCTGTAAGGCTGAATGTATTCTCAATAGTCCAAATCAAAATGTATTTCTCATTTTAGTTCGCCATAAAAAGAAATACTCATTAAAAAAAATCAATATTTTTGGAGGATACTGAATTCCTCCAAATGTCCCTTCTCTAAAAGAGTTGTCCTAAACCGGTCAGAGGGTTCCAAGTGCTGAAGTCCTGAGAGTGAGCGCTCTTTGGTATCTGCACTTTCCTTTGACCTGTGAGAGGAACCTGCCTACACTGGCTCTGTGCTCATGTGGAGACGTGCCTTTGCCTCTGGGCTCTGAGAGCTCAGGCAAATGATTTTCAGAATGGCCTTCTGACACAACCTGCTGGGCCTTAATAGACTCCTGTGGTCCTGTTAAGCTGGGCACTAAGCCCTACACTGGGACATGACACTGGCTCAGCTCAGCCTTCCTGACCACTTAGAGGAGCACTCGGGTCACAGGGCACCCACAAACAAAGGCACTGCTTTTTTCCATTGACACCACATCCTGAAACTGAACCTGTGACGCCTCAGTCTATGCATCTAAATAACGTCATCTGCTCTGTTCAACGGTCACCATAGCAACAAAATCTACATACAGAGCTGAACAAGAGCTGTAGTATACCATAATCCCCCTTGGTGGAAAGACTATAGGGATAACAATAGCGTTTTGATTGCTAGATATCCGTCTAAGTAGGATGAGGGTCAAAATCAAAATCAATTTCTGGATTACCTGCTGGATCACTGATCAACAAAGCCACTCTACTCACCATTGACTACAAAAGTATGTGCATTTTAAATTTCTGACATTAAAGTATTAGTGCTGGCCAAGGTAAAGTATACATCATAGGTAGAGAACCTGCTTTCTTGTCAAGACATGTTTATTTTCAGCACATTCACATGTAGATATTATGCCCACAGGCAGCAGAGTTCGACGTGTTGACAGAGGCTGTTATCACCAGGGTGATTCCTTTGTTATTAAATAAGGCTGAATCCATGTAAAATGAGAAACCACCATTAGAATTACAAACCAATATACAGTACACTCTTGTACACATACACAGACAAAATATATTTGCAATTACCATAGGGATTTAATTAATATTCCTCGGTAGGGAGTGTAGTGGAGTTTTATACCATGACGTGCCCTCTTCACTCTTTCAGCCCTTCTTTATCAACACTCTACCTTAATTAACTGCAAGTAAACTAACAGTAGGTTTCCAAGGTGAATGCAAATGTTGAAAGCTGCAAGGCATATGAAGTCTTTGAGACCTGCTCCTTTCAGCTCCACATACAGCAGCTTCTGCTGCAAACAGCACATTGTGCAATTAGCAGAAACAAACATATATAGATTTATATAGAGACCACTGGTTATTGACTTGCCCCTTTGACAATTCAAATAACTGGTCTTCCCAGGAGTTGAAGGAAGCAGCGTGTCAGGTTAGTCATTACTACAGAGGTTAACATAGGTCTCCAGACAATAATGGATGACTTCTCAGGCTAGTATTTACTTTAGGATCTCTAAAGGAAAACCAAGTAGACAAGTAAGGTTTTGATATGCCTGTAAATTATTAATTAGGATTGAAAATGCAGGAATACTTTGAAATGAATGTGGGCAAGACTTGTTATAAGAATGAACAGATCAGTAACTTTCTGAGTGCACATTCCTCTCTTAAAGGTGGTCTGCTGCTTGGGGTGAACTGACTCTTTGCCCCTCATGTCTAGAAATGATATAAAGGGGTCAGAGGTGAACTGGAGGTCAAAGGTAAGACTGCTTACCTGTCCATCAGTCCCGATGGTGCCTCCACAGTCACTGAGCAGCTCAGACATGTCGTAGTAGCTGTTGAATTCCCACAAACAGGCCTCCAGGTTGAGGTTTCTGTAGAATCGTAGTGTACTGGATCCCCTGATGGCAGTGCTGTATTGGTAAGGGGCCGTCTCGCCGATCACTTCTGGATTTTTGGTGGCAGCGGTAAGGAAGCTGTAGCGAGTCTTGACCTCGGTGTAGTCCAACAAATTGGAGCAGCGATGGTTGCCAACACGGGTTCCGTCAGGGCTCAGTGTCAGCTCAAAGTTGGACAGGGGCCGCGTGGACATTACAGGCAACATACCTGAGGGAGGGTACACACAAAGCAGTTAGAGAGGGCAAGCATAGGAACTCAAAATTAAGGAAATAAAACTGAAGTAGTTTCTTGTTAAAATAATGTGTTTGAATGACATACGGAACCAAGATTTGACATCCCCAGATCAGGAGTGGTTACAAATCAGCAACCTTCTAAGTGATCACCATTCCATCTGCTGTTCTTACCATCAATGTGAGGCATGGTGACAGTTAGTTTGATGAGGTTGGGGTGATCTGGGTCTTCCGTTCCAGTGTACCGCAGCTTGGCAGAGAAGGGCTCGGCCCCCACTGTGCCTACAGCACGAGGCTGGCACATGCCTGCAACCGTGCAGTAAACAAACAAACATCAAACGTTATGTTTTCCCTAAAAAATCCCCCACAGAAAATTATTTTTATGTTTCAGCTTTCTATCAGAGAAAGGACAGCAAGTACTGCAAACTAGGGATGGCAAAATGCAGCCAAGCAGCTGCTTATCGTGTTGAGCTATTTCCATTGGATAGACACCAAACCTTTCAAGCTATAGGGAAATAACTGCACTCACCCTCGTCTACGCTGATGGACACAATGGGGCTACTGAGCTCCAGACCTTCGTCCCCGTTAGAGTTCACGCCCCTCGCAGCGCACTGGACTCTGGAACCAGCCTGGAAGTAGACTGAGTCCAGAGTGATGAGTTTGGACGAAGTGAAGAACGTGTCAAAATCAACCTCCCTCATAGAACTGGTGACGCCATCAGAGCCGGTGGGGGCGCTAACGAGCCAACGGTAACGAGTTAGGGTGTTGTTGATGTTCTCACTCACACAGATGGAGCCAGTTCTGTCAAAGTCTGGGTACTTTGCGTTACAGGCCTGAAAAGGAGAAAATAAGTTATGTTTGTGAGTGAAAGGCATTTGAAATTCCACGCAGCAGCCAAAGTCATTACGATATATACCCCTGATGAGCCCACAAGGTAGCCGATAATGGAGCAAAGAGTGCACATCTAAGTACCACTTCATTAACAGAATTGACCTGTTTAAAACTGCACTGACAAAAGGCCTCACTAAATAAATCATTAGCAAGAGTAAATGACTGAAAAGTATGCGACTAAGTATGTAGTGGGACATACAGTGACACAAATGACAGGGTATCCGGCCACAGGGAGAGAGTCCCTGGTCCTGTCAATGTCATCGTAATGCAACAGAGAAACCACTATGGGCACAGAGGGGAAGGTGACATCCGCCATGCTGTCCGTCTCCTCGATGTAGATTATGGCTTTGCTCATCTGTTGATTGACAAGAGAGGGCAATTAGAAGGATGTTAAACAAATTGCTGCTGCCTTCTAATGCGGTAGTCAGCCAGTGAGGTACACACTTGACAGTTAAATGATATGGTAATTTGGCTTAATTTGTACCTTTGTCTCTGCCACCATGTTCTCATCAGGCTTCAGGTGCACAGTGAACGCCTCCCTCATTTCTCTGACACTGTCGTATAGAATCTCCACCTCCACATAGTGCTCTCTGTCACCCTCTTTGAACACAATCTCTGCAGAAGGAAAGGGAGATTTGACAAATGTTTTACTAGCCAATTTGACACAAATGCTTTCCTGGTAAAAAATAGTTCCCGTGGATAATAATTTACCCTCCGATATTGGATGGTAGTCCTCCCCAGACGTAGCAGATCCGTCCTTAGTGTGAACTCGGACAATAGAGACCTTGGAGGTGTCTCCAACACGCAGAACTGAGATCTTCACCACAGACACCTGGCCACTTCCCTTCGGCTCAGTCACACTGAATTTGGTCTCTCCAAACCTGATGATCGCCTCTGAGAATGCATTCAATCGTGATAGTTAACTATTATTCTCAATGTACATTGTATGACATTTTCAAGCCCGTTTGTACAAATTTCTGATTTATTTGAATTTATTTCAACTGACACCAGGCAAACTGAGATGAATGGGCTTAAAACAAAACACAGACTAAACTAATTATCTTCTTATTTCCATAAACACAATTATGCCATCAGGATTAAAATAGGTCATAAATCATAAGCTAATTCTGCACGTCTTGGCTTAGAACAGAAATATTGCAAGAAACAACATGTTAGAAAAAATTGAAGCCTTCTTACTGTCAGCATCGTCTTTTATCTTGATGAGCGTTTCATTCTGGATTCCAATAGACGCTCCGAATGGAGAGTCACTCTTGGGACTTCCCAACACAAGACGGAGCTCTTCATCTTCTTCGTGTTCTATGTCATCGACTAGTACAAGTAAACAAAGCTTTTCTATCTCTCCTGAAATAAAAGAAAAGGAAAGAGGTACTGAGCGAGAGCAACTTCACATATCCTTGTAATTTATTTTAAACATAAACCATGCAAAGCAGTGTATGTTCGGTTTTCCTACACCACCTGGTAAGAAGGTGATGATGGAAGCATCTGTGTTGGGTCTCTCATTGAAGTCCATCATGACCTGGGCTGTCCCCTGCCTGCTGTAACAGCGGACAGTGGACTTGTAGCTGATATCCCCACTGCGGTACACAGTAGCCGAGATCTGCCCAGAGTTCTCATCGCCCACATACACAGCATCACGGAACTGCACCTTTGGCACTAAACAAAATAATTAAACCCATAAATCAACATTAGAGTATAAACATCATAAATTACTAGGTGTAACCACTTGAAAGAATTTTGATTACAACCAAGCTTTTCCACTCACAGTCTGAAACAGAGTCATTGATGAGGATAGTAGCTTTGCTGGGCTCCCCGAGGATCCCGTTCATAGGCATTCTGAGTATCAGTTCAAACTTTTCGGGCCCCTCCAGCACCGGCTGACCCAAGTCATCCAGGATGGTCACACGAAAGGTCTGCATGTTGACCCCCGGTGCAAAGTCCAGATTCCGACTGATCCCAACGTAATCCACACCAGCTGTTCCACAACACAATAATATACTGTGGGTCAGGCATGTTTTGAAGAATAGAGTGATTATGGGATACAACGTTACGGGCATAACAGAAATGGACTGTAGTGCTTTCGTCAGCTGTTCTTCTTTTCCTACACAATTCCTTTTTGAGTGTCAGGAAGGGCGCAATAAGATGAAAGGAAATACCTTGCAATGCTGACATATTAAAAATGTATATCTTGTGTTGGATAGCAATGCACGGTTGGAATTAGTTCCGTAATTGAAGAAGATGTGCTGGTAACCTTACCGGATACCTCCCCAAGCTCAGACAGGTTATTCATTTGCCATTCTTTGAAGAGCCTGGGTATTGAGAGCTCACCCCTTTACCTGCAGGCTTTTCTCATGTACTTGTGACCCAGTTACATGCTTGCATTTCTACCATGCTGCATATGATTAGACACTTGTTATTTTTACGGTTACAATGTTGGAAATAGCAGGGATGTAAAGAATCTTTACAAGGGGGAGAAGACTGCTTGGGGCCCAGGGATAATATAGGCTGTAACGGAAGGCTTGAGGAGATAGCAAGCTGTCCTAAAAGTCCAAAGCACTTACCAATGTGCAAAAAAATCAGTATGCATTCCTAAAGTTCTATCTTCACTCAAACCACCATTATCCTCCCAACACTGTGTATATCTGATGCCTACAAGGCAAGGGCCCAACATGAGAGCCTTGACTTCTCTCCCCCCTAACCTAAAGCAATGTTTACATTCCCCAGGTCATCCACCCAACACATTCAGCGTTAACATATCCCTAGACTCCCTTGAGCTCAGATAAACAAAGGGTGACAGGATGACGACTTCATTCTATTGTTTCCTGTGGTTTGAATTGCTCTAAGAGCTAACCAGCTAAAGCTGTCAGAAAAGGCGCCTCACAGGTGCACATACCCTCGGCTGAGACAGGATCTGTTTTTCTGGAGCGCACTGTGACAGTTCCTCCTTTGGAGAGATCAGTCCCCGTCCTCCACACTTGCACATCCAGGAAGCTATCACTCTCATCCACGTGGTAGTCTGTGTTGCCAAAGTAGAAGATGGGAGCTGGAAAGAACAAAATAGGAAGGAGTGACGAACATGAAGAATAACACACAGGAGGATGTAATCCATAATCATATTTTAGAGGTTTCACAACAGGATACCTAAAGGCTTGTTGTAATTGCAGCGTTGAATCTGTAATAGCTAGCTACTTCTGATTACAGGAGAAATTGAGGGAATGTCTCCATCAAAAAACACCAGCAGGTAGTCGACACTGTAATTGTGGCCCTCTTAAACAGCATTTCCAACTTCCTGGAATGATGTTTTGGGGGGGATTTATCTGTGACAAGTATATAAAAATAAAAAAGCAACCTGAAGGCAGAAGTAAATTTCCCTGTTTTGTTCTCTATGAGCGTGGATCTGACTTTGATAGTGATGGGTCTTAGAGGCAGACAGGAGGCCTGACAGGAGGTCTGGGGGATGTAGAGCTCGATGTGCCAGCCCAGGCCTGCCTGACTGCAATTAGTTTTTCTGAGATTCCACTGCAGCCAAACTCACCCACTATTATTCTTTTTAACCCTTTCTGACCCTGTTTTCTCTCAACAATGTTCATGTCTTGCTGCTGAGATGAAACTATGGATTAAGGGCTTGGACCTCAATACGTTTCCTTTGGCTGGCACAGTCATCCACTGTAACGCTGTAAGAATTGCCATCATCAAGGGACTATTTATGGACTTACACTGCAGGGAGCCAGTCATAGTCCTTTGGAGCAAAACAGAAATAACCAGAGCAGCCTGAAGCTGAAACAAATCCAAATAAACAATTCTTACTTTCAAAATGCACACATTCTCCTAACTGATCAACTACATCATTGTTATGATGAATAACGGGAATAAGCCACTACTGAGCAGTAAAAAACAGTGTGCTTTTCAGAGCAACTGTGACCAAATAATGAATAAATTAAGTGAATTGCAATGGCCATGGGCAGAGTTGTGGTTTCCATGACAATGGAAGTCTGCACCTACAAAACGGTACTTAGCTGTTTCTCATCACACAGTCGGGGGCACAAAGAAAAAAGAGAGCAGGGATGTGGAGCTGAGCGATAAATACATCGAACAAAAACAAATCCATAATATTGTTACTGCTGGATGATTATGTTATCTAATGAAACCAAATACAATAGCAGAAAAAAAAGAGATTAACTGTCAGTCAACTGTGCTGCCAGGCACAATAACTGTTCATAAAAAAGTGGTAATTATTTATTTCCTATTGTTTTGCACTACATCCATGTTTTTCCAAGTAATCTGAATGTCAGAAGATATTGTATATTCCAAAGAACTCTGGTTTTGCAGTATCCGATCTATATGGACAAGATAAGACACGTTCTAGAAGGGAAATTAGGCAGAACTTGGGATTTGTGATTGCAGAGGAGCCATCTCTGTGGCTGAAATAATATTTCTCCTAAGAGCAAAGAAAAGGAGAGAAAAACGTGTACGCTTTAATCTGTCCTGAGAGCATAGCCAGGACAATGGGTGCTGTATCGAGAGGTTTGCAGCTGCCAGAATCTCTCCCCACAGAGAAACTAAACAAAGATGGTTTTGGCTGCCTGCACTGGGTCCCCCAACAGGAGGAGTAATCAGATCTACTAGCCTGAGGTTGGCAGCCAGCAACTCAGACCCTGTTGTACCGGCCCAGTAATCAGATAAGGTCTGTGAAGCAGGCACACAGCGAGCTTCAAAGAGTTACGGCCCATTAACTGAAAGGTAAACCACTGGCTCCTATAGGCTCAATCAGACCAACCTGCAGCAGCCTTCTATGCCACCCAGCACCTACTGTATATGGTTACCTGGATGTAAGTGAAGATGAGACGGATTAAAACCTACAAATCATGTAAAATTGATGAGCCTAGACTTTTCAAATACATTTTTTATCTGATTTCTACGAGTCTTTTATGAAATTAGTATTACTATTGTCATTAATACTATTGGTCCATAAATCATGAAAAATAAATCAGCCACTCGGTCTCTAAGTAGAAGTGACGTTTGATCAATATGGCCGTCAATATATTGTGCATTATAACCAACTATAACAAAGCCAAACAAAGGGAATATATTTACGGTACTGATGTTTGAACATAACATAACATAAGAGGCACACAAGGAGAGACACAGGCTTCCCTAAGGGTACTGTTACACTCCCACTGACTGCTTGATTTCACTTGAACTTTGCATGACATTCCCACAGCGCTAAGTGGCTTCTCTAATGGTGAGATTCAATTGAGCCCTTGCAAATGCTCATCTGCCTACTGTGTGTTCAACATATCTCTCTCTCCAGTGTCAAAAGCATACAAAATCATCTGCCTATTCACTTCAGAATTATCTACAACTTAAACTGTTGACGACTGTGAGAAACAGAGAAACACTTGAATTTACAAAGAAGGATCTGGATTGATGGTCTCAAGGCTGTTGATTAAAGTCAGCACCTCCTTTGCTTAAGAACTTTGGACATCTGTTTATATCAGAATGAATGGGAATCCAGGTGAGACGTAATGACAGGGTGAGTGGGTTCCCCCTCGATTCATCCCCGTCCAGGATATACTGCGCTCCTTTAAAACAGCTCATAATCATAGCTTCAGAACCAGAGTGAAATTTACAGGCGACTGACACAAGACTATAAATACACAAGTCAAGTCCTGCTGTGCAAGCACTCTCATGTCTTTACAGTCCGAACCACCAAAACATGTTTCCGGATGTAAAGTCAAAATCAAACAGCAATTACCTCTGCAAGAAAGGACAAGTTCTCAAAACCCATAACAGCCCAAAGCCAGAGTGGAAACTGTAAGGATGTGACTATTTACGTGCAGATGGTTTGCTGTAGTAAAGCGCCTGGACATATTCTAAATGTTACAGTCTTAAACCCCAAGTTCTCAAGATTTAACTTCATGCAGAAAAAAAGAAAACAGTCTGTGTGTATTAGTTGGAGGCTTTGGTCTTTGTGTGTTGTAATGAGAAGACAGAAACACGAGTACAAACGCCTAATGGGCTGTTTGTTTGGATCTCTCATAAGCAATCTAAAACGAAAACTAGTTACAACTTTTTGGACACATACACACACAGTGTCCCTCTAATTATCACAGTCCCTTTTATGTTCTTATTGACCGTGTCAGTTTGTACCTCCTCTTGTTTATTGTTTCATTCAAAGTGGAGTTACTCTGTTATTTAAATTGTGTTTGCCAATGCTGTTGTGCCATTACTTGTTATTTGTAGTTTTTGGATTCTGTTTAGCTTTTCTAATTGAGTACTCCTCTTTATTGTTTTTCTGTTGGCTACGAGTTACTTTCTTTTATTTGTTCTTTTTTTTTTTACCTTTTTGTCTTTGCCATGGTAGTTGTTTATGCCATTTACACATCTACATATAAGTGTCTAGGTTTTCATGTGTCTCCTCTGATATCATGACTGGATTAACCTGGTAGGGGGCCCAGAGCTAATAGTGACATACTTACCGCCTTTCAAACACATTCCTCTCAATTTCAGTGCTTTGTGTATGCTGGAACACACTCTCCTGTCTTTTGAAAGTTTGGCATAGTGGTGCATCTTATCCAACAAACCAGGTGACACATAGTGGATCTGAGTTTTTCAGAGTCCCTTCGAGGTCTGGGACTTTGGGTCGATAAACAATGAAATAGATAGGGTAAAACATAAAATATATTGCCTTTGTATTGTATTTATCTTGATTTTATGTGAAAAAGGATAAACAAATGATCACATTCTGAATTTGTTATATACGTTTTACGTAACGTCCAAACTTTTTCGGAATTGGGGTTGTATATTAAAGGACTTTGGTAGAGGCGGGTTGAACCGGTCAATATGGTCATAGAGTTTGAATGTAAGGTGGTGTAGCTAAAAGGCCAAAAATTACGGACTTTTCCCGTGGTGAAAGATACAGCGGAACATGCACCTGCTGAACAGACAACCTGCAGTAACCAGCTGGGATCAGCAGAGCAGACAATGATCCCTCACCACTGTCACATCCGTATAGACAGTCATTTGGGCTTGCTGGACAGTCTGGAGGGGCTGGAAGCACAGCTGCTGGGGGGTGAATCTACAGGCAGCTCTGTGACAGTGAGCAAATATTTCAACCTTCAATTATTTGAAGAGTAACATGATGCTAACTACGTATTCAATTGCATTGACAATGTAGCAACTGCATCGTGTTTGCCGATATCAAAGCATTTGCCATTAAGACACCTATGTCATCCATCCAAAATGAAAATATACCATAAACACCAAAGTAAAAAAATCCTTTAATATCTAGGTTTATATACAATTATTGCTGGATGTGATATAAATACATTTGCATAATCGTTTTTCTGCATCAATGTGTGGATCATGATTTTTGGATTTTGATCAGCGAAACATGTTCAACTGATTATTTTACTTTTAAGTGGTCTCCAGTCTTTCAGTCTGACCTCAGTTGCCAACACAGTCCTTTGAGGCAGAAATGTAATCAATGCCATGTAAGACTCTGATGGGTTTCACTCTAAAAAAAGATGATTTTCATTTCTCTCTCTCTCTCTCTTCTCTCTCTCTCCTCTCTCTGCGGGTGCAAGTGTGCTAATTAGTGAAATGAGTTTTTTGGTTGGAGAGGAAAACGTGCCTTCTCTTCCATGGCACAGGTCCACATACCTGGTTATTAGTGCAGTAAACTCCAACTCATTAAGGTGTAAAAGCTTTAAGCATTCTCAATTTAGATTCCCATAAATTATCAGATTAACATCAGACCCTTGGCAGCCAATACCGGCTCCACCTCCTACTGCACTTGTGTGGATAACTACGTGACCAAGACTGTGAGTTTGCACAAAGCAGGGGGTGCATAAATTGGTACCCTGCCGCTTCTAATTTTCATCATATTGTGCTATTTGAAAAGAGGACATATTGCTGACATACATTTTTGCTGATAGCAATAGTGTGTGTTACTCAGAACGATTTGAGCCCACAACTTAGTGCAGATGCTGAAAATCAAACCTTTTATGGGCAGACACAGGTGCTCGTCCAGGCTGATTCCTTCCGCCTATGAACAACACCCACTGGAAAGCTACTGCTAAAAGTGAGGCGACAGAGAAGGATGCAATGTCCTCATTTGCCTCCCTTCCATAAATAATAGCGAAGTTCGGAAAAGCCTGGATTATGGACTTTAATTTAAAACAAAACATGGATGGCTAAACTTTAAATGGGAGTGACTCTCCTGCTGCCTTGCTATTCCTCCAAACAGGGGGCTTGCTTGTTCTGCTTGCCTCAAAGCTATTTACCATATATTGCAACATCAGTTCTCAAGCAATTTCATTATCACCTCCTTCAGGGAGATATGAAGGTTTGACACCGTCTTATTTCTTACGGCTCTTTGCCTTCCATTTATTCAGTGGATGCCTGCAACCTTAACACCATCGGCTCCTAATTTAAATTATACTTTGAATGTGTTGCTGCTCCAACTTTACACATTGTGTGTGCACGCTCTTGTCTTTGAGTGTATATGTGTCTGCAGGCAGTCGATCTAATGTCAGGTACTCCTGTCATTATAATGAGCAGCCAAGAAGTCAGACAATAGCTCCAGGCATTGTTTCTCTTCACGTCAAACTGAAAGTCTTGACGAAATAATTTGGGAATAACAATAAAACGAAAAGCAGGCTGTAGTCTGACCCTTACAATCATGCTGTATAGGGCAGCCTTTTGTTTGGCTCTTTCTGACAACAGATTATGTATGCATTGGGAGATTCTGAGCCACCCTGATGAATCTGAGGCAAGGAACTAGCCAGAATGAACCTGAGTACAGGCTTTTAACACTGCTTGTCAGTTTGAGTCAAGTAAATCCTACAATGCACCAGGCCTATTTCTCTCCTGTTTCTGTGTGATAATACACTGAGGACCTCTAATGGAGGCTAAGCCGGGAAGTCTCAAATCTGTAGAGTGAGAATATTTCTTGGTATGGTGACTATTCAAACTACAACAATTAGATCCATTGGACAGGTCATTGTTTTTAACATTGAAACGCCACATGACTCTCTAAAAACCAGGGGCAATCATTAACGTAGCTATGAGGAACTTTTAAATATGTTTGAATCTGTTTTTATTAGTCTGTCATCCTGTCTATCATTGTCTGAGTCTGTATGTATGTGTGCTTATGCTGCTTGTGCTTATATGTTTTTTTTATGTTCCAAAGTGCAAGACAAATTCCCCTTATCTTATCTTATAACAGTTACATTTTTCCTCTGATGATTATAAATGACATGTAACAGCAAACGAGACCATCAGTGAAAACAATGCTATTTTTATATATTTTCATTTAATGCCTTTGTCCGGGTACGCTCACCCAGAAACAACAGCTGGTGTCATAAAAACAATACCGCTAGAGTTAACACAAACTGAAAGTTCCTCATAGCCACTTTAAATGGAGTTTAAAGTGGCTACGAACAAAAAGCATTAATGCGTAAACATGAACATGCTATTTATCATTAACAGGAAACTCTTAAAAAGGAGAACTTTCTTTGGCCATTAATGCTTTGCCTTTGTTTTCCTGAGACCACTTCCAAAGCAACCTCCAAGTTGGCGTACCCTATTATTCTTTCTAGTACTTCCTAAAATATATGTGCATTATTTATCAGCCTCCCTGTTTCTTAAAAAAATCGTTGACTCTCATACTGAATGTAAATGGCAAGCAACCGTACGTGAATGAGTGAGACAGTTATTGTGAGAGATGAATCAATAATGTCTCTCCATTAAAATAAGCTCTCTGGCAGTTGTAAAGATGTGCTTCACTGTGTTAGATTCAGAGCCATTCCTAAAGACCGTGACACTGTTTGGAAATGTAATACCTCTAGTGGCAAAACACTTCTTTGTGAAGCAGCGTGAATGCCGTGAGGACCGAACTGTTGTACATTCTATTAAAAAACGTGTGTGTCTCAGCAGCTGCCTTGGCGGTCTGGAGTCAATACAGAGGAGAAACAGAGGTCAATAGGCTGTGTACTCACTTTCTCAGGTTACACCGGATACTGCTACAGTAAGAAAAACACTTCAACAACAGAACCTCCTCCGTCCTCGAACAGGTCAAACAAATCACAAATTTACTGGAAGTGTGTCTGCCTCAAGTCTCTCGGGCAATAGAAGGGGAGTAAAACCTGTTACACAGTCTGAAAACTGCTGCAGCAGGAGCTTCAAAGACAAGACCTCTTCACCACAGGTTCACGGACTGGTGAGTCACATCAATAGCTAATTTTGGCAATGATTTAAAAACTACAATTAGATGAATACATTTCTTGAGAGAGGGAAATAAAAGTCTGGATATGCTTATGTTGCACTGACATTCTCACATTAATGATTGTTACTGTCTCAGAAGTTGTCGTGCTAAGGGAAAAGGTGTGGAGAGTGGGACAATTGTCACTGACCAAAACCCCTATTTTTGAGTAATTTGAACAGTTGAAGAAGTTTAAAATAAATCACAGTAAAGCTAACATACTTAATTTTTGTGCAAAACAATTACTAATTTACCAACAGCCATGTTTTTTTGGCTGCCTAAACCAAGCAATTAGATGGAGTTATTAATTGAATCCTGCATAATAATCTCATTTATCCAGCTTCAAATGGGTTTTGTTTGAATGAGAAAAAAAATTATTTTCTGCAATCATGCTGGGGTTTTCAGTTCCAGTGTTGCCCGCCCTCCCTGCAATCACACCGCCTTGACTCCACACAGCAGTGCTTCCGGAGATTATCAGACTGATAGGGAACTGAGAAATGGCCGTCAGGTGTTTGGGAACAAAGAGGTGCCAGGGAGATATGGGCCCTCCAGTCTAAGCCCACAGATATGAGATAAACACTTCACCTCCAGGAAAGAGGCTCACACACTCAAATGCTTTCAGTCTGAGATATTGTCAGATAAGCACGGACACACAGAAAGAAATATTCAAATTTCACTTGAATTCAACACACATTTCACTTGCACATCTGTCTGCCCACTAGCTTTTGATGTCTCTCCTTTGATGAATGTATGCAGCAGAAAATTTACAAAAAATGATTTCCAACAAATGTGTCAGCTCCCGTCAACGTGCCTATCCATTACATAATGAGTATAAATTAATAATTCATATTGCCTTTTCTTGAGGCATTAATCAAAGCTGAAAAACCTTTAAAGGTTAAAGGAAAAGGGACACAACAACTTGTCTCTAAATGCCACAAAGTGATTCAATAATCAAAAGCCCTTTTGTTATGTGGTATCTTCTCCCCAGACTAGTTGACGCTGTATTGCATTCCGTTTCAAATTTAAAGATCCGTGAAATGTCATCTTCTTACCGTCCTCCATATCAGGAATGATTGTGATTTTGGCCGTGGGGAAGTCTGAGCCCAGGCGTCCGCCCATGGGCATGCTGAGGATGACATTGAAGCTTTCCTCGTCCTCATACAGCGAGTCATCAATGATCACGACCCGGCAGGACTTCTCCACCTCTCCCTTGTCGAAGCGCAGGATGCTGTGATGGTCCTCGGGCCTGGAGATGTAATCAGAGTAGGACAGCACTGTGGTGGGGATGGTGCCCGTGGCCGAAACTGAGTGGGCAGAAAAACAAAATCACAGAAAGCAAAAAAAGTTAATGTTCCAAACGCCCACAAGACAGTATACTTTTTCCCACATAAAAAAAATCAATACATAACTACGATACCCTTTTCCCTGAAAACGTTTTTACACAAACAATTTTTATATCACGGATATTAGGGATGATATGCGAACCCTTTTATTTACTTTCTTTTGTTTAAGTTATATACACTTCATATGTTACCTAAGTTTGATCTCAAATAACAAGCAGGCTTCTTACTACTCTTGTACATTGATTAACTGACACTTTACACCTACACACTTGATGTGCAAGAAGGAAACCTTTTTTAAGGTCAAAACTAGTGCAAAAGTCAATGCTTGGCAATCTACTGCTTCAACACACAGTGGCCTTTACAGATGTAAAGTTAAACCAGTTTTATAGTATGTAAGCCTCAGTCCATAGTTTTAAGGAAGGACTAGATCAAGATGTGAAAAAAATTATGGTTTAACTCAGCGGGAGGGCGACTAGACTAACTAAGCATTTGTTCACTCAAAAAACGTGTTGCTTATTGTCACTTTATCATATCTTTTCAACACATAGTTTTTGTGTTACCTTGCTGGGTGTAGCAGATGACCATGAGCTCCTGACTGGCATCTCCACTCCTGTGCACTGGGATAAGCAGCTCACCAATGTCTTCCTCTATGTTGTATGCAGCTGACGGTATGAACACTGTTGACTCTGTTGTGTGTGGGAGGAAATAGCGTGTGGTATTATTTGAGTTGAATAGGAGTGATTCAATTGCGTATATGTTCTCTTTCAAATGGAACGTGATAGATTGAATCAAGTGAATGGAACGGAATGATAGGAGATGAGGAAATGCTAAAACATGAATTGATACAAGACATTATTTACATTTCAAAAACCTTTGATACAAAGGCTTACAGCATCCTCACTGGGACCACAGACAGATCTCATTACAGCTCAGCTGAAGGTGCTTCCACAATGTGTAATCAAAACCCACCATTATCTGTTTATTTATCTGCAGTAAATATTTCAACCTAGAGCCTGCTTACACTGACGGGGAGAATAACACAGAGAGACAGCGCTGGTTATCTACCATGTAAGTGATACAAATAGATGACGAACAATGTTATACATAAAATAAGGCTGTAAAGTAAATGATTAAGGCATCCTTTAAATAATTATTGTCTATTGTTGGTTACCCACCCTTAATTGGCTGGAATAAAGAGGTAAGCTCATTCTGTTTGCGAGCAGAGACCCGTTAAACTATGTGTTTGTTTGTTTGTTTGTTTTACTCAACCGTTTTATTGGCAGCTCTCCATCTCTTTGTCTCCCTTCTTCTCTGAGCTGCACGTGATAATTTAGGAAGGTGATTAGCTTGCAATGTTTCGGCCATGAAATCCACAGAGCACAGAGGGAAGCTTTTGTATTCTTCAACCATACTAAGAAGGTGAGGCAAACAAAAAATGACCTCTTACTATGCTGAAGACCATACAAACAGTTTCATAAGTTGATGTGTTCACTCATCATTTCTGCTTTCTAACACTCAAGCTGTGTGCACTCTGAGCCACTCCAGCCTGTCTGGTGTAAAATAATCTATTTTTCAAAGTCTCATGGTGGCAGCCTCTGGGCTATTCCATTTTTCTGCTTGAGAAACAAAGAAAAGTTAAAGTTAATTTGACCTTGAGAGGCAAACATACATTAAATATTATAAACAGTATATACTGTAGATATGATAATGGCCATATGGCCGTAAGAAGACAATGTCTGTTTAAGGCATAAACAAATAGAATTTAAATTCTTGCAGAGTTAGATCAGCTGCAAGTGTTGATTGCCCTCCAGAGACTGATGTTGTGTGAAACAAAATGTTAACTAAAACATGGTAATTAGCATAAATTGTTGACAGCAAACTCTTTCCTTTTCACAAATTCAAGCCCAGTGGGATGAGAAGAGGCATGATCCATATTCATAATATGCAGCTCTCTATCTCAGCTCTATCACAGTCAAGCTGTTTCCAGAAACACTGTTCATCTGTTCATGAAGGGCTCATTCCTCTTCTGAGGGAGGCCAGTGTGGTTATCTCTGTATCCTTTTGACCTTGGCTATGAAGACTATGAATGCAGTTTGCTTTTTCTCATTACAGATTGTTGGCTTTGTCTGTATGGGTTCAGGGATGTTGTTAGTACCTCTCAGCTTTCAGTCTTCATGCAAAATAATTTTGAATGTAAAGTATTGTGTGCTCTGATGCCCTCAGGCAAATGGACAGAAGCATTTCCCTGCATTATGAATACAACTCAGATGAGGGCTTGAGGTTTCCTGGAACTAGACCGTGATCTCTGCTTTATTTACTCCAACTTTGATGTGTTAAATTCAGTTTATTACATGCTTTTAAGCCAACTTTAGTGAAATGTTCATCATTCATTGTTACGATAAGCAAAGGTGTTGCCATCTTTAAAAAAATGTTATTACATTGTTATTTTCTAGCCCACACTGAAAGCACATGTACTGTGTTATTTTGTTGCTTGCACTCAAAGCATTCAACTAGTTCGTCATGGGGGTGCCGGTCATTGAGGCTGTGAACCTTATTCGAAATATAACTTCTATGCAAAACAATGTGTAATGTGTCTTATATCTTTGATTTTTAATCATTGATTGAAGACACATGACATCAAGCACTTAATGATATTTCCTATGGCAGTAAAATGTTCTGCTTTCAATCGTATAGCTCCACTGCTTGTTAGGCACGTCATGTTAGGCACACACGGCACACAACATACATTGCCATTGTTTGTTTTTTGTTTATAATTATAGTTAAGAAGGATCTTATCTAATCCCACTAAAACTTATAAATTTTCATTAATATACGGTCCATGAAAGTATAACCTTTACTGACCATCATCCGGGTCCAGGATCTCCACAGTAGCAATTTCTGGGAATTCAAGGGCTGCCATCACCGGCTCAGACAGAACAATCTGGAACGTCTCTGACACTTCGTACTCGCTATCTGACAGGATCCTCACCCTCCAGATGGATGTGGTCTGGCCCGGGTTGAACTGCACCTGTTTCTGAGCTTTCCCTCTGAAATCTTTGTCCTTTTCTGCAGTGCCATCCTTTGTGCCAATACCTTAGGAAGGACATGGAGGAATGGGTTATTATTATCGTTATTAGTTAACTTCTGCTAAACCTGTGCAAATACCATTTACATCAGGCATGTAATAGATAGACGTTATGAGCTGCAACCCTTAATATAAATGTTTCTACCTTTTAATTAACTAATGTCTTGTCAATGTATGTGTACCATGTGAATCCTGATATTTTTAACTATGAATGGTTATATTTATGCAGATATTCTCAATAAATAAAAAAACACTGTTAGACTATTATTTTTCTTCATCATCTTCTGTAAAACCGGGACAATACAATGTCCGAGTTGCTCTTACATTACAATATCTGGCTTGCTGGGTACAGCTTCCCACCCCCAGTTTTTTCAAATGACCATGGAGGGAATGTAGCCAATTACCCCTTATGTCAGCCTGGTCCCAGCAGCAGTGGCTGACAGCTAACTTGCATTGTCTGACCTTCAGCATGTGATGAGGCCTGTAGCCACTAGTGCTGTGACACTGGCAGAGAGTCCTGTTGAGCAGCCGGTGAAATGTCACATAGCCTCTCCATTGTCTTTGCTAAATGGCCACACAACACACAGCAGGGGTCTTGCAGTAAATAGAAAGAACGTGGCTGCATTGCCCAAAGCCCAAACAATCCCGTAGGCTGCCAAAAATGCAGCAAACAAGAAATTACTGGATAAATGGAACACTGGACTACCAGAAAAAACCTATTTGTTTACAAGTGAGAGAGGAAGAAAGAGAAGAGAAAAACTGAAATATCGCATCAGGACTACACACAAGATCTTCAAAAGACCACAGATTATGAAATGCATGAGAACAAGCTTTTTAGAAAATTACCATTCTATTCTTTGATGAAAATAAAAAAAGTGGGCTTTGATTTGCGAGTACAGACAGACGGAAAAGGACCCGGCACATATGTGTTGAGATAAAATGGTCAAGCTCGATGGAGCTTGAAAAATCGACAGTCTTCAAAGAGTAGCTAGGAGTGGAGAGAGTATGATTTTCTCCTTACTCCTGCACAATGCATGTTTGAGTGGCACTGATCACAGCAGTCACTCTGAGGCTTCATGGCAGGTGGGCTCGCCGAAGCTTCCAAACTGGTGCCACCTGCACCGTGCACATAGAACCAGTGAAGCACTAGCCTACCAATAGGCTCCTCTGATCACTGTTCAATCAGGCAGGGCTGGGCAAGAATATATATCCCCAGTCTTCATGAGAAGGCACTGGCCTCGGATCAGTCACTTTCTTATCGCAACACTGAGGCAGATGGGTGACTTGTATCGTCAGTCTGCTCTGGTGGCCTGTTGATGCGCGTAAATCTAAATGGATTGCTGCTTTTGAAACATATACCATAATTCTTGGGTGCCACTATCAAGTTAGTTATTGCTGCCTAACATGCACTTTTAATTTATTTTATTTTTTTAGCCTGAAAATAAATATTTCCGAGGCTTTTTATAGGACTGAAAAAGTACAGAGGTGTATGTTTAAAGAATCACTTCATGTAATGAAAAGTGGACAACATAAAAGGTTTCACCACCTACTGTATGCATTCAGAAATAAATGTTTTCTTTTGAAACTTATTGCTATTGGTACTTTGGAGGCATTGTAACACAAAATGATTTTGATTTAAAAAGTAAATCATTCTCCATCATGCATTATCATCCCATTCGGTGCTGGTTAAATCATAAGAAAACTGCATAGTGAAAAATACATGGTTGGGACTTGTAACCACACAACAGTAATGTTGGACGATATGAGAATGCAGGGCCTGTGTTCTCTGGGCAATAAACACAGTGCATCCAAAGTTCAAAATAGAGCTTCTTTAAATTATAATGGAACCATTAATAAAATAGTAGTGATGCTCCAGAAAAGCCAAACAAGGGACAATTGTTTGATTGTCTGCCTATGCTCTGTATACAAGACATATTTAGTTGTTTAATATTAATTTGCAAAAAGGTCCCCATGGGGCATTCCAGTACATTTTCTCATGTTCTGTTCTTTTTTTCTTCTACATTATTAACATCGTGAACAACTACATTTAAGTTTATTCTTGTTTTCTCTCCATATCTTACTGTAGATTATCATTTACTATATCTGACTGCATATCTGTACAGTATACTATGATCTGCCTTAAAAAAACTGACATACTGTGCAGTGTGAGGCAATATAAAGGTCAGCAGGATTTGCACATTAGCTCAGAGATGTTTCATTAGTCTGTCGCATTTAGGCATACAAAGATACTGACAATGGTAGAGTGAATGATCCTTGGATTTGACCTTTAACATTAGGTCATTTGAATCAACAAAAGCCATTGGTGCCAGCAGTAAGAATTCCCGCACACATAAATCCTTAGAGACCATAAATCCTTTTTGAAGCTATTGTACGTTTGGTTCCAGCCGGTAAATTGCCTGGACTAACATTTGGAGCGGCGCCTTTCCTCTGCCACCAACTTTGAGTGAGCTCTCTTAAGTGTGCATGCAGTCCCTGAGGTATTGTCCTGTACTATTGTGTTATTGCAACGTAAATACTGGAGACAGGTCATGACCTGTATGAACCTTAAGAATGTCTGCCAGCTTCAGAGTGGTCATAAAACAAGAAAGTGTGTGTTTGTGTGTGTGTGTGTGTGTGTGTGTGTGTGTGTGTGTGTGTGTCTGTCTGTCTCCGGTGTGCCTACCTAGCAGTGTCTGTGTGATGTGAGTGTTAGTCTAATCAATACAGTGGCCTGCCTTAGGTAGGTGTTTAAAAAGAAGAAAAAAAAATTCTTGAAGGAATCCCAAATAATATCTTTCTTATCTGCTTGAATATTAGATATCAGCTTTATCTATAAAGTTTGGTGGTAAGTTAGTCCTTGAGTAAAAGAAAAAGTGAGTATTTTGTGGTGTGGATCTGGGAAATATCAAGTAGGGGAGAACGGGGGAATCTGAGGCATCGGGTAATGTGAGCCACCCCCTGTATCTAGGCAACGGAAAACATTTGTGGTCATGTGAGATGTTTTCAAGCCCCTCTCATTTCCCCATGGCCCTGAAAGAGAGGACCTCACGGTGCTGTGGTAAGCATGTTTTTTTCACCAAAATAGGTATTTTGCATGTAAAAGTCAATTTTCTTGCTGTCAACTTAATCAACTGTTGTGCCAAAGCAAATGTATTCACCTAGAAAAACTTCTATCATACGTGTTGATGAACTACCAACATATTAAACCATGCAATGCTGATAACTGAAGATTAGCCTGAAATGCTAAGAGAGGTAGTTTTTTCTCAAATTGTGGTGGTGGGTAGCCTGGCATTCCCAGACCTGCCACTAGGCGCTGGCAAATAAAATTTGCTGCGCGTATTGGTCTGGACACGCTCCGTTGAAGCTTTATCAAGAAAACCAGACATCTGGCTATGGTTTCAATTGGTTCTATCTAATATGGGCGCGCCAGAGCCCTTTACATGGTACTCTGGGGAGGACGTAACCGGATGACGACAGTGACGTGCATGCAAAGTCGAAGCCGTGATAGTAAACATCAAAGATGGCTGCGGATATGTTGTGTGAGTTTGAGACTGCTTTGGCCTTGACCCTTAACGATTTGGAAGACGGCACTCAAATCTTTCATTAGCAAGTAAGTGGAATGTTCTGTTTTGCCGACCGACAACGGCAAACGTTTAATTTAACAGTTTAACAGCTGTTCGCTAAATGAACGGGGCTTAATACGTCGCTCTGATTGGTTGTAGTGCTATCCAACTGCGTGCAGTGGCATTTGAAATGCACGAGTAGGAGCCGCCCCTTGAGTTGGAAATTACTATTGATCGTGGCCAGACCCTCTATCGTTCAAGATATCAGGGTCTGGATTTCCAGGCTAGGTGGTGGGGGAAAGTGAGCCAAATGCTGTGGGGGAAAGTGAGCCACTGTCTCACTTTCCCCCACCATGAGGCACAAGTTAAGTTTAGTCTTAAACATGTTTTAATGTAATATTAAATGACATAAGTTTTATTTTAATGTCATAAACATTGTAGAAAAGCCATCATGCCAAGGAAATACACCAGGAAGACGACCTGGGGCAACCACACAGAAAGAGCACCTTCTCATCTTTTCATGTAACCTTCAGGGCTGGAATGTAGAGTAGGCCTAGTTGTAGAGTATGACAGGCTGATGTTATAATCCAGTTGGGTCTTCTCCTGTGTTCTGAGTCCCAGGCTGTTCTCGCTGGTTCTGATTTTCCTATGCTTTGACCCCCAGACACTAGCTGGCTCTAAGTGTCCTGTGTTCTGACCCCCAGACTGTGTTCTAATCTAACTGGTTCTATCTTTCATTTGAATCTTATTAAAACCTTTTGAATTATAATATGTTGTATTTGATTTTGTTCAGAGTTACTTTCAAGTGTTTAGAAAATTTGCTTTGCTTAATTGACCAAACCCCATCATTCTTTTACTAGTCCGACATTAGTTCTGGAATGTGTGGCTAGCTTTCAGGATCCTTACTGTTACAATATGTGTTGTTATGGTAGTTTCAGAGTGGAAAAGTAAGTGGATCAGTTTACCCCACAGCTTGGGTAAAGCGAGCCACATGACAACTTTTTTTAAAACAATCATATTTTCACTGCCCTTTGTCTTGAAAAAATTCTGCTAATGCCCATTTCTAGGAAACATCCTGAATTAATGGAAAATGTGTACATTTGAGTGATAAATCATTTTAGCTCCCTTAGAGAGGAGCAAATGTAAAAAGTGGCTCAGATTACCCCGTTCTCCCCTATGTCACAAAATCACAAAATTGTTTTTTTTATATTAATATGATATTTTTACTGAGATAAATTAGAAATATTGTTATACATTTAAAATAGTGCACACTCTCAGAAACGTTTATGAATGATTATAGATATCAGTGATTCTTGAGAACCGGGACAAAAGTCCGTCTTCCATATGTAACTGCTGTTATGTTTAAAACTAAAAATATCTAAAATTGTAGATGTTATTAGGGATTAAGAATAGAATGTCTGGAGCACATTTATCCCCTTAAATTTAATTTAAGCATTATTAGGTCAAATATATGACACTTGTTATCTTCTCACGACGTCCAAAACAGTGTGTCCTCAGAGAAGGTTTCAATCTTTCATATGCAATCAAACCTATTAAAAATATACTTTAATGATTAAAAATAGCTTTTGTCATCAAAAGCAACACTAAATAATCTCTCATATCAATAAAAACAGTTTTTCTACAACACATTCATGTTTTGGCGGTGGTGAAAGGCCAATGACGGTAAAAAAAAAAAGCTGTGAGGTTGTGTCAAAGCTTAGCTCAGGAGCTTAGTATATGTTGGATACATACAGTACATGTAATTTAATTTCCCGAAACATAGGGTTTGTATTTTTTCAACATTGCACCCTGTTTTGTCCCACTTCTCAATAATCACTGATATACTTTGACACTTTCATTAAAATGATAATTAGAAGTGACTTACTAACGAAGGAGGTCTCCCCCAAGTAGCCCCGACGTTTCAGCACCACCTCGAGGAACTTGACCTCTTCATCCACCACGTAGTGTTCCTTCTCTAAAGAAATCCAAGCCCAGTTCAGACGGAACTGCTGGTTCTTCAGTTTGTTGCCTCCTGTAAACGAATACAGTTGATTGCTATGTTAAAGAAAAGCATGTCTTCATATAAATCATCAAACAGTAAGGAAAAACACAGGAAGAAAAGACAATGACTTACTTAATAATACAAAACATTTTTGGGAAAAATAACCAGGCTATTTGTTTTGGGAGGGCACTGGAATTTCCAATACCCTTTATTAGAATGATTTCTTGGATACCTTCAGGACTTGACTTTGAAACTACTACAGCCAGCGCTCAGTGGGTGGTATGAGTGTTGCACAGCCCTTATGCAAAATGCATAGAATTTATGCCCGTTTAATTGCTTCAATTCTAATTAAGATAAAAGGTGTTTCCTGTCTGAACTGGTTTATTTTATCCTTGCCTTTTTGAAGTTGGATTCAAAGGCCAATGCTGCAGTCCTGGAGGGCATCACTGCTCACATTTGACCACACACACACACACACACACACACACACACACACACACACACACACACACACACACACACACACACACACACACACACACACACACACACACACACACACACACACACACACACACACACACACACACACACACACACACACACACACACACACACACACACACACACACACACACACACACACACACACACACACACACACACACACACGCAAACATGCAGACTCACAAAGAAACCACACCACTCTTTAATGGTGTAATTTCTGAAGCAGTGACTAGCAGTCTAAATAATTACCAACCGGTTCCTAAAAATCAGCATGCATCAAACAGTGGGAGCTACTGTCTGCTGCTATTCTGGAATGGGGTTGGTGAGCTACAGATGACCAAGCCATTTAACATCTGCTAGTTCTAAACGTGGTGGAATAAAAGTGAAAGTGCCAGAAGGGGGCAGGGACATTATTCACCGGTTTCACATTGTTGCTGTTCTTTGTGTTCAGCATGACTGAGAGTCTCAACCCCACCCCACCCTGGGTGTTATGGTCAGTAAATCTGGTGCGTCCTGCTGGCTACTCCACTGTGTCCATTTACTTCCTGGATGGACACGGTGAGACCTATACACACCACCCCAGGGGGTTTTATTATGTGTGAGGGTGCATGCATTTACGAGTTTGTGTGTCTGAGTGTGAGTATGTGTGTCTGAGTGTGAGTGTGAGTGTGAGTGTGTGTGTGTGTGTGTGTGTGTGTGTGTGTGTGTGTGTGTGTGTGTGTGTGTGTGTGTGTGTGTGTGTGTGTGTGTGTGTGTGTGTGCAAATGTGAAAAGTTATCTGCACCTGTTCAGAGCTTTTTCCATTGGTCTAATAGTGTGCATATTTCCTCACACAGAGCAAAATATAGGGTCTTAATGCCCCTGACATCAATTCCTTTTGACAATATGGAGACATAACTGGGACTTGAGGACAAATACGGAGCAACTAACAAGGACAACAAGGAGCCCAAAGTGCTCTTTTTTCCCTGTCTCATATAAAACCAACAACTAATTTGAATCGCTTAGTTCAGGGGTGGCCAACCCGCGGCTCGCGAGCCGCATGCGGCTCTTTGCCCAGCTTCGTGCGGCTCTTCAGTTCATATCAAATTATGTGATTATAAGTTTTTTTTTTTTTTTTATACTTTTTTTTTGTGTGGGCCTATGTGTGTGCATGTTCGCAAACGTTTCATGCGGCTCTTACGTTCGTTTTACATGTTGTCTATTATTTCATTTTTTATTTTATTAATGTGTAGGCCCTATGTGTATGCCTGTTCGCAAATGTTTAATTGAGGACGCAACATAACGTTCGCAAACGTTTGGTGCGGACGCAACATAAAACTGCCCGCTCAGCTTGGAGGGAGGTTTTCCGTGAGTAAACTATTTGTGTCAAGTTCACTCCAAAACAGAGTGGGAGAGTTCATATTTATTGTTGAACGTTATGCCAAGCCATTCTGCCTTATATGCCAGGTGTCATTTGCGCATTTCAAGGCTTCAAATCTTCAGCGCCACTTCAGCTCTCTCCATGCTAAAAGTAAGTCCCACAAAGCAACATGCATAGTAAGAGAAAAACGCTATTTTAAATTGTTATATTTTTGTTTGAGGACTTGGACTGAGAGTTTGTGTGTGAGGCAGTGCACACAATGTTCATTGTTGAAAATGACTGCCCTGTCGTCTTTAGTCCAGTCCTGTCATTATCACAGGGGCGGCCTTAACGATATGGGGGCCCGTTTCAAGTCCTAGTGTGGGGCCCTTTTTTTTTTTTTTTTTTTTTTTAATAAATAATGCTTGTGCATGCATGTGCAAGCTCCCCGCGAAAATAAAAACGCCCCCCCCCTCCCTGAAATCTTACTGGCCACCCCAGTGCCCCCCCCCCCCAGTTCAAATGTTATTTTTAATTTTAATTTTATTTTTTTAATTAATTTTTTTTCCTGATATGTAGCCTAGTTCAGAGATGATATGTATTTTTTTTTCTTTCTTAACTTTTTTTGATAGGTAGTTGCCAAGTTCATCACACAAACACTCCAATCCACTGATATGAGATCAGCTTGCAATTTTCAATTACTAAATTAATGGTAGGACTGTGGCCACTAGAACTGGTCTCTGGTCAGCAAAGGTCTTGAAAACAGCATAAGTGTGCTTGTGACATGCGTGCCACCCATGCATGGGTATAGGCACGTGTCCCAGCAGATTTTTGAAATCTGAATAAAAAAATTAAAGTTTGTAGTTAGCGAGTGTAACATGTTCTTAGCAAGGGCAGACTTTCATAAATAAACGTTTATTTTTTAGCAAGATATTTGGTCAAAAGCTAGTGGTCATCCGTCCCTCTGTCCAGTTGTTAGGAATCTGGCTGCTAGCAAGTTATGTTGTCTTGCTAATTTTACTATTCATCTGAGCTGAAATAAATATTGACTTTTTCCTTTATTATCTTCGCGAGAATGCACCAGAATGCTTAGATTACATGTTAAAAACACAAAAAAATCTTCTGGGGGGGATGCCCCCAGACCCCCCTTCAGGGGTTTTGTTTTCTGACAAACATTACAATGGATATTAACATGATTTGGACATTTGGGATTATAAATCATCTTAGAATTGGTTGTACAGCATATCACATGCTATTCATTCAGGGGTGCGATGGCCACCCCTCTCTAACTCTGTGGCCCACCTTGGCCACCCCAGTCAAAATTTCCTGGAATCGCCACTGTGTGTACCCGTGTGTACGATGTGGCTCTTTGCAGTAACACAGTAAAAAATGTGGCTCTTTGTCTCTGACTGGTTGGCCACCCCTGGCTTAGTTGAATAACGTTCATTAATCCCTAATGAACACATGTAGGAACTTCAATGTTTTCTACCCGATAGAGGAAGTAAAGTTGTTAAAAACTAAGAAAGAAGTGAAAAGTCAATGAAACATGACTTTACCTAAGATATATTTAGGCAAGATATCTGTTGCGATAAAAAAACAATAAAATGTAAAACTTCTTACTGTAGCATAACTTAATTTTGATAGAACACTGTCTGATTACAGCAACACATACTGCAAATGTAAAGGTTGACTCACTATTGTATTTCATCAACTGCTAATAAAGACAAAACATGTTTTTTGTTTTGTTTAGTTTTTTTAATAAAATTGTATCACTGATACATTCTTGAGGTATCCCACAGTGTAGGATTTAGGCCTCCTGTGTGTTCCACATCCTTCTCCTGGAGACAGGCGACCTGTGTATGACAGGACCTCCCTACTCAATTTGGATTAAAGCCAGCAGCATGGCACGCATGCCACCAGTAAACTGCATGTGTGATCTCTGAGTCGTGAAGGAGCCCATCCTCCACTGCGGTAATGGAAACAGAGAAGGTCTTGGCATGTTGTCTGACTTCACAAGTTGGCACAGACTTGTATATAGTAGTTACGACACGGCCGATACTCTTGATCTCAGGCGTAATTCTAGAAAATGGTGAATATAGATAAAATGCATCTACTTGCCTGTCTCTATAATGAAACACTCTGGCAAGGAACATTTAGAACCATTTAACAGTAGGATTTATCACAAGTATACTTCATATATTTCAATAGCAACAGTAAGTGGTTATGTGTTTTGAATAATTGTTTACAGTGAATACACTGGCTACATCCAGCTAAGCCTCAAAGAGGCAGCTCTCCCTTTCAAGATGAATCACACTAAATACCTGTTAGCCTTTAAACAGTACTCACAAACATAAAGTGGCTCTATCAATTATTCATTGTTCATATCCAGCAGGTCTGAAGAGGATACAACAACAAACAAACTATGTTCACAGATTTTACTATATACAATTCCATCATGAGTAATAGTTTGTATATTGTGTTTAGGAGTCCTGGTAAAGCTGCAATGCTAGCCCTCAGCAAGGTGCTCATTTCTAGAGGACCACTTCACTCCTCTGGATTTCTTTCTAATTAAGATAAGCAGAGGTTTGAGTAAGTCCACTTCAAAGAGGCCCCATGGAAAACACCACAGTTAATCTTTAACCAGAATTCAAAGCACTGAGACAGAATCTAGTGAACAATACTGGTGTATCTTGTCATGCGATGTAGAGTGAATCGCATGAGCTACTCATCATAAAAGGTGAATGGTCTGCCTTTTTCACGTTTGTTTTATTTTCTCTAAAATGCAATCTCAATATGTTCTTCTGTCTTCATTTTAATGTATTTAATGCCCCTGTAAAGCTCGTAACATTGCCTTGTGTATGAATTCTGCTATGTAATTTAATATTATCCATGTAATTGCAGTGCTAGTCATATTCTTTTTGAGCTTGTTCATCCAGTTTGTGCAAGTCTCTCTTACAAATAAGGTAACAAACAATCTGTCAGCACCCTGCAATTTTAACCACTTAATCATAACCAGCATTGTACATTAACCTTTTCACAAAAGCCTTGTAGAGTTCACGTAGCTGCACTTTGATACACAGGTTCTGCCCACTCACACAGTGGATTTGTGTTGAGGGACAGAAGCCTTTTAAAAGAGGCCAAAGAATGTGAGAGTCTGAACTGTGCCAACTTAGTGCCCCTGTCTCCTCCCTGCATACATGTTGTAGACAGCCCTTATTTGGCCACCGTCAAGCATTGTGGGGCCACGATGCCCCATGGACCATCTTCTGTTCATTCAGCCAGTCAGACAGAGAGGCGGCCCCTCGCCCAGGGAGCCTACACCACAGTGATTAGGCCGGATAAATTGGGACTAGCCTGTGAATCCTGTTCAATAGACACAATCCTCTAAAAATACTTAATGATCAAATACTGCACATTTCATGTAACAAAGTCCATGATCCGCAAAAACTATAATCTACTTCAGCATTTAAAAGTAGCCAAACATACTACAGAGATATGCACAGGACCAGCAATTTGCTCCCAGGCCAGACATTTGAGTTTAGTTTTAGTTTAGTTTTTAATTTTGCTTTTAAAACAGGAAGGCAAAGAGCCATGGGAGCCTTCTATTTTACCATGCATTTATTTAATGATAACTGTGTTGAATCTGAATGCTGGTGAAGTATAACCCAATTCTATCGTTAGCTAAACTCTTAAAGGCTGCAAATCACATAGTCTGTAAGCAGAGTGCTTTTAGGATCAACAGTGGGCTCTAATGTCAAAACAAGATTATCTTTTAAAGTGAAAGTTTACTCATTAAATTATATAAATACTAAATCCTTACACAACGGTGAAAATATGCCTTTCAGGAGCATTGATTCCTCTATACTTCATTTTTTTCACACGCCTACAAATATTGAATAATGTGGATAAAACGGAGTTTTTGTATCTGCACCCGAAACAACACAGTGTAATGAAGCAGATGCAAGCAATTCCTTCAAGCACATTTACTCTCACACATTTGAACAAAACCACTACGTAATGAGCAAAAAGTCATTTGTTAGCAAAAAATAATTAGCTCGTTTTGGTTCCTAAACCTGAGCACCAGGGTCCAAAGAGGGGGATTCAGTGACTGTTCTGTCTATCAAACATTTTGACCCTTAGAAAGATATTGCACCAATTACTGACCAGGCTGCCATAAAGCTTTGTATTAATCCGGATTAATCCTACTGTATGTCAAAAAATAATGTTAAGATCTCCATGATTCATGACTCCTCTAGCACCAACCCCAGCAAAAACTTTACGCTTTACATGTTTAACTCGTGTGCTACTTCCAGGAAATGAAATGAAAGAGAAACTGGTCCACTGACATCACAGTCGTTGAATATTCAATAGAAAAATACCATCAAAAGGAAATATTTGATAAAGCTTCACTTTTGAGATGGAAAGTAAACATCTTATACCATCCCAATTTGCATTTATTCTATAAAATGAGATTTCTTTGTGTTCCATGCCGTATACCAGACTATGCCAGTGTACTTTTCATCTGTCCAATTAAGGGAAAGGGGATATAATAATCCTGTTGAAAGAAAGAAAGCACATGGCAGAGGCAAGAGAGAGATATGGTCTAATCACCCTAAGCCTTGTATCAGCAGTAACGAGTTGGCCATTGCTTGAAAGACTTAGGACTATTATGATTTCACAGGCTCAGAAGCAAACCCCTTGCAAGAAGCAAAACCAGGGAACTGGTCTGCCATAAATTTAACCGGTCCGCAAGATTTAGAGTGGCTGTCTGGCTTGCCTCTGTGTCCACTCTGACAGAGTGGTCACTCTCAGGCGACATTTGAAAGAAAGGCCAAAGGCACCATCTGAACAAAAGTGTTGGGTCAGAGAGCCATGCAAAGCTTAAAGCAAGTAAGTCTTTGCTCTCAGCAGGGAGAGTTCTTTGAGATTAACATCTGAACCAAAACTTTAGAGGTGATTCCACTCGCAGTGCTCTTTCCAAATTAAAAAATTCCTTTCTTGTCTTAAATTCTCAGTAAACATATCATGAATAAACATGTCATAAAGCTCTTCAGAAGGTGTTTGGAAATGCAAAGAAAAGTGTTTATGTAAAACATCTCTGTGTGACATTTTCTGAATTTCCATGGGAACATAGTTATCTCGCTATTTTGGCTGTAATGAAACTAAAATAAAAATATAGCGGGTTTTTGGAATCAAATATTTACCACATTTTGGTTGAAGAAGTAAATCACATAAATGTTTATATTATTTCCCTGTTTCAGGCTTTGGCAGTCAAAGCGTGAAACTTTTGATTGACAAACTATTACTTCAGCTGTTCAGAGTCAGTACATAATGGTGACAGTTGGCTGAGCACAGAAATGGAATAGCTGATTTGAACAAGAGCGTGATTTCCAAACGCTGCAACGTCAACCAACATTCACGGAAAGTCATTTAAGGTAAAGCACTTAAGTAATTTGTTTATTTATTTAAATATGCCGTCTGTAAATCAGAAAAAAATCTGCTTCAGTGTTCTTTTAAAATAAATGTTGTATGATTGACTGCAAGAAACCTTTCAAGCGAAACAACATTCATCATGTTCCCACACTTTCTGTTATTGAGTCCAAATTGCAGCATAAGGGTCTTGTGAAAACTGCCCAATAACTTTCTTCCTGGGTCACAGAGTAGGACCAGCACCCTCGCCTGCCTGTGTGGAAAGGCAGTGAGGAATTCCCCAAGCTCTTATTTCAGATGTGGCTTATGTGCGGCCCAGTGGAGAAATGTGCCAGGAAACACTGTACAATGTGATTGAAGTGGGAGGACACTCCTGTCTGGGGAGTCAGCTTAATGCTCTACTGCCCTCACGCACTCCCACAAATGATGTCATTTTTCAACCGTCATAGGAAACACTTCACAATGAACCTACACATTGGGATTATTTTTTGTTGTTGTTGAGAATATTCAAATATTCAGCTGAATATGTGCTAGGGACACATGTTATCTGTGTCTAAATATAACTGGCATCCAATACGTGCAAACATCTTGCGTTCTTAAGTATAATCCTATTAGCCTCGCTTGGAAATATTACTTGAAACAGAATCTTTCCACCTAAAAGATTAGCAAAGGGGTTAACTCTGGATGCACACCTCTTGCAAAATATCGTGGGATGCTTATTTCCAAACCAGGGGCACAAGGTGTTCTGCCAAACACCCAAGGTCAGGACTTATCCTTGATCATGGCAACATCATTAGGGCTAGAAAAAACAGACTGTCCAGACTTGGGTGGGCACAAATTATTTAAAAGTCTTTCCTCATTTTTGGTTAAGCTGCAATCGTTAACAAGATCAGCTTTGAAAGGATTTAAAACAAATCTTTAACTCATCGTTAAATACAAAAGTGCATTAATGATATTTTTTTGTCTGGCAGGGTATTGAGTATCTGAAAACTGAAAAGGATGAAAAATGTAATCCTCATGTATCTTTGTATATGATAATAAAACAATCAATTAACCAACATTGGCTTTCGGAATCCATTCTAAAAAAAAAGGGAGGTATAACAGTCTTTGAGGTCTTTGTTTTATTGTGAAGGTGAGATCAGACAACGTTTTCCTTGAGTGCCCTTGAATGGCATTCCTGTCCGTCAAAGAGGACACAGCCTTGAGTGTCTTAATTAACAGTTAAGCCTGAACTCTCAATAGCAGGGGAAATAACAACAAAAGGCTGAATTAGCAGCTGCACGGCTTTCTTCGGCATTCACGGTCACTGTGGATTTAAACCCAAGAGTTTTCTCGCTCATTACCAGTCAATTATGTACAGTACGGAGGCCCTGACCGCCAAGAGGCCAAAGTCACCAAAGTGGCTTTGGCAAATCTGTGACCGGCTGAAAAAGATAAAGTAAGCTATATAGTGTGAAACATAATAAAACTGCATCCACCACATATGAACTCAATCTGAATGGTAAGTTTAAAAAATATTAAAAAAAAATTAAAAAATGCTACCCTCCATCTTAGCTAATCTTGGAAAACAAACACAAAAGTCACATCACTCACTTCTTGACAGAAGGGATGATCTCATGCACAAAAATAGGGCCCCCTCCCAGGAGCTGAAAGACTTGCACTGTTAGAAATACATGTGTTAAATGTACCTCGGTCCTCAACTCTTCACTGCAGCTGGTGAATGAATACAAAATAACAAAAAGGTAGTGAAATAACACAGAGATACAAGGGCGAGTGTGAAAATGGGTGAGAGAAAAACAAAGCAACATAAGGACGCAGGATGAAGGGACTTGACAAAGAGAGGGGGACGTGCTTTTTCTTGACCCTTCAATGCACAGTGTTTGCTCTCTTGTCAGACCGAATAATGGTGGACTGTTTGCAGAAAGCAGCAGTGTGAGGCCATAGAATATAAAACCCCATTCCAGCCCCACAGAATCATGAGCTCCATACTAATTGAGTCGGGCGTTTGTCAGAGCTGTTCTTAGGGCCTGCCTTCAACATGTTTCAGCGGCATTTCACAGTTGTTACTTTCAAATCCTCACATGTTGAAAGGCTTTCGCCAGAGTGAGAGGAAAAGGCTCCCTGAAAAGCTGAAATGGTAATTCCTAAAGAAGTATTGAACTACTTTTTCTGTAGTTCTAGTTTGTTTATGAATGGTAAAAAGGAGCCTTCAAGTAGAACTGTAAAAACCTGCATGTTAAAGATAAGCTTGCTAGTCTGCATTCATGAAAAGAGGTGAGGAAATGTCTAAGGATTAAGTGTTGTTATAGTCTCCTTCTTATAATATTGGACTGCAGATTAGTATGTGCAGCGGAACAAACAAGTGGGTCAAAAATATGAGCAGGTATGTTAAAAGAGATGACTTAATAATGCTTGCAAAATTTCACACAAAGTCAGAGACACTCCAGTATTTGCAGGGAGGAATTATGGGACTTTCTGCATAAAGTAGAAACATTTAAAACATATTTGTGTGCAGGGATTGTATGAACACACAGTATACCACAAAGAATAATATGGAAATAGGCTTCTTCCGTCATTATGTACATGCACTATATTACTATGGCACAATTATAACTACTTTAAAAAGCAATATTGGAGTGTGAACACAGCAAACACAAAGATGAATGGCTTGTATAAGGAGGACAACTCCTGCACGTCAAAAGAATGAAATACAGTAATTAGATAAGGTTAGTTGGTTCTATTTCAGACACAGAACAATATTACAAGGACAACAGCTAAATGCCACAAGGGATAAACATGAGAGGGGTGAAGAAGTTTGCATTTTAGCATGAAGCTCTATATAATCTATGTGACATTTTTACTCACGCGCACTGAATGACCTTTAAAAAATGATCAACACTCTTTAGAAGGTAAGTTAAGTACACATTAAATCAGTTAGCTGACCAAAAGTGCTTTTGCATATTGGCCGATGATACGACTTTTAAAGTATTACAGACATTTATTTTTCGGTTATTGTAACAGCTTCGGCCAATTACTTGGGGATTTAAGGGGGCTAAATGTTACCGCTGTATCTGATTTCACATGTCCTCTGCACCCTGTGGCCTTTCTTTGTTTCCCTCATCCCATTTGCTCGCTAATATGTAACTGTTCACTCCGAGCCCATGGCCTGGAAAACCAAGTTAAGCCCAGGCATGGTCTAGTAAATTTCAGGCAGCAAGACATTCCTTAGTATTCTTAATGGGGGAAGGGTCGTTCTGAGCTCTGGGAAATTGCCTGGTAATGCCAGACATATAAAAGGAGTGTTTTGTTTATCAAGGCAACATAGAGCAAAAAAGAAGAAGATGTATCTATATTTTCCGCAGACTAATCTATTGTCAAAATATTTCTATTCATATGTAGATGAAGCTGCATACCTGCAGAGCTCAACTACTACAACAGAGCCCTCAAAACATGTCAACACAGATGGTGCTTAAGAGAGTGGACTGCACATCAGCACATCTATCTTATCGCTACAGGCGACAGGAAGCAGCGAAATGCCTTGCCCCCACGTATGCTGGGACCAACAGAGCACTTCTATCTTTCATCTCCTCTGACTGCTGATCCCTCCCACATCTCAACTAGGTGCCTTCTCACATCCTGCCTATCAGGCTACACTTATGGAGAAAAGCAGGTGACTGTGAGAGGGAGTTTGATCCACAGACAGAATGCGAAAAGGGTTTCATCCACAACCTTTAATTAGATCAGAACCCTGTTACTCTCAAGACACACTCCCACAGTGTTCTTGGGGATGGCATAAAATGCAAACCTTCTCAAGAGAGTCTGCTTCCTTCCCACTGTAATATTTTCAACTTCCCTGTTCTTCTGTATATCATTTCTTGGCACACTGATATGCTGATTGTATCAAAATAAAAGCAGCATGCGTTTTTTTCTTCTGGCGTACATCATAGCACTCCAATCAAAAGAGACAACAGCTTGAAATCAAAGACAGAGCAGATATCAATTAAACTGAAGTTGATGCCCAGCATCTTGATGCAACGTTTTAGCAGTGCCAGCTTCATCTCTGATTATGGGATCAGGCAGCTTGCCCCCATATGGATAGATAGTGGATCCTTTGTGTGTGTGTGTGTGTGTGTGTGTGTGTGTGTGTGTGTGTGTGTGTGTGTGTGTGTGTGTGTGTGTGTGTGTGTGTGTGTGTGTGTGTGTGTGTCTGCATAAAAAGTGTGTTTTAAAGAAGTGCACCCCTCATCAGGCTGCATTCTTGCAACCCAGGCTCAGCTGGAGAGCGCTGTGTCACTACAGCCTTAACCAAGCTGTCAAAGGCTTAACATGCAGCTGAGCTGAGAGGAGCAGCTCCGGGCCCACTGCTGGGATGCAGGGGCCAAAAACACATTATCCAAAATGATTTAGCAGAATTTAACAAAAGCTTGGCTACTGTGAAAAGAGAGATGTCACAGCAGCGGCGGTAGCACCAGTCACTCTGAGAGGTCCCACTGTTTTCTTAGAATATCAGATATGTCAAAACAGTCTGATCAAAGCATTTGAGTTAAATTCAAAATGTAAAGAAGACACAAATGGAATGCTAACCTAAAGGTCTTGGATTACATTTTTATTTCAATATAGTTGCAAAACGATTCAATTTCATTTCTGCTGAATATTTCAGTTTGTTATTCCATTTTACAATTTTCTTTTTATCTCCTCCTGTTGCCAGTGGTATAAATGTTTGTATACAATACATGTACTGTATACATCAGGGTTTCTGGAGTTGATGGGAATCTTGTGGGACCAGGGGCGTTGCACCAAATTCTGGGCCCCTATACAGGAAGTTCTGCTAGGCCCTCCGAGAGGCGGTTTCACAATACACACATGTAAAAGCTATGTTTGTCTATAGTCTAAGCCAGATGACAACACAATGTTTGTATTGTTGAATGACCAAATCATTACGCGTAAATGAACACAACCCCTGGTCTAATGACTTTTAATAACCGGGTCAATATCCCTGTAGGGTGCCTTTTGGTGTCCCATCCACAAACTAGTGAATTACTGTCTTAATTTAACTTAAAAATAATATGAAAGAGGTTTGTTGTACTGGACAATGGTTTTCTATCCTTGACAAAACATTATTTGGCTCTTCAGATACATATTTTAGATTTTATTCAGTTTTGTAAAAGAGGATATGTGCTGTTTTCCCTTGTCCCTCGCAATGAACATTAATTTACAATTCAAGTAAAATGTGGTCTAATCATACAAATTATTTTTTTTTCATACAATTATATACAATAGTAATAATATTCAACTAAGGTGTATTTATAATTTGAACACACATTTCTCATTTTAATTTATTTAAAAAAAAGAAGATGTTTGTTTGTGTCCCTTAAAAATTGTCCACCCTGTCATGTTGGAGAATCCGTCCAATTAAGAAAAGGTCATCCACTCCAGGAACACCACAACACCAGTGATTAATGCATTTCATTGATGGGGAATGTAAAAGGCTGAGTTTAGTGTTTAGATTACTTTCCTACATACACATTTTCTTTGTAAAGGTTTGCTTACAGGTTTGTCCGAAGCTTAACATGTCCACCCTGTCGGCATGAAATACACCATAACTGTTGATAATTCAATAGTTTAAAAATGTGTATGTTTAACTATAGACATTTCTCTTCAACAACCATACCAGCCAGTTATACAATCTTAGTTAGTTGTTCGCTTACATGCAAATTTAAGATCAAAATGTCCACCCTGTCATCATCCTCAATTGTCCACCCTTAGGCCTTTCACACCGCCGCAAAATCGGTGCTAGTTCTGGGCTAGTTCGGAGTTAGAGCCAGTGTTTTGGTTTCACACCGCCAGAAAGCCTGCTCCGGGCCGTAAAAACCGGTTCAACTCATACCCCAGGATTGAGCAGGGTTTGAAGTGAACCGCTTGCGCCAGCGGCCGGGGGAGGGATTATCCTGACCAACCAGACCAACTAAAACCTCATGCCCGCCATGTTTAAAAACACCGCTACTACGAGACGTAAACATAACATAATTACCGAACGTAGCGATCAAATTGACCGGCGAGAATACGCTGTATGGGTCGTGTTTGGTTAAGAAAGCAAAGCGAGAGCTAACACGTGTAAAAATAAGACGTATTCGCCGCTGTTGTTGTGCTTAAAGCTAGCGGTAGCTTTAGCGTTAGCCACAAGAGCAGCGGCGTCGGGCGACGTACACACACGTTTACAGTGACGTCATGACGTTGCTCTCTTGCCGGCTCCATGGCTGTCTCCGGTCGATGTGAAACCAACCGGTTCATAACTGGGATAAGGCTGGAACCAGTTTTGAACTGACCCCAACACCAGCCTGGAACTGACTCTTGGTTCATTTTGGTGTGAAAGGCCTACCTGTCATGTCTTGCATTGGGTAAAGTGGCGACAGGGTGGACATTCCCATGACAGGGTGGACATTTCAATCATTTTAAAAGGGAATTGTAAATGATGATACATGCAAGACAATTGTGTGGACACAAACACAGATACAAGCTAGGTCATTATTCTATATTATTGCTTATTCCTGGTTGGATCTCACTGTATCATTGCCTTTATCATTTGGTCACATTGAATTATTGCAATTTGCACAAATTCCTCTCAGTCATGTGATTGTCCACCCTGTCATCTTGACATTTTTAGATTAAAAATCAGTCATACTGTAAAATATAATAATATTTAATCTAGTGTATAACAGCTAAGTGAGGGATGGGATAATGTGCACAAAGAAAACTTAACAAAATATCACATTTACTTTCCAAATCAAAGAAATTCATGTGCGACTTGTGTGTGTTTCTTTGAAAACGAAGGGATCACATACATTAAAAAAATAATAATTATAATATGACATCAAACAAAGTCCTTGTTTAGGAAAGGGACATCATACCTTTTATAAAATGTAGTTTTCATCTTAAAATTCAAATAAAAAACATGTTTAGCAGTAATGTACATTTCCACGACAGGGTGGACATATCTTACACTCATTCCTCTGAAAACAGGTCATAATTAACTAGAAATAGGTGTGAGAGCTCAGTAAATATATATTTACACAACTTCAGAGTCCACTATTTATGATAAAGCATAAAGGATATGGAAATTTAGGATTCAAATTTTCAAGTATTGTGAGGGTGGAAAGGCACCCTACAGCGATATTGACCCAACCATGCACAAATACAGTGTTTCTCACAGGAATTAGGGAGACTGTGGTGGGGACTCTGAACCTTCTAAGGGGTCCGGGGGAATGCTCACCCGGATTTTTTTTTTTAAATGTTAAGGTAAAATTCATCAATCTGGTGCACTTTGAGAATAAAACTAAGGCTAAATCAACTGTTTCCTATGTGAGCTATTTAATACTATTTTCTGGAATCAGGGGCCTATATTGAGTCAGTAAAAAAAATAAATAAATTCAATTTGAGTACAGCCTCGCTCTGCCTTGGTCCCCCCAAGCCTGTCCGCAGTCCGACGGCCCTGAACGTAACTGAACTGGCCATCGTCAGATGCTCATAATTACCGAGTAGAAGTTGAATGCGTCATAATACAATTCAATTCAGCCTCTGAATGGGCGCATACTGGAGCACTGTCCGACAGTAATATTTGTGAAACACATAGTCACAGTGACTATGTGTTTCACAAATATTACTGTCTAAGTCACTGTAGTAGTAACGTTCAGTTATAGCTAAAGTAGGCACCGTTGCTCTACAATGAACTGGCGACTTGATCAGAGTGTAGCGCGGCCAGATGACAGCTAACGTTGGCTGCAGTCAGCGTCCCGTCAAAGGTAGTCTCGCAAAGCCAGACCAAACTACAGCAAGTAGTATGGTCTGGAAGCACTCTGTTTAGAGCCGTCTATTCGGGTGGGGAAACCGGGGGAAACTGGGCTAGCCTGTTTGTATTTGTTTAAACCAATCACAATCATCTAGGGCGGGGCTAACCCCGGGAAGCAGCAGCGGTGTCCTGCAAAATAGTGCCGGGGGGGGACTTATTTTGATGGAACGTCTTCACGTCCAGAGACTGTCAGAGAAATGGCTAAACCCGCAAACGCCACACAAAAACTATTAAAGACAAAAGGAATATACATAGTGTGTTGCTTTCTAACCAGCATGTCAAGACACCATACATTTTAGCCCCCGAGGAGCTCACGGGATAACTTAACCGGAGTTAACTAGCCACGTAGTGTTATCTCTGGTAACATTATCATCGGTGGTTAAGAGGCAAGGCTACGGCGGTCGAGTAGAATTTTTAGCATTCGAGAACTTATGTCACCACCTCCTATCGCTGTAGTCAGAGCCGTAGTCCGTCTGTTTACAGGCAGAACAGGGTTTTGACGTTGTGAGCGCTACACCAACTGCAGCAAGTAGCCGTAAGAGTTGCTAGGTGATAGTGGAAGCCGTTGGAATCTTTCCCCGTCGCTAAAACACCGCTGCTTAGTCCCTAATTCACCAAAGAAAGGGAACGGCGGATCTTAATCTAGCTGGTTATAAGGTCCGGTGCTCAATTCAAACCCCCACGCTTCATTTTCCAGAGTTTATGAGGGTATTTCTGCCCGGGGGTAGTTGTACAATGAAGTTGGACAGCTAGGCTAGGCTGTGTCCCGGACCACCGCCGCCAATATTATTAAGTATTGCCACACTTTATTTCTGTCTACAGTAATGTGACTTCTCACACCCTGTGTGTGTGTGTGTGTGTGTGTGTGAGAGAGAGAGAGCGCTGCACATAAGCACACGGGTTGACTGTGAGCGAATTGTTTCCGAATTTGAGGGGGATCACAATAGGGTAAAGCCAGCAACCGGAAAAGGAGGGGGCTGCGTCAGGGCTGCGTAGCTTGCCGACGCAAGCGAATAGACGCTGGCGGAAGTGGTCATGCCAGACTACGTCAAAGGTAATGTTATGAATGAAAAAGTAATAGGCTGATTGTTTCAGCTGACCACGGTAGTTTTACTTTGGCCTCTGCTCTGCTGCTCATACTCCCGGGGCTTATCCGAATAGTCCAATCTCCTAACCTATAAGCCTCCTTTCCTATACCTTAACCCCTAAACGTCATTGGGGTTAAGGAGAGATGAAAAGACAGCACTGGGCCTATCCGAAAAGTCCAATCTCCTAACCTATAAGCCTCCTTTCCTATGCCTTAACCCCTAAACGTCATCGGGTTTAAGGAGAGATGAAAGGTGCTTCCTGTCGAACATAGGAAAGGACAGCACTGTTTCAAATGAATTCGACTCCACTTTTCCTAACCGACGTCAGTGCGCGACGGCGAGTATTGCTGACGTGAGTCACTAGCGTGAAACTACACTATTCTCCGAAAATTGACTACAACAAGCGCTCGTTTGTTCCATGCGTTCTTTTCATATTGATTTTAATCAGGTTGTCGCCAACAGAGTGAGAATCACTCCCATATATCCCAATTCACATGTGGAATAAAAAGAGGCTGCACTTGTGTTGATGTTGAAATGAACTGCCCCCAGTAACTTCATTAAATGTGAAGTTGGTATTTTATTTTCTTATGGTGTAAATTATGTGCTACGAAAATAACTAGGCTATTATGATGTTGGTCTTTTATGAGTTCTTTATTATCTTTAGCCTGTGTGTGTGTGTGTGTGTGTGTGTGTGGGGGGGGGTATTTTGTTCTAGCCGAGTTAAATCTTCCTCTCTTCTCCTCTCATCTCTTCTGTTTTACCTCTCGTTCGTATTCGTGTAGAGTCGGTAAACTCCGGCGGTGGCCTGTTGCTTAAAATCTTGCCGCCGTAAAGGATTATGGGATACCACTATCTCCTTTCCTTTAGCATAGGTTGGTCCGGAGTAACCTATGCTAAAGGAGGGTTAAGGCATAGGATAGACGCCGCGTTGGGCGTTGAGCGCGAGAAATGCGGGCGCCATCTTGAACCGGTCAAACGTTCCACTCAGTGTAGCCTGTTTGGCAGGTGCAATGAACTGTCAGCGCATGTAATTAATCACATCTCATTAAATACCAAACTGATTTTCACTCGGTTCTCTTTGCTGCAAAGATCATACATGTCGCTAAGATACAGGGCACAAGTTTCGACGTGTTTTAATATTCATAGTAGGGCTGCAGCTATCAAATATTTTAGCAATCGATTATTCTACCGATTACTCCATCGATTTATCGAGTAATCGGATAAAACATACATTGCTTAATTGAAAAGTATTTATAAATAAACATGAGAAAATAACACGTCAATTAACCAACAACCAATGAACAACCAATTTGTTTCCTTTTTTTGAAAAATCAACATTTTTTATTGCAAATATGAAGTAGCAAACCATGTTTTCTACCAAAAGTACCAATTTAGTTACTTTCCCATTGTTTATTAGTCTGTACTTGTACCATTAGAAATAAAAATGTTGACAAATAAATTAAGTGCATTTATGTGCCATACATTCTTGGGTTTAAGTAAGCATTTACTTCACATTCAGAACTACAAGTTTTTACTTTTGCAATTCAGGAACAACATAAGCTTGGAAACTTGGAACAAGCCCATGCATAGTTTCAGACATTCTGGCTTTAAAAACAAATCCTGAGATGCGGTTCTCTGCATAAATAATGTGTCCATCCGAGACTGTGATGGTTTACTGAAAAAAATATAGATAAAATAAAAATGACTATGGAACAATATGATACTAGAGTAAGTTCATTCACATCAAACTGCTATTTAGATATTGTATCCATCAATCAAGACACACCCGTCTGCTTCAACACCGTATTGTCAACTAGAAGTGACCAGCTATAGCTCAGCTTAAGCTATCGTGTATTTATTTCTTGAACAGCGCTGTCTTTTTGAAAATAAAAACTTTGTGGTGACGTGACGTCAGTCTTGGGGGCATAATTATTAGCCGCCACATTTAATTAACTAGCTATACTTATAACGTTAGTCATAATAAACAACAACTTAGCCTCCATCTGCACTAATGTAGTGTAAACTATAGCAGCATTGATTTAAAAATTACTTGTCTCGGGTCGGCGGTCTGCCGATTGGAATGGGTGTTTTCTGTTCATATGCTGCAGCATGGAAGTTGTGCTGTTATGGTACGCCAGCTCGGTCTTGCAGTGGACACACACCACGTTCTTCTCATTAATGTTCAACGTGAAATGATCCCAAACCTTGGACATTCTCTGTCGCTTTCTCCTGCCCGTTTGGCTTTCCTCACTATTTTCGCTCACATCTTCCATTTTAGCACACGCTAATGTTAGCCCCTAAACAAGTCAAAACATGCCACGTCTGTCCGTTCTGTGGGTGACGTATGCGCCGGTTGTGTCACACTAAAAATGGTCCATGCGGAAAACCGTGACCTCAGCTGTAAAATTAAATAAACGATGACTCGAGGCAAGAAAAATTCATTGATCATTTTTTGTAATCGAATTATTCGAAACAATCGATGAATCGTTTCAGCTCTAATTCATAGTGGGCTTAACAGTCATAGAAGATTCTGATATGATATAAACCAGACGTCTGAGTCACACACTTCGTCCGGGAGGAGATTGGAACGGAGGATGTGTTTCTGCTTGGGGAACATATTGAGGAGACACAGTTTGGCATCGACAACCACCATTCCGACTTGTTGTCATTGGTTGTGTCTGTCCTTCACAAATTAAGGCTGCACCACATTGCCAAACTCGCCTCACTTGAATTACAGAAAGGGAGCACAAGAAAGAAGCTCTGTAAAACAGTCCTCTTTCAGGGGTTTTAGCTAATCAGAGATCAGAATCAAAATCAATAGTTATGTATGTAACTACGGTTCTATGAGTTCCGGATGACCGCCAGAGGCGGTGCTTACAGCACTGGATGTTCCATCGCGCGCATGCGCAGGTCGAGATCTGTATACCAACAAAGTCACCTGTGACACCTGGGTGACCCCGGGAATGTCTATATATTCTCGGAAGTCACACCTCTGGCGGTCAGTAGGAACAAAATAGAACCTTTTATTTCTCTTCGGAGTAAAATGCGATTGTGGATGGTTAACTTTATTTATGCGTTTGAGTATTATTGTTTGCTGTTGTTGATTGATTTTCCCTTAATTTAATACTTTTGATTGCTGTGGTTTTGTATTGAATGTGTTTTTAAATGTACCGCGCTGCAAGGCACGCATTGATTTCCTGTCTGTGTCTGAGGAACCAACTTGAGACTAGACTGAACTTGGTATTCCCCCCCTAGTAAAGAACATTGGACAACCAAGAAGACTTTGCTTTTAAATAATCCCGCCCTCTTTTAAGAGGCAATTGCCTAACAAGCTTGTGTTTTAAATTAGAGAAATAAAACATATTTTTACATGAACACTCATGTTGTCCTTCTCTTTTAATGAGATATTATATACACTGGTTTTTATTTATATTTAATGCCTTCATGGGAAACATCCACCCTTCATATGTACCATGCTCGACTACTCCTCCTAAATTTCCCCGAGCTAACTCCAGTTTAGGAATAACTGCCTTTTCATGTAGTGCCCCTAATTCATGGAATGCTCTGCAGAGCAATTTAAAAATCTTCCTACTCTTGGTTTATTTGAATCTATGATTTCTGAATTTTACACATCTGACTGTAACTGTTTTAGCTGAATTCATTGCTCATTTAGTATTTTATTGTTGCTCTTTTTTTGTATAGGCCTACTTTATTTAAATTAATATATTTTATCCTATTTTATTTCTGTTCTCTGTTTATGTTATCCCTGTGATTGTCTTTATTGTGTATGCTCGTCACTGTAAATGAATAAATATATTTATATATAGCCTAATCATATATTGTTAACTTATTAAAATAGCTGACTTTACTGCCTTTATCTGTTTCTGCTTCTCTATCATAGGCTATTTAGTCTATAGTGTGTGATTTGCAAAATACCTATCATAGCCTACATCACATATCATAAAGGTGACCAGACGTCCCCATTGTTGGTTGCCTGTCCCTGGCTAAACAGAAACAACTACCTGTTCCCGTTATGTTGACACCTCATTAGGTTTTTCAATCAGATTGCTAGTCAAACTGGAAATGTCTCCGTTTTCCCCCTTTTCGGGGATGTTCCTCGTTCTGATCTCGGACGTCTGGTTTATATCATATCAGAATCTTCTATGACTGTTAAGCCCACTATGAAGATTAAAACACGTCAAAACTTATGCCCTGTATCATAGCTACATGTATGATCTTTGCAGCAAAGAAAACCGCGTGAAAATCAGTTTGGTATTTAATGAGATATGATTAATTACATGCGCTGACAGTTAATTGCACCTGCCAAACAGACTACACTGAGTGGAACGTTTGACCGGTTCAAGATGGCGGCCCCACGGCAGTAGCGGCCAACGCGGCGTCTATCCTTTATTATGTCTATGGGTAAAGGATGAATCGAGGCTCCTTTCCTATGCCTTTCCTAAGCATTTTGAGAATTCGGATCACCTATCTGCCGAGTACTTCTGGATCATCTCGATAGGAAAGGAAATTTCCTATGCTAAAAATACTATTCGGATAGGCCCCTGGCCTCCTTCTCAACTCTTTTCTGGTGTGCAAACGTGTGCTTTTTGGGGGCATCCTCACCCTGCTGGAGTTCGCTCGCGCTCACTTAATTTCAATGAGGAACGAGCAGCGGGGTGGACCAAACCATTTTTTAAGAAGGGGCCAAGGAGGTTATTGAAATTCTAAAAATTAGAATATTGTATGACTTGTGGATTTGTTTTAATTCGGATTAGTTTAATTAGTTCACTGTATGCATAACCATTTTGTCATATATTCTACTGGGGGCTATGTGTGGGCCCTAGCGGGCTGTGGGCCCTTATAATCGTCGTAACTCCCCCCCCCCCATACGACGGTGCTGTGTGGGAGTGCCAAAACCCCAAACTGATAACAAAAACTGCAGCATACAAGCTTTTTCCACAAAAGAAAAAAAGGATCTTCTACAAACGTAGTGCTTGAACAACCCCTGTTCTGCTAGACTGATATCCTAAGGCAGGTATGATGACGCATATCATCATCCAGGGAACAAGCCTGGGCCTGGGCTTTCTATACTTTAGGGAATTTTCCTGTGCTTTGTTAACCTTGGCTCCACACTGTGAGGGAATTTTGGGTCTTTAGTTGTAATATTTATGGGAACGATTGAGAGGTCATATATGCCTATCTTGTGTGTCTGTCTCTCAGACTCTAGGTCAGCCTTGGAGCCTGTTAGGAGACACTTAGGTCAGTTGTATAGATAAAGTCTCATCTCCTTAGACTCCAGAATGTTATGGTTCACTGTGTTCAGCTCTGAACCAAAACATTGGTACGCTTGGTGCCCGAGCCGGGGAGGTGATAGAGACAGCACAAGGTTAAAACACAGCTCTAAGCATGAGTTTGTCAGAATTGAAGTGCAAGTCACGAGAGTTGCAGTCCAGTTCTCCTTGGCCAAGTCTGTAATAAATATTGCTTCATAATTCATCCAAGTCTCCTGAAATATTCTTCCACCTGAGTTGACCTCCAACCTTAAACAGAACTTCCATCACAAATTGGCGTCACAAACAGGATCTCAAGATAACATCGACCTGGTAAGTGCACTAAATTAGATTTATGCCTTACCATGTCTTTGTTTGACGAGATCAGAAAAGAATATATGTGATAGTTCTAAAACTCGGCCTCAAGAAATTAAATTGAAAATAATTGGTCAGCTTATGGTGGACAGATAGTTCTCTTTACAGCAAAGTAGGTTTGAGTCCTCTTTGACAAAACAGATATAAAGTCCTGTTTGGTTTACACAATACAGCAAAGTAGGTTTGATTCCTCTTTGACAAACAGATATTGAGTCCTGTTTGGTTTACACGAAGAGATACAACACAATAGAATACAACAAAATAAGATAAAGCCCTCTATACAATGAAATGGGTTAACATTTAGAAAATGGAGATCTTGGATGTTGTTGCATTATTGTGCAAAGTATGTGTTTTGTATAAGTGAAATACATATGCCATATGTTAAAATTTGTGTTTGTATAAAACATTCTATCTATGGGCCTCAACATGGGTTCCAGCCAGTCCAAAGCAGAGGATAAGTCTAAAACAAAACATATCAAAACACCGAAGAAAAGCAGTAAAAATGAGCAGACGCAGAATATGACAGAAAACGAAGAAACACACATTGAGGAAATATTTCCTGAACACACACCAGCAGGCATTGTTGAAAAAAAAAATGGCTGGGAATATGGAGTTCCTTACACATCCCTTATGTCGAAGCAGACAGGTGGAAAGTGGCCCATGGAGGGGTCCTTTGCCTCAGATAAGATGACGCTTGCTAGTTCAACTGTATATGGCCCACATGGAGATCCAGCTTGGGATTTTGGTAAAATGAGAAGATGTGTGGCAATATGGTTTAACACCGCAAAACTGTATGGAAGTGGAAATGAATGTACTGAACGTGCAAATGTGTGCAAAGGAAAGGATGATCGAGTTTCTGAAGAACTTAAAGAATTGATTAATAGATGTGTTGCATTATGTAAGTGCATGTCATGTGCCACTGCTTGAAACTACGTTGAAAACTAGAGCTGAGGAAATGGTTAAGATAAAACAGTGTCATGGATCAAACCCCACACAAAATGCTAAAGCCATGATATTCAAATGGGTGAAACGGCAGAGTACCCCCCCTCACCACAAAGTCTTGTGGCCACTCTGATAGAGGCCGGCCTACCGCTCCCGTCTTCCATGATTGATGTGCCTATTGTTTCCTCATACCCAAAATTCCCTCACACACACATTTACTTTGGCAGCATATTAAGACGGACGAAGGGAATCATCAAGCAGGGTTTCCCTTCTATTTTACAGAGGGAAAATGAGGGCACCTCAGCGTGAGAGGCTCTCTAGATGCCTTAGCCATGCTTCATCCAAATTCTATGTGATATACAATCACTGTCAGATTTTATATCACATCTATAAGACATTTGTGTCCTTATTCTAAATCACTGTCTATCATTAATGCATCTAGGGCTCTCTTATGTCTCAGCAGACACATCTAAGACAGCAGGAATCGCTTTTCTTAGTAAGCATGGACTGTTTGAGTATAAGCTACAATGGAAAAGGAAAAAGAAGCATGAAACTTAGAATCATCATGCTGTGAGTGATAAGTTAGTGACAACTAACTTGAGCCAAGGACACCCAGGGGAAAAGACAGCAACGCCTTCATTGGCTGACTAAATTAACACTTCATTATATATGAATGAATCCTCTCATCAAAATGTTTTGACTTGCTTGAATAATTACCTTGGCTGAAGTGTATTTGATTAGAAATGAATGTTTCATTTCTGCACCGATGAGCACAGGTTCTTCAATTGTTTGGTTACGCACTGCAGCACTATCCTGATGTGCTTTTACTTGAGTCTTCTTTGTTCTTCAAACACTTTGAAGGAAAATACATTTGCAGATACATAGTGTTATGTTGTGTTGAATAGAGACTGGTACTTGCATATTAAACATTGCAAATACTGTATAATTGCAATGCAGACTCAAAGTTAGGGACATAAGGGAACCAGTAAGCCACGTAACTCACTCTCCATTTAACCTTAATTATCTCTGTAATTCAGTTTTTTTAAACCCAAAAGTGAAGCAGATGTTACCCAGGAGTAGCTCCTCTAATCAACTCCCAGATGTTTCCTCACAAAATAGTTTTCCTTAACAATAAATGACTACCTAATATTTTATTAGCAACAGCACAGATGGACTGTGAGGAAAACTTAACACCCTGAAATCTCTTCAACACACAGCAACAGGACCAGCTATGTAATTTGAAGAAGTTTACAGCATACTGCGATTCATACTACAGGTGCCAAAGACAAAGGAATGTTATACCCCCCCAAGAAAAGAGTAGGTGAGACAATTGCATTAATAACAGGGTAGAAACACACAGAGAAACTGCAGAGTCATCACTTGCACTGAGATGGGAATAATACAAAGCCTATATTAACCTCACAACTGCATGTGAGTGCATGTTCCCCCCCTTATTTTTGTTGCGCTCTAGCACGCTATGGGGAGAAAGATAATCCCTCCTAACCTGGGATTAGACAGGCAAGGAGACAAGGGAGATGTGTTCAAGTATGCACTCAGTGTCTTAAGCGATTACACACCGATAAGATTTACACGGCATTTGTTACTGCAGGCCGCAATGGTTCAGCGAATATATTAGGTCCTTGGACTCACACACTGTTGTGAAGTCATCTTGTCATATGAAGCAGAAAAAAAAGATGGCCACTGCAGACTTGCACTTAAAACCGGAAAGAAAAAAATATTCCTCTCTCCAGGTATTTGCTGTGTGCTCTACTGTGAATATCCATTTCACTCCATATCTGAATGATTGATTGTCTCACTCGACGTACTTTACATAGTAAACGTCTCACTCAGAATTAGCACATTTTTGCAAACTGAAAAATCGATGATCTTTTTCTGCCTCTTTGTATCTATGTGAAAGAAAAAAAACGAGTGTTGGCTGTGAGTGCCTGGATGGAAGAACAAAGGGCATAGCAGTGTGTCTGTCAGTAGGTACATCCTTGATGCTTACTAACTAGCTGTAGGGAGACAGGGATTGAGCTCCACAAACAACAGCTTGGGAATGCCAGGGCTTGTGTGTTCAGGTAAGCTCACCTGAATGCACTCGAATCCTTAGGAGACAAGGCGAGGGCTAGAGTCATCCCCCGAAATACAGCAATTAGCTGATTTAGAATGACAGGAGAAGCCCACTTGCCAACACACGCACGGATAAACAAACATCCAGATACCAATCTTGTTCAAAACAAGACATTTTCTTAGAAATTAAAGAGGTTTCTGGCCCAAGCATCTGTCTATAATTTTGCTATCCAGGTGTGATGTTTCTCCAAAAAAGTAAAAACCCATAGATTAAATATTTGTAACTTCAGTCCTAGGAATATTCATTCAAAGGTTTCAAAAGCTTGACAAATAGCGTGACACACAAGTGCTATGAGAAAACAAACTCTGTCATCTCCTTTTTGGCAAGGTACAGCTGTGAAGGCACATGGTGGCAACTTTCTGAACTAAAAACAGAGGAGAAAATGACACATGCAGTCCACAAATGTTTGATGATTATAAAGTAATAAACTATTAAAAGGAATTTGAAGAATGTGTGCTTATTTTTGGATTTCAGTTTTATTTGGAAGATTATTCCACCTAAGTATTAACACCAGATTACTTTTCAGCGCACAGACAGTACGAACAGGTAGCGGTCGTGAGGATATAGAGTATTCACTGATTTTGACAAAAAGTTATTTTGACAACAAGCGTTCTCCAGAATCACTTGCTCGACCTTTAAAGCAAAGGTAATTTTTTCAGTGTGAGAGCTGGTCATGTTTAACGCAGATTTAAATTTGGGATCAGAATACTCCATTCATGTTTACATGACGCATCAAGCAGCAGATGTTTAAATGCCAAGAACTATATATATATATATATATATATATATATATATCAGAGATAATATCATCTCAGTTTCAACAGCTAAAAAAAACACACTTTGTGGTCGGATGTCAAACCTCTATAAGTATTTAGATTGAGTATACTAAATGGCTAGATACTTTCTAATATGTCTACTGTTGCAGAAAAACATGCCAAGAGTAAATTAGTGCCATGCCCTGTAATGAGTGCAAGTTGTTAGTATTTTTGATAATGGAGCCAACAGATCTTATAACAATCAGTTGTGTGGGGCATTCATCTTTGAGCAAAAGCAAAGTAAACAACAGGACAACAGGTAATGTAATTGGCCAAAGCTAGAGCAGAAATACTTATTTGACTCATCTATAAGACAAATCTTGGAATCCCAACGAGCAGCTGTGGTATTTTAAGTCATGTTTCAGCCTAAAATAATTGCTAAATGCAGTTGTTTAATTTCCCAATGAACTTGGAAAGATGAGAATATTTTTTTTCCACTGCTGAACATGACAGAGTGCAGCTGTGTGCAAGTGTACACTATTCAGCTCCTCCCCAACACGCCTCTTCATAGAGCTGGAGGCTCCATCTGGGGATTTAGGGCAGCCACCAGCACAGCTTAAATTGTATTAAAAAATGTTCACTGACTGCCTCTCAAGCTGCAGTGCAGTAAGTGTTGAGTCCATCCATACAACACTCTTCATCAATTTGCCAGGCACTTTAGGTGCAACTATAAAGCACAATTCCCAGAGATGTGTGATGTGTCTGGATTGCATTGTTATGTTTCTGTTCTGTTTTGTTTGAGCTCATAACTATGATTGAGGACAGAAAAAGACATGTTGTTTTGAATCCTCTTTTCAAGTGTAAAAGTAAAGACAAATGTTGTAGAAAGGGCTGAAAAGGGGGAAATATAATTTGCAGTTTTGGAAAATAAACTACCTCTGTTGGATACAAGTATGTCATCATCAAGCAAGCCAAAAAGAGAAAGAAAGTGACAGACAGAGCAGTCCAAAGAAAACCATGACAAATAACCCAATTGAGAAAGGAACAAACGGACAAGCTAAACTTCACTTAACCATACAAGAGCTCTGCATATACTTAGTACTTGCCAGAAAGCTCAGGTAAATCACTTTCAGTCATGTCCCCTGCATTATAGTCATCACTCATTAGCACATCATCCACCTGTTGGCATTGATGTTAACCTGGCTATTATTCAACTGAAGCCACAGTCTAGTCCTGAGTTGAGAGATGAGAAAAATGTGTACAGGGGCCCACTGAGGTGCTTGTGGGAAAATAGGGCCCCTATTAGAGAGGTCCTTTGTGCTCACTTATCACGGCTGAAGGGTAGCAAAAAGGACAGACTGTCAGGCACACTGCTTCTGCTAATCGGCAACACCAACATGATTGCCTCAAACCACTCACAGAGCTTGTGCCTGATTATTCAACTACAGTGGAAGGAAGGTCTTCACTAATTGTTCTACTATATACTTACCATCTAAATCAGGAGGCCCTTGCGTGAAAATAAATGTGTGGTACATAGTAAGACATGCAGTAAAAATTATGCTCAGATAAATGTTTAATAAGTGTGAAAGCTGTGAAATTCACACTTTTTGGCAGAACTACTGGTTGACTGTAGATCAATAGAGAATATTATAAACAAAAGTTGTCTATAAATAATACATTTTCCTTTCCTTCTTATTCACTGTATTGTCTTATGCTGAAGTAAGAAATCATGTAAACTGTTATTCTGGCAATATCTCCCATCTGTGCACCCAGCCTTTGCTAAGTTACTCTGCCAAATTGGGAACATTATCAAGTGCATGCAGGCTTTTCCATACTGTCCTTTCTTACATAAAACCAAGTTCCTTCAGACAGTGTAAAAAAATATTCCATATTTCATCCTCGGAAATTTGGCATTAATCATTGCAATCTTAATTGTGAACACATTTTTGAAAGGGGATGTTTAAATAGAGTAACTTACCATTGTCCTCAATGGAAAAATAGAAGATGTCATTCGTAGCATTGTCGCCATCCCTTAGAACATAGCAAATGTTCATCTCATCAATTTCAGCTGAAAAAGATAATGAGAATAATTTCACAAGTGTCCATCATATCCTGCTGATAACAGGTAACATAAGTTACATGGCTTAAAGTTCAAGTGAAACAAATAAGTCCAATATGTTCCTGATGGACTATTTATTGGTCAGTACTAACAACTTCTGAGCCCTTGTGTTATTAGAGGCTGAGGCTATGAATTGTGCACAATGAAAAGTATCGAGGGAATCTGAAAAGACAAACTGCTTGTAAGAGCCATCAGACTCTTGAATGACAAAGAATATTAAGAATAGCTTGATTGTTAGGGCTACTTCACAGGATTCAGTCAGGATTATTTGAAACCCTGGATCTTTATGATTTTTTAAATTAGAATCCTTGCTGTCTTCAGTATTTGATGAGGAAAGATTTCCCTTCAATAGACGAGACCAAGGCATAAAATGCATAGCCAGATTTTCTAAATGCTCACGAGATTTTGTGTCTTTAGTTACTGTCTGTTTACTCTGGTGAGCACTTTTGAAATAGTGAACAGGCCTCATGGGGAAAGCATCTCAGAGTGACTAAGTAAATACAATACTTTGATGCAAACTGATGCTGCTACCCGCTACCCTGATATTTGGCATTTACCAAGACACCCCTCTGGTATGCTTGAAATACAACTTCTGTCTTCTTGTGTGCAAAGCCAGTTTTCTGGAGACAGACTACAACAACCACCACCCATGTAATCCCCTCGTCCTCTGTTAGACAAATATTAGTCTGGTATTACAAATCACCATCATTTCTTTCCCAAAGTAAAATGCATTAGGCACTGTTTAAAAAAGGCTCTCCTGTGGTGAGATCTTGTAAGCCTGAGGCACTGGAATACTTTATCTCTGTAAATAGACAGTCTCTTGAGTTAAACCCAAAGTGTTTGTATTTAGGCATGAGAGAGAACACGTTTAGCAGTGAGAAGACAGTAAATGTAAAATTAGTTTGAGAGTGGGCTCCAGAGAATAAAAACTGTCCTCGCTGCGTGTCTTTGCAGTGTATTACAAACCGTACAGAATGTCACAGAGTTATAAAAAACAGCTCTCTTACCTTGTGTGAAGACAGTGATTGTGGAATTTCCTTTACCGATGTTGATCAGGTATCCATGTTCTGGGGCAACAGTTATTGTAAAGGTCACAGAATTCTGAATGCTGTCTCTGTCCTCCGCTTTAAGGGTTTTACTGGTGATCACAAAACCCAAGTGACCGGTCTCCAGAACCTGCAGTGTTGGGGCTCCCTTGTTCACCACAATCTGTGGTATCCCATTATCCACTGGGAGGACAGTAATCTTCATCACTTGGGGTCTGCGAGTCTCATATACTGTGTCAGGGAAGATGTAGAAGTCTGTGTGAGTGCTATCGGTGACAGTGAAGGAGAAGCTGTCCTCTGCACTCTCTGTGCCATCATGCTTGTAGCTGATCATGTTTTCATTCAGGTCCTGCTTTGTGAAGGAGGTGACAGGCCGGGTGTTGTTAAAGAGCAGGCGACCATGAACTGGGATTTGAGTAACTGTGAACTTTAAGAGGCGGTCAACGGTGTCTCTGTCCTCCACGGTTAGTTCAAAAGGCGTGATGAGTTTGTTCTCTCCCTCTGTCACCACCAGCCCGTGTATTGTCACCACAGGCTTTTTATTGTCCACATCAGTGATGGAGATGCGGAAAGTGCGGAACACAGGGTTATAGCCATCAGTTACTTCAAATTCAAAGCTATCCATTTTTACTTCATCGTCAGCAGTGTGGATGTAGTAGACTTTGTTTCCAGCCAGCTGGAGCTGAGTGAAGGATGAAATGGGCATCCCCGGTGTGTCTGTGCACTCCAGGTGTCCTCTCATTGGAGCTCTGGTAATTGTGAAAACCAAGTGTTCATCTGGGCTGTTGTGGTCACTGGTGCTGAGCAGGTCTGTTGTTAGAGTAACCCTGCCACCCTCTTTAAGTGATACACCTTTACTGGTCACATCTGGGAAAACCATGTCAATTCCACCCACTGTGACGTAAAAGTATCTGTCGATCAAAGGGTTGATGCCATCTGTTACGTCAAATTTGATGAGGTCACGAATCCCTTCTTGCCCGTTATGGATGTATAAAATTAAATCCAAATCCACTTCATTCTGTGTAAAGTTCATTCCAATGGTGATATTTTGCAACTCCCCAGAGGGGGTTGTCCTTTGCAAATACCCCTGACCAGGGGCATAGCGAATTATGTAAGTCAGTGTTTTATCCTCAGAGTCTAGATCAGTAGCTTTTAAAACATTGCTGTTTATGACTTTCACATCACCAATCTCAATTTCAAGGCCATCATTTATTGCCATCCTCGGGGTCTCATCATCCACAGGGATAATCATAACTATAACTGTCTTCTCTACACTAAACTTTCCGTCTGTGAGCACAATATCAAAGCTGTCCTCTGTGGTCTCTGAGTCATCATGTTCATACACAATGCTGGAGGCCTCCCTGATCTGATCCAAGGTGAAGTTAGAGACAGGGACAGTGCCGGTAGTGAGCTGTTTGATAATAAATCCATGCTTGGGGGGATTGGTGATAATGAATGTGAGCTGATCAGAGGGGAGATCTGCATCCACACCATTCAGGATGGGAGTGTCGATGACTATGTTCATGCCCTCCATAACTACAAACTCTCTCATGTAAATCTCAGGCTTTTCATCATTAGAGGGGATTATGGAGATAGGGAAAAAGTGCCTTTCAGAGAAATTGATGCCATCAGAGCACCTGAACGTAAACCTGTCCTCCACTGGCTCGACTCCTTTGTGAATGCTTTGAACATAGTAAATGTGATTCTGTCTGATGTCCTTTATGGTGAAAGCACTAATAGCTGTCCCGGATCTGGATTTCTCAGAGCCTGGGGCTGGGGAGATATTTTCCACATAACCTGAGGTCGGCTGTACAATGATTGTACAGAGGAGGTCATCGCTGGGGGTGTCGACATCATCAGTGCTAATATGAAGAATTTGAATGACATTCTTCTCTCCCTCAACAACAGTGAACTGTGGCCCCACAAAGACCTCCGGAGCCTGGCTGTCCAGGGGAAGAATTGTTACGTGAACTCTGACACCTGTGATCTTATTTCCTCCAAAAGTCCACTCATCCGACATGTCCGTCAATGTGAGATTGAAAAAGTCATCCTTTGTGGTCAAGCCTATTTCCCCACTGGTATGAGTATAGACCACCAGTCCATTAATGATATCAGCTTGGGTGAATGTGCCAGACGGGACACCTCTTACCAGAATTTCACCTAATGATGGCGGGTCCTCCACAATGAAGGTCAAACGGAGGTCATCCGTATCCTCATCTCTTCCCTGAATGACATTACTAGTGATTTCTGTTGCTCCGTTTTCCAGTACATCTATGTAAGAGCCAATAATACCAGCTGGGAGAATGATGGTTGGAATTTCATCATCAATTGGCTTCACGCTAATCTTTATAGTAATTGAGACAACGTGAACCCCATCGCTGACATCTACTTGTATCGAATCAACCGTTGATTCATCTCCATTATGGATGTATGAAATTCTGCCACTTCCAATATCCTCCAGGCTGAAAGTGTCTCCTTTTGTCATTTCAATGAATGTAAATTGGATATGGCCATGCAGTGGAGGCTGAATAATAGTGAAGGATATCTGTTTGCTGTCTGTATCGGTGTCTGAGGTGTCCAGCTCAGCACTAGTTATGAAATGTGTGCCGCGTTCAAGCACGGTAAATCCAGAGTTGGTAATTTGTGGTGGCTTATTATCCACAGGTTTTAAAAAGATAGTGAAATCTCCTTCTACGATATTTCCAGAAGTATCCTCCACAATGTACCTAAACTGCAAAATGTGAGAGGTAATTCCAAGCTCAAGATCAGGTGGTTTGTAAGCTATTTTATGGTGGTTAATTTGTGCCTGAGTAAATGTTGTGACTTCAGTGTTTGGCTTTTCCGTTAATATGAGAGCTCCTAATACTACAGGGTTATTCTCGTCTGTATCTGTCGGTGGCTGGATGATAGTGTATTTGAGATCCCGATCCTCTGAGTCCAGGTCAGTGTAACGGAGGAATTTCCTCCGAAAGTATGTAATTTGATACTCATGCACAGTCATTTGCAAAATCGTTTCAGGGTACAGTTCAGGTGGGAGGTCATCAACTGGGAGAATTTTGATAATGAATGAGCTCTGCCCTGATTGGTTTGGTGGGTCATTGTCATCTTGAACTCTGAACACAAACTGATCCATGACTGTGCTGGTACTATGAGGTCCAATATGCTTGTAAAACAATTTACCATCAGTAATATCCTGCTGCAGCCATTCAGACATTACTTTCTCATACAATTCATCCTCTGTATTAAACTTCCATGTGGATGGGTCCTCCGGTGCCTCAGACTGGCGCAGCAACACCTGCCCAATTGTGGAAAAGGGAGGCTCTATTGTGAATTTTATTGAAGAATCCTCAGAGTCAATGTCTGCCGCACTGAGCATTAGTGAGGAAACTGGCATCATTTGGTTTTTGAATAAAACTATGCCAGTGTTTGCATTGATTATGGGAGCCTCATCATCAGTTGGCACAACAGTAATTGGAAACAGAAACTCCACCTCATTTGTGCCATCAGTCATCCTGAAAATAATATTGTCACTGTATGTGTCACTGCCATCATGTTGATAAATGACTACTCCTGTGTCGAGGTCAGTCGGGGTGAAAAATTTCCTCCTTGAGCCAAGAACAGTTAATTCTCCATGCCTCAGCCCATCAATAACAGTGATTCTAACTTTGTCTAAATTGTCCTCATCACTGATTTCCAGATTCTGTGAACTGGACAGCGGCCTGGACTGACCCTCATACAGTAACTGGCCAGTATTCCTTGTCACCACAGGGGCCAACGTGTTCATAGGCTTAACAACAATCATGAAAGCAAAAGGGTCTGACACAGCCCCCTCTGAGTCCACCACCTCAAACTCAATCTGGAAAATCCGCTCAGTGTCTGAATCCACAGCAGGGGGCTTGTAGGCAATTTTCAAGTCTTTGAGGTCTCCTTGGTAGAATGAGGTTATTGGTAAATTCCTATCATCTGTGCTCACTATGTAGCCCTCCTCAAAGGACAAGGTGGATGTGATGTTGAAAATTAATTCGTCAGGATTAGACTCAACATCCTCTGCAGCCAGCATGTCAATGGTTATCGCTGACATTACAAACTGGTCTATTTCCATCATCATCATGGCAACAAAGCTGGGTTTAGGAGCTGTGTTCTCCTCCCCATTTTTATTCCTTACCAAAATTTGGAAAAATTCCTGTTTGAGCAAATTGCCTTCCTTATCATGTAACTCCACAAGCATTGGGATGTAATCTCTGTTTGGTGACTTCAAAGCAAAAGTGTGCTGATAACGGATATTCATTTTAATAAATTCATCACAGTCTACCATTGTTCCCAGGCTGTTCTCATCCACAAGTTTCCCATACCTGGGCAGAACGCTGCCACTGGATAGAGAGGCTATTTTGCATTGTTGTGCACTGTTATCATAGGTGAATTCTAAAATTCTTCTATCGATAGGGTTACTTATGCCGAGCAATCTCTCAACAGTGAGTGGCATGTTTTTGGTAAGCACTTCTAGCTGTGTGAAAATGACTTCAACCTCCATCATAAAAGGTATTATAATGGTATCCGTTTGGGTGTCATACCTGAGTTGTAATCTCACTCTATCCCTCGGAGGACTCCTAGAGCCAAAGTGAGAATACTTCACGTCGTTGGGGCCAAATTCACACGGAAACTTTTTCGGAGACAGGTGTCCAGGTCTTTGAGACAAGGGGTCATTGTCCAGAACTGTTATGCTGCATCTATCCTCGGGCTGAACTTGGATAACCAAATCGTTGATTGGATCAATGAAGACTGATCTCCCGAAAGGCACGCGGATCCCATTATTGGCAACCAATATCGTGTCCTCCGACAGCTCCGACCTTAAACCATATGATAATCCATAGCTGTCAAAAACCTGCGCTACTGCTTCACCTGTCAGAATCACCGCAAGCAGAATAAAGGCAGCACCAGTCCCGTGCAGCTGCGGGGGGGAAATCCAAGCCATTTGTAGTGTTGAACAGCAGAGAACACACGTTAAACTTTGCGTACACTCTAGTAACTAAGTAAGCCTATGGCGGTTAAAGTTGCAATAAAATTAAATCGGAGTTGGATAATATCACGCACCTATGGGCACTAAGGTGCACCATTCTCTCACAGCAGCTGCACACTGATAACCTAAACTTCATACTCCTGCTTTGCCGGAGTAAGGAGAGTTACGCCCTCCTCTCTTCCGATTGGCAAATATCTCAGCTGGAATGCGTTTGTCAGCTTTTAAATGGACGTGGCTTGTGTCATTCTGGACAGACAAAACGATCCCGCGTGGGCTGGACCTCATCAGGTTGGAGAAGGTGAGACATATTAGACGAATAAAGCGATGTTTGGGCACAAGGAACGATGTATAATCTGCAGCAGGGTACCACAGCAGGGATATTATGTTCGAAATACTTAATTTTACACGCCTAAAGCAGAACGAATATATCTGTTAGATGTTTTGAAATTATGTGCATTTGTTCAATAAACAAGGCAATGTACACACCGCATCCTATTCCTTAATGCCGGGGAAAGCAATCAGAAGTAGTTGTATAAAACAGTCTTCACTGATGATCTGAGAAGGAAAAAGCTTTGTCTCCCTCTCGTGGTGTTGTGCTGTTGAGGAGGGAGGATGATGCACTGCACACCTTTTGATTATCAGCAGAAAGATCAAACTACGTTCGATACTATGGACATTTTACACCGTTTTCCCTCCATAATGAAAACCAGATCTGTCATAAAACTATCAGGTAAAACAGGTTCTGCCTTGCAAGGGCAGTGCCTATACAGTGGGCTATGCAGTGAGTGCTTTGTGTATTGTTTGACAAGGAACAAATCAAGGACTAAAGTCCTTTTGAATAGGTGGGGTGGTAGGTGTGTAGCCTATGTAATCATACACACCAGAGCTGATGTAGGAGAAACTGCAAGGGTGGGTTGCAAGAATTGGACTGTGTCCACTGTCGATGTGGCCATAATACAGCTAATCCTTTTGAAAGATTTCACCTTGCAAAATAAAATAGCCCACATTCCAGTCTTAAAGAGAGAGTCAAAAGTTGTATTTACTAGAGTTATTGTTCCTACTATTTCCTGTAATGCTGCAGCTCTCATCACACAGGTCCTCCATGTGTCTGAGGGTTCCCCCGGCAGAGGATTTTCTTGTCTGACTCCTGGCAAGTCCTGTCATGATCCGGCCTCTCTCTGCACTACTCATCTAAAGAGCCAGGGTTGCTGAAGATGACACCCACACAGATATTATGCAGCACAGAAGAACAGGTCAAAAATGACTATTATAATACAAGTAAGTTTGATTTCGGCACAGTGAGCACCACTTTATATGAGTCACATATATTTTAGAATAGGTTAAGATGTGAGTCTATGGGGAAGTCTGGATATGTTGACAGAAGATGGTGCCTCCTGTATCGTTTTTGTACTGTTTTCACATTAACTTACATTTTAGTAAATTTCAAAAAAGAAAATCTGATTTCCCCAACACTACTGTGGTATCCATTACAATGCTACAGGCACAGCTGTTCTGTATGTTTGATTTGCCCCACAGCCTTTGTATATATTAGCTGTATACACATACCTGCTCCCCTCTCAATGCATAGCATCCCTAGAGCTTTATGTTGCCGAAGAATTTGACTTCAACTGTGCTCAGGCCCCTTTTGATCCCTTTTAGAGGATTTTCATTCCATCCACAAAGTCGTAAGTGCAGCCAATTGTGTCCGCACTTACCTATAGTTGGACATTAATGACATACGAACCATCTCACTGCTACAATGTGTTGAAATCGGTATACAGTAGCTGCCATAACAAACCGTACAGTTGAGAACCACTGGACACTGTTGACAGGGTCCAATTATAAATACAGCCAAGCAAACTGCAAGGCAAAGCCCCCAGGCCTTGACAGCTTCTAGTTACAAGAGAAAATGAAAAAGCAGATGAATAGAACTTTATGACAGCAGCAATTGCAAAGAGGGAATTGGATCATACCCAAACCTTTAGGTTTATTTTTGAGGCAAGGGGAAGTTTGATGATATTCTGTCACATCACATTTATATCAGATTTATTGTAAATGACCAATCCTTCATAGTAGATAGAACTGTCACTCTCTTAAGTTAAAGATGACAATCCCGATGTGCAGATGATTTATTGTACATGATGCAGGTAGGGTGTAGGGTGAAATACTGCAGTTTAGCTCACTTTTTTGGAATTGACATTTATAAATATGCACAAGGATACAAATAAATTATTTTAGTTTTCTCTTTCATTTAAAGTTTTCTCACTGCGGAGAAAACTTTAAATGAGAATATAACAAAAACAACAACAATATAATTGCAGTTTGAAATGTGCTTGTTCAGGAGCTCATCTAGCTTGTCTTTGTGGCTGCTAGCACCCAGAAAGTCAGTTTGATTTGTGATGACTCTGGTGACTGCTAAGAAGAAAACAATAAGACATATACGTTAGTTTACAGCAGGGCTAACTTTCAATTTCCTCTGAATGCTGAATGTTGAATGCCGTCTTGTCATCACTATACACACACTGACAGGCCAAACACTGGAGGGCTTAAATTCCCTGCTGTCAGTGACACCACTGTTATTGTAACCATGTTAACAGAGATACACATCGTGTAAGGTGCCTTCACTTCTGAAACGTGACATCATTGGGTCAGCCTGGTGCACGGATAATGAGGTCTGGCAGGATGGACCATCTGTGTGTTCAGTTTGAGACCAAATCTGGTAAACTCTGAACAATCATTGTTTTGTTTGCTAATCTATGCAGGGTCTTTGTTTACATTAACAACTACTTTATTGCTCGCATGATTGTATTATTAAGTATTTCAGTATGTTCTACTATTTAAGGGTGACTACGACACTTTGGAATCGTCACTGGAAAGTAGCCCCAGTGTGGACTGTCCCTGGTAAATGTATCAATAATTAATAAAGTTAATACATTTGTAAAATCAGGGAATTGGAGAATCTGATTTATGCTTTAGCCATAATGCAAAGCTTCACCGAGGGTTGATATTAATATTTTTGTTTTAGTTTTCTCTGTACATTGTGAAAGCAGTGTCCGTCTGTCTAAAAAATGTTTTTGATAATTGCCCAGTATGCTGTCTCCCCACTGTTTGTTTCAGTGTTGCTAAAGTGACTCCACTCTAACAATTGCTTGGGCTTATCAGGACTATTTTTGATGGTGGTAATTCCCTAGAGACAATACAAACCCAGGCCTCACTGATCTCATTAAGGCTATTTTGGTTCATTACGTCTCTGTCAGAGACAATTCTTTTAATGCTTGAAGCTTGAATGATGGCAGGCAGCAGCTACTCTCCTTCCCTACAAATGTAAATCTGTTAAAAAAATTAAGAAATGCAATGCACAGCCAAGCGGCAGCCAAATCCATCTTCCCTAATTTATGTTACTATTGGGATTCCACAGAACCAGAAAGGCAGCAGAACCAGTTAGGTTTTATCATATTATTTATATGTGCTCCTAAATTCCCTAGGTGTGCATGGACACAAATATTATGACTTTAACGTATGGCGGGGCAATCATACTGCTTACAAAAGAAGCCAAGTTAGCTTTAATTACAGCATGCCTTCAACATTAACGTTCATTGTTGTGCTCTGCAGAAAACAAAGACAAAAATAGATGAAATCCACATACAATCAAAACAATGTATGTATTTATCTATATATATTTATGTGTGAATAAAATGTAGAAGTATGTTTATGTCAAGGCTCTCTGACCAGATTGTGTTGATCTAAAGCAGGGCATAACCTCGGAACTTTGAGGCGTATCATCAGAATGGAAAGTAAAACCCCAGAATGAAGTGGTGTTAATGTGACTAATGTATTAGCATTTAAGCAGAATAGGATTCAACTGACTTCCCATTTCAGATCTCATAAACAGTTGCTTGTGGTAGAAATGGAATTTTAAATCCAGTAACTAAATGGTTAACAGGTGTAGTTAATAATAGAACATATGCATACCTAATTGTCAAGTGATAATCAATTTATAAATGTAGATTTTAATCATAATTGGAATAATAGTGTTTCCAAACACAGTGGAAATCCAGCAAGACAATATTGTTTCAGTAGGATTTAAATCGAAATGCTTTTAACTAATTTTATTTATATAAAAAGAAAGTATGAATTATACAAGAACTGCCACAAAACTGCCAGAATAAATTGGAGGTAAAGTATATTGGAGGTAAGGCAAATCCAAGGATGACAACAGGAAAAATAAATTACTGGGATTCTCCATAGTGGTTTCTGTATAATGTTGCATATATACTTTTTTTTAAAAAGCAATCATTCCGGCTTTAAAATGTAAAAAAATGTGTTTTCTAGAACAAAAGAAATATCGATTTAATTAGGCCTGAATCCAGTATTTGTTGTTTTACACAAATCTAGTGTCTGCCGCAACTTAACAAGTTGTGTAACTCAAGTCACTCAAGTCTGGTACTCATGGTTTCTGTCTGCTTGTTTTTGCTGCACTCTTGTAAGGACACCAGGTTACAGAGAGATTTTAATGAAGTAGGATGTGTAATGCTGTGCCCAAAAGCCTCAAACAGTGCTAACAGTTGTAGGGGCACCGGGGCACTGTCAAAACTGCATTTATTATATTCTAACTTAGCAGAACAGAAAACTGTGTCTTTGACTTCAGAATGGTTAATGTTATTAAATACTCAAAATACTGGGCTTCCTGTGGAGGTTTGGTCGCCTACAGGCCAAAGGTTACATCATTTAATCGGATTGCTGCTAGATACCCTGCAGGCTTTCCTTTTCCTGATGAGTTTTAAAGCTGAGAGGCACTTAACATGTATGCCCACCCTGCGGGCTCAACTCATTTATAGTACGCAAAAGGAAAGTGGAATGAGAATTCAGCTGTGGGAGTCACTGTGTGAAATCTGCTCATTGTCACATCATCTGCAGAAAAAAAATTACCAAGAGTTGTTTTTAATGTGTTTAATGGTAAACTACTAAACTGCCAACTGTGTAACCTAACCTACCATTTGCACTGAGAGGAAATTGCTTTTATTTCCAAAAACCTCCAGCAACAAACATCACACAAACAATATAATTCTAGTATGTATGTTTCCATAGATTTGAGGAATTTATCTTCCTGTGTGGTGGACTTTACAGCTGCCGTTTTTGGCCATTACTCTCTGCTGCATTATTTTCGTCTCAACCCTTTCTGAGTTTGGAGTTTGTGCTGAGCTGAATGTATTATCTTTCAGCTGTGTTTGATCTAAAGTTGGGGACTAAGTCAGCAACAATATCATTGAGATGAAACAGTGCATTCACTAGATGCTCATGAAAAAGCTGCACATGCAGCACACGTGGGCACAGTACTTCTGTCTCCTGGATTACATTTCACTGTTATATTACTATCAAGATTTATTTTTTAAGAAAAAGTACCAAGTACATTTTGTTGGATTTACTCCAACATAACACACTGTGCTGCCACCGAGTGACAGCGTCTGTGTGGATGCCTATTGTTCCTATATTCTGGGGAATGTCTCAAATATTTCCGAAGTCCCCTGCCAAGCTGTAATTGACTTAATCTTTCCATTAGCCCTAAGTCACCAAAGTCAGCTGTCATCTGTTAGAGTTAACTGTTGTAACAAGGTGCTTTTTAGGCTTCCTGATAGATGGCAGATTTGGCAATGAGACTTATGAGTGATTTTTAACCCCCTAACCCCAAACACTGCACACACACACACACACACACACACACACACACACACACACACACACACACACACACACACACACACACACACACACACACATATAGTACCACACTCAAACACACACACACACATCCCCTGCTGACAGTTCTAATAAGCACAGGCACACAAACTCAAAAACCTCATTTTTGTCAAGAAATGCTGTGTTGCTGATCTTACAGAGTTTGGTAAATACCCGTGCAGACGTAAACAGAACCTATAACCTCTACACATATTTACCTCTCAGCAAGCACAGATAACACATTCCTGCTAACACAATCCTAATTACTTCTACAAATACTGTATAATGTGAAAAAGCGACATTTATTATCTTACTTCTCAGAAAGCAAGCTATTGTTAGTCGTATACATTTTTTGCATACCATCAAATATCCAACCGCTCCTAAGACCATGTACCTTATACTTCACTACTGTCACTGCCAGAAGATGGCAACATCACATTATACATCTGGTGAGTTATGAAGTATTCACCATATAGAGTTTTGCATCATATTAGATTATAACGACAGTTACATATTGTGACAAAAATTAAGAATAATCATTAACTTTGCAAAAACTGGTGAATTAGTTATGCATTTTTAAATCCAGATCTGTTAAGATTAATTTCTGATATAGATATAACGTAAACTACTATGTAAACAATTAATGCTTTGGTTAAAGCTAAAAATAGAGATAACTTACATTTTCATTCAAATACACTCTAAACTTCCTAATGCAAACAGGTCTGCAACTGTAAGCATTATTTAACAATAATGCCATATTTGTAGGTAACTTGATCAGGTGACTCCAGTTTGGTTCTACGTGTATGTTAAGACAAATACTATAGCTGTGTTTTCTCACTACTGAAAGACTGGCAGTCCTAATTAGACCTCATCTAATGACTTTGAACTTCTGCTGCCAGCTTGACTATTGCATCAATGTTCATTCTTAGAAGCAAGGTCGAACCCTGGCCGATACACACTGCATCTAATTGACAGAGAGCTGAACTGCACTGCCAGTTTTGTTCTACATCAGCTTGCACAGCAAAGACTGATGCCTTCCTGTGAAGTCAAACCAGCCATGCTTAACCTTCAATGCTCATTATTGAAAATGCATAGATTTCACCATTAAATGTTGGCCTCTTTCTCAGAAAGTTTGCAATTTATTTTTTACGAGTGCACACAAATTGAATAGAATTCTGTTTAAGCAAACGTTCAGCTCGGAAGACACAAAGCCAGCTAATACATAATGGATAGTCTGAATTTATTTCATGTGTCACAATCAGAGTGCTGGCAGCCCCATGTTATTGAACGTAAGGGTTTAAACATGGGATTAAGAAAAATTATTTGGGATACTAAAAAAAGAACTATTAATTTGAATGGACAGAATTATCATGAATCATTCTGCCAGCATTTTCCAATGTATTTATTTGAATGGTGATGCAAACGTCTTCAGTAACTGCAAGTAGATGGGCATCTGAAAACTGATCTAAAGTTTAACACTGGGAACTCACATATTCAGTAAGTGTGTACAGTTAACATTATACATTGTGTTCAGGTAATAAACCCAAAGTGCTGGCACAACAAAGTGAGCCTCATTGCATATACAGTACTTAAGAAAATGAAAGCAGTAATCACTGTGCCAGAAACTGGGTCAGAGGACTCTTTGGAAAGCACATATATTTAACAAACAGATTGGCCTAGATTTGCAAACCCTCACCGAACATAAACGTTAAAAGGAAGTTTACATGTTTCTCAAACCCATTTCCTGTGATTCACTCAACGGAAACCTTCTTAAGGGAACACAGTCAGGGGGTTTTCCAGTTCTCAAGTACATGGTTGTCACCAAAGAGCAGATGAGACCTGAAGACATAGAAAAGAAAATGGGATTACTAGTTTGACAGCCCTAAAAATATATGCACCAGATGAGGCTCACCCGGATTTTGGCAGGATTAGAAATCTCTTTCTGCCCTCTAGTGGCCAGCGAGCTCAATACAGTTACTGAGTTAGTTAACGCTCAAGCAGATGTTTGAATTTGTACTTACATATAAGTAAAAAGTATGACTTAAAAATAAATCCCACCATAGTTCCTACTACTGTGAACCAATAAAACAACATAAAGATTATAAATATAGCTTAGGTTTCGTAGGTTCACTATATATGATAATATCAAGTGTCAATCACTTGCAACAATGCCAGCTGTGAAGGTCTGTGTCATTATCAGAGCTTTGCCAAAGCGCTGCCACACCCAAAAATAACAGATATATGTATATTTGTTCATTGCATATTGTCGAGACCAGGAAGAGGAAATGAATGACAGCACAGGTCACATCAGTAGGGGTTCAGATAATCCCATCAACAGTTCTCCCCTGCAAAAGCATCAACATCTAGCACAAGAGCTTCTCATACAGTGTGACCTTAACTTAAATTGACAGCACAGTGTTATGGCAGCCACTTCAACCAGGAAACTCTAAAAATAAAACAGATAATATTCGATTGGTGGCCGCATCAGGGCAGTCACATTTCAGAGGGAAGAAATAGAAAAGGCTCCTTGGGGCAAAGGCTGTACAGCAGCTGCCTCCACAGTGTTCTGCAATACTGAGGGACAAAAATGAAAGATATAACATTTGCTCATATTGTAACAGATCTGTTAAAATGCCCCTCGTGAACCCTAATGATTTTTTATTTTTACTATCTAAATGTACATTTTTTCCTCGAAAATAGTTTTATGCCCAATGTTTTGTTTATTATGTCATTTTATTATACTCTTCAAGACGGACACAACACCAACAATTAAAATGAGTGTACTCTTCAACGGGTGAGGTTGCCAATACTGACTGGTCCGATAAGCCTGTTTAGCTGTCAAAATCTGGTTTTAATTGACATAAAATATGAATGTTAGCTTTGAGTATAACCATTTAGAACTAAACCACAGCTTAAAGAGCATGAAAGCAGGAAGCTTTTATGTCTTATTATTCTCAAGATGAATTTTTCATTCTTCATTTGTGGTGAAACTGAAACATGATCTTGAGGTTGCCATTAACTTGTCCCAACTGCATGAAGTTTGTTCTTGTGTTTTAGACCATTTCTTATCCCCTCTTTTTGTTCTCTTTATGACAGGCTGTGACAAATGTTTACTTTTCATCGAGCAACAAAATGGAATGGGTGAGTTGTATTGTAAAGTGATGTTGTGCAAAGCAGATTGGGTCGATTAGAGCCATTTGTTCCTACTTCCAACTCAAAACCACAAATTCCCTTGACCAGCATATCATTTGTAAAGAGGTTTCACAATGCATTAATAATGTATGCGAAAAGTCCACTTCAATAGTGTGCCTCTTCCTAACATATTCTCTCACTGTACTTCTGGATAAAATGTTGCTGATATAATTGTATTGGTAAGTGCACAAATCACATTTCCTTGGAGATGTCTTGGAGAGAGTGTGATGAGATAACACTGTAGCTGCTGTGTTGAACATACCATGACCATGACCAAAAGACTTCTAAGCGAAAGATTGTGTTGATTCAGGGATAAGGGCCTTTAACTTATTATAGACTTTGTTCTCTCACACAAACAATGTCAATGAACTCACAATTATTCAGAGCCTCACGCATGCTATTTACAATGGCTGCAAGGAAAATAAGGAGATGTTGAACGTGAACTGAGTTATGTATTTGTTGCTTAGGATCCTGAGGATCCCATTTATTTGTTTTTTTTTATTTATTTATTTCCTTTTTTACTGCTCATTCGTTTTATTTTGTGGCTTTTATGGTCAATAAAGAAAAAGTTCTTAACTACAGTGTCTTCATACTTGGAAATGTGCATTAGCAGAATTTTACCAAGACAAAGGGCAGTGAAAATATGATTGTTTTTAAAAAAAGTTGTCATGTGGCTCACTTTACCCCAGCTGTGGGGTAAACTGATCCACTTACTTTTTCCACTCTGAAACTACCATAACAACACATATTGTAACGGTAAGAATCCTGAAAGCTAGCCACACATTCCAGAACTAATGTCGGACTAGTAAAAGAATGATGGGGTTTGGTCAATTAAGCAAAGCTAATTTTCTAAACACTTGAAAGTAACTCTGAACAAAATCAAATACAACATATTATAATTCAAAAGGTTTTAATAAGATTCAAATGAAAGATAGAACCAGTTAGATTAGAACACAGTCTGGGGGTCAGAACACAGGATCCTTAGAGCCAGCTTGTGTCTGGGGGTCAAAGCATAGGAAAATCAGAACCAGCGAGAAGAGCCTGGGACTCAGAACACAGGAGAAGACCCAACTGGATTATAAGATCAGCCTGTCATACTCTACAACTAGGCCTACTCTTACATTCCAGCCCTGAAGGATACAGGAAAAGATGAGAAGGTGCTCTTTCCGTGTGGTTGCCCCAGGTCGTCTTCCTGGTGTATTTCCTTGGCATGATGGCTTTTCTACAATGTGTATGCCATTAAAATAAAACATAGGCCTATGTCATGTAATATTACATTAAAATATGTTGAAGACTAAACTTAACTTGTGCCTCATGGTGGAGGAAAGTGAGACAGTGGCTCACTTTCCCCCACCACCACAATTTGAGAAAAAAACTACCTCTCTTAGCATTTCAGGCTAATCTTTAGCTAATATCGTCACATGGTTTTTATATGTTGGTAGTTCATCAACACGTATGATAGAAGTTTTTCTACGTGAATACATTTGCTTTGGCACAACAGTTGATTAAGTTGACAGCAAGAACATTTACTTTTACATGCAAAATACCTATTTTGGTGAAAAAAACATGCTTACCTCAGCACCATGAAGTCCTCTCTTTCAGGGCCATGGGGAAATGAGAGGGGCTTGAAAACATATATCTCACATGACCACAAATGTTTTCCGTTGCCTAGATACAGGGGTGGCTCACATTAGGCCTACCCATGCCTCAGATTCCTATATATATATTAATCTTCATTCTTACATTCTATGTATTTTTCACTATTGTATTGCATCATTGTCTTATCTCTTAGTCTTAGATTCTCTTGTGTGTTCTTAAGACATTGGTTATTCTTGTATGTTGCATTGTTGGGAACTTGAGATTAAAGAAACCCATTACCATCGACTGAGCCTGTATTTTTGGTTCATTTGATAAATAAAGACACTTGACAATTGTTGCATAATATAAGCCCACAAAATCTGTAAAAAAACGATGCCACATTGTGCTTAGAAAGAAGTCTTGACTGACTTTACGGGTATTGAGAAGTAATGGTATTACTTTAGCATGACAGAGTGCAACTGGTGTGTCTGAGATGCAGCAAACAGGATGAAGGGGCGGTGATGGCTAAAGACGAGAGAGTGAAAGGGGATTGCATTACATGCCATTAAGTTACAGTGTCTCCAGTGGAGACTTCGGTGATACGATGAGGATCCGAACACGCAAGCTTTCTTTTTGACAGACGCAAACTCTGCTTCTCCGTCGAACGGTTCTTGAGTTTTATATCACAACTGAAAATCAACGGGAAATAAGGTAAAGTTTCGTGTCTCTCTGGTGAATGGTTATTTAAGTCACGTTTCTGAAAGTGTCTGTTTGTGTCATCTGCTATTGATGTAATGGATTTATTTATTATGCAAAACATTTAGCAATTTTCAGATTATCTTTAATGAGTGTTAACGATACAACAAAAGTATAGTCTATATTTTTTTATCGGTCATTTCCTAAGAACTGAAAAAAAAAATCTGTCAAATGTTAAAGTTGTTACAGTTTTAACTATTTTTTTCCCGCTGTCTGAAACATCAAAGCTTACACTGTCACTTGATCTCATATTCCCCATGTCTTGTTATTTCTCACTGTTGCGCTGCAGCAGTTACCATGTCACAGCTGTATTACAAGAATACTGACAACTCGTCATACAGGGACCGCATCCCTCTTAGGATCGTGCGGGCCGAGTCTGAGCTCTCTGCCCTGGAGAGGGCCTTCCTGTGGGCAGTGGAGAAGGGGGACTATGCGAGCGTCAAACAAGCCCTTGAGGAGGCTGAGATCTACTTCAGGATCAACATCAACTGCATCGACCCCCTGGGACGCACGGCGCTGCTTATTGCCATTGAAAATGAGAACCTGGAAATCATTGAGCTGCTGCTTAGCTTTAATGTGTATATAGGTGATGCCCTGCTGCATGCGATCCGCAAAGAAGTGGTGGGGGCCGTGGAGCTGCTACTAAACCACAAGAAGCCACGAGGGGAAAAACAGGTAGGCCTACTGTAGATGCATGCTTGTTGGGCAGCAGAAGTCTCATCGTCGTGCGTCATTGTTAGCTACAAATTCCAAAATAAATGAGTCAGTGGGCAAAGCAACACCGTGAAGTTCCTCTAATCTGCTTCAATGGGATTTGATTTTGTATTATTTATTTCCTTATTCACGAAACAATTTGCCAAACTTTCAAAACTATTTTATGTTGCACTTCAGTTAGGCTTGTTTTCATCATTCCCTTCAAAATATATATATATATAGATATGAATTATATTATTAAAATTATGTCCCTACCAATTTAAAGAACCAGCACCGTAGGGCCTATGTCAGAGGATTTGATGTATATCTAAGAGATATGAAATATGTGCTTTCCTTTCTCATTTAGTTTAGGAATAGCTCTACAGAGAGATTAAGGAGATCTTTTGTTCCAGCAGCTAGGCTTTTTAATCATGACTACTGATTTGATTTTTGCACATTGCTCATTTGCACATCCTAATATTGTTATTTATTCCCTATTTTAACCTTCCATTTTTACTATGGTAGTTGATCGTACTCCCGTTGGCTGTGACCATGCTTGTGTTATGTTGTTACTGTATGTATTTTATGCTCTGTTGTACAGACCATGGTGGCGAACCAGTTGGATCAATAAAGTAAATCCAATCCAATCCGGCTTTGTTTACTTTAGGAATCAAACTCTTTTATTTTCTGCTAAACATTGTCCACAGTTTGTGTATAAGGCAGTTTGATACAGCCCCCAGTTGTTATTTATCACTGCTGGATCTCGCTGTAATGGACTGGGTGTATTCTGTGAAGAAAGAAAAAAAGGTTGAGTGCAGTTCCTTCCAACTAGGAAGATACTTTGAGGCCAGATGAACCACAAGCCATTAGCTGTATGTTTGGTATTGTCAGAGGCAAAGCCCCGAGACACATCAATTTAGACCAAATCCAACCAGTTGTTTCAGTCCCTGTGAACTGCAATGTTTCTTTAGGAACTATTGGGTAAATAATCATGTCCTGTACATTTCCATATGTTCATTTGTGTTTTCCTCTCTTGACTTTTTGAAAAGGTCCCACCAATGCTGCGGGACAAACAGTTTTCAGATTTTACCCCAGACATCACTCCAATCATCCTCGCAGCCCACACTAACAACTATGAGATCATCAAACTTCTGGTTCAGCGAGGGGTTTCTATACCTCAGCCACATGCTGTGCGCTGCAACTGTGTGGAGTGCGTGTCCAGTTCAGACGTGGATGGCCTGCGTCACTCGCGATCTCGTATCAACATCTACAAGGCCCTGGCCAGCCCGTCACTCATCGCCATCTCCAGCGAGGATCCCTTCCTCACGGCCTTTCAGCTGAGCTGGGAGCTGAAGGAGCTCAGCAAAGTGGAGAATGAGTTTAAGGCAGAGTACGAGGAGCTGTCTCGAAGGTCTAAACAATTTGCAAAGGACCTCTTGGACCAGACCCGAAGCTCTAGAGAGTTGGAAATAATCCTCAACTACAGTGATGACATCGACCCTCTGCTGGATGAGAATGCCAATGATTTGTCCCGACTGAAACTGGCCATCAAATTTTGCCAAAAAGAGGTAAGCTCTCTGTTGGTTTTGATAGGCTCTTTGTCACATGAGCGCTATGGCCAGCACAGTGCAGTACAGTGGAAAAACATCAAACACACAGCATAGGTACACAAACAGACATATTGTGAACTGACAGTACATGTACAACTTCATACATATTGACACTTCTTAAAAAGAAAAAGAAAAGAACAACATGGCATAAGTAGGCTATAATATTTGATTATCAACATGCACTGGATAACATGAACAGTGCCAAGATGAGCCATACATGGTCTGAGATGGGTGGAGATGGGAAGGAAGTTTTGATCAGCATGTAATTGCCAGGCTGGCACTTAGCAATGCATTACAGTAGCCCTCTTAGGCAGTCCCATGACAATAGGATAATTAGGGATAAGGATGTTATAAGTGATGGCCATTTCCCTGAAATACATACTCATAATATTTTAATTAGGGAGGGAACCTTTTACTGTCTTTTAACGTCTTTGGAGTATTTTTTTCCCTGAATGGATGCGCTCTTTCTTTTGTCATTTGTTGTGAAATAGAGCTACACAACAATGGACACATTGTCATTAGACTGTACCAGTTAGAATATTTAAGCTATTTAAGTAGTATTGTTGAAGTTTATAATGGATTATCCAGTATATATATCTATAAACACACACACACAACACATCATGGATGTTTGCTCAACACAGCAGGTGAAAGTATAAACTGGTTTAAGAACACTTTTGGTCTTCATCACATTTCTAAACAATTTAATGTCTGCATTTCTCTGCACACTGTGAATACAGTATGTATGGCAGCCTTTAGCTGTGTCTTTTATTTGTACCAATCTCTAAACAGACTATTTAGATACTTTGGGTCTTGTTTGTATAAAGAAGTTGTGCATTATTCAGTCAAATAGTCAAAGCCTGACACAACCTGTGCAGCACTGCTCATCTACTAAATTCAAATTGTGTCTTCAGGCTTTAGTACATGAATGAGGTATTGTGACATATCTGTTTTAATTTGATGAGGAGGTTGGAAAGACCATGTGTGTGACTTTTAGCAACTCTATATGCAACAATTGGTGTCAACAATTGTGAACTTCAATGTCTCAGTGGCTATTGGTTTTTATCATAGATAAGTGTTGAATTCTTTGGTCAATACAAACATACATTTCAAATTGATCATCTACTACTTCTTCTACCACTACTACTGCTGGCTAAATTACAAAAATATAGGCAATATGGCCAAGAAATCAGAAAACTGAACAAACCTACACAGTTTTGGATTGCTTCATTCAACTAAAGTTTGATAATAACTTTAGTATAAGCCTTAATTACTTAATTTGACTTTGAAAACAGAAAAATTAAGAGGTTTTGAACCAGTTAAATCATTTTCCAATAATACAAAAAGTGCAGGCAATGTACAGCTGTGCCATCCATTTTTTGTATTTAATTATTAACCCTATATAAATGGCTATATTTCAGGTTTTTGCTTCTCATTCATCATCCATGCACAAACTCACAGCAGTGAGCTACCAAGCAGGGGGCTGCCCTACACACCAGCAATTTGTCTTGCTTAAGCATACCACACCTGGCCATGTTGGTATCGAACCAGGCTAATATTGTATGACCCGTAATACCTCCTGATCCTAAGTTACCATTTACCATCCATTTGACCATAAATACAACTATAGAAATAACAGAAACTGGGTTGCCATTTTGGACTATTAGCTGTATTACCTTTTTTGGCTGAACACAACACAATGATTGTGTAGTTTAATTTCATCATAGGAAAATTTCGAAGTGGAATTAAAAATCCTAGCTCACAAAAATATACAGGATGCCATATAACCTGAGAAGTCTTATGTTTTTCTGCTGTTTACTACTGAATGAAAATGCTATCTTCCGAATGTTCACTATTAGCTTCATTAATTAACACTACGCAGTATGCCATTATTATGAATGTGCCTTAGGACAGAATGAATACTTGTTTTTGAAGGGGGGAATGGTGTGAAATGTAGATGGAGCAAATTTGACCTTCCAAAAATGTCCACAGATAAAATCTGGCCAGGCCAGATGCCCCCAATAGCCTCCAGTCATAATAAGGCAAGTCAACATATCACATATAGACGGATAGGAAACATTAAAAATGTCAGATTATGCATTGATAGACGACCTCATCACCCACAAAGTAATGCTATATAATGGCATAATGGGAATCCATTTGGCTGTAATTTGGTTAAATTAACTTCCATCAGATATATCAAATCTCACAGGGCAGAGAAAAAATGTGTTTGGGAAAAAGATTTAACATTCACATCTTAACAGATGATTGGACTCTTGTCTTGCATGCTGTCTGTTATTTTCTTTTTCTTTCTTTAGTTTCTTGCCTCTCTCTTTCTGTCCAACGGGGTGAACACTGTTGAAGCCTGTTTTCTCCATCCCTCGTTGCCCTTGGCTGTGGTTAGTAGCAGGACAGCTATGTTACATGTGGAGAGTTGTTTGGTCCAAATATTTCCCAGATTTCTGCTGGTACTCCATGTACAAATTACATGTGCATATTTTCCAAATGCTCTGTGCAGACTTATAATGTACCTGATTAGGGCTGTTGTTTTTGATTAGCAACTGAAAATCATAACAATCATGGTCTGAGGTTATTATACCAGTGGTTTAATTTCAGTTTAGACTTCATAAAACTAAGATGAAGCTACAGATGTCTATAAATGACATATGCTTGTTTATATTTAAAAATATCAGTGCTATCCAGACTTTACATATTTATTTAGTTTTTAGGGGATGCCAACATAGGGCACTGATAATATGTAGTGCAGTGCACATCCTGTCACTGACATTTTGATTACAGTACTTATTGTCTTGAAAGTTTGTTTGTTTGTTTGTTGTTTTGCTTTGTCCATCATTTTGTTTTTGTGTACTGTTTGGCTGTTGTGGACGGGAATAATTGAGCAATTTTACGTTTAATGGCCTTTATTCCTACTGTGTCCATCCTTATCTGAATGGATTTCTAAGATCCTCTATATAAAGGATAGCTATAAGTTTAGTAAATATCTCTTTCTCTCATGTCTTTCCCTCTTTCTTTCAGTTTGTTGCTCAGCCTAACTGTCAGCAGCTGCTGGCGTCTCGTTGGTATGATGAGTTCCCTGGATGGAGGAGGCGTCACTGGGCAGTGAAGTTCATCACGTGTATTTTCATTGGCCTGCTATTCCCTCTGTTATCTTTCTTTTACCTGATCTGTCCAAAGAGCCGCTATGGCTTATTCATCCGTAAGCCCTTCATCAAGTTCATCTGTCACACTGCTTCCTACTTGACCTTCCTCTTCCTGCTCCTCTTGGCCTCACAGCACATAGAGTCTAAAAAAAAAGCCGACTATCAGGGCCCAGCACCCACTCCGGTGGAATGGATGATCCTGCCCTGGATTCTTGGTAATAATCGACACACACAAACACACACTTAACGCTTTGCTCTTTTTACTGTACATCTGTACCCTGAAGTCACACCCATTTGAAGAACGTCAAACTAAGGCTCTTACTGTTGTGTGACAGTGTTACAAATGAAAATGACCTGTGTTGTTTGTTCATCTCTCCAAGGATTTATTTGGACTGAGATCAAACAGATGTGGGATAGTGGTTTAGAAGACTACATGGATGACTGGTGGAACCTAATGGACTTTGTTATGAACATGTTGTACCTTTCAACGATTTCTCTGAAGATTGTTGCCTATGCAAAGGTACTGTACATTTACACTGCATGTTATACTTGACAGCCATGGATTCTAATTGTATTTTGATATGATTATCTAGTTAAACATCCCAGCATTTTCATTGAGCTGCAATCTGAATCAAATCTTTCCTAAGCATAAATTGTATAATGTATATCTATTCTCATATTTCTTTGTAGAAAAGTCAACTGTGCTGGAAATTGTGACATTTTGAAACATTAATTTCTCGTGATAGAATAATGTATTTCTATTCTATTTTTTATTTTATTTTTTACAGTACAGGAGTGGGCCCAAACCCAGAGAAAGCTGGGAAGAGTTCCACCCAACTTTGGTGGCAGAGGCATTGTTTGCCATTGCCAATATCTTCAGCTCTTTGCGCCTCATCTGCCTTTTCACTGCCAACTCCCATCTAGGCCCCTTACAGATCTCACTGGGCCGCATGCTCTTGGACATCCTCAAGTTTCTCTTCATCTACTGTCTAGTGCTGGTGGCCTTTGCCAATGGCCTCAACCAACTCTACTTTTATTATGAAACAGATGGGGTCAAAAATTGCAAGGGAATTCGCTGCAATGAACAAAACAACGCCTTCTCAACGCAAGTTAAATATTGTCAAAGATGCAGTGTTGATAATTAATATGTTTGTTTTTCACCATCGCTTAATGTGATATATGGTTGCTTGCTTTTCAGGCTGTTTGAGACACTGCAGTCGTTATTTTGGTCTATATTTGGCCTGATTTCCCTCTACGTGACCAATGTGGAACCAGCCCATGAATTCACTGAGTTTGTGGGCTCTACCATGTTTGGCACGTACAATATCATCTCCCTGGTAGTGCTTCTGAACATGCTAATTGCAATGATGAACAACTCCTACCAGCACATTGCTGTGAGTAGTGTAGCCTCTTACCTATTTTACAGTTACCCCACTAATTTGTCTTGTTTGTAAATTGCTTTGTGTGCTCCTTTTCAGGATCATGCGGATATAGAGTGGAAATTTGCAAGAACAAAATTATGGATGAGCTATTTTGAAGAAGGGGGAACTTTGCCTTCTCCATTCAATATAATACCCAGTCCAAAGTCAATTTATTATATAATTGGATGGATCAAGATGTATTTGGTTAAGGGAAGAAGGTTGCAAAGGCTTGAAACCTTCCAATCTGTGGGGGTAAGGAGTGTCCAGAGATTTTCTTGATATCTATGTTTTCAGCGGTTTTCTGCCTGTTCGGTATTATGCCCTTATTGCAATGGCTCCAAAAGCATTAGGAGTAAATGAGTATACCTGTTCACTTCAGAAATTCATTAGGCACTAGGTTCATGCATGTCATAAGAATTCCTATTAAGAAATGATTTGTAAAGATAGAACCGTTCACCCTAACGTTGAAAGCAGAAATAACATGTGTTGCTTTGTTCATGGACTGTTTCTCTTCTTTAATTGTAGAGACGTGCAGCCGAAAATGTTCGAATGAACCATCAGTATCAGGTAATTTTTCCATAATATACTGCAAATATTTGATGTTTTGCTTTTAAAAGAGTAAACCATCATAGTTTTGTCTTAAAAAATTATGTGTCTTTTTTAAAGGAAGTTATGAGGAACCTCGTGAAGCGGTATGTGGCTGCAAATATCAGAGATGCCAAGACGGAGCAAGGGTTGACAGAAGAGAATTTCAAGGTTCAACACTGGAACCTCAATTATCACAGTTTGTTTCTTTCTGTGTAATCTCTGCAGTTGTTTAATCTCTGATTTCTCAATAATTGATAGGAGCTCAAGCAGGATATCTCTAGCTTCCGGTATGAAGTCCTGGGAATGATGAAGGGTAAACCACAAGGAGGCGGGGTTGGGGGTCAAGTTGTAAGCTCAACATTGGCTTACCCTGGAGCCTCCTTCATATATTCCCCCAAATTCCTCAATGAGGAGCCTCAACAGAATCTGAGTCCCTTCGATGGGACCAGAGCTGCCAACCCCACCAGCTCTGTGGACTTCAACAGGCAAGCCAATGGTTCAGTTGTTCCATCCGGTACAGGACAGCCACAGAATGAGCTATCCAAGGATGTCTCAGATGCTGGGTCCATACAGAGACAAATGGGACTCCCCTCTCAGCAATGTGATGAAATATATGCATTGTCAGAGGAAGATATGTCGAGACCTAGTGGAAAAAAAACAAAGAAACTCCATACTGAGAATGTTACTGTGGAAGTGTTGCAGAATGTGCAGAAGGCCATTCAGGAGATTGACCATTCTTGCAAAGAAAACTCAGAGAAAGTGGGAAATGGGCCAAAAAGAATATAAAAATTGACCTGTCTTTATGAAGTGGGAGGTGCAAATCATGTTTGTTTCAAACCTTTTCTGGATATATTTGTCATTTTTGCATCCGTCCTCCATACAAAAAGTTGAATGAAACAAATTTATAATCCAATTTAAACAGTTATATGGTTAAATTATACATTCAGTTTAAATAACAGTGTATCTTGTAATGTATATAATGATATAATAATTGAATGTCATCTCATTATCTAACATGCATTCAGCTCTGATATCAGATGTAAACAATAGAGAGTAAGGACTGACACCCTGAGTGCCGTCTTAATGCTCTGGGAATTATGAAGCAAGTTGGTGATTCACCTTGAGCATTTTAATCCAGAGAGCCCTCGCGCCCTGCTGCCTGTCCTTTCCTCTTCTACCTTCAACTGTCTTATCACTGTGAGATGCCAAGGTATTTAAAATCTCTATATACAGAAAGTACTATTACTCCTCATATGCCGCAATTATTTTCATTTTTGCTCAATATAAATATAGTGCAAAAAAGTAAACAATATAATTTGTGTCTGAAGACCTGTGCACATTTTAAATTGAATTCGGACCAAATAACAGATTCAAAAGCTAGAGATTTGGGTCAGTTTCTCTCTTACACCACCATTACTTTACTTACCTGTTTAGGGCAAGAGAAAGTTTTACAATTAATTCTGTTGTTGGACCAGAAGATGCATACAATGCACTCTAGTTGAGATGGTTTTGAAGGATGTATTGCTCAACCATGTGCACCATCTAATACAATTAAATTACAATTCGATTAAATAATAAAGAATGATAATTCAAAGCAGCATTTTTAGTTTTTTTGTTGACTAATTTACATCACAACATGTGTATCCCTTTTTTCAGCTTGCTATATTTCCCCTCCATATACTGCCTTTTCTTACATGAAGACGGAGACTAAATGACACAACATTGCATAAATCGGCCTTTTTCTTAATTTGTGTTACTGCTAAAATGTTTTCTCTCAACTTGTTTACTGGAGCAAAGATTCCAGAAAATAGTTTTTACCTTCTCTCTGGCTGTATATACAGCGACCACTCTAACAGTTTACACGGACATCCTCCTGAGAGATGTTTCTCTCAAACTTTGTGTCCCAACACTGCTTATGGTTCTGTTGCACTCTTGTATTTGCAGACTAAATGCTAATTTAGTGCATAATAAAATTCCAAACAGACAATAATGCTATAAAATATGATGCATTTCTACAGAATAAGTTGCTCAAAAGTAAATGCATTTCTTAAAGCTTGCTTCATCTTGACCACCGATAACATTAAAATGATGCTTACATGTTAATGCGTCACTATTAGTAATGATGCAATAACGTAAACCAACTCCCAAAGGGGCCATTCTTCGTAAGTGCTTTTGCATCATGCCCATTTGCTGAAAACACACCACTGAGAGTTAATAAGACTCACTAACCAGCTTGGCCTCTTCTGGAAACAACTGTTTAAAATAAATTATTTCACTTTTGTTTGACACACACACACAGGCCCAACATACTGTATATGGATACATAAAAAGGACCTTTATCCATTATATGCAATCACTAACATCGACTAGAGTTGTTTGATGCACAGTAATTACAGATTATGCTAATATTACAGAAATGGAGAGTAGTACAATTCGTTTTCAGTTATATAAGTGTTATAATATGAAGGTTTAGAATTGTATAGCGATACTCATATTTGCTTTAGTAAGCCAATTAGCAGATTATTTGGTCTTTGTTCCATATCTGAAGCTCATGCTTGATGAAAAAGTGTTTCCATTATTAAAATAGGCTTAATAGCAAGTTACAAAGAGAGGAAACTGTACTACGTACTATTTTCTTTCTGATAAACAGCATTTGTTTATTTGTGTGTCAGTGTCTTTGAGAGTGTCCTGATTCAAGGTTAAAAAATCCATTATGCATTTGATAATCAATGTAGTGGGTTAATGGATGCAATTAGTTCTTTATGCAACCAAGTAAACCCTTTACTTTGAAAACTGTCAGCTCTTTGGAATGTAGAGATTGTAAAATTAATGTATTCCAGTTTTTGGGACTATAGGAAGGATGAAACCGAGTTAGGATTTAATCCTTATCTGCTTTTTAAAGGCCTTTCAAGTGACTGATAAAGTGTCATCTTTTAAATCGACATTTGTTTTGCTAAATGGATAATATAATAATAATATGCACAACTAATATGCAAGCTTATGAGGCCACTGGGTTTTGGTTACAAATCTGTGCAGAATTGGATTATGGGCTGTGTCTTTTCCTCTTTTTTTTTTTTTTTTTTTTTTTACAATCCATTGATTTAGCAGGCCAGGAGGAAATGACTTTCCCATTCACATTTGGAACATCTGGCCAGCCAGGAGGTGGAACAACATGTGGCAGAATAAATGGTGTAAGTGATGCCACTTGGGTATGCTGGGAGTAACAACTTGTAAAGTTTAACAACAGCTTCACTAATCACTAATCTGTCTGGTTGGCCTGAATGAATGGATACAGTCTTCTAAATGTAATCAACCGATGGCATGGTAATTTTTCTTATTAGTAAGGAGTAATTGACTTTACTTTTTTTAAATAACCAAACCAAAAAACAAAAGAGACCAAAAAAAGATTGTACACCACATCATAAAGTAGCTGTTGTAATATGTGTGACACATGTGTAATGGTGTTTATAGGTTGGAGCCTATTATCATTTCCTTTTAACAATTCTGGGAGTTCACTTTGTGCTTTTGAAATCCTGTGCCTGTTTCACAGACACACAATTATGTTCAAAGTGTTTAATGTGTCTGTAGTTGTAGCCAGGACACTACTGTTACCATGTAAGTAAAAATGTCTGTTTCATGTTAGCTTTTGTGTTTAAATAAAACTTGCTAATCAGTTGGAGATAAAGATACATATTTTACTCTTTAAAAGTCTGGTGAAGATCAATGAGTATTTAACAATATGATAAGAGCAGTTGGACAGTTAACCAGTTCAATTAAGTAGGAATACTGTTGTCCAGATTTCGAACTGGAAAAAAGCAGGTTTGTCTGGTTATTGGCTTAATGGGAAGTCTGTCACACTTTATTTGAGGATTTATCACAGTATGTATTCCCTCTGACTCACTGTATGCACTCCCTCCTACCACTAGGTGGGGCAAACCACATGTGCATCTCAAAGATGTATGCAACTAGTGCATAGTGGCATTTATTGAGAGCAGAGATTATGAAAATGTATTTGTTTATGGTTCAAATAAATTATACTTTTACAGAAAAGATAAAGCTGGATTCCATCTGATCAATATAAATATCTCATAATGTTCTGCTCAGCCTCAGAGCTCTAGAAATATGTTGAGCTATGTTGTAGCGGTACACTGTAAAGTTTATTGACATGTGCAAATATTCTAAAAACTTATTATTGAGTTGTTGTTTTTTAGAACAGAAAGTGTGCCAATGTGTCCAGGTAATATTACCTGTTTTCAATGCAATGCAATCAAGATATACTGATTTCAAATAATTAGTATTAAGATAACTCTGTTTTCATGCTGGAGCTGTAACGTGACTGACACAAGTAAAATGAAGAAGTCTAGAACGTGTTTACATTAATCTTACAGTGAGGATTGCATCACAAATGTATGCACCTATAAATCTGCATAAAAGGGTAATGGCAAATATTACAAAACCTTTTGTTAATGTGGTGTTGGTCACACCCAAAATATGAAAATATTTCTGTAATGATCCTGAAATAATTAAAAATATAAAAAGATCCCAATTATAATTCATCATAATTCATCACACAAACAAGCCCAGTATATTTATGAATATAAATATGTTTTTTGACTGGTTCTAGGTGGTCCACATGCATGAAAAGTTGCCTTCCTTCTTGAGGGGGGGTCTAAGACTTGTGGTATATAAGCTCCCACTCCGAGTCTTCTCCCGTTACTCTGAGTCTGGAGGGGCTAGCTAAAGCAATCAAGGATGAAGCTTCTTTTTGTGGCTGCCTTTACACTCTTTGCGGTGTCTACATTTGACAAGGCTGACTCTTCAGCTTATGACAAAATAGTCCACCACAGTCGCATCAGGGCAAGAAAAGAAGGGTAAGCTTATCAATATTTTTTCATGATTATTTTGGAGTTTTTCTTTTTTACACCCTTGTGATGCAATGTTCTTTTCATTGTGCATGCAGTAGATTGAGCCTTGATCATTACAGGCATCGGTATTTCTTACAATTTATGCACATTTCTATCTTTTTTTTTGTTTATAAAATCTGACATATTGTTTTGTAGTCATAATTGTTTTACACATTATTTACTGATGGCATCTGCCATGAAATGCTATATTTCAATTAGAAAAGGTATAAACCAGCAGAGTAATAGTTTTCGACCCATACATCAAATCTGACAAATCAATTTCATATCCAGCAGACTTTTCATTATTCATATTGGACTGTCAGATTTCAGAAGCAGCAGGGGTAGTTGCCGAAACAATTATTCACACTTCACTCCCTGGAGTCTTAGCCAGCAGGGCTGTTACATAATAATTTAAATGTGAATAATTTCAGGGTTTCCATAGAAACCTAGTGATTAATGCTTCATTCCCATTTTACTCAATTCTCAACAGACCTAATGTCTGCGCACTCCAACAAGTCATGGGAACCAAGAAAAAGTACTTTAGTACTTGTCGTAATTGGTACCAAGGGGCCATCTGTGGAAAGAAAGCGTAAGTGTTTTTTCACCTTTCTCCTGTTTAGAGATGAATATTACAAGCAAATCCAATGACTCAAATGTTTAACCTGAGCGTCAGTCATGTGCGTTTTTTTGAAAATCTAGCATTTCTCTTCAGTGTCTGCTTCTTCTTCTTCTTTTTCTTATTACTTCTGCTCTGAGGGGGTTTCTTGCATGGAAACTTGAATGTTTCCATAGAGACGGACATCTGTTATCTTACTTTGGGTTGAACTACAGCTTAAAACGAAAAACACATTTAAGCATGCAGCCCTAAATCCTTTGTATTGAATACTGTCCTGTTTGATCCTATAAACTGAAAGTCAGGCTTTTCATAACTTAGGAAGCCTGGTCGCTGTTGGACGCCACAGTGGTGAACCACTGATTCCAGGATATGATGTGGCTGCAAAATGTTGACTGTATTCTTGAATGGAAAAGCGTTTAACTCAATCATTATGAACAACCCCCTTTTCTCTTATTGTTCCAGCCCTCTCAGCACTTTTGTGTTTATACATGGATCGAAGCCAGGCCTATTTTACAATCTTTCCCCTCTCTCTTCATGCACACACACACACACACACACACACACACACACACACACACACACACACACACACACACACACACACACACACACACACACACACACACGTGTTCAGCTTGACCTCTATGCTTGCATTATGCCTAAATCCTGTGTTAGTCTCTAAATATGCTTCACTCTTCATGGTGAATACACACTGGAGACTGAACTTGGCAAATGATATTATGTGTAACAGCCAAATAATTTGATCAATTTAAAAGGTGCACTATGTAACTGGGTGTGTCTGAGATGTGAACATTTTCCAAGGTATATTCTCAAAACTGAATAAACAAACTTTCCTCACAGGAAAATGGGATCCCGGGAATCATGTATGAAGTAAGCTACCTTAAAAGTTACTTCTTAAAAGTGTCACTGTTGTTGTTTACAGTGGCAGGGCCCACAGATTAGTTAACAAACATTTTTAAGTCTTATGTTGGGTTGCAGGTGTCTTAAAATAATTTTGCATCGACTAATGATGATATAATTTTTCAATAATGAGAATCACATATAGAGAAAATAAGTTTTGTGAACTAACTGCAGGCTCTGCACATGTAAACGAATCCCCCTTCCTTTGAAACTGCATAGTGCACCTTTAATAAGTCTGAAATGGTTCTATAGAATCGATCAAAATACCTTGACCAAAGCTTCATTCACATAGTTAATTGATTCGCATATGCTCATTCAAGCTCTTATGAAAGCACTCTGTACAACTACGTAGTATTGTGTATTCCAGTTTCCACAATTATTTATTTGGAGCAGAGCTGCACATGACTTAACCATAGATAGTAAATAATGGACTTAACTTACATTGGAAGATTAATTAAGGACAAAGTGTTTTTTTTAATTTTTTTTATTAAATGTTCATTAAATTGGTTTCTGATTCACGGAATTCACAAGCAATTCCAAACCATGTCTTCAAAAAGCTCAGCAGAGGTTTCTCAGCAGTTCACAAGCTGAATAATAAGTCTTACTTACTTACTATTGTTTTATACTTAAGTACATACACTTGCACTTGTAGTTGTTCCAGTCAGCATAACATTCAGTGGAGCTGATATAAAGGCAAACTGTTTCCCAATGAATCAGCTGTAAATTGGGCGTGTATCATAATTGACAACATGAACAAACAATTTTGACATCAGTGACACTGTACCAAACTGATTAAAACCGATTAGGACTCCAACTGGAATTAAGGGAAAACTATAAGACACAATACAATAAGACATATCCCACCGTTTCTATAAGTAACAGTGTAAGTAACCATTTTAATATCCTTTAAATTAATTCAGGCTAAATGACCAAAACTATCTAATGTGGCCTAAGCTTCCAGTTTTACTATAGCCCCTCTCAATTGTTGCTCAGTCTTACTTTTTCTATACTTGTCTTAACCCACAGAGGTTTTATTCAACTAAATAAAAGTATTTCTGCTTCTAGCACAACTTTGTCTCCAAGATGCTTTGTTAAATTAAACTTACAAGTGATGGGCTAAGTTGGAATAAAGACACACACCGACACAATTATGTTTGACAAGGTTATCAAAGTCTTAGTGGGACTGTTCTTTTATAGAGATGCTGACAAGTTAAAAGTTTCCAACTGCATGGCCAGACATGATCCCTCTATGTGGGAGGCCAATGTAGCGAGCGTTTTGCTGACTCTGCCCCAATGGGGCTTGTGTGATTTCATCCTAAGCCCTCCAACTCCATCAAAGTTGACTCAAATACAGCTGTTAAAAGGGTGCAGTTAGCCATGACCCACAAGCCTCACTTTGTACCCTATGTTAGACATCAACAGCTGATAACAGCTGTGAACAACCCACTAACAAAAACAACTCTCCTACTAAGTTAATTACTAATATTAAGTCATGGATGGCTAGGGATCACAAGCAATCCACGTAATGTATTTCTTGTATGTTGTATATTTGTACAGTGATTATAACTGGATGCCTGGATGATGTTGTTACTATTTGGCATCATTATTTTAATCTGAAAAATGGTTAGGGATGGGGGGCTTTCCTGTTAGACAATAAAAACGGTTTAGTCTACAGTAATGAACTCCCCAGCAGACTCTGGAAGCATGTGGTAGCATGTGGTTTGATCCATGTAGGTGTTCTTTATGTCTTGTGGGCCTTTTCATTGTTGCATTCCCATTGGTTACTTGAGGTCAGGTGTACATCTCCAACTGTCTGGTCTTCCAAGAGCTGGAAACAATTCTATTGTTCCAATATGTTGAAACTTGCTGACAATTGGTTTAGTCAAGTTTATATGTAGCAGCTGAACTTTGAATTTTATTACCCTCCTCAGGCTATGATATTTAGCACTGTTTACAGTAAGTGGGGAGGACACACTACTTCTCACATGGTTGCCCAACCGCAAGTAAACATTCCTCATTTGTATCTGATTTATCCAAACAGAAATCACACTGGTCATTCTCTAAATTGTAAAAGTCTGTAAAAACTCAGATTGGGTCAAATGTTTCCATACAGACCACTAAACGCTTTGAATGTTCCATGTATCAACCAAAATGTCCTACAACTCAACTCTAATTACACTGCAGTTTTTCAAGGGCAAAGTATTAATGTTTCTGAGGTTAACCAAATGCCAAGTACAGTAGAGTCCAAAGTAAGTTTGTTGCTTCAAAGAGACGGTCTTGGTAACATAAATCCACTACTGTAATGGTAGCAGAGTCCTTGAGGGACTTTTTCCATTAGGTTTTGGCCTATACTGTTGGATCACATCGTTTGTTGGTGTAATGAAGGAAATTATAAGTGACATCTCAACACTGAATGATAACACCAAAAACACCAACCAGCTAATGATGATTCATCTACAAACGTGTCAACCAGAACATGTATAGATGTCTTAAACATCTTTGTTGAAATGTTCTTGTAAATAGTATTTCAAAGGATGTGCTATCTATTTGGGGTGATGACAACTTTTGTGATCTTTGTGTTTTGCCTGCAGAACTGTACTTTATGAGTGCTGCCCAGGGTACATGAAGATGGAGGGCATGCGTGGTTGCCCTGCAGGTACAGTGTGCTACAATATGTTCAATGTATATTGTAAAAAGGTTAAATGAGGCCATCTCAACCAACTGCACAGCAGCTGTGTGCTATTTTTGAAATCAGACCAAATAAACTACAAGAGGATACTTAAGCATATTGTCAACACATGTTGAGTCTTTTCCCAAATATTTAAAATATTTATTTTTTTAAAGAGGACAGGCTTAAATTGAATAATGCTTATTATAAATGTATTTCTTAGTGGCTCCAATCGACCATGTGTATGGCACCTTGGGTCTTGTGAAGGCCACCTCAACCCAAAAATACTCCGACATTTCTAAGCTAAGGCCTGAGATTGAGGGATCTGGATCCTACACCTTCTTTGCCCCCAGCAACGAGGCTTGGGAGCTTTTGGATGATGTGAGTCATAAACAAAAAAATAACTGTAGAAACCTCTCTATCTGTGAGGTTTTCTAATCTTATTTTTCTCACCTAAAAGGAAATGAGGGCTGCACTAGTCAGTAATGTCAACATTGAACTGTACAACGCTCTGCACTACCACATGGCCAACAAACGCCTTCTGACCAAAGATTTAAGGAATGGATTGACAGTCACCTCCATGTACAATGACCTTGGTCTCCACATTAACCATTACTCCAATGGGGTGAGTAATATCATTCAATGTTACCATAGCAGTCTCAAGTGTTCAAAAATAATTTCAATGGTGTTACATTGAATTGCATATTATACGCAGGTAGTGACAGTGAACTGTGCCAGGATTATCTATGGCAACCAGGTTTCAACCAACGGAGTTGTTCATGTCATTGACCGTGTTATCAGCGCGGTTGGAAACACTATCCAGGATGTCATCGAAATAAACGATGACCTGACGACTCTGAGTGTGAGTACATAAATTCAAGGATAGAAAGAATGTTAACACCTTAAAGTCAAGGACTCTGAAATAATAGCAAATATTATGCACAGATGGGTCATGCTGGGTTGTATGGGAGTTTGATGTGCAGGCATCTAAGGGAATTGAAAAGCACATTCAGAGTTTGCACTGATTTGGAACTTTATCATCTATTTTTCAAGTTTATATCTATCCTCTGCAGATGTTACTACTATACTTTATTGTTATTTCTGTTAACTAAACCTAATTCTGCTGGTGAAATCACCATATAGGATATTGCTCAAAGCTCTGGAATATTGGAGAAGCTGGGTCAGCCAGGACATTACACTGTCTTTGCCCCCACCAATGAAGCCTTTGAGAGTCTGGGCAGCGACGTGTTGGAGAGACTTCAGAGCGACAAAGACGTCCTCAAAGGTAAAACAGACTTTTATTGTTAGACTGCCGCTGCTGTTCCTTAATACTCTAAAGTTCACTAAAGGCCTCTATAAACATTGCAGCGGAGACTAAGCTATCAACTGTAGCAAACTAGGACCATATTTACATTTCATGACGAAGGTTCAGGAAAATAAATACCGTGATTCCCTGGCGGCACATCTGTTGAACTAAGTCCCCCATAAAAGGGAATTTTTTCACACGTTCAACTTCTTGCAATTCAAAACAGATGAAGCCACAATGTCTGGAACTTACACACATTTGACAAGTTGTACGTAACAAAGTTGTGTCTGAGAGTAAAAAAAATCATGCATGACATTTTGGGTGGAATACATCATTTGACACTTTGATAATATTTTGTAATTTTCATTTTCCTACAGTTATGTATACTGTGAGTAGGACATTTGCAAGTAGCCTATTGTACCACAATAACATTGGCATGTTTTGTTTCCGAACATAGAGGCAGGAAACAGCTGCTTCGTTGAGCAAACTGGTCAAATTGGCAGCCACCCAAACTATTTTTATTAGCCCATAGCTAACCCTGTGATGTTCGATCAGACCATTCCACACAAAGTTCAACAGAGCTGTGAAGAAATCAAGACTTCTCACTCAAGGACCAAAGGGATCCAAGGGGTCTAAAGGTTCCCAGGCTGATATATCCTCAGCTGCAGTTTATAAGAAAGAAGATAAAAACAGCCCATGTAGCCAACTTACTCCGTATTCAAATAAACCTCAACTCATACTGCACCACATTTTAATTTAAATGTTTTTGTCTCCCTTGTTTAGCTCTTCTTAATTTCCACATCCTGGACTCAGTCCAGTGCTCTGAGGCCATCATGACTGGCACCTCTTATGAAACATTGGAGGGTAACAGTATTCAGATCGGCTGTGATGGTGATAGCTTAACAGTCAATGATATCAAAATGGTGAAGAAGAAGGACATTGTCACTTCCAACGGTGTCATCCACCTTATCGACAAAGTGCTCATGCCAGACTCAGGTTGGACCCCCAATCTCTTCTTTCCCAGTAGTTTAAATGTACCTGGTTTACTACATTTTGCCAGGTGGTTAGTATTTCTCTGTCATGTATTTTTCAATGGTTTTGGGATTTTCTGTGCCCTTTAAGCTAAACAGGTGATGGAACTGGTGGGAAGTTCTCAGTCAACCTTTGGCGACATGGTGTCCGAGCTGGGCCTTACTGCTGAGATGAGTCAAGATGCTGAGTACACTTTGCTGGCTCCCCTCAACGATGTCTTCACTGGTGAGTCATTTACTAATCATAACATCATGCATGGTACCTTTCTTTTCCTCTCTGTAGTTAGTGATGAACATGATCCCTGGCTGCTCCACAATGAAATAAAAAGCCATATTTTTTATGTCCCCTTGCATGCTAACTCATGTAGCCTAGAAAAATGAATATGTATGCACATATATGGAGCCTCAGGGATATTATACATAAAATGCAGCCATTTTATGCCATGAAAGATCAAATACACACTTGCCCGGCGAACATTCCTGGATTTCAGCCAAAGGGAGGAGAGATGTTTTGTTTCTGCAACAGGATTGTGTATCCAGGCAGGATACTTTTATCTTTATAGGCTTAACGCTTTTAAAGGGGTGTAAGGAATGCAAAAGGCGGCAACGGCTGGATGTTATATGAGCTTTACATTCAAACTGTAAATTATTCCAGTGACTGCACATGGTTCACCTTCAAAACTGTGCACTAAATCAAGCCAGTGATTGCAAATATAGGTTTGCTTACAGTTGGAGTTGTGGCTGCTGCTTTTTGGAAATTTTGGCCATAATAATAGAAAAAAAGAATATATAAATGCCATTTCTGTTTCTAAGGTTAATTAATTCGATGTACATGTACAATATTGCTGGTATGTTTGATTGTTTATTCTTGAAATGTAACACAATTGTTTCCTCTACAGACGAAGTGATGTCCATTGATCAGAGTATCCTCAAAGTCATTCTGGAGAACCACATTGTGAAGACTAAGATTGGCCTAGGACAGTTGTACAATGGCCAGCGGCTAGAGACCATTGGTGGAAAATTCCTGAGGGTCTTCATCTATCGCACTGTGCGTCCCTTTTCTCTGGAGTTCTCTGAAATGGTGGCTTGGTGCCACCAAACACACACTATATGAATTACTCTTTTCATTCGACCATCAATCCTCGTATCACTGAGACGTAACATTAATCCCCTTGCCTTCAATTTGTGGGTTATTTCTGCAGGCTGTGTGCATTGAGAATTCCTGTCTACTGAGAGGCAGTAAAGAAGGGAGCAACGGGGCCCTTCATCTCATGACGACTCTGTTGAAACCAGCGGAAAAATCTTTGTTTGAGATTCTGACCGAAAATGGAAGTTTCAAGTAAGTGCAGAGCAATGTTAGTCAAAATGCACTGTGGAATTAAAATGCAGCGCTTAAACCCCCATTAAATCCACATGGCACATATGGGAATGGGAATGGGAATGGGAAAGTGCTGTTGTTGCAATATGTAGGCTTAGCCCTTGTGGTTCCTTTCACAGCCAACCTACTGTTTTCTTCTCTATGCTGCAGGATCTTTTTGTCTCTGATGGAAACTGCTGGCTTGACTGATGCTTTGAAACAGGAGGGAGACTTCACTCTGTTTGCCCCAAGTGATAAGGCTTTCGCTGGTCTGAGCGACAGTGATATGACATTGTTGAAGAGTAGGACTCCCTTTCTAAATGTTCTGTTTTTAGCATGGCTACTTCAAAATCATAGACACAAGTTTATTAATTATAGTTTATACATTTGCCTTTTTTTATTTAAGGTGACATAAACGCTCTCAGAACCATTCTTCTGTATCACATGAATAATGGTATCTTCATTGGTGGTGGTTTGGAAGCTGGGGTGACAAACCTTCTCAAGTCTCTCCAGGGCAGCAACCTCAAAGTGATGTTTGTAAGTATTCAGTGCAGCAAGTCTTAACATTTCTTATCTTAGGAAAATACACTATACCTGGAACAAATCAAGTTTTATACCATTCATCATCTTTAACTATTAAATCTGACATTGGTATGAAAATTATAATTCAATTATTTAGTAAAATTATGGTTATAGTGTCAACCATCATTATCTAATCAAATACTATTCTCAATTTGAACTCAATGACTTTAATAAGCTTAATTAAGACAGAGTTCATTGCTCATATTATAAAACCATTTTGTGGTTTTCTTCTCTGTAATGGTTTATAACTGTTTCCCTCAGGCAAACAACACTATGCAAGTGAATTCTGTCACAGTCCCTGAGTCGGACATCATGGCCACAAATGGAGTGGTTCACTTTGTTGACCAAGTCTTGTATCCCGCAGGTACAGCTTTGAACTGTTGCCTTTGTTAAAATTCCCTTTCCTTTTTATAAATCTGTCAAAGGGTGCACTGTTGTTTATGGCCGTTGTAAAGGACCAGCTGCTGTTAATAATGCCCTGCACTTTTTTCCAGATATGCCTGTTGGAAGCCAGGATCTCCTCGCACTATTGAAGAGGCTTGTCAGCTACATGCAAATCAAGGTGTCGTCTTAAAAATAGATTTCTTGTTATTGAAGTTGCCAGGCCAAAGTGCAAGGTGCAGTTTTCTGTGTGCAGGTTTCTTATTTAGTCCTATGGTTGCCAAAATACCTGTCTTGTCTTGAAAACCAGCGTTGCAGATATTTTAAGTTGTTTTGACAAGAGTGACATTTTGTTAATGTGTAATATCCTATAACTATTCTATATGATTTTTACCCTTTTCACAGTACATTTCAGGATTCAGGTATCAGGAAATTCCCCTGACATTTATGAGTAAGTACTAGCAATATAATAATGGATATTGTTGTTATTGTTATCATGTTGTTTTATTTATCGAATTATAGTATTTTGAATCTCCGTAGAGGCATTCCTTGCTGTCATTAATGACTTTATATCTCCTGTTGTTTTTAGAGAGGATCATCACACGTGTCATCCAGGAAGGTACAGTAATAATAATCATCATCATCTGATTCCTAATTAGTAAAGTGTGACTTAAGTTTGATTAATGAAACAGTTGCATGCACACAGTTAGCTAAAACAAATAGGTAGGCTATACTGGCTGTTGAGTTGAAACATGTATTGACCAGTGATTGACCCTTTTCGTCTCACACACACACACACACACACACACACACACACACACACACACACACACACACACACACACACACACACATACATACACACACACACACACACACACACACACACACACACACACACACACATACACACACATACACACACAACTCTTAATACAGAGTGCAGTGCTGTCTGTAATTTCAATGAACCATGAAACGAACCGTGCCTTCTTTGCATGTATAGCTCCTCAGGTGACCAAAGTGACAAGGGTCATTGAGGGTGAACCCTCCATCACCAAGGTTACCAGGGTCATTGAAAGTCAACCCACCCTCACCAAGGTTACCAGAGTCATTGAAAGTCAACCCACCATCACCAAGGTTACCAGGGTTGTCCAAGGACAAGGTAAATATATCTCACTCTCATTCATATATCAGTCACTCTGTAGATGTTTTTTTTCTTTAAGACTCGTGAATGCTTCTGTCTTCTACAGGACCTCAGTCAGTCAGCAGTAGCACCAGCAACATTGCCCTGGATGGTCAGTGAAACTTATTTTGATCATTCAAATTATTTGTAAGCATCGGGGCTTATTGTCCCATTTCTTTTTTTTAGTATAATGATCAAGGGTGTCTAAAGTCATACTTTTCACTTTTCTGTACATCAGCCTCCCAGTGGTAAATATACTTTGATGTGTAGCGATATTTTTCCGAGTTATGAATATAAAATGATATGAGTTAAATTCAAGTGACTTTTAAAATGAATATAATTAATACAAATAGATGATCAAATAGTCTCAAAAGAGATATAATGTAAATATCATAAAATGACAGCTGTTAAAACACATGTGTAGATACAATGTTAATGTAAATGTTTAAAAAAATGATTCTTATAATTGGTATATTAAGGCTCATAAAGTATATGAGTAAGTATATAAAGTTCACCTTATGGATGTTCTTTTTCCTTCAGGAGTTGACGTTTCAGAATTTGAAGCAAATGCTAATTTGGACACTGACAGACTAAGCCAAATAATCAAAGGTGAGTTTTCTCAGTCTCTACGTCTGAGTGACTGGGAAAGAATAAATCATGAATAATGTGTGACTTGATATGTTTATTTGCCGTTGTAGAAGGCAGTTCTACGAGAAGAACCGGTCGCCGTAAAGTTTTAGGTAAAAGATAAAAGAAAATCCTGCACTTGTATGCAGTATGCAGCATAACCTGTAAGCTAGATCAGGCAGTCCTCTGCTACGTTCACATGGCATACTTCTTCTAACCAACGCAACCCCTTCAGTCATGGCGGGTGTACTTTAAGGAATAATCTGACATTTTGGGAAATATACTTAGTTTCTTGCTGAGAGTTAGATGAGAAGTTGGTTACCATTCTAATGAAGGTGTTCATGTTGTCACCTAACCTTTAGCGAGAAAGCAAGCAAACGTACTTCCTTAAATGTCTATTGTCTAACTATTTCTTAAAGCGGACTAAGTGCTGCAAACTTTGCTGCCAAGCTTGCTGCCACAATGCTCAACGTTTAAGCTATGCTGACACTTGGTGTTAATGCCGCTGCAGCTGCTGTTCATTCTGTATCACATTTCATGGGCCCCAAATGTGCCACATCATCCACCTGTAGGACTTGGGAGTCTATAAGTGATTACTCCCCACTCTCTCACTCTGTGCTGAGCTTTGTGTTTACTTGTCGGGAGAGGTGAAATCAGAGCCTACACGCTATGACTTCAACACAGTACATACTATTCCACATGACTGACTGACATTTATTCATGGTTCCTTCCTTTTCCCTTTTTTTTACCAGCTGGCGGCAGGAGGCAGGGAAGGGACTGAGCAGATGGACGGATGAGAACGATCAACGTTGTAAAGGCAGAGACACACATCATACCCAGCGGTTGCAACTGGTGCTTTAATACATGGGAGAAGACTTAAAACCATCCTTGATTTAAAATATACTGTAATAGGTATAACTAACAGAAATAAAGCTACTCTCTTAAACAATTTAATGGTGCTTTGAATGTACAGTATAACTATTACAAATTTGCTATGTCCAATTCTCTTGGTTCAGCATATGTAGATTGTAGACAGGGTGCAAATGAACATTTTGGCATGACTTTATAGACGAATCAGGGTGGCAAGAACATCTTTTAAAACCAAGCCATATAAGGTGGTGACATTCCAATTTTCAACTTCAAGTTTTCAAGTAATTTCTAGAGGTGACGGGTAAAGCAAGGATATTTTACAGGCTGTTTGAGAAGATTGATAAATCTCAGCATGATACATATTTTTAAATAAATGCGTGTTTTCAAACTTTATTTGTTAAAATTCTTCTTATTTCTCTTGCTGTAAGTTATTTAAGGTTTAATTTAAATTTTTTTCCAGCTGTGTATCATTTGGAAAAATGTATCAAAATGCAGGTTTCTCCTTTTAATTTTTCTAAACATCTTGAAATAAAGTGAGTTCTTTTATGTAAACATGCCAAGTTGAAAAGTGCATGGTAAGTCCTTGTTTGGCTCTTAATTGGTCAACATTGGTGAAGAAAATAATATAAATATAATTTAAATTGGTAGAGAATATGCAAAGAGACACTTGAAGAATTAGAAATGTTTTGATGTTCAATGTCATATTTTGAGGTGATGGTGATTCCATGAGCTGTAAAGGAAGTGTCTCCCCCCCGATGACACTGGTCATGGTGATGAAAGGGTGAAAAGGAATGCTGAAGATCTGGATGGATGAAAAATGGAGCGAAACTTCATCTAAAGATCCCTGGGAAGACTGGTGGGGATGGAGGTAAATGGGTGGGGGTATCGATGTTATCGATCTGACACTGAAATAACAGCTTACGGCAGCAGAGAAAGGTACGCTTTTAAAGTTTGATGGCAACTAGATAATTGGCTCACAGAGGTCATGGCAAAATCTGATTTTTTTGGTTTAATTGAAAGAGAGAAGGCTTTCAGTCAGCTGGCTGATTTAGTTGTAAGTGGGGACTGACGCAGAAACAGAGACAAAATAATGAATAGAATAAGCATGAAAGTCTTCCTTATTGAACTTACAGAGGGCTTCCTGACTGTGTTCTGTATTTCCAACTACAAGTCGTTAAATTACAAGCACAATTTCTGTCTCATCGTTTTACTCAATTAAAAAAACTCCATTCCTCATGAATAGTATATATCTCCATACAGAAACGTACACGATACAAATCACCAATATAAGATGCTTATTGGGAAAACAATCATCAATTATTAGGATTTATTTATTTATGCAAGGTATTTTGAAATAAACGAAAATGCTATATGTTTAGCACTATGATGTATGTGTTAATCATATATACGTTGCTGTTATATATTGCCCCTATAGCATGCAGGGTGTGAGCTATTATATGCAGATTTATGGATCAGGCCCAGCTTCTCTGTAATTTTGGCTCGTGTGCAAAACCTTTTACTGCACTTCAAGGCCTCTTGGATGAAAAATGGAGAAAGATCTGAGCAACAAAAGCTCAAACATGGCAACATGTTAAGAGAAGTATTTTGTTGATCTGTACTTTTACGATAAGAATAATTTATGGCATGCAATAACAGGCTTTATTGAGCCAGGCAGCTGGTTAACTGCTGCTTGAAGTGATTAAATTATCATAAATGCTGTTACTTAACAAGTGACACATTTAGTATTGGTTGTCTACAAAAATATAAGGCTTTATTGTTTACTATACCGAATAACCAAAAGATATGAATGACAAAAAATAGATGATATCCCTTGAACCCTCTACTTTGCATAAATAAACCTTCACATTCAAAATATCTGGGTTTTTAATTAATAATGTAATGTACTTGCTAACACTCCACCATATTGTCACTTTATACATCTCTCAATAACAAAAGTAGAGATGACAGGCTTCATTAACTGAAATGCATTCAATGAAAACGTAAGTTTATCAATCTTGTATCTTGTCGGTATATGCACATCTCGATGACATATTTTTCTCACATCTTGAGGAAAAAAACATGCATCTATACTCACGTTATTAAATGGTTGTACACAAAGAAAAGGGAGACATATTATCTGAAGTAGAAGTTTGAAAGATCTGTGTTTGTTCCAAGGAGATTTGGCGGCCCGGCCTGCGTAATTCGGGGTTATGATGCTTTTGACATACCGAGATTAAGTTTCAGTTAAACATTCCCAGCTGCGAACTGTATGGCAGAAGGAAGATTGTATTGCTTGGGGTAGGCCAGAAATCAAGTCTCCACAACCATTTAAGAAATCAATGATCTTGCTGTTTGTTCTTTGTATTATATCACTGTCTTCACTAAATTCCCAGGAGAATATACTTAGTCTATACTTAGACTTTATCACTCACTGTTACAGTAGATTTTCCATCAGAGATGACCTTTTGGCACATGCTAATCTTGCTACAGGGAGAATAAATACAGTACATTTGGCAGTCAGAATCCCAACTGCCAATATTTTATACATTTAGAACATTGTCTGAGAATTGAGAAAAAATCTGTTGGAGGATCCTGTAGGTTTTATTTTCTTCCACACTGTACTCAGCAGTGATAAAGTATACTTAAAAAGTCAGATTCCAAAATGCAGGATGCTTACTTTTTAATTTAGGAAAGAATGATGCATAGTATGATGTTCCTGGTGTATCCCCAAGTATATGTCCTCTGACCTACAAATGTGGGAGTTCAGGTATGGTTTCAGTCTGTTTTTAATTATCCCAATCCAATTATATAAGCACAGAAGAACTCTTTGTCCCAGTCAATATGCCGGCGAATGCCTTCGATGCAGCTGTGTGAAAATGACTTCAAATCTGGATGTACCATTGAATCCAAAGAGCTGACATGTTCCTGGCACGGTGGTGTGTGTTCACTCAAGGATGAGTTTCCACTGCAGTGCCATCATGTATAGACTTGGCCACAATCAAATAAAATTTGTCCTTATCCACATAATATTGGAAGTGTGATTGCAGTAAAGCATGTTTAAAATTGCAGACATGAATGAATATCCTCCCGCTGCATTCTGACTGACAGACTACATGACTGCAAAACTAACACGAGTCACTGAAACTGACAAGATGACTTTCAAAATGCATATGATAGAAATATTTATTTGGTTGTATGTGAGTTAGGCATTGTAACACACAACAATGTAACATTGTTTGTCAGTAGTGTATCAGTAGGCCTACTACTTCTAAATATAACTAACTTCTGAATAATGGTTCTGCATGGGCTCAATTTTAGGACCATATCCTTTCTATTTCCATTTTGTTTCTGTTTACCACTCTAGTGATATGAATGTACATGTAGCCAGGATCGAAATTCTCCCAGAGCCATATGATCAGCTTTGGGTAATCACGGTAACACTGATATTAGTTATTGTGAAGCCTTAAAGGTGGAGTCAGCTATTCTGAAGATGGTTGTTGTCAAAATCACTTGTTGTCACAAGCAGTGAATAATATATGATATACGATCCTGTGTTAATACACAGCTTAGACTCTGAACGAGCATATAACTAGTTACAGAGCCTAGGCTTTCTATCAACACTGGATTTTTATTTTTCAGCACACACACAGTACCGAGCGGTAGTGGATCGTGAGAAGATATACACTGATTTTGACAAAATAAATTTTGCCAACAAGCATTCTTCAGAATCGCTGACTCCACCTTTATTGATAGCCTGACAAACCTTAACTTGTTTTGAGACAGGCCTCAGGCACCACATTTTTACCTTTGAAAAACTCACTTTCCAGTTGCTCCCATTTCCACTCTTAAATCCACTGTGATGTATTGCCTGTTCACTAGACACTTCGACTTCCCTTAAATTTTTTAAAATTTTTTGCTAAATTAACACCCTAATCTGTCTGTGTTGTTGCTTCACAGTGACCTATATACTCAGGGACTACACATTCTCAAAAATACATTTATTTTCCATCATCAAAATGCATACTTTCCACAAACATTTAGATCAACTTTACTGTTTCTCAGAATTTAATGATTGTAGTAAGTTTGAAGGACAATTATCAATAAACACTTTAAATGTAGCCTAATGTAAGGTAATTTGACATTTAAAGGTGCTGTAAGCGGAATGGTTCTTTTAGCTAACTTCCTGTCAGTTACTGCAGTTAGCAGTTCCCTCGCTCGTCCCTACGTCACCACATTCAAGCAGCGAGTTATCTGGCATCATCTCAGATCCATAAGTGTGATAACACATGATAAAAACCATCAAAACAGACATTGGGAAGGATTTTTACCTGCTACGCCATTGTAGGCACATGAACATTCACCCATCTGTCGCTCTGGCGTGCACCGGCAGTGAGAGCATGAGTGAGACGGGTGTCAGTTTGTAGCGTTCTCTCTTGTGATTGGATATTCATTTCGGGATCCCCCGAAAAGTTTATTAGCCGATTACATGCAGAGCAGCTGACTGAGAGATCGGCTTTATGAAACGTGCACATTATGTAAGTGATCACTGTATGAATAAAGAGCGATTTAACACTTATATTAACATAAATTCATTCATTTCATTTTCATTTTCCTTTATTTATTCTCGAAAGATCAATTGAGGGGTGACCCTCTTTTACAATGACGTCGAGACAGATACACAATATACAATGAGAATACACAACAAGCTTACAAAGAGACAACAACAATTAAAACATTCAGATCAATTGAATAAAACAGAACCATAGCCTAATTAAAACAGTTACAAGTGGAGTGGGGCTGATTCAAAATAATAAATTTAAGTTGGTTAACAGTTATAAGTGTATTTATTTTAATTTGATGTTGTAGGCTGTTCCAGGAGTCAGGGGCACTGTGGCTAAAAGCAGTTTTACCAAGGTCAGACCGGGCGTATGGAACATATAACATGAGCATGTCAGTTGAGCGGGTTTGATAAAGCCCATCTGAAATATGCAACATTGTTGTCAAATAGAGTGGCAGCTTTCCGGTCAGGGCTTTATATATAAAAATATGCCAATGTGCATCACGTCTCTCTTTAAGAGAGGACCACCCAACCTTTTCATATAAAAGACAATGGTGAGTGTCATAAGCATCTCCTGTAATGAACCTTAAGGCAGAGTGAAAAACAGAGTCTAGGAGTTTAAGACATGATTGAGATGCATGCCTATAAACCACATCACCGTAATCAAGGACAGACATAAAAACTGCCTCAATAATCCTTTTCCTACTGAACAACGGGAAGGTGGCTTTGTTCCTATAAAAATATCCAATCTTTTGTCGCAGACGACAGACAAGATTTTTTATGTGAAATTTAAAAGATACTTTTTCATCTATCCAGATGCCGAGATATTTATATTCAGTGACTCTTTCAATTTGAGATCCATTATTTGTATGAATATTAAGATCATTAAAATGTATAGTTCTTGCTCTGGAGAAACACATATATTTTGTTTTGTCTGTATTAAGAACAAGCCTGAGGTCCACTAGACAGTCCTGCAGGGTGTTAAAAGAGCTCTGAAGGTTCTGAACAGATTGATGGACCGAATCAGAAATGCAATACAGTACAGTGTCGTCAGCATACAAATGGGCTTGACAGTTTTGTAGCGATGAAACAATGTTATTGATGTAAATTGTGAATAGGACTGGACCTAAAATTGAGCCCTGCGGAACACCATTTGTAACTGTTAAAAACTCAGTTTGGTGGCTTCCCAGTTTTACTGACTGCTGTCTATCAGAGAGATAGTCCCTAAACCAGCTACATGTAGAATAATCAAAACCAATATCATGCAGCCTCTGTAAAAGCAAATGGTGATCTAAAGTATCAAAGGCTTTTGACAGATCAACAAAAAGTGCTGCACAGTGCTTTTTTTTGTCGATAGCTGTAACAATGTTGTCTAAGACCAAAGTGACAGCAGATACAGTACTGTGACCTGCCCTAAAACCAGATTGAAATGGGCTCAGAATGGAAGCACTGGATAAAAAGGTTTTCAACTGATTATTAATTACTGATTCTAGGATTTTTGCCAGGCATGGGAGTTTTGAAATTGGCCTGTAATTATTGAGATCACTTTTGTCACCCCCTTTATGTAATGGGATGACATGAGCTTTAAATAAATTGCTTACTTCACCTTTAACATAGTTGATGAAGATCCATAAAGCTCACATCCTTATTTTTACATCTCTGTGTGGTAGGCAGCAGATTCAAAAGTTACATAATATGAATGACTGCCAGGAATCATTGCACAGAGGCATAAAAGGAGACCAATAAATAATGTCCTCTATATTCAAATAAGACAATTCATTGAACATCTTTTGCCAAATGCTTTATTTACTGCATTGCTATGTGGATTATTTCAAGAAGGGTTTGCACGTAAAGTATGCCCTTATGTTCTTCCACACCCAAATGTCGTAGTTATAATTAGAAATAGCATGATTATTAGTCATACTGCTTCTCGCAATGGTTTCTTACCCATGTTTAAACTGGTAAATAGATCAGTATCAGTATATTTCAACATTTGTGATGTTTTTCGATGGAGTGAATATAATTATCTTGTGAGAAACAGACGGACAATTGTCGTGTGGTGACCGAATCTCCCCCATGCTGACAAAGACAAAGGCGAGGCTGGACAATTCGATGTTTCAGGTTTATTTCAGGAGTTTCCATCAGACATACAGAGGACTTGGTGGTAGCATGAGCAACGAGGGCTGTCCCCTCAAGGCTAGCTGTATACACCTGTGAGCAGTCTTATATCAAAACCTTAGCATGATGGTACTACCCAAAAATAGGCATAGGGGTGTTTTCGTCTCTCACAGTGACCTCTAACATTTAAAGGCCTTTGCTCAGCAAACTCTGGTATCAGCCATTCAAAATCCACTACACAATCATTATGTTTCATATTAGGGGAGAACAGGGTTATATGTCAAACGGGTTGGTTGTCACAACCGTTATATCTTAGAACCAGAAGGCGCTGTCTGTGAAATTTTGGTATGTAAATATCCAGAATGGGGATCAGAGGTCACCTACATAGTCTTCCTTGGAGTTAGACTGCTGAATTCGAGGTGAGAGGACTGTTTGTGTTTTTCATGTCAAATTGAAAATATTTAGCTCCTCAGTATTTTTTTTAGGCTTTTACACAATGGGTTTATAACACTTGTTACTCTAAAAAAGTGTGAAGGGCAGGGTATAATTAGTTGTCAGATGGTTGTTGGCCTTGATGCTAGCAAGAAATTCAAGTTGGGGTTGGTCGTCACATTTTTTGGGGGGTTGGTTGTCACATGTTATCCAAAGGCTGCAGCCAGAAAAGGAAACCAATAACGAAAGAAATTGTCAAGCTGTATCCTCACTGACACCCCAGAGAAGTAAAGTATCGAGCAGGAAAAGGCAGCTAGCATGCAAAAGAAAAAAGGGCAACACAATCAAAACAACCCAGTGCATCCCAAACTAGACCAGCTGCAAAGGCTACTGCACCCCAGTGCACTCCACCCCAGCTGGAGAAGAAGAAACAGTTATGTAGGCCTTGTCAAATTGACAATGCAATTAAACTTTCAAATTTAGTTCTGCTTTCTTGCCTTTTTTTAAAGATTATTCCCATTAAAGGGATAGTTTGGAATGTTGGACATAGGGCCTGATTCCCAAGTTAGCCTGAGTGTTATTTATCATTGGAGACAGTTTTCAACACATTTAATTTAGTCCTTCAAGTTGCAGAGTTTGCTCGTGCTAGGCTAGCGCACGGGATTGGGGTCAAGCAGAGCTGCTACTAAAACAGTCTTACCCACTCCACAGTACACCCGAGGCTAATCAATAATAACGCTAGACTACAGATGTAAATGTCTGTGTTGATAAAATAATGTTAGAAATAAAAACAATCTTGCATATTGCATTTTGAGAGACTTGGTGTGTCTCAGCAGCAGTGTTTATATGCAGCAGCGGCGGACTGATACCTAGGTTACCGGATCTATAATAGGTATTTCACCTGCCACTGTCATTGCTACAGACGCAGAGTAGCCTACAGTGCACGAAGGAATTTTATTAGCCTATTCAATTAACAAGATATGGCCACGTTTGGAGGACTTAGCGATGCGTCTGCTTTTGAAGATGATTATGAGGAATTTGTTGTATCCACCGAACCGTACCTGTACGAGCCGGAATACACTGATGAAGAACTGAGAGAGATGGATGCTCAAAGGGCAGAAAGAGAAAGAGCGTCTTTAGAGACGGACTGCCCCCGCTGGAGCTGCAGTAGAGGACCGGGACAGAACAACGGGAGATTGCTATTAGCCCAGCCAGGTACCTGTAGCTATACCATTAGCTAACGTTGTCACTCTCCAAAATGCATGTCATCATCAATCTATCAGTAGGCTAACATTATGAAAGGGGCTAGCTTTATTAGCTAGTGTAGCCTACCAAAAGTTATTACCTGTTCATCAGTGCCTGTTGGTGCATCTGAAAAGACGGATGGCACCGCATTCGTTTTCAGGGATTTCTTATTGCGGGTTTTCTCGAAGTCGTCCGGTCTGAAATGATCGCTACAAATACACCGTTCGTGAACAGTTTCCGCTAGTGTATTGATGTCCAAGCCAGCAGCAACAAGCCACAGTTGCGTCCTTTCTGGATCTCGCACTAGAAATTTGTGGAAACTTTGTGGTGTCCATCTGTAGGGTTTATTTGTACAATTCCTGAATGCACACTGACGCAACATGTTGCCTAGTCGTTCGTTTCAGTTTCTGTCCCACGCTGCTCTGTTTACTTTCTGCTGTCGTGATTCGGTTACATAGCAAAGTAAAATTTCGCTTCTGCTGAGAAAGTAGTCCCTCAAAATGCGATAATTCATGCAATGCAAGGTTGTTTTTATTTCTAAAATGATTCTATCAACACAGACATTTACATCTGTAGTCTAGCGTTATTATTGATAGCCTCGCGTGTACTGTGGAGTGGGTAAGACTGTTTTAGTAGCAGCTCTGCTTGACCCCAATCCCGTGCGCTAGCCTAGCACGAGCAAACTCTGCAACTAGAAGGACTGAATGAAATGTGTTGAAAACTGTCTCCAATGATAAATAACACTCAATAACACTCAGGCTAACTTGGGCATCAGGCCCTATGTCCAAAATTCCAAACTATCCCTTTAAGATAACATTGTGACAAACAACCCCATAGTGTGTGACAACCGACCCCTTGATGGGGTTGGTTGTCAATGTGTAAGGGTGTCTTTGATGATTAATTTCTTCTTTATTATGATAAGTTAGAAAAAGTGAGGGGTACACATTTCAAGCCAACACCTTAAGCTTCAATTTCATGTAGGAATTACTATTGAAAGATGTTTAGGTGATGAGCAAATCTCTCTAGAGTAAAAAGTGTGCCTACTAGCCCCGGTCTCCCCTACTATATCCAAGCAAGCAGATCCAAAATACCGATAATTTGGCTCCAGTTACACAAGAAACAATAAAAGGGATTCTGACAGATAAACACTTTATGTACCCACAAATCTCCTAAGGCTTCCACCTGGCAAAGTTAACTTATAAATGTAACACAGTTAGGGTTGCAAAATTCCGGGAATTTTCAAAGTTGGAAACTTTCAATGGGAATTAACGGGAATTTATGGGAATTAACGGGAATTTTGGGAATTAACGGGAATAAACGGGAATTTACTAAATTTAAAGCAACCCAAATGCACTAAATTCTCCTAACTATGTTATTTCAGTCCAGGCAAACATTCTAGACAGTAAAAAGCAGTTTTTTCAACTAAGTTTTAATATATTTTTGAACATTTAATTTTAAATCAGATTTTTTCAGAAGTTTATTGAGACACCCAACTTGATATCATACATTGATTTCTACTAGACCAGGTTTACAGAGGCTTCAACTGTGATTTTAAATACAGTTGGGGAAAATATATTTTAGCATAATCTTGACTAAAACAACCAGATTTTATTGAAGTACACTTGGCAAATTGCACATAGCACACATCCTACTGCAGGGGTACTGAGGCCACGCCCCCTACATGCTCTGTGCATTCCTCCATCACATGGGGTGCATTTGACTTTATTTATTGAATGGGTCGGGTCAGACAAATGAGTAATATTGTACTCGACATTCATCATTTTGTTGTTCAGTGAAATTATTGATTGTTCATAAAATAATCAAAATTTGATAAAGTTCTTCTTACAAATAAATCTGTTCACATGAAATGTATTTTAGATGATAGATGAATAGATAGATGGATAGATGAAAAACTCTCTTTTACATTTCACATAAAAAATCTTGTCTGTCGTCTGCGACAAAAGATTGGATATTTTTATAGGAACAAAGCCACCTTCCCGTTGTTCAGTAGGAAAAGGATTATTGAGGCAGTTTTTATGTCTGTCCTTGATTACGGTGATGTGGTCTACCGGCATGCATCACATTCATGTCTTAAACTCCTAGACTCAGTTTTTCACTCTGCTTTAAGGTTCATCACAGGAGATGCTTATGACACACACCATTGTCTCTTATATGAAAAGGTTGGGTGGTCCTCCCTTAAAGAGAGACGTGACGCACATTGGCATATTTTTATTTACAAAGCCTTGACCGGGAAGCTTCCTCGTTATTTAACAGAAATGCTGCTTGTTTCAGATGGGCTTTATCAGACCCGCTCCACTGACATACTTATGCTTTATGTCCCACAAGCCCGGTCTGAGCTGGGAAAGACAGCTTTTAGCTTCAGTGCACCTGACTCCTGGAACAACTTAAAGCTAAAAATTAAACTAAATACATTCATATCCTTTGGCCAATTTAAACAGACTATCTTGGATCTGCCAAACTCTACCTGTAACTGTTTTAATTAGGCTATATTGTACTTTATGCCTTTTGGTTGCTGCCACTCTTCCCCACTCTGTAAATGTTTCAATCGTTTTGTTTTCTCTTCTCTTCACTTGTTGTGTATTTGATGTATTTGCATTGAAAGTTTTGTTTGTATTGTTGTTTTGAATTTGTTTTGACTCGACGTCATTGGAAATGAGGGTCACCCCTCAATTGGTCTCTCGAGGATAAATAAAAGTTAAATGAAAAATTAAAAAAAATGAAATTATAGTGTTTAAATGTTTAGATTTAAGTTTGGTTATGAAAAAAAAATTATTTAAATTACCGCCATTTAGTTAATTCCTATCATTTCCAATTTTGAATATTCCCAAAATTCCCGAGCGAAAGTTCCCGTGGAAAGTTTCCGCAAACTTTCCGGTAATTTACCGGAAACTTTCCACCCCTTTGCAACCCTAAACACAGTAGAAAAGCAAAATATTCACAGCAGTGGTAAATAGGGAACAGGTGATGTAATATCTGTAACAAATGGGGAATTCACTATGGCATTCATTCAACGGACGATATTTGATATGGACAAACCTGATATTCAATCTGAGTGGACAAACACCTTACATAACAAAATGAAAGATTTGGGCAGCAATTCAGAGGTGTGGTGTGACTATCTGTGAATATTATCCAACAGCATGTTAAGGTTATTAGCTTAATGCTATCAGACTGTTAAACGGCCCCTGATAATGATTCCTCCAAATACAGTAGCTTTTGTGAGTTGGTTGGGGGGAGCCATTTGTATAAAAACAGGTTTTTACACACATTGTTTTATGTACTTGTATCATACTTTGTGTAGAATCTCAAATGACCTATAGGTCCATACAGTATGCGTGTTCACACCAGCTTTGTTTATTGCGATTTAAACCAACCCAGGAGCATTTAACCACTTGGTGCGATTAATTTTGGTTGGTTTGAACGCAGTCAGAGACTCTGATGCACAGTGAAAAACCTGTCTCGGGCCGCTTGCAAGTGAATTCTGGAGCGGATCATCACTGGTGTGAACCCCATCCGCACTAATCCCAGGAAGCGGAGTATTTATGCATCATGAGATGTTGTGATATACACTAGTCACTGATAACACAACATGCTGATATGAACGTATTGGTCATTTCAGTGTGTTTTCAGTGCTGTAACCCTGATGTTTCCTTGGAATTGTAAATTTAGTGTTTTTACCTTTCACAGAAAATTGTGACAGTGATCTATCTTTCCTGAAACTGAGCCTTTCATCCATACACGGTTCATCTTTATCCCGCACATCTTTTCCCCTAAACTGTAGTTTCCAACTCAAGGCTCATCTGCTTTAAATTTATTTTGAAGATGTCACAGTTTCCTGCCATATATCACTGGGCAACGTCTCACATTAATACATTCTATCATTTTATATCTCAACACTAAGATCACTATTACACAGACATTATGGACAGCTTGAACAACAGCAGCTGCAGTCCCGTCTTTTAACAGGACTCCAAGTCTGGCCCAAAAGCACAAGAAGGATCAACAGCGGGCAACAACTTCCCAAACAGCGTGTCTAAACACATGCAGGTGGATGGAAAAGAATTGGTAGGCCTAACCTTATTTTTTGTAGAAAAAACATACAGCTCCCAGATTATAAGAACTTTAAAATACAGGACGTTTATTATTGCTTTGTAAAATGTTAGAATACAAAAATCAATGCAATCATATCACTGACAGAAAATCAATCTTGTTTGTTAAGTTCTCTGTTAAAGCATGTCTGCGGAACTTGCTGTATGCTGTACTTTGCAGTTGTGCATTTGACCTGATGACTTGTTTTGAACTCCACCCTGACAGAAGATGAAAGGGCACATGAGGATACAGGCATGAAATCATTCATAAGTAATTTATCGCCTTCAGGATCAACACCTTTCATTATCCGGTCCAACACAAACACAGCTTTACTTATGAGCCCTGGCTTGCAAAACACCTTGCTTTACACTCTGATGATTTTAACTCTTTCAGAATGCTGCAACAGCTTAAAGGAGATGGAGAACTGGTATGTATATTAGTTCACTGTCTGTATATAGTAATATGTTTGTACTTTACTGCCAACAGTCAATTCTACAAAATTGAATGGCAGTCTGGCAACATTGTGTGTATATATTTACTGGTTATTTGTCCTTTTCAACCCAGAAACAAGTGAAACTGATAGGAAATGCTTTTTAGTGCAATTGTATTGCTTCCAAGAGAAATGTGCTTACTTGTCTAAAATGAGTTTAGACAGTGTAGTATGATGTTAAAAAGAGCATTCTGCTATCCTCAGGAGCACCATCGTACTATATTGCACACATTCATATATTGGACAGTGGTGTCATACCACACTCCACACTTTATTTTTACTGGATATTTACTTGAGGGCTCTTGGCTTAAGGCACAGCCGGGGGAATATTTAATATTATTGAGCAAATGTGCAATATCGGTTTAATTGGACAATATAATGAACAGACCATGCGCACGTTTGGCTTCATTTGTGGTTTTTTTTAGAACTCAATCTCAAGAACCTTGAGATTTTCCAAAGTGCCAAAGGAGGACATGCAGCATGGTGCTCAAGTATCTCAAGTGTAAAGTTTGCTGTAACGCAGCTCAGCGATATAACTGCTCACAATATAATTTATCACAATGTTTAGCTTTTTGGTACTACCAACACAATTTCAGTAAGGTTATAAAAGTAACACTTAAAATTCTTTAGAAAGCAATTATTATGAAGTCGGGGAGTGCAACTTCTCATTATGCAAAACACATTTTAAATGCTGGTACAGTATGTGTTGAAGACGGAGCCAGTCCTGACCTTCCTTGGGCCCTGAGCGATGTTCTGCTGAGGAGGCCTCCCTACATGACCCCAGAGCCATGATAAACATCTGCTACACAGTCACACATGGGGCCAATCCGAATAGTCCAATCTCCTAACCTATAAGCCTCCTTTCCTATACCTTAACCCCTAAACGTCATCGGGGTTAAGGAGAGATGAAAGGTGCTTCCTATCGAACATAGGAAAGGACAGCACTGTTTCAAAATAATTCGACTCCACTTTTCCTAACCGACGTCATTGCGCGACGGCGAGTATTGCTGACGTGAGTCACTAGCGTGAAACTACACTATAGCCTATTCTCCGAAAATTGACTACAACAAGCGCTCGTTTGATCCATGCGTTCTTTTCATATTGATTTTAATCAGGTTGTCGCCAACAGAGTGAGAATCACTCCCATATATCCCAATTCACATGTGGAATAAAAAGAGGCTACACTTATGATGATGTTGAAATGAACTGCCCCCAGTAACTTCATTAAATGTGAAGTTGGTATTTTATTTTCTTATGGTGTAAATTATGTGCTACGAAAATAACTATTATGATGTTGGTCTTTTATGAGTTCTTTATTATCTTTAGCATGTGTGTGTGTGGGGGGGTATTTTGTTTCAGCCGAGTTAAATCTTCCTCTCTTCTCCTCTCCTCTCTTCTGTTTTACCTCTCGTTCGTATTTGTGTAGAGTCAGCAAACTCCGGCGGTGGCCTGTTGCTTTAAATCTTGCCGCCGTAAAGGATTATGGGATACCACTATCTCCTTTCCTTTCGCATAGGTTGGTCTGGAGTAACCTATGCTAAAGGAGGGTTAAAGGATGAATCGAGGCTCCTTTCCTATGCCTTTTGGTTTATCTTACTTATTAAAGTTGTGAAAATTGACACCCACTTTGATATAAATAGGAGGTGGGGCCCCTTTGTAACTGGGGGCCCTGTTCAACTTGAGTAGTGAACCTATTAGGTTACCTTGCCCTAGATGCAAACTCCTGTCTCCTGTCTGGAAGTCTGATGTACTACACACACAAAACGAGGAGGACAATGAAGAATCACAATCAATTATCTTTATTTAACAACATTAAACAGGAGACAACGGGACGGGAACAGAGGTGAATGAATCTTTCGATTAGACCCTCTTGTAGTAACACTTCTCGGGCATTAAGGGCATATAGCCACCCACACAAACCCCCAGACAAAGGGCACGGCACACAAATGCTGCTCTGCAGCCACACCAAACCCCTTAGGGCACTGCACGTCAAACTTACACTGCAACCCACTACACAGCAACCCGTGGCGTCAGAGCCCCCCTGTAGCGCACTGGACGAGCGGTCTTCCCCTACTACTTCCCCACTCGGTCCCCTGTACTGCCGCGTCTAATTAAAATACAATTAATTAATAAAGCTACAAACACACAATACAAACATATATATCCAACGAAAACTACTTAACTCTCCCAGGAGTTGGGCCTGAGCTTTGGCACTGATTGGCTGACGTGCACGGCTCCGGTCCAACGCAGCGAGGCAGCTCCACAAACTGCAGGAGAGCCTCTACACCAGGGGTGTCAAACATATGGAGATGATTTGATCAGGCCCGCGACCTGTAGAGCATACATTTCTGAGTATGACAAAAAAAAAAGTAAGTCTCTAGCCCATTCCTGTGAGGGGTTATGCATTTTTAAAGAAATAACCGAAATGCTCACTCCTGCCGCTAGGGGGCAGCCTAAATAAAAAAGCACATTTTAGAAACGTGGGAAATGGTAAATGGCAATCCTGCTTCACCGCTATTAATGTTTCCTCCAGTGATTTATGGCAAAGTAAAAACCAAAAAAAAAAAAAAATTTATTTTTAGTACATTTTATTTTATTACTTTTTAATAAAAATAAAACTATTTTTATTTTTAGTGCTGAACAATTAATGTACTAGCAAGCGCGGTGTGTCTGCGGCTCTGTGTGCGCAAAACGAGCAAGAGCATGCTAGTGTAGGCCTACAAGATTTATTTCCTAATTTTCAATGCTGCTTTATTTTTATGCTTTAAATTGGGGAAAACGAATTCCAAAACAACCAATAACCTCTGTATTTAAAAATAAATCAAAACAGTAGAAGTTGCACTTTTATTTAATTGTATTTTGTACTGTCTGCATGTTTGCACAAAATGTGTCCCTGTACATATAGCAAACCAAATTGGACAACTGTAAGGTCAGTGCCTGTTGTATTTGTGTATTCAAATAAACAGTTGTTTATTTCATTAGTGCACATTGGCATCTTTGAGCAAAATACCCCCAAAATGTTTGGTGCGGCGCTGCGCGCACCTCCTATTCCCATGACCAGCAGCAACCTTTACTAAGACATTTCCTGGGGGCTACAGAGATCCCTTGTGATCCGTGATAATGTAGGTTACAAATGTAGGCTGAGTGATAAAGCATATTACTGAAAAACAAAGTTAGGGATTTGGAGTTATTTTGCTATTATTTTACTGGTCCGGCCCACCTGAGATCAGAGAGGCTGTATGTGGCCCTCGAACCAAAATGAGTTCGACACCCCTGCTCTACACAAATTGGAGAGCGGTTTGAGCACTCCTAAATGATCCCCACCCTATCAGTAACACGCCCTCAATACTGGAACCTTTCCCTATTCTATTGCTATCTTCACCGCCGGCAACCCTAGCGGCATGCGAACGGCACCACCCCCCAGTGCATTCGGCTTGAGAATTGGTCTTAGTTGGGCACAAGCCCTGTAACGTTCAGTCCGCTCCCCAACAACCCTGGTTGCCACCCTTTTTCTAACCTCCTTCTTCCCAAACCCACTCCCTTCAGCTGCAGCGCATCATCCTAATTACCTAATTAACAACCACTCTGTGGCTCACTCTCTGATCACAGCCCAACATTCACTACAATATCTTGAAGGATGTCTAGTCTGAGATAATGAAATGAGTGACGACATAGGTTTCTCTTGGTTGGACTGTTTGCACAGTAAGGAGCCACAAAAACAAATTATGTTGCCTTAGGGAACGTATATTAGAGACTATTCACTGCATGTGGGTTCATACTTCAACCAACAGCAAAGATATGCTAATCATTGATCATTAGGCTACATACTTTCTAAGAGTTGTGTTTGTGCTCCTGGTTACATGAGTGGGCCGACTATATTTCACTCTTTTCCTTCAAGATCAGTTAGCTCATGGCCAACAACCCTCCCCCTTCCCCAGAAGTCTCTGGGAGTCATGAGCCACGTAGATGGGATTCCCTGGCCTTTCATGGTCCAGATTTCCAGTCTGTCGTTTCCTCTCTTTTCAGCCAGTGATGGTGGGTTAGTCTGGGACTTAGCTCAGTATTTCCATGTCACTACAGGGATTTCACAGGAACACAACAAATGTGCACAATGTAATGTTCTTTTGAAGCCAACTAATTGAATAATTGGTTAGACATCAAAACGCAAGGTATTTTTTGTAAGAATTTCCATATAAATTGTTTTGTTCTGGAAGAACATCTTAAGTGAAAGAAGGTGATTTTTCACATGCACGTAAATCTAATTTATACAGAAAAAAATTTCATGAAGGCCATGCCTGACACAACCTCCTAATCTCATTGCGGTCAATAATAACATATTCATGTCACGAATGGTTTAAACCCAAAATTATATTGAGCTAATTTCCAGGAAAATGTTTATAAAGTGAGGCACATGACACATTTTAAATGTCCTGTGTGATGTAACGGTGAAGTCCATAAAAACAGATGACTGAAAATCTGTATTGTATTTGCTAAACTGAGCAGACATTATAAAATATGGAATGAGTTCCTTTTGTGTTAAGATGTATGAAAGTTCTTTACTTTAAGATTATTTGTATCTGTTATGGTTTTTACAGTAGTCTTACATAAAAGCTTAAAAATTCTTAAAATTCCATTTTCTAGAATGACAGAAACTTTACATTTGCTACTGTAATTGCTGGATATAATATGTTTTCTACTATGCAAAATGGTCTGTTTACTTGACGTAAACAGCCCATCACTCTAATATAAGTTGTATCTTGGACTGTGATTCGGTGCCAAACTAAATCCAGCTTGTATAGGCCTATACATTATTGTACGATTTATGACTTAAGGTGAGCACAGAGAAACTTTCCACGTGTCAGCCAGTTTTGTTAACAGCCTTCTAGTGTTAAACTATGGAAATCTGAAGAGTAAAGTTGTCTCATTAGCTTGCAGGGCAAATACTGGATTTGAATACCTTTACATCAGACCCTGCCATGTTACTCATACATAATTACTCAGGATTTATCACATTTTTAAATGCCACGTTTAAGATCTTGAGATGAGAATTGATTGTCTCAGTCTTGACAGAAGACAATATAGCAGAGCCACACCTAAGTACAGCTGATGAATTCCTCCATCTTTGCTGGCAAGTCATGACATGGTGTGCTGAGGCAACAGGATCTGTATGGATTTATTACCTTCATTGTGGGTTGTCTTACACCAGCATTACTGTTATTGTCCCTCTTTTTATATGATATCCATTTAGTGTCAAAAACTGTTTTGATACCTTTATCATGATGGTGCTATTTTACTGGCATTGCTTTGGTGGATTTATCGCTGTAAACAAATCCTTACAACTGAATCACGCTGTATACTTAGAGGATGGCTTTATATGCAAACAGTCCGTTCTCCTTAGCATTGTTGTTTCAACCATTGCACAGTGTTACTGATTAAACCATGCTTCTTCTCAACACTCACTTCATAAACCCCGTCAATTGTAATGATAAATACAGTGTATTTTCTCTGTTAGGGATGCTATCTCTAAGGAATACTTAGACTTAGTCCTTCTAGTTCAATCATCTGTTTTCCACATTTGACCGTACTCTGCATCTTATAAGAAAGGATTAATGAATTTAAAAAGTTATTTACATCTAAATACAAAACTAAATCTACAGGTTTTAAAAATCTTATGTGCAAGCAAATTTATCCATACGTTTCTTATTTTTCTATCTCTTAGAGCTGGGTGTTTTGATGTTGATGTAGCAGACCAAATATGTTTGGCCTTCCTCCTACGGTCTCTTGCCAATGATATTTTACTGTCTTGGGAAACCGCACCAATGATGTTTGCATGTGTTTGTGAATCTTCCATAGCTGGTTTTGTCATTCATATTGCTCATCTACTTGATATTGTTTAAATATAGTCATTGACTTAAGGTTCACACTCTAGATATTCAATATAAAAATATGGCAAAACACATTTGACCTGACCAAGACCCCCGAAGCCTGTTCATGATGAATAGCAGATCAGCCATGACTATCACGTGCCTATAACAAAGACAGCATGTCACTCATAAGCACACACACTACTATTTGCTGCAAGGATATTGTTGTAATGATTTCAGGACATTCTTTATTTTTGTTTTGATATTGCAATTTGGTTCACTTGACTCGCATGAAGCAAAGCAATCACTGTACATGTGACTGTGCTTGTGCAGTTCAAATTCTGGCAAAAAGAAGTATACAATATGTAAACCATAATGGGCATTTTTTAAGTGGAGTAGAGAACTCTTTAACTGGTAAGTCAAAATGCTCTGGCTGCAATGTGGACTGAAAGTAACAGACCGTTAGATCTTAGATAAATATTATGTAGCTGCAATTATACAACACTACTTACTGTGATTTTGCCTGGGAGAAATCCACAACCACAAAAACACAATTTACTATTTGAGCCGTGCACAGCAAAAATTAAAAACTGTCTCTCTCTTCAACAATTTTTAACATAATTACAGAACAAGAAGCAACAGGGTAAAAACTCAACTTTAATATGTTGAATTTGGATTTTTTACAGAGGGGAAATGTCTTAACCCCATTCTATGTCCAGGCAAAACAAGCTCTCCGAGTTGAAGTTTATGGGAAACATGGTTTAGTGCAAATTACGTCATTTCTCCTGAGGTACAGAGCTCATGCATGATGCGCTGTCAGGAAAGAGTTACTATAGCCTCTGGTAAATCTAATAACTTTTTCAAACAGTCGAGTGATTCATTGAAGACACTATTTTTAAATGTATTATGAGCGTGCACTTAAGGGTTTAACTTCATGTTAAACTTGATCACTCCCACAATAAGATTGTTTAAGGTTAGCTGTGCTCCATCCCTTTTTTTTCGCTCACTTCAAACCAGAGACATAGATTAAACTGGGGACAGAGTGTTTTTCCAAATACTGTTGAAGCCTTGTTTCAACTCGAGTACAAAGGTTCAAGAATCTGCAGCATTTTGGATCAGGAGCTGGATCTCTCTACCCTTAAATCATGGGGTTGGTGAAGATTTACGAACTGTTATCCAGTCACGTTTTATTCAACTTTTATTTATTTTTTTAAATCGGGCTCCTGTAACGGATGGAAATGTTATCTGAGAACAATGAAAATATGTTTACAAAAAAAGAGAACAGAGACATATACACTTTGATAAAAACATTTGTCATAATATTTCAGTGTCCTCTAACGTAGTTACAGTACTAGAGTGTAGGCTCATAGACCAAACTCATAGGGCTTTCAGATATGATCTAAAATCCGTCTGGTTTTTTTCTCACTACAGAGCGCTTTAGTCCGCCAGTCCATGCATGGGTTCCTGCTGTAAGTCAGTTTGTAATTATACAAACAAATGAAAAATCCTCAAAAACAAATACTGGAATTTTCGGTGAAACTGGATTTTATTGTAGTTTTTGTGAACATTTGGCTTAGAATCACTTTTCTTGAAACTAAAGCACATTTTTGTTGTTAACCACTTTATACTCCAATGTGGGGACAATAACTTACCATATTATGAGCCTCAGCGGGTGGGTGGGGGGACTGTGACTTAAGCTTTGGGTGGTTGGGAACAACTGTATGAGTACACATGGGTCTGATTATGCGCAGTATGCATTTGTGTCCTCACAATATCCGATGTGGGACCGAGGACACAGCTGCCCTGTTTTTTGTCAGTTTTGTTTGTACAGATTGGCTAGGAAAAGGGAGACAACATGGGTTTTGACTCATAACTGGAATCATGTCTTATCTGTGGCCCCCTCTGACCTGCTTGCGTATTTCCATTCCATTTTGGCAGTATAGTTCTGTTTTGGTTCCATCACCTTAAATAAACCTGTGTTAGTCATGAACATGAAACATGTTATTCAATTGATCACACATTTCATACTTTTAAATGCTGACAGCATACATTGTTCTATACTGATTTCAAAACAAGTATTTGCTTGTCATGTCTTATTAATACACTTCATATGGCATTGCAGTGTACGCGTCCTGATAATGTGGACAGTTTTTTTAATTGGCTTACCCAAGGAGCTATTATGTTGTTAATGGCAGCAATAATCAAAAGTGACCACTGCAGCTGATGCAAAGAAGACTAAAGAAAAACATGATCATAGTTCGATATAATATTGTTCCCAGCAACATTGTAGCTGACAGAAATCTTTATTTATATTCCGCTGAACTCTTCCATGGATTATTACCATTTCCAGCTGTTTAATTGCATGTATTTGATGTTCATGGAACAAAATTGAGAAGGAAACTGAAATAAAATTGAAACCAAATGAAAATACAGCTCATTGGATTCAAATGACTGAAATAGCCGAGGATCTAAGAAGCCAACAAACCATTTAAAATTTATTTTTCTTCTCACTTGTTTCGCCGATCATGTGCGTATAATTTGACTGTTATCATTCCTCATGTATCATCGAGTCAACGTCTACAGCTCAGAGAAAAATGACACACTGGAGTTCTGTGCAAAGAATGTTGACAGGCTGTTTTATTTAACATGAAATCAGATTTTAGTGTTTGTGGCAACTGTTGCTGAAGAATAACAACAGAACGATAACAGCAATACAACCCGTGGATAAAGCAGCCATAGTATCATTCTGACTAATACCAGTGTAGTTTAGACTATCATTAGGGGCTGTTCTCGCTTTCTTTAACACTTTTTTCCAAGAAGCTAAATTACTGTTTTGATGTCATGTCGACAAATTATTGCTCTGACCAAAACCACATTCCATAGATTTAAAAGCAATCCTTCTTCCATGATGAATGGCGCACACACACGAAAGACCAAAAACGTATATCATGATTCTGTTTAAGTTGCAGACATTTGCAGTTGTTATACTCACCATGAGGGAAAAGACAAAGTTAATTTATTACTTCCTTATGGAGTTCCAGCTGGCAAAATAATCTACTGTATGGAGACATGCATTATTGCAGTTCATCCGATGCACTCACGTCCATGCTTGACGAAAGGTACAACAAAAGAGTAGAGGGATTTGGTAGACACATAATGCATCTTGTGCATGAACACGAGAGGTACAAACATAAATACTTCAAATATTAAAAAAATATATAAAAAGAGAGAGAGAGAGAGAGAGTACTCTGTGGTGTATTTATTGCCAATGCATTGCAAGGGGAATCATTGACAAATTCACTTTTACTCGCTTAGACTATAATTGTGATAATAGGCATAGTAACCATGGTAATTAAGGAACTAAAAGCCAATATAATCTTAAAGACAGGAGTTTAAACTCACTATGCTTGTGATGGAAAACAAACATAGATATGTTTGTTTTCCATCACAAGCATAGTGAGTTTAAACTCCTGTCTTTAATGGGGGTATGCCATAGTTTAACAGGACCATCTCCATATGTATGGAAAGCGTGTCCAGTCGGGTCCTTGTGCTGTGGTGTCTGTGTGTATGATGTATTCTAGAAAACTGTCAAAGTGGTAATGAGACTGATGTTTATCGCATGCCTTTCTTTAGGCACACAGCGACTGTGTGGACTCTCTCGTCTGCCGTCTGAATAGTAAAACTAGGACATGAAAGATTGTGAAAAAGCTACGTCTTAGTTATATGCTAGTTGATTTGCCTGCTGACTTTTAATGAGTGGAGCCTTTTCTGGCTTTCTTCCATTTCCTGAAAAAAAGTCAATATAATGGTCATTAGTGCACGCATTTATACCAAACCGACCATCTAATCTTTTCCATGTGCGTAGAAAATGCTAATAAAAGGTTTAGATGAACTGGGAACCCACAGTAGTATAAATACCACTCTGTCTTTTCCAGTTCCATATATCATTTTAGGAGGCATGTCTCACTGGATTTGGCACCCTCTGCAGGTTATAGTCCTTATCTATCAGATCTCGCCTCGTTATACCCATCTGTATTGTATTGATACAAGTATTTATAGACAGTTTGAATAAATCCACAAACAGATTTAGAATATTTACATAATTGTGACGCTTACAAAGACTGCACTGTCGTGCTATCCATTTCTTTGGATGTAAACAAGCAAGTTTACATTTACCTGAAACCTGTGTTTTACTACTTTATGTTAAAGCGGCTACGAGTAACATTTAAATATCTTTTAAACAGCCTCATGTTTCGTCTGATAATCATAAATTACGTTACTGAATCAGACTTCCCGGCCCCAAATGGCATAGCACCTTCAGGTGATGATTACCCCAGATGTCCTCTGGACAGTGTAGGTCAGAGTTAGTTAGGGTCCACCAATCAGGAGTTAGGCGAGGTGGAGTTTACTGACCTAAGGACCAATCAACTGACTTAGATTTGCAGATTAAAAGCCAACACAATTCAGGAAGCGACAGGTCTTTTAGTACACAGGGGCTGTGTTCGGAACGCCATACTAACGTCCTACTCATACTCATTTTGACTTCAATTTGAGTAGCCTATGTGACGGTTGGGTAGGGGAGACCGGGGGCAATTGTAACAGGGGGCAATTGTAACAAATCAAATTGCACCAATAGGAAATAAAGTAGATACACCAAATTTATTTTGCACATGTATTTTGATGATGTCTCTCTGCATACCAAAGGAAAAATTGATATTCCCTTTTTAAAGTATTTTTTCAGAAAAAACACGTTTCTGAGGTACGAAAGTAAAAAGTAAAATCTACAGTATTTTTCTCATAAAGTCTTAATATTTAATTTCAATTAAATGAATTCTGTTTTGTTTTGATGACATTACTGTTGTGTAAGATATGACATATTTGTTAAACATTAGCTTCATTGTTTCTAGCCATCAGGGTAGTTTGTGTCAAGTTGTTATGGTCGGGGGCAATTGTAACACTGTGTTACAATTGCCCCCGACCCTATACATTAAAATACAAAAAAAAAAATATATATATATATATTGTAATAGGAAAGCTATCTGATTGTTAGTTTTTGAAGTTATGGTTTGAAATTGGTTTGTTTTTAACTGTTGTTTTTTAAAGCATGTAATACGAATATAATGAAATAAGCATTTGAACACAGGACTGTAAAAATCTAGTTCAATATCTAACCTGTAGAGGGCGGTTATACGCTAAACAGCGTATAACCTGCCTGAATCTTATAAGAAGAAGAAGAAATTATTCATTGCTTGAGTAGGCTATACTTCAACTGAAAACGTTTCGACGCACCTCGCATACACAATCGATCTTTGAGTAGAGAGTATGCAGTAGCCTATATAGATGGTGAGTATGTAGGATGTTGGACACTAGTATGGCGTTCCGAACACAGCCAGGAACTCTTCATAGGTCTTTTAGTAGGCTATACACAGGAATTCTTCATAGCCTAGCTTTTTGTTTTATGCATGTAGGCCTACCTCTATTAGTTTTTTGGCAACAAACACTTTAACTTTTTATTGGCTTCGTTTTGACTGCAAGATGAGTTTTGTTGTTTAAATAAAATAATTGTTCCTGAAGACCTCCTCATCTGCCTCAAACTGCGTCTTCTTTTATCAACCCACTACCAACGCCGTTTTTCTGAGTGAACGCCGAGAAATATACTGCATTAACCTGAATGAGGGACCTTTGCCCATTTCTATATCAAAATGTATGCACAGTTACAGGACCTGTTTCTGTCACCTTTTCTTGAGCAGGAGAGTGAGGCAAAAACATAAAAAAAAAAAATAACTTTTACTTTAATATGACTTTGTGTTTATTGTAATTAAAAGTGCAAAGAATAAAATATGAGAAGTGTGCTGGATTCATTTTTTACACTATTAAATTGTTCAACTTGTGTACTGTTTAGTCAGTGCATGTGTAGTGTATAGTAGGCCTAGGTTACATTAGAAGAAGTTTAATAATGTCTCCATCCAACATGTCCTGCTATGTTTTCCAGATCTGTAGCAAATCCGTTTTGCCTAATAGATAAATTCTGACTTTTCACAATGAGTCACATTAATCTGCATTTGCTAAAATAAATTTGAAAGAACCACAGATTTTTTTTTCTTTTAATTTGCTTTCTTCTCCGAGCTCTGATTCTGAGAACTATGAATCTAAAGAGTAATGTGTGTCATAGATCGCTCATTTATTTACGCTCTGTTAACCATAGTGGCAAAGATTGTTTAAAAAGTGGTAATACCATCAAACAACCATATAATATCTCAACTTTTTGAGCAAAGTGGCCACTTCCTGTGGACCAATGAATCAGGGTGGTGTCGGGTCCAACTCAAAGAACAGCTGGGTTGTATTTGAGGTCAGGACAATTACAGCTTGGTATAGGGGGGATGCTGCAGTCCAAGGACTACCACTGCAGAGTGACATCTTGATTGGAGAAGAAACCAAGCCTGTAAGCTGCTCTTCCCCATACAGGACACTATCCCTCCTAGTAAATACACATTTAACAACGGGATTTCAAAAACAAAGTGTTAGAAAATTCTTTCGTCATTTTTTATTATTAGTGGTTTGGTTAAAAGGCAGGGCTAGCCCTAGACTTTTGGGGGCCCTAAGCAGGATTGGGTTGCAAGCCTTCATACTTGTTGCAACTTCACATGGATCTGAACAAACTTTTGTATTTTAGCATATTAGTTTTAAAGCAACAATATGTAGTCTTTCGACAGTTTCAAAGTCAGTCTAGTAGTAGCCCACAATAATAATGGATAATGGTGTTCGTCCCATTTTCACAGAGCGCCCCGGTCATGTATCTTTCAGGACTATGTAACTCTGGCAGCAGATTTTAAAGGGCGCCATTAGTCATCTAATCTGTTAATGTCTCAGGCAAGAGAAAATAAATAAATCCATTTTATGCCAAAAAGTGTGTCTTAATGGTGGATCTTCAACGTTGCTTCATAAATTCGCACCTTACAAACCAAGTAACTAACGTTAGCATCGTTAGCATCAATATTAGCCACAGCCTATAGGCCTAGTCGTCATGGCAACCCACTGAATAATGTGCACAAATAAACATACATTACTTGGATCCACATGCAAACAATGAACTGTAGATGCTAGAGTTAAAATCTGGTAATATTAGGCTACTGTAGCCTACATTCTCAGTCGACCCTTCTTTTTCTTCTTCTTTGTTTAATAGCGGGCTAGCAGCCTGGCCTACAAACCAACTTCCAGGTGTATGTTGCCACCAACTATTTCGGGGTATTTGACATCTTGACCCTGTTGAATTCACATTCTCATAGAGCTGTTAAGCGGAAGTGGCGGAATTACGGGGCATGGGACCTCTCGGCTGAAAAAAAATGAATGGGAGTCTATGGAAAGTTATCTACTATTTTCTGGTCCCAGTCATTAAATGCCTTGGATTACACGGCTTTTGAAAAAATGTTAAGAGAACAACTACAAGTCTTGTCGCCTCTGTGACGTCACCTCAACACATTCCCTCCACTTCTCGACTGACAATGCTAATGCTAATGGCTGGCGTGGACAACGCCAACAATCTCCCCACTCGAGAAATTGAAACTCTCCACATGTCCACTTGTGTAGTGGTTTTCGCCACGCTGAAGACTTTTGTCTTGTCATTGAAAGAAGGCGGTAAAATGCATTAAAGACACAGCCATGTTTCTGAGCTAAGCGGGTGCGAGTGGTGGTGACATATGTCAAGAGCAGCGAAGAGCTGTAGTCCACAAAAGCGCTCTGCACAAAACCTGACCGTATCCAGCTTCTACTCGCTAAATTGTTCCATTCTTTGCACGAAAAAATACCATCTAAATCCATACAAAACATATGTGTAATCGAAGGCATTTCATGACTGGGACCAGAAAATAATACATTTCTTTCCATTGACTACCGTTGTAATTTTTTGAGCCGAGAGGACCCATGTCCCGGAAGTAAGCCACTTCCGCTTAAAGAAATAAGACATTTGAAAAAATAAAAATAAAATCATATTCTGTTTATTCATCTTGATTTGTGTAACTCGTTTGTCCCTGTTGTGTGGCTTCTAATTACTTACACCGAAATATATGACCCATCAGAAACCGTGTCTGCAGAGGAACCCGCTTTGCATACCTATCTATCTATCTATCTATCTATCTATCTATCTATCTATCTATCTAGTAGTAGTCTGGCATGACCACTTCCGCCAGCGTCTATTCGCTTGCGGCGGCAAGCTACGCAGCCCTGACGCAGCCCCCTCCTTTTCCGGTTGCTGGCTTTACCCTATTGTGATCCCCCTCAAATTTGGAAACAATTCGCTCACAGTCAACCCGTGTGCTTATGTGCAGCGCTCTCTCTCTCACACACACACACAGGGTGTGAGAAGTCACATTACTGTAGACAGAAATAAAGTGTGGCAATACTTAATAATATTGGCGGCGGTGGTCACAGCCTAGCCTAGCTGTACAACTACCCCCGGGCAGAAATACCCTCATAAACTCTGGAAAATGAAGCGTGGGGGTTTGAATTGAGCACCGGACCTTATAACCAGCTAGATTAAGATCCGCCGTTCCCTTTCTTTGGTGAATTAGGGACTAAGCAGCGGTGTTTTAGCGACGGGGAAAGATTCCAACGGCTTCCACTATCACCTAGCAACTCTTACGGCTACTTGCTTCCAGACCATACTACTTGCTGTAGTTTGGTCTGGCTTTGCGAGACTAATCTAGTAGTGATGGGTCGTAATCATAGATAGTATATATAATCGTAATGTGCCGAGGCTTCGGAGCGTGTGTCGAGTAATCCCGGAAGTTTTTGGTGAAGCGCGTATCGGTCCATGGTATCGATGCTTGTATCGTTTAGGGCGAATCACGTGACTGATGACGTTCGAAGCCTCGTTTGTTCAAGAAGTGCTTTGGATCCACTCGCACTTTGCAGGTTAGTGTTGGCGATTTATTGGTTTGGGAGTGATGTAGACGTGGATGTTGTATCAACTTGCTGTGACTTTATTGTGCACCCCTGCCTCATCTGTGCCATGTGAAAGAGTGTTCTCCAAAGCAGGAGAAGTTGTTTCCAAAAGGGGAAATTGTCTGAACTCCAGCACAGTGGAACAAATTTTGTTTCTCAATAAAAATCAAATCAAATCCTTAAGTTGCACAAGCACATTCACTGCCCCTTACCTTTTTATAACACTGCGACAGTTTGAAAATAAGTATTCCTGTCAGAGTTCAGTTTGACAAAATATTTATTGATAGATTTATATGTTTTATCATGTTTCATACCATAATAATACATCAAACAAAATATAAATTGTATTTATATGAATTAATACATGAACAATAGGCTACATGAAATGCATTTATTAAGATGTATTGATTTATTAACTTGTCAGTCACTCATTCCCATGGCTGCACTGTTGCAGGACAGTATTGAGTGTATTACAAATTGATAGAATGATCTGGCTATTTAACACTGTTTGACCAGCAGGGGGGGTTGTATAGTATTCAAATCGGTTCAAATGAAGCCTCGAGAAATGAACCTTTTTGTGAAACATTTGGCTTTAAGGCTTCAAGGCTTCAAAAAGCTTCATCTGGCCATCACTACTATCTAGCTATCTATCTATCTACTTATTTATTTTGACAGTTTACAGTAGGAAGTGTTAATATGCTATTTTTTGTGCATTGACGTCTACTTGACTATTTTGAACGTATTGCAGATCACTGCTGTGGCCACTAGATGGCAGTCGAAACTCATGACCAAGTAACTGGAATTGACAGCCAGCTTCAAGACCTGTGTGGTCGAGGTCGAGAATGAGCGTTTACTGCCTTCCAGTGGTCACAGTGGTGAACTGCAACTCATACAATAAGTCAAGCTAGCGTTGATGCAGTGCAGTCATTAGCGCATACTCCTACTTCCTGTAGTTATTTTCAAAATAAAACAAAAGCATCTTTACGCTCCGGGCGTGCATATGTATGAGGAGGGCACGTTATTGTTACGTGACGGTACATCCTGTCACGATACTTTTGCTTTGAAAAGTCCAAACTGTGGACAGTAAACAGTGCGTCACTCTACTCCACATTGGGAAGTCGCGTGAAGGTTCATCAGAGAGCACTAACGGACCAAAACTTTACTTTACAGAGACTGTTGCTTGTTGAAGTAACGGTTTTCGACAGCTACAAGGATCTGTTTTGACAAGACTACGACGTAACAACCGTTCCTAGCTTCAAAGCTAACAGGCTAATTGAGCTGCTCCCTGGGGTAAGCATGGAAATGAAGGAGTTAATGCTAACCTGCTAATGCCAATCCTGTTATGTGTTATAATTATAACGTCATTTATGTCGCTTGTTTTGGTACAATGACATCATGGCGTAACAGCTTGGCTCGTGCGAACCATGGGCGTTGTTTAAGAGGTGCGAACAGAGACTTCACCTGCTGTTTGTGTTGCAACTTTTGACCGTCAACGCTAGCCTGTTTGTGCGACCGCTTTCACAATCAATGCAGTCAACTGAGTGAATCAGGTAACGTTATCTTATCAGTCAATGACGTGTCACTGTTTAATGACTGAGTGACTTCTGATTGTGGATACTTTAACTATCGAGACTAAACCAGTAAGTAATAACCTGTTTCGTGTGATATTATCAAGTGTGCCAAACTCTATATGCCCTATCCTGTTGTACCGTTACATGGGTTTACCTCATCGATATTACTGTAACTCATTTGTGATGTGTCTGTTTGTTTGAATGAATACAGCCCATTGTGAATCAAGCTCATTATCCTCTGTAGTACAGTAACACATTCATATCCATCACCAAACCTTTTAATGCTCACTCCTGCACGGTAGCACAGCTCTGCTTTTAAATAGATTAGTGCATATATTTCTCCTTTTTATAATGCTTTTCTTGTAAAGTTTCTATTGAAACTTGCCTTTTTATATTTTCTGTGTATATTGCACCATCAGACCACAGCAAATTCCTTGTGTGTGTGTATGAACATATCAATTAAAGTATTCTTATTTTTTCAGAGGGGATGGAGAAAGCTAAACAAGATGCATTCAACAATGCCAGACTTGAAGTGATCAAAGATGGCTATGCGAGGGCCTTCGAGTGCATCAATGAAGGGCTCTGTTTAGACGAAGCCGGGGAAAAGGCTCATGCCCTGGAGCTCTACAAGCGGGGGCGCCAGCACCTTCTCAGGGCCATCAGCGTGCCTTCACAGGGGGACGAGTGTGTCGGCAGCGCCTGGAAATCAGCCAGACAGATGCAGCAGAAGATGCAGGAGACGCTGAACAACATCACCACACGACTGGCCATTCTGGACACTAGCTCTGACGCTGCATCTGCACCCACTATGGACATTAGCAGCGTGGTTGGCCCTGGTGCTACAGATGTGTCCACAGCAGGTCTCTACCCAACACTGCCCACTGACAAGAGGCCAGAAAGGCCAGCTCCACCAAACCTACTCTCTACCAACGGGCTGGTAGCAGGAGCTGTAGGTGGCATGCCTGGGTGCTGTAGTGAGGGTCTTCCCCTCTCACCGAGCAAACAGCCCATGGTTCCAGCTGAAATGCCTCCAGCTTACTCTCCTCAGGCGGCAGACGGCCACCTGTCTATCTCGTATGGAACAGACACAGGGGAGATGTCATTGGTGGGCGATGGGTTCTACAGTCAAACATCTACCTCCACATCGTCTCGGCAGAGTGTGAGTGAAGAGGGAGAGGAGCTGTTGTACATCCCCCATGGTGTACAGATATTCTTTGTCACGCCTGAAGGGCATGTGAGCGCCCCGTCGTACCCAGGCTACCTGCGACTGGTGAAGTTTACCAGTGAACACTCTGAGAGAGTGCCCAACCGACCACCAGCATTTCTACAGGTAAATAAGTATTTAAAACCCTCTCTTATAAAGCTTGAAATGCCTGGAAAAGTTCCCATACGATGCAATGAGAGCAACAAATGAAATGTCATCACTGCAGAGTCTCTTGCCCTCCTACGTCTTTCTGTCGCCCTTTAGCCTGATTTTGTAATGCGTTTGATCGGCTCATCAAGACTGCTCAGACCGTGAGTCATCAGCAGGAGGAGATAGGCCCGTTAATGATTTCATCCTTTGCCCTGTTGGACGGGATCATGTGAGCGTTGTTTACTCAGTGCCCCTAATCCCAACAGGTTTCTGGATATGATGTCACCCTCCTGGTAAATCCAACATCAGACTCAATAAATACCATTTATTCAGTGGTATTTTTTATTTCAATTTTAAAAGGGCTATGTTCCAAAATGATGTCAAACTTTGGTCAATTTTTGTGCACCTCACTTCAAACACAAATGCCACCAACAGCAGATCTTGATGAGAATTCTGCTGTTGGTGGGCAGCACTAAGCAGCTAGTGCATCGTCATGCTAGGTCGTCTTTTCACCTAGTAGCACACTGTTATGATTCTGCTGTTGCTATTATAGTAGTTGGCAATGATGCAATAAATGCAACTCTCTTGAATGAGGTTTACTTGGTCCCAAAGAGATCAGGTTTAGGTGAACATGCTTTTTCCCTTAAGTTCTTCATGAAGGTAATGCCCTGCAAATGAAGTTTCTTTCTAAGGTTGACAATATTTTACAATATTCCAATATTATTTTTCTGATTGCTAAAGTAGAGACTAAACAGTAAAACTATAATTTGCATTGTTCCTCTGTGTGTTTTAAGGAATGTTAACATGCATGTGCTATAATCTATGATAGATTACTGCACATAAATGTTAACTTTCCTAAAAACACACCCCATAGTTTAGTCCGATTTGTTCTAAAGATATTTCAGTTGATGTATTAAGTCAATGAAAAGCATAAAACAGAATCAGCTCACATTCAGGTGCATTGTTACTTTATCCCATGCTATTGTACAGCGCAGCAGGCCTTTAAACCACTAGACTGTGTGTAAATGTAGAGGTCACACAACACTACAATTAGTGATAAGATAAGAATTGACTTGAAAGCTTGGGAAACGTATCAGCTTAGTTCTTAGAATAAGTCTGAATCCATATCGTATGTAATTTGTCCAACTATCCAGTATCCACCCAGTTGTCTTGCCGTGTTTTGCCCCACCGTCTGCTAAAACAGCAGATACACAAGTGGATCATGGGTCTGACATGGAACTCTTGATTGGGGTATTTCCCAGGTGCCATTGCCAGTGTGTGACATCAGTGACTCACATGAGTCCAAGTCATTCCCCAAACCCTGTTTACACTGTGCTGCCCTATAATCCAGTTAGACATGCTGCAGTCAGAGGGAGACAGTGTCCTCCGGGTCTGGAGGACACAAGACAGTTCACTGTGTTGCCACCATTAGACATGTAAGGCCAGTCATTATAAACTCGGATTTGAAAACAGATACTTTAGCAGGAGCTTTTCTTCCCCTCTTACATTTCACTTGCATGTAAACTCAATAATCAATGGATTTAAAGGTGCAGTCAGCAATTGTGTAGAATGCTTGATGATAAAATCAGTGATATATTTTTCTCACAATCTGCCTGAGTTCCGTACTGTATGTGCGCTGAAAATAACCAGGTGTTAATTTACAGCCTAGGCTCTGTGAAGTTAAGTGGTATGTAAACAAAGGGTAAGTTAACAAAGGGGGCCCACAGTAGCTAGCAACATGCCTGTTTACAGAGTCTAAAATGGATTTTGTTGTCACAGCGCACACCAGTACAAACAGGTAGCGGTTTGAGAGGAGATATTCGTCGATTTTGACAAAGTGATTTTGACAACAAGCACTCACCAGAATCGCTGACTGCACCTTTAACCTTATGGGCACATTGCTTAGAAATAAACAGGACATTTTTTTGCTGATGCACACAATGATGATGACACATTTTCCAGCTGTTTGATTCCCTATTCCTCTTCATGTTTGTTTGCCTCCTGGTAGGTGTGTGACTGGCTTTACCCGCTCATGGCCATGGACTCCCCAGTGTTGCTGTGTAACACTGGCGTGTTTATGTTTCCGAACATGATGGCACCAGCTCCAGGTTATTACGTGGGGGTGGTGTTGTCCTCGGAGCTGCCTGCTGCAAACAGACAGACGTTCCAGGACCTGCTGTCTCATATGACAGATCTCAGGGTTCAGGTCAGTGTTGATGTGCAGTCAGATCTGGGTTCTATATATGTGAATATATACTTATCAGTACAGGTAATTGTTCCACAATATTAGTATAGGACTAGGAGTAAAAGGCCTGAGCTTCAGCTGCTAATGTTGACCTAACAAATTAGTGTTTGCATACAAAATAATCTTCATAGGTCAGGGTGGCCACCAAAATGAATTTGTCCTTGCACATAAAGATAATTTTTTGTTTGATTACATTCTGTAGCAAATGCAATTGAAAGTGCAGACTGTTAAAGCTTGTGATTTGAATAGCTGTCAGTCCTCCATAACCACAAATCAAATCCTGCAAACACAGGAATCACTGCAGATATGAATTAAATCTGTTCCTCCCATAATACAGATTGTAGTTGCTGCCTCCCTAATGCTTTAAGTCTGCAGACTCAGAAGTTTATCAACTTTAAAAAAAAAATTCTGGCATGAAACTCTCCTGCTTATTTTTGCTCTGGTCCACTTCTCCATGTTACTCCTGCCTCAGCATTGTGGAGATTTGAGTGAGTCAGGTGAGGAGAATTAATCGGTTCTAATGCTCTTATCTGCAGCAGTTAGAACAACATCAGAGCTTCAGCTAATAGACAAGTGCCAGTTCAGCCATGATGGAGAATCGATACTGATCAAGGTCATTTCACATGTATGCAGTCAAACCAGTTATTTTCTCTGATGGAGATGATTCCCTATCAGCAAGTAGGCACTATTTGTCTTGTTTTCATTTTTTTGGGGGTCGAGCAGAAGATTAAAGATTTACAGCACAAAGGGAGACTGTTTTCCGACTGGCACAGTGACTTTTTTAAAATGGCCGTCTCTTTGTGGCAAACAAATAGCGCATTGTAAGGAGCAGCACAGAACAATAAGAGGAGCTATTGTGTGATTTTGGTGGGGTAACTTGGAGCGTTTGAACGGAGATGTGTACCACCTACACACTGTAGCAGACAAGTTGTCTGTAGGGTTTGACTGACAAGTAGGCCTTATTGTCAGCACACATTGTCTGTCTTCATCGTACAGTAGCTAACATATGTGTGTCTATATGGTCAGGATCCTGATGAAGCTGCAGACTCCATTAATCTCAGTCAGAAGGTGTCCATCGTTTCCCCAGAGGAGACTGCACCTGCTGCGACTGAGGACGATCCAAATCTGCCTGAGTGGAGTGAGAAGGTGTCACAGGGGATCCTGACAGGTGAGGCCATCTCCCAACCTATAACATATCTCATCTAGTTTGCTAGAGCCCCTGTAGACACTAAGTTCTCTGCCCCAACTTTCTATAAAAACGACAGTTGCCATGGAGACTGTTTGAAGCTGGATATTTTTTAAATGTTTTATAATATTTATGAACATTTATTTTCAATCAGAGTTTTGTAAAAGCTTACTGAGACACCCAACTTTTATATCATACAGTATTGTATTGATTCTACTACTTTAGACCAGGTTTCCAGAGGCTTTAATGAGTTAGGAAAGACTCCATTACTCTCCCTGCTCTGACCCTGTTTTCCTCTCAGGTGCGTCATGGCTAAGCTGGGGCCTGGTGAAAGGAGCCGAGTTCACAGGCAAGGCCATTCACAAAGGGGCGTCTAAACTCCGAGAACACATCACTCCAGAGGACAAGCCCGCCAACGTCAGCCCCACGGTCTCCAAAGGCCTCAATGTGGCCAAGCAAGCAACAGGGGGAGCGGTCAAAGTCAGCCAGTTTCTAGGTGACTAAGTCGGTCCCTGTCAGCACGTTTTTACTGAACTTGTGTAGTTTTTTTTCTAATGGAGTAATGCTGTGTTGCTGCAGTGGACGGGGTGTGTATGGTCGCGGGCTGCGTGGGTCGAGAGCTGGCTCCACATGTGAAAAAACACGGAGGCAAGCTGATCCCTGAGTCGATGAAGAAAGATAAGGACGGGCGTTCCAACATAGACGGAGCCATGGTAGTGGCTGCCAGTGGAGTGCAAGGTAGAGTGGTGGGACTTCAGATGAAAATTAACTTCTAGCTAATGCTGGTAATGCTAATGAGCTGGGCATTGTCCCTGTCAAATGCATAAATATTATCTAAGAGGAAGGTGTTCATAAGAAGACTACTGAACTCTGCTTCTGTGTATTTTCCCAGGATTTGCGACCATGTGGACTGGTTTGGAGGTAGCAGCAAAGAACATTACTACCAGTGTAGCATCAGAGACAGTCACAACAGTTAAACACAAGTAAGTTTTTCCTTTTCTATTTTTAAATTGCTTGTCACAACACCGTCACTGCTTCAATACAAGAAAATGCAAATGTTTGCTCAACACTGCTTGCTAGACACGTTCGAATGTATATGCTGCAAATTACATCTTCTGCATTATACATGGCAAACAAAAATGTGCACTCACCCACTTTTCAATTTGCTTTGCAGATTTAGGGGTCTTCAAAACATCTTTGACCCACCTAATGAGGAGAAATGTAATTTTACCTAATCATACTCACCTTTTTAACTTTTTGCACCACTAATCACAGGCATGACGGGTTTTATGAAAGAATTGGCCCTTGCACAAAGCATTCTAAACTCTTCTCACTGTGTTAATTCACTGCAAATTGATGTCTTAATTAAATTCAGATGTGCATAGTGTTGTGAAAGGGGGGAAAAACATTTTATTATATTCCATGACAGATGATTGCATGTTGCCCAACCTTCATAATGGATAATTTATTCAAAATTCAGATTCTACAGGATGGTTTAATCCAATATTGCAAACTTGCATGATTGTAATCCTCACATTCAAATGCACATACAGCATGACATCTTTGCAATCCTTTTAATTAATTAATTAATTTTCCCCAAATCCTCTGTTTCTCGCCTCTCGCTCTGTCTTCCCGACCAATCATATTTCTAATGAAGGTACGGAGATGCAGCAGGACAAGCCACAGACAGCGCTGTCAATTCTGCCATTAATGTTGGCCTCACTGCCTTCAATGTTGACAACCTGGGGATCAAAGCTGTGGTGAAAAAGACTGGCAAGCAAACCGCCAAGGCCATTTTGGAAGACTACAAGCTTCCAGAAAAACCAGAGAACGGGAAGCAAGTGGAGAAATCCTACAAATAGCTGCTAGTGCCCTGTCCCATTCCCTCAGCATTGCCTTAAAGCATCATTTGTATTCTTTTAACAAATAAATCTATATTTAATATTCATTATTTATATATCAAGGTCTATATTTACAGGCTGACTTCTGTTATATGCATATTCTAGAGTTTGATACAACTTTAATATTCATAACAATGAGCTAGATGGACCAAAATAAATACAGATCAGATTATATAAACCAAATGAAACATTAGCTATAGATGTACGGTATATGATACATATTGACACACTGTAACAGTCATGTATTTTCACTTAGAAGGTACCAATTTAACTACTCATTGTACTAAAAACAATGAATTGTTGTTGACTTGACACTGGAGTATGTGTTTTTGAGTTTTTTTCCTGGTGGGTTAAGTGCAATTTGTATTCTTTGATTTAATTGTGAAAAATGCTATATGTTTATTATTATCTCTTAGATAAAACTGTCAGACCACTGTCATGTTTTAAAATGAGGTGATCACTGCTCACTGTGCCTGCACATATCAAATGATATGCAAAAATTTAACATTTGGTTAAACTTAAGTCTATAGTCTTTTTTTCACAATTGTCAGACCTTCAATATGTGAACACTAAGTTATTGCCGTCTGAATGAGGGTTACTAAAATGATAATGTGAGTCTGAAGGGTCTACAATTGACTGTATGTGTATATGTCTCTACAATTTGCAGCGCTGTCTTTATTTCAGTTTTGTCCAGATATCTTCACAATCTTAATTGGCATATTAAATTTCATATAAGAATGTAGATCTGTGTGTTTTAAACATTTAAAAAAAAAATGTGAATTTCAAAATGTGCAACTTTGCTTCCAAAGCATTCTTTTTGTATATTGTCTGTTCTGTCTCACCTCAACAAGACAACATTACTGGTGCATTACAGTTTCCCACCTGAAATACTAAAACTTTGCTGGAAAAATAAAGCATTGAAAGAAATAAAAGATTCAGTGTTTTATAATTCTGAAGATTTGGGGAAATAGTTTTTGCTCTGTGTTAAGATCAGGGCAGATTTAAGCACTTGTGTTTTAAATATAGTTAACACTGCCTTAACTCTCTCAGCCTAATACCTCCATCTATTGCATGTTTGTGTTATAACATGCTGATGACCAGCGTCCGTGCCTTACTCATTATTATACTGTATTACAGGTTTATGATTTATATATATACTTTATTATATACACTGGTCAATTAATTAGGCACACCTTGCTAGTAAAGAATTGGGGGCATTGTAGGCCATTTTTTAGTTTTATATTAGGTTATTCTTTCTACATATTAATCCTGACCTCTGATTTGACATTTGAGCCTTCTTTGCTGTATTCTTCCTTTGCAAAGCTTCCAAAAACCAACTGTGTCATACCAAAGCAAAAGGCAGCAACTTCTGTTTTATATGGTGACCTTAGCTTTAAAAAGTAGTACACTGTAACCATCAATCTGATACAGTCTTTGGTTTGATAATGAAAGCCTATCTGTACAATTCAATTGTATAGGCTATTTTACTGGTATCTGTTATTTAGCTATTATTGATATTATTTATGTACACTATTTATTATTAACCTATATCATAACATTACTGAATACTTCTTATGTGTCAAACTAACTTTTCGAATCAAATCTATATCAATGGCTCTGGGAGGTTTCTGAGCATGTTAAAGCTACTGATAATAGGCTTAAATAAAATTAGTAGCCTGTAGAGGGTGGGCTTTGCCTTAGCCTTACGGTTTATGGTTTTTTTTTTTATAAAAAGGAAATAAATTTCACATCCTCTGAGCTTGAAATATTTGCTCTGTGAAATTCAGCATTAAATATTCGGAATAAGGAAAACTTCAGAAATGAAGAACACAACCTATTGATGACGAATTATGTTTATATAATTACATTTTAAATTCAATGTTTTTAAATTCAGAAAAAACATTCAACTAAGATTCCAATTTTTTATTTGATTTCACAGTTCATCAAAATGAATTCACATTATTTCAGAGAAACAACGTTCTATTGAAACATAAAAGATCCATTGACATGTGCAACTGTAAAAGAAAATGTATTTATAGAGGGTTTGTACTATATACTGCACACAGACATCAGACTTACTCATTTGTTGGCAATAATTTTTCATTTAACTTTTATTTATCCTCGAGAGACCAATTGAGGGGTGACCCTCATTTTCAATGATGTCGAGTCAAAACAAATTCAAAACAACAATACATACAAAATATTCAATGCAAATACATCAGATACACAACAAGTGAAGAGAAGAGAAATAATGACCTACAACATAGAGTATATAAACATGTAGGCCTATTGCATGGACTGAAAACCCAAATTGCATGTAGAAATAAAAAAAATCAATTTCTCTATTATTTTCCCAATCAAACTATGATTGTTTTATTAAGTGAATCATCAGTAAGACACACCCCCAACCATTTAAGTTAATTGGACCATGTTAAAGGTAAAAGATCAGGGTTTACAACATTAACATTGGGGAAGCACAAGTTACCTTTGGCTTCCAAAAGCAAATCCAGACAAAATTAACTGACTGCATCCCATGGACTGTCCCTCAAAAGATTACTGCTAGAGAGGTCTCTCTCCTGGAGGAGTCTTGAATGACACAGAGCATCTGACACCGACTGGTTTCCATTCTCAAGTGTCAGGTCATCCCAACTAGAAGTTTCACTTTGAAACATAGACGTTGGGAGTGGTTGTTGTTTGTTTGTAAAGTCTACTGCTGAAATAGGCCCTACTATTAGTGAATCGATGGAACTTTTTCTCTACTGGAGGTTTGATTGAGTTTTTTTCATCTGTTTGTTTAAGGGCTAAAGGTTTGGCCAACATGTACTGATGGGAGAGCAACAGGACAGATCAGGCTCAGAGTGACATCCCGTACTGTTATACTACACCAAGTAAGGTTCATGAATGTAGAGGACAAGTTCATTCTTTCTTTTTCCACTGGCCGAAAAGAGGCAGAGAGAAATTGATACTGGCACACTGGCAGCATTTGTCCCCGGGGAAAAGCAAATTTGTCCAACATATTGGCGGGGCATGCTCTGTGGTCAGGCCATCAGCTGGAGGAAGCATTGGATCCATGATCTGAGGATTTGTTATTGTGATAAACTGATTTACTTTTTTTTGAGAACTTCTGCGGTGTGCATCTTCCCTTAGACATGATCTGAAATGAAATACTATGTTGACAAACTCAAACTGAAAAACATGCAATTCAGTTATCTGAAACTTCTTATCCCAGGATGGGGTGCTTTTCACAGCAAGCCGGTTCATCTTTGGGCTAAATACATTGAATTCCATTCATTTAGTTGAAGCCTAGGGTAAGGTAGGGTTGCTATCTCCCTCTAGGAGTTGATTTTGGGATGAAAAGAAATAGATTGACTTTTCACAGCAAACCAGTCAATTTTTGGGCTATTTACATTTAATTTAATTCATTAAAGATCTCCTATTATACTACTTTTCTGGTCTTCATTTCTTGTTAAAAACTGCTTTAGAGCAACCTGACATGAATCACATCACAAAAAGCATGTAGATTTTCGGGACACTCTTCCTCTCACCTTGGCGAGCACAGCAGTCTGCTCCACACACTGCTTTGAGCTTCTCGACCGGCTGCCCTAGTGTTTAGTGCTCTGCATAGCCACCCCAGACGGTAAGCAGGGAATACGTCTAAATGCATGTACGTAATTATTTGATACGCTAATATGGTTAAACATGACTATAAATCATTATAACAACGTTTATAGGTCATAAAAGTCGAAAAGTATCATAGGTCCTCTTTAAGGTTTAAGTTGACGACTAGGGTTAAGGTTAGGGCCTTCCAGGCAGCGCTGCCTTGACACCATCGAACAACAATATCTTGTAAAAATCTAAAAACAAAGAATTGTTTTAATTTTTCCGGTCTCGTCAACTACAAATACAACACTAGATACTTTATATTCAAGACTGATGATTCACAGTACATATTATGGTTTAAACAAGTCAGAGTGTTGAGTGTCTGATGATCTATTGCACATTTTTTGTAGTCCTTTTCACTAATTTGCAATCAGTATCAGCATATCAGGATCTTACCTTGAATCATGTGATTGGACCGATTTGCTAATCATACTATTATCATACATCTGATGATACCTGCAAATATTCACTGTAAACTTGCATGAGAAAAATCATATATCCATAAGCTTTGAAGTGGAATATTTACAGAGTATAGACTTCATTTGTAGACTCCAAGGAAGGTCAAACAAAGACATATTTGAAAACACATAAATGTTCCATTAAATTAAACATTGAGATACATGTAAAAGTTGTTAAAGTTGCAAGAAAGGTTAGGCCTATACTTTTCAACAAATCACACGTTTGGCATTTTTAAATAACCTTTCAAACTTTAAGGATAAGTGTATTATGCCTTCAGCAGGCCAGCTGGATAAAAGCCACATGATAAAGTAATTGTTTCAAGTTGAACCATTTTGTAAAATGCTGATAACCAAGAAACAAGATGTGTCCTGGGCCAACTCCTTATTCTTGCAAGATGTAGCCTATAGGCCTATGAAAGCATGACTCTGTTGTGATGATTTTCAAAGAAAAATATTCAAATTACCCATTAGGTGGTCTTCGGCCCACACTTAATTGATGTTCAGAAGTGGATAATTCTGTGTGGAGTGGGTCCCTCAAACGATCATCGTGTCAAATCATGTATACTCAGACTAGTGACACGGTCCGTTCGAGTGTCTAGTTCGGTAGATGTTGTAATCCAATCTAGTTGTGCCATGGAAACGCACTGACTGAGGTGGCACTCTTTGTAGTTACTAGCACCTCTCCAGATAACAGTCACCATAATCCACCCTCTGGCAGAAGTGCGCACTGTCTAAGCTACTCAATATAACACATCAATAGCTCTGTGTAACCAAACCCTGAACTCAGCTTGTCACTGTGTGAGAGGGAGATCCTTCTGATGTAGAAAAGCTGAATTCAAGTGTCTTAGTTATGGGTTGTTTATTGGGAGGTGTGTGGACCTTATCAGTAAGATTACACCCCAGATTCGGTGACATACAAAGACAACATTACTACTTTATACTCTCTTCTGTTTACATGAGGTGTTCAAGGTACAATTAACTGCTGTCTGGTGTCATGGCTAGTTGCTATCCATTTCATTGTCATTACATGGAATTGTCTTACTACACCCTCAGCAAAGATTCCATATTTCCTTGCCTATTCTTTTTCTTCTGACCTTGGGATCCTTTTGGACCCAACATCAGTAGTATCACACACGTAGCTCTAATGATATGAAACTATATTGATTGATTGCATGCAAATGCAAAACACATATGACATTTGTATTTAACATTTAATAAATGCAGTGCCTTGTTATTATATAAAATTCCACCCCAAAAATAACTGAAGAAAAAATTGCTTAAGTTAGCTTGAAACCTGGATGGTGATTATTCGATTTAAAAAATAAAAAAATATTATTAGCCTCTATTATTATTTTTTTTTTAACGAAAATATCCCAACGCGGGTCATCCTCAAAGTGAACGCGCATCATTCAAACACGCACTGAGGCTTTAGTGAGGGCGGAGACTGGGTTGCAACCTCTGACAGCAACGTGCACGAGGAGCGCTGACAGCAGAGTGGTCCGCGGTGTAAATCACTGCAATAGCAGAGGGGTGGGTGGAGGAGGACACCGGCTGCAGCCCTGCCTCCTCTCTGCATGTGAACACACACAGCAGTAGCAGCAGCAGCAGCAGCAGAGTAGACTCACGGCAGACACCGCAGACACAGAGGCATCTCAGGGGCAACAAAGGGACGCGTGGCTCATCCAAGGAATCAATTGAATAAATGATCAATTGAAATAAGTTCGGTTTACATATCCTCGTCCTATTATCAGTCCTCACCTCTAAGGTAAGCGCAATTGCACCAGCTCAAGGATAATCCACGTTGTATATCGTTTTTTTCTTCCTATTTTAAAAAGCCTATATAGCCTATGTATTTTTAAAATAATTGTTTATCTATAACACTAATCCTTCACATATACCTAAGCAGGCTTTCACTGTTGATGTTGTGCTAACCACTGCACATTTTTTAGCTTAGAATTGAGACACACCAGGGAGCATGAAATGGGTGTGACATGTTACTTCATACTGTGTGTAGCCACCAGCAGCAGTAGCAGCATCAGAGCCAGTACCAATGCTGCTGTAGGCTACATATCAGGAGTGTGACTATCTAGAGCTGGCTTTCTCTGATGTTCAAGTTATTCGAATAGTAAGCATTCTCTTTGTATTATTTAGGGTGTAATAGAACTGCACAGTCATGGAGCTGGAGCACTTTGATGAGCGGGACAAGGCTGAGCGATATACCCGAAGGGGCTCAAGAGGGAATGGGCTCCCCAGTCCAACTCATAGCGCTCACTGCAGCCTGTACAGAACCAGGACACTGCAAAAGCTGAGCTCAGAGAAGAAGGCCAAGAAGATACGTTTTTACCGCAACGGGGACCGCTATTTCAAAGGGATTGTGTATGCCATTTCTCAGGATAGATTTAGGTCCATAGAGGCACTCCTGGCTGACCTCACAAGATGTCTGTCAGACAATGTCAACCTGCCACAAGGGGTGCGGACCATTTATACTGTTGATGGGACATCAAGGATCACCAGCATGGACCAGCTGGTGGAAGGTGAGTCGTGAATTGTTGTAGTTGTGCCCCCAGGGTAATATGATATCAATTAAGTCACAAACTCTACCTAAATTAATGGCTGATCAAGATTGTATCAAATTGAAAGACTTCCTCAGTCTTGTAAAGCAGTAGCAGCCCGGGGTACAATTACCTGTGATATTTGCTTTTTATATTCAATGTGTATGAGCTTTTGTTTGAAGTCTAGGAATTCTCTTAATGTCTCTTGATTTTCTGCAGGAGAGAGCTATGTTTGTGCATCCATAGAGCCCTACAAGAAGCTGGACTACACAAAGAATGTAAATCCCAACTGGTCACATGGTGCTAGGACAGCTGTGTCCGTTCGTGAGCCATCTTCACTTGGTAGTGCCCAGGCTGGAAGCCCAGAAACCAGGGAGAGTAAGGACTTCATCAGGCCTAAACTGGTAACCATCGTCCGCAGTGGAGTAAAGCCACGCAAGGCTGTACGGATCCTGCTCAACAAGAAGACTGCACACTCCTTTGAGCAAGTCATGACTGACATCACAGACGCCATTAAGCTGGACTCTGGAGCTGTCAAAAAGATATATACCATTGACGGCAAAATGGTAGGTGTTAAGTTAAAATTTCTAGTTAGTGATTTTTTAACTGTCAATGCTTCTACAGTTAGGCTTGAAACAAATGTGATATTCGGTCTACCATTAAAGAAATCATACTTCAGTTTGGGAAAGTCACAGTGACCTTTGCCCATCCTATGTGTGCATGAGTTTCTGCATTCCCTCTAAGAGAAAGCAATAAATATGTCTCACCAGTTGGCATACTACACTCTACTGTGTGATTCAGAGCAAAGTTAGTTGCAAACACTCTGTTGGGTGGTGCGTGCAGTTGGTGAAGCTTGTACATTTTTGGTACTCAATCGGTATAATTGAAGAAAAAATTCTGTTAATGTAAGAGACTTTAAGACACTTTTCATAGCATATATTCTAATTTGTTTTATTTACAGTATGCTCATTTCAAACCAAAGCACTGCAACTGAATGTTTGCATTTGAAAATCATAGAACAAAGCAGACAAATCTAAATGCTCTATACCTGAGAAAGTGTCATTATCTTCTGCCTTTTTCTTGACCACCGATACATCAATTCCTCAAAAGACAAAAAGAAAAAAGGATGTTTTTGTTTGGTAGAAGTCAATGGGGATGAGGATGACCTTTGTGTATCTGTTCATAGTTTGGCTGTTTGCAGCTTGTACATTATATACATTTAGTTGGTTTGTTCTCTCCACACTATGATATTCCATTTAATGTATTTCACATAGGAGGTGTACATCAGCAAGCTGCACATGCCTGCACACAGTCATGGTACACATTTGCAGTCAACACAAGCTGAGTTTATTTAGCATAGTGAGTCAATGTTGAGGTTTTGGAGAAAAAATAAAACTTTGCCTCTCACATTAGAAGTGGTGTGCTCTACTCTGTTCTTCATTCATAGCTACAGCGCAGTAGGTTAAAAGTCAACAGGGAATATCTGCTAAATGTGTTACAAGAAATAGGTTTCTAGGACTCCATCTCATGTTCCTACCAAACAGTAGCACTTAATTGAATGGATATTCACTTTGTAAATGAATACCAAACAGGAAATCTGATCAGTGACTTAGCTGCACCTACAGTATATAACAAGCTGCTTGAATTAACTTTTCATATACCCTATATATATATATATATATATGTATATATATATATATATATATTTTATTTTTTATTAAACTTTTTGGACTGCAGTTTAACTTGTTGCCAACAGTTCTTGCTGCTAGTGCCTTATTTTACAAAACATTGTAACCATACATTGCATTGATTAACAGTTTCCTGCATTTGATCGCAATAACAGGGGAAGTTTTGCTTTATGGGCTGATAAAGATGGACACTTAATTAAAATAGTTTACCTCACATAGATTTGTTAGATAACGTGCAAAATATCCCACAAAAATAATCAGCACTTTAACTTAACCTTTTGATAATATCTTATCACCGGCACTGTATATTTAGTAACCCTATCACTGTATATTTAGTAACCCTATCACTGTATATTTAGTAACCCTATCACTGTATATTTAGTAACCCTATCACTGTATATTTAGTAACCCTATCACTGTATATTTAGTAACCCTATCACAAAATAGAATGAGTTTGCTTTTTCCTGTGATGGTTTCTATGGTGACATGGTTTCCTGAGCTGGTTGCTAAGGAACAGCCTCTGCGGCAGAGCGGTGCAGTAGTGATGTCAGGACTGTAGATGTAGTGTGAGAGGCCTCATACATCGATGCAGTGCTTGGGTCTGTCAGCCCTGTAGTACACATGGCTGCAAGATGGAGCACATGGCTGAGGCAAAGTCCCAGGAGCAGTTAGTGATTTTCACACCTACAAAAAAGAAAATCTGCTTTCAAAAGTATTTTCAATTATTTTAGGAAAACTGATTATACAGTCGCAAGTATTCCTGGACATCATGTCTACTGTGTATAGTGTGAAAGTAAAACATTCAAATATTTCTATGGTTCTGCATGTGTCTACCACACGGTCATTTACAAAACATAATTGCTTCTTCAATTTGTTTAAAATGATCTATGCCTTCGGCCCTTCTGTGCTTGTGCCAGTGCTGTTCTTTGCTCTAGTTTCCCTGCTTTCTGTTCTTCTTGCCATGTTGCGGCTCCAGATGGCCAAATAAACCCCCGTTGGCATCACTGGGCCAGTTTTCATGGGTATTTAACCTTTGGTAAATGACCTGTTTGTGCTTTTTTTGTCATGAGACAATGACATACTGTGGAAATAATTAATTCTGGCAATTTTGTTTTTTAAAAATATTCAGATAGTTACATTTTCAAACATTACCCACTTGATTAGACTATGTATTTCCTTAACTTAAAAAACATAATTCTACTAGTTATATCACATGTATTTTGAACTGATATTTTATCGCCCTTGTCATTCGTCTTTTGGTGGATCTGCTTAGTGGGTTGCTCTGCATGGCGGCTGTGATCCCTCCATACTGCTGACTCACTCTGTAATGGTGGTCTGCTATGAGAGGGACACAACACAGATCTTGGGATGCATGTGTTTTATGAACCTCAAATGGCTGATTATTAAAAAATATTATCAACATTGTTGAAGAGTGTGACAAACATAAGGTATAGAGATAATGGAACGGACACCATGCTGATGAGGCTTTTTTGAAACAAGAAAACATGGCTGAACTGTTGTGATCAGGCTGTTTTGTGTGGGATGACATGACATTCAAATCCCTGCTGTAGTTGCTATTGCTCTGCTCTGTAATAGTATTGTGCACATAGCTCACTCTGTGTGTTAGAGTCAACACTGCTTTTTGAATAGATGGCTTCTTGTTGAAAAGAGACTTCATTCTCTAAGGCAAAAATGTGTATCAGTAGATGTTCATGTTTACAAAAGTAGACACTGGGTGGAAGTGATAATGAGGTTTACACTGTGTGCCAGAAATTAAAACCTTTACTTGTCTTTACCAATTCATTTACTCAGACTGTTATTGACTCATGAGCCATTTCCTGGTCTGTTCCATGTTCAGTGTGTGCCCACAATGAATCTCTGTTGGTCTCTGCTCATACCACAGATGTGGTTTCTGGAGGATGCTAAGTGGTGATTAGTGATAGTTTTTAGAACAGTTTATGAAGTAGGTTCACTTATTTTGTTTTAAGGAACCCGACAGAGAAGGTATTCCAAACATTGATATATAGAAAGACTAGCAACATGTTGGTGCAAATATATCAGTGAATCATATATTGTGCTTTTCTTTCTAAAAATAAAAGCTGAATTCTATTATTTGTAATGGATTATTTACTTAGTTTTTCTTGACAGATTCAATTATTCTCTTATTGTACCTAAAGGATGAAGTAGATAGGGAGGGTGCCTGGCTTTCCTCTCACCTGCTGTTGTGACTTGGCTGTTAAACACAGAACAGTGACTCACTCAGCGACCCACTGAAAAGAGAATACATTTTTCTGTTCACTCTTCTGTTCTGAAAGGCTACAAATTATTATAGAGCTAAAACGGTTACTGTCAGCTATGTTTATACTAATTATAGGGCCTGCATTCAGTAAATGTGACATATTGTTGATTTTAAATTTCAGTTGATGACAGTCCTACATCATGATCATAAAGTCCACAAATATAATGAAGTTTGTAAAGTTATTCAAGATAAACTGGATGATGGGAAAGGATTTGTGCGCATAATGTCGAGTCAAAGTAAAAAAAAAAAAAAAATCCACTGTAATATTTTTAGAATTCCTTCATTGCCTGTGTAGAAATGGCATTTTGATTCCCATGTTCACATGTTGCCATGCCTTAACATGACTTTTACATTGATTGACACACAGTATATCATGTTACTTCCATATCAGCAGCCAAGGTCTTTTCTTCCTTTTCTTCAGAAAGTCAGGCATTGTTAGAACTACTAAGTGTTAAATATAGAAACTCAAAACTAGGACATTATGTTTAGGCGTTTTGGAAATTTGTAGGTGTGTGTGTCCTTGTGGATTTCCACATATTGCTGACTTGCACTTATAAAGGCAGCCATTACTCATCTATCTTTGCAGTAAATGCAGTTGTGTCACAGAGTCATGCTGCGGACCTAATTTGAATCTTGAAATATGAATGTCTGTGAATATACTGTTTTAGATCCTCTCTTCTTTCTATTATACATTATTCTGAGCATATGGACATACAGTCCATAGGAAACAAGTATACTGTATTAATGCAAATAATTGATCTTTTGATAGCTAAAAATAAGTATAAAAAAATCAGTAGCTGTGTTTTAGTATTCTACTTAAAAGGAGCAATTCAGCAAAGCTCCACCTGTCTACTGGTAGAGACTTGCTTTATTACAAGTACTATCTGTTGTGTAATCGATGGTCTGTACAATTGTTCAGATTGATTAGTAGATAGCATGCATACCTCTGTGCTTCCAGCAATGCAATGCTTGTGCTTGAAGAAATCACAGTTAAAACCCTCACAATCAATATTTGCACAGGATGCTCCAGAACCACAATAAGTGTGTGTGTGTGTGTGTGTGTGTGTGTGTGTGTGTGTGTGTGTGTGTGTGTGTGTGTGTGTGTGTGTGTGTGTGTGTGTGTGTGTGTGTGTGTGTGTGTGTGTGTGTGTGTGTGTGTGTGTGTGTGTGTGTGTGTGTGTGTGTGTGTGTGTGTGTGTGTGTGTGGTAAGGGGGATGGTAGGCCTGGTGGAGCTGCTGTGTCACGAGCCAGCAGGCATACGTGATCAATATAAAGCAGAATCATCATGATTGTCCTAGTTAAGCTATTACATCATATGTTTGAGGTTTCCTATTTCCTAGTATTTAAGTCAAACAATTTTTTACTTTGATTTATTAAAAAAATGCATACAAATATAAATGTTGTATAGACATCCACCAAAATGTCTAAAGCCAGAATAACAGAGACAATGTTTTCTATGTTATTCTGTCTTAAACATTGTTTCATATTGCATATGTGATGTGACTTTGCCTTATTGTCTACAGTTTGTACTGTTCAGGGCTCCAGATAGGATCTGACAGTGGATTGTAAAGTATATAGCCATGTCCCTCTCATCATCATCATCTGAGACTCAGCTGTGATTCTGTCTGTCTAGTCTCCTTGGTAACGGCTGTTCAGCTCTCCTCCCTTTGGGATCTCACACCCTTTTGGAGGAGGGGCAGTGGCAGTCAGAGGGGCGTCTGCAGTGAAGAGGGCCACATTAAGACCCCCTCTGTGCTCAATTTGTATTTCAAGATTACATGGCTGAATGACCTTTAGCTCTTTGGCTGCAGGTTTCTGATAAATCGGCCCCTTTGTTTGGTGGATAATCCGAAGAAAAAAAAAATTTGGTTAGAAAATATCAAAACTGCATGTGTTCTCTTTATTATTATTTTATACCAAAGTCACCAGAAATAATCTGAGATTTGAACAATAGAAAACAGGATATTGGGAAATCATAACTAAGAAGGATGGTAACATAACATTTAATATATGGTTACAGGGCAGTCAGGTTGAGAGAGTGTGGTGGCTTCCTTTGTGGCTGCTTTTGCTCTATGTCTCAGCACTTAAGTCTTCTTATTAGAGTCCTGCTGAACTCTGCATGGTTCTTAATGATGAGACAATTAATAATGTATGCACATATTCAGTGTTTGCAACTGTCAAGTTGCCAGATTTCTTTTTGTCGTAGGTAATACATAATCATGTGGTAGTTACTTAAACAAAACAAAAAAAACTATGTACTAGGTCATGCATAACTATGTAGTTGTTACTAAAAAGCACATGTAGTAGTTACTAAGAAAACAAAACAAAAAAAACTATGAAGTATAGGTAATGCACAACTATGTAGTTACTAAAACAACTATGTAGTTACTAAAAACAAAAAACAAAAAAAACTATGTAGTATAGGTAATGCACAACTATGTAGTTACTAAAACAACTATGTAGTTACTAAAACAACTATGTAGTTACTAAAAACAAAAAACAAAAAAAAACTATGAAGTATAGGTAATGCATAACTAGTAGTATTTACTAAAAAAACATGTAGTAGGTAATGCATATCTTTGTAGTAGTTACTACAATTTTGTGTACCTTATTGTAAAGTGTTACCCATCCTTCTGTCTAGGAAATGAAAACAGGAGCTCTACATTCTCCGGCACACTGCTGTAGTTAAGTGCATCAATAACCCTTTTGTGGAGAAGGTCAGGACTCCGTCATCATCTTCATTTATTAATGACACTGCATCCACTGTGATGGGCTCCTGTATTAATGAGAGCAGTGGATGCAACAACTCAGTCATCTAGTTTCCCTTTGTAGAAAGTGAAAGCAATTGTAGTTTTATATCTTGAATGATCAAGATGAATTGATTTGTGGTGATCATGTTATTTCAACAAAAGTTGTTTATCCTCTGGCTTAAGGCAACATTTATTACATACCATTTATTGTTCCATGTAATACAGCTTCAGATGATAGACTTATATACCATATCAGATTTGGTCTAAAAAAACAATAACTAGTAAATAGTGAAAATGCCTCCATTTCAAGAACAATAGGCTTATCGTGCCCTGATGTAATTTGCTCCTTGAATGAAGGACTCGTATAAAAACATGTTGTAACATTGTTTCATTTTGAAAAGTCCAAGAGGACAGAAGGCAATTAACCTAATCCCTCACAGGAGATGGAAACAATTAAATGACCGGCTGATGCCATTGTCACATATTGTGCTGCAGGTTTAAAAGAAGCTTCTTTTTACTTTGACATTACCCGGAGACATTTTCATAAGCAGAAGCCTCATACACCGATAGAAAGAAATGTTAATTCTATAATGCATGTGCTTCTCTCTCTCTCTCTCTCTCTCTCTCTCTCTCTCTCTCTCTCTCTCTCTCTCCTCTCCTGTTACTGCCATGACCTGAGTTTTAAACAATACAGTAGATGCGTGCAATGTGCATCTGTACAGACATCTTTATAAACTGGATTTGTGGTGTTTCTGTGGGTGCTGTTCACTGCCCTCACACACTGAAATGAAATGTCACAACATCTTTTCCGAGATGCAAAATGAAAGCTTGACAGCTGTCCAAAATGGGCTAGGGAGTGCAACTACTAACATATCGGTGTACATTGATTGGAAAATAATACCCACACGTATGTTGCTTTTTAGCTTGTGTATTTGATTAATTTATTTTGGTAGACCTATTTCAAGGCAACAGTACTCTCTTCTGTGATCCATACTGTATGCCGGGTACATTGACATTACACATCAAACTTGCTTTTGTATTAAAACTGACTGAAACATCTCCATCTTTACCAGATCACCTGCCTTCAGGACTTTTTTGGGGAAGATGATATATTCTTTGCCTGTGGCCCAGAGAAGTTTCGATATCAGGATGACTTCAACTTGGATGAAACAGGTAAGGGTTATTTTATTCATAAGCGGATAAGATCGTTAGAAGAGCATAAGGTTAACACTATCCGGGTTTGGATATGTTTGCCGACTGTGGCCATGCACATCATTGCCTTCTTTTGTGGATCTATTGGTATTGTGCTTCTTGCAACTCTGAAGTAAAAAATATATTCTTTCTTCTGTTGTGACTGCAATTTCTCACACTGGTAGAAGAAGTGCATATAAACGGTATGAGGTGATGGTGCCAACTGTCACCTTTTTTCACTTCTAATCATTTGATCTAAAATGTAAAGGCTAGACTTGATCAAAACAGTGCAAAGGCCGTATGGAAGTGTGATACACTGTAGATCAGATTGACACACTTCACATTCATAGTGAAAAATGCTCACTGAAAGCTTGTCAGCCTTAGTGGAATTATGTTACACAGTATAGACAAATATTCTTCACATTAAAAACAGATATGAAGCACACTGTCATTACCTCCATTCATTCACTTGACCTATTTAGATTTAGATTCATCCAATATAAAGTGTGTGTGGGGGGGGGGGGGGGGGGGGGCTGAGTTTGATACATCTACTGGTCAGGATAAGGTGGATGTCATTACTCTTAATTTGTGGCTCTTTGGCTTTAGGCATTTGTACTGGAGAGAAAATATATTGAGTACAGTACTTTGTACTTGTAGCTTTTGGTTGTCCTATGTTAGAAGCTCTTGTTCAATATTTTTTTTTACTAACACACTTTCAAATAGTTTATCCTGAGAACAATTATTCTGCAGCAGTGTTTGTTTTTATGTATTTTTTCCTCTTTCTCTATAGAATGCCGGGTGTCAAAGTCTCAATCATATGGCCGGCTCCCCTCCATACATGGTCGCTCTTCCCCAAGAGGTGGTGGGATGTCTCGCAGGAGCAAGTCTCCTTCATCCACTGGTTCGGGTAAGTTTGTGTGTGTATGTGTGTGTGTGTGTGTGTGTGTGTGTGCGTGTATGTGTTGTCTTGACATTAAAAAAACAAAGCCAAATGTATTGTGTCTGCATTATTTCATCATCATGCTGATTTTTTGTAATTCTGCCGTACAGCTAATGGCACTGCAGGCAGTCAGCTCTCCACACCTCGATCTGGAAAGTCTCCGAGCCCCTCTCCAACCAGTCCAGCTAGCCTCCGAAGACGACGGGTAATACACATTTATTTTCCTAATAAGTAATTAATAATAAGTTAATTTCTTAAAGTTTTATTTTATATGTTACCATACATCATACCAAATACCCTTTGTGAATAATTACATCTGAATTAATTCTAGTGTCATTGAAAACGTTGTAGTCTATCGAGTTGTAGTTTATAAATGTGATAAATATCTCACCTTCAGAATATTGCCTAGCAAATTATGTGTGAGCCTCCACTAGCTTTATATTATTGACTTTATCATTACTGTTTGTTTTTGTTGCACAGTAATATGGCTGGAAGCACTGCTTGTGTTGTTTATATTGCTGATCTAAAAAAGATTGCACAGGGATTACAGGTTTGTGTGCACAGGTTTACGGATATAAATATCAGCTCTTGTACAAAATTCTTCTGAGTTCATGAAAACAAAATCCCCCAGACTTCTTATCCACTCTGTCTACACATGCTCTGGTGAATTAAATGTCAACCGCAGTGCAGCTTTAGATTTTCACTGTGATTATCGTATTTCTTGGGAAGAAAAGCAAATTGTGAGACTGCAATGCACAGTCAGTCAATGTCGGAGACAAATCCAATTGTCAGTGATACACTCATCAATTAATCTTATTAGGTTATCTGGTATTGTGTCTGGGGCAGAAATACTATTTTTCTCTCAATCCTGTCTTGAACCGCATACAGGTGGATATCGGAATAATGTTTCACCACACTTGATTTATCTCTACCTCAGTGGTTCCCCATTTTGACATAAAAAATTTCTGGCGACCCCAGAGACATTTTTTTTTCTTTAATTCTATAAGAAAAATGTGAACCTTTTTAAAATAAAATTCATCAATCTGGTGCACTTTGAGAACAAAACTAAGGCTAAATCAACTGTGTCCATGTGAGATATTTAGTACTTTTTTCTTGAATAGTTTTTGGAATCACAGAATTACCAAAAAGCAGTCGTAAAAAAAGCCAAAAAACATGAAAAACCTTTTGTGACTTTTGGGGACTTTTTGGCCTTTTTTGCGAATTTCGTCCCACATTTTTTTTTCTGAATGTTTGTAGAAAAATGTTGGAATGTTCGTGAAAAAAAAGACTTGACTAGACTAGACTAGAGAAACTAGAGAAATTTCCCCAAAAATGTCAAAAAACTCTAAAAAGTCGTAAAAAACATGAAAAACTTTTTAACAACTTTTTGCGACTTTCAGCAACTTTTGGGGACTTTTTGGCGGTTTTTTGACTTATTTGCGATCTTCGTCCCAAATTTCTTTTTTCGGAATGTGCATGAAAAAAAAAATTCGCAAAAAAAAAAAAGTTCAACCCCTGCTATATATAGCAACCTGCCTCTGTAGTCAGGGCTAATTCTCTGTTATCAACCTGCTCAGGAGGCTATGCTAACTACCGTGACCGGAGCAAGTCCGACTGTTTTATAAAGCATCTGTCATTTCAAAAGCAACAACAAACAGATCGCACATATCCTTACAGCTTTACCTGCCTCTGCCGTAAAGGCAATACCTGTCATGAAATTATGGGGGGAGGCGGGGCGTGCCGGTCGCAGAATACCACTTTTGGACTGGCATTACCGTTACTGAACGGCTCAAGCCATGGTATGGCAGTGGTTGCCGTGGCACTGCCACATGCCGGAAAACGATCTCGGCGTCTCTCGAAAAGGCTGTGTGAATGAGGCTTTACTAACTTAGTCCGATGCTGTGTTGTCACTTGACCCAGTTAGTTAAGGTTCACGCTCTGCACAGCTGCTGCTGGGGCCACCTGGACTTTTTGCTCCACGTGAGAAAAATTTAATATTTGAAGTTTGCATAATCCGTTTGATTGATGTACATGTTTTGATTGTTCAAAATCCAGTCCTCATTCAAGTGTATATTAAAAGACAAGTCTCAACATGAACAACAACACTAAAAAATGTGGGGTCGCGACCCACAAGTTGGGAAACGCTGCTCTACTTATTCTCAAACTGCATAGTCAAGGCTGGGAGAGTGTATCAAATAAGCTTTCTGTAAGCTGGCTGTAATCAAATTTTTACGAATTTTGCCTTCTCTGACTTTTGTGTAAGTGTTAAACTAACACCATGACTGTCTCTTTTCCCCCAGGGATCTCAGCACAGTGGCTCTTCACTCTCTTTAGCTTCTACCAAGGTCTGCAGCTCAATGGATGAAGGAGATGGACCTGGAAGTGAAGGTAAGATATATCATTAGTCATTAAACATAGTGTCAAAAATGTGTTTTCAAGTAATATGTAGGTTACTTTTTATACCTTTTACATTATGGATCTTAATTTGTTTTTGCCCCACAGCCGATCCAATGGACTACTATGGAGTTCCCGTCTCCATCGCAGAGAGGTACAAAGTGGGGAGGACATTAGGGGATGGGAACTTCGCTGTGGTCCGAGAGTGTGTGGAAAGATCCACAGGAAGAGAGTATGCTCTGAAGATCATCAGCAAAGATAAATGCAGGGGAAAGGTGACTTATAAGTATAATCATTGTTACCTCGTTCATTTTCAAGAAGTTGTTATTGATATATAAAGTTGAGAGAGTTCTGTTTTGAATGCTCATTCAGTGTCTTTATGTTCTTTATTGGTCCGCCAATATATATGTAATCTCCACTTGGACTAAAATCTTGGTCTTGGTCTTGATTATTTTATTTTTTTTTACTTTTATTAACTTTTCTTTTTTTTAAATAACAATCAGAGGAGTATACTTAACAAGTATTAAACATATCTGAAAAAAATGGTTCTGAAAAAGCGTTTGTCTTTCATATTTGCTGTGAAATAACTCAAAAGAATGCTTCCCAGTCTGACATTTGAGACACATGTATGTAAATAATTTTCAATATACAGTGTTTAATGATTTTCCTTTGACTGAATTTCCCTAATTGTGCAGGAGCACATGATCCAGAGTGAAGTGGCAATCCTTCGTCGTGTGAAACATCCCAATATCGTACTTTTAATTGAAGAAATGGACACCCATAGTGAGCTCTATCTTGTAATGGAGTTGGTTAAGGTACTTCCTATTTGTTATTTTCACAAAGCAATTTCAAGCTCAAATATTGTAAAATACTTTACTATATTCTATCCCAATATGTTTTCCTTAGTTTATTTTTGTGAAAGAAATCCCATTCCTGTTAACACACAGTGTTTATGTCAAATTTCCAAAAATGTTTGGCTGCATTAACCCTTTACTATAACATACTCTTTCCGGTGGGAAAGGGGCCCGGGGGGGGGGGGGGGGGGGGGGGGGGGGGGGGGGGGGCCACGAACGGCCCCAAGTGCGTAAGGCGGGGGAAAGCGGCGGCATCACAAGCCGAATATTGCTACTGTTCTTTTCCTGGGATCTGTATGCTGCTGTGCATGTTAAAGAAGGAAATAAAAAAAGATAAATTCTTCTCCCTCTTCTTTTTGTTTGTGGGGTTTTGTAAGAGGATTATTTGGTAGGGTTAGGCCCTGAGGATCAGGAGGTGAGTTCTTTGTGAGAAGAGGAGGGGGGTATTGGATGGGTAGAGGTGTGTTGTTACTCATTTAACTGATTGTGAAACTGTCAGAAAAATCAATTGATATATCATAAAAAAATGGAAAAGAGTGAGTAACTATATAATTATTTTAAAGAGTAACACTGCTCATTTCCAAATTCTCTTTCTACAGGGTGGCGATCTCTTTGATGCAATCACCTCCACTAACAAATACACTGAGAGAGATGCCAGCTGTATGCTGTTCAATCTGGCAAGTGCCATCAAGTACCTGCATGGTCTCAATATTGTCCATCGAGACATAAAACCAGAAAACCTGTTGGTAAGTTTGAGCATACAAAGATTCTATACCCTACTGACAGTGAGTGTAGCAACATTGTTAACGTTTCCTATCTTCAATTATCCTTGGTCTATCTTCCCTATTAATCCACTAGCCTGTTCCCCTCACCATTTTCTAAAAAGTTTAATGTAGCTTACACATTTGACTAGCTTGTTACAGCTAACAACAGTAAGGCATGCAACATACAAACATAGCATAAATAAATGAACGGTTGAATGATTAAATTACTGTACAAAACTCCGCAAAGTATTTATTGTATCATTATATCACTGTGCTTAACACTACTGAATCTGAATGAATATGGTACACTCATACAGAAAAGAAATAGCACACCTACCTCAAAAACAAATGTATTAAGTGATGACAGCAGTCTTTTGCTTTAGTCTTGCAGATTTGTTATATAATCATGTGGCGTGAGAGACTTTCTGTGTTTGCAGTTGCCATATTTTTTCTTGTATCACAGATGAATCTGAAGAGCTGTTCTTTTTTTATCCTTTTCCAAAACAGTCTGTTTTCATGCAAATGTCCTCAGGTTTTTATTTTACAACCCTGTGAAGTCATTGCACTCACTGTTATCTAGTGTGTTTATTGTATGGATCCCGTTAATGGAATATTTACCACAGAGATATTCATTTATTAATTGGTGACTTTTTTGCTTGTGATTTTTCCTACTATTGCGTTTATCACACAGGTGTTTGAACACTCCGATGGCAGTAAATCCCTGAAGCTCGGTGACTTTGGCTTGGCGACCGTCGTTAACGGGCCGCTCTATACTGTGTGTGGCACGCCCACCTATGTAGCACCGGAGATTGTGGCTGAGATGGGGTGAGTCAGAGGAGTTACATCATCTTCTAAGACATGATTATGAAGGCATTTGATGTGGGAAAAAAGGGAAAACCAAAATGACCATATGCCATATCAAAATCTGCTATTCTTGTTTAACATGCTATTTACTATTTATTGTGTGCCTGGTGTAACTGATACCTTGTATATTTCTCTTAAATAACAGGTATGGCCTCAATGTTGACATCTGGGCAGCTGGGATCATCACTTACATACTGCTGTGTGGCTTTCCACCTTTCCATTGGTATGTGCTGCTGTATGGTGTAGTATAGTGTTTTCCCCAATAAATCTGTTTTAATTTTTTTTTAAACATCAATCAAAATGTTTATGGTATGTCATGACATTACAGTGGTTTTGTTATGCTCATTTGGTCCTTTCCAAATGGCTGTTATACAATCCCTGTTAAAAAAAGAAGTCAAGTATTTGCACCCGCAAATATATAATAATAATAATGATGAAACAAAGTTTAAAAGGTAGAATATACTGAAAATGTATATGATTTTGCTAGGAATGAACATTTGTATTTAATAAAGTGAGAAAAAAAAGTAGGAAAGACCCTTCAAACTCATCAATTTCTTTAATGAAAAGCTCAGCGTGTGCAGTATTCTCCTACAGTCACAGATATTCCTTAGGTAGATGACCAAATACTGTGGCAAATTTCGGAGCCTTCCCCGCTCGACACGATAGAGGATGACATAAATTTTGGCGCACACGCAAACCTAGTTCTGGTTTGAACTTTATGAAAATCTGTTGTTTTCATGATTTTTTTCTACAGCAGTGGTGAAGATCAGGAAGCTCTCTTTGAAACCATTGTGAAGGGCCTGCTTGATTTCCCTGCACCACACTGGGACAATGTGTCTGACAGTGCCAAGGTGTGTATCCGACAGTTGCTCTCCTCTGTTGCTCTTGTTATGCTGCATGTGAAACAGTGGAATCTGTCAGTGTTCTGTTGCTGTGTTATTATTCTGGATACTCACGGGTAACATGTCTTTTTCTTTAGTCTCTGATCATTGGGATGCTGCAGGTGGAGGTGGATCAGAGGTACACAGCTGTGCAGGTGCTGGATCACCCATGGGTCAATGTAAGTTCATTTTGAAGTCGGTCCTTTCAGCAGAAAAAAAATGTGTATGTAGAAGCACTGCTAAGAAATTATATACAGTGTGAAACAGCAGGTAGATATGCTGAAGATTTGTTCTTTCTTTTATTTCCAGGAGGATGGTGTGTCAGAGAACGGGCACCAGCTGCCTGTGGCTGGCAAGATCAAGAAGCACTTCAACACCGGGCCCAAGCTCAATAGCACCACGGCAGGAGTGTCTGTCATTACAGTAAGCAATGGTCTGCTGTGCCCCTCCACACACTGATACGGCATGCAATACATTTAGGCTTTTTGTTTGTGCGTGTGCTTTTGCGATGATACTTCGGAAGTCATTCAAAATTGCCGTTTCACTCTAATGCACATACTGCTTAAGTGTGCAAATATTTTTCTTTTTTTCTTTTGACTTCATTAAAATGTTTTTGAAGCTAGCGTCGTGTGCTATGAAAAGCAGCAAATTAACCTTTTTTTGATATATACATTTTCTATGTACAGTACACATCATCAGTTCATCCATCTGCTTCTTGCTGCCTAGTTGTTCTGTGTGTGCTCCGGGCTGGCCTCTCATCCTCTTGTAGATGGACTGTCAGCACTGTTTGCTAGGAGATCTTATAACTAACATAATTGGCCCACAATAACTTAGTTTGAGTAGATAGGATTTGTTTATCTGGTTCAAAACTGAACTGGATTAGTTGGCAGAATGAAAAATAACTTATCCTGCAAAGTCAGATACTGCTTATTTTTGGTAAGCCAAGCACTCCATTTGAAGTTGCCAATTGTAAATATTTTTTCTGACAGTTCACATTGTGTCAGTTGACAGTGACATGACACATTTGCTATTTCTCATCGCAGCAGTTATAACAAAGGTTTTAGAGTACAGCTCAGTGATGCTTTGAGTTCAAGGTGTTGCGCTCGTCTCTCTCTGCTCAGCTGGACAAGGACTTAACCATCCAGAGGTCAGGGTCTTTGGGCCACTACCAGCATCCAGGATTGTACTGGATAAGGTATGACGCAGCATAGCACTAATAATATGCAGTGCTTCCATAGCAAAGTGCTGGCAGTCTCCTCCATTTCCCCATCACCCAAAGGATTTGAGCCATTTCCCCTCTGCAGAGCCCTTTTCATGCCTCACCCTTATGCACCCCATCTGATCCATCACTTTATCACGTTACTTCATCTCACTTGTGCTGTGGCTGTTTCCTCTCGCCTGGTCGTGCAGTTTATCTTGCAATTTACTTATGCTGCAGAGCAAGTTATGCATCCATATATCTCACTGCGTTTGAGTATGGATGTGACAAATTCAGCCACTGGATTTAGTTTCACAAGTTGAATGTAATGTTTGTCTTCTTTTGTTATTTTTAGCTGTTATTAAGTGCTGTCGCTGATAAGTTGACACACATTTTTGTTTCTTGTTGCTTTTTGTTGAGCTGCACTAGTAATACGTCTCAAGATGAATTAAAACAATATCTGTTAAAACATCTTACAGTGTCTAAAAAAGATCATTAGTAAGGCAAATGCAGCTATTCCAAAAACAACTGCATGCTAACTATATAAAACATTTACCGAGTGCTGATTATATTAGTGGCTGCTATACTCCTCACCCCCTGTGGTTTTGTGGACGACCTAACAGCGAAGTCTGCTGTGTCACCCTCCCTCAGACCACGGCACTTGATAAAGAGAAGCAAGTTCTCCGACGAAGACGCCACCAGGATGTGAAGGGTGCTCTCAGCCTGCCACACAGTATCGGTGCCAGCGCAAACCCGGCCCTATCTCCTGCTGACTTCACCTCCGGGTCTGAGGACCTTTCCCCGTGTTCGGCTGGCACTGTCCGTTCACCAGTCTCTCCATTCTAACAGCCTTTCTGAGGCCTCCATAGAAAGAAATGGGAGAGGACAAATGAAAAGACCCAACACTGGGTTAACTCTGCTGACTTGGACATTTACAGACTGTGTACCCTACCTGTACTCCCCTCCCAAGACATTTTCTTTTTAATTACTAAATGTGTTGTTTAGAGTAAAGGACAAGTTTGTCTTTGGATCAACAAATACACCTTAAGAGCATGCAACCATTTTTGATATATTTTCCCTTTTCATTCAAAAAAAGCCACCAAACTCTTTAGGCCTCATTTGTACAAAGCAAGCACTGGTTCATTGTAGTTCTCTAGCGCCCTCTATTGGTATATGTTGTATACTGCAGGAAAGACAACCTGCTCAAGCAGCACTTAGCTTTTTAGTGAAAAGCGTTGTTACAAAACATACATGATTTTGTGACTTACCATACTGATTTAAACACAAACAGTTTTTTGACAATACCTTGTTCAATACAATTGTAACTGTCATCTTTCTGCTGTAGTGTACTGTACATCTAGAATGCTCTGCTGGGAATATTGAGGATCTGGTGCATACACCTTAGACACATTGTTTAAGAGGACTTGAGAAACTTAAAAGATGACATGCTGCTACATTGGACAATAGGCATTATCTGTACTAAATATTTTTTTTGTGGGGGACAAATATCGTCCTGTCACCCAAGAGAACTGAGGGTGCTAATGTTTGACTGTAGCTCACTTGTGTGCTTATGGATGATTACTGAATGGCTATAAAAGTCGTGTTACATGTCTGTGAGAGTGGTTGTAACTCAGTGGTGGTAAAGATGAATGTCAGTGCTGTGTAGTTGATAGTTAATGCATGTTTAAAGCTTTGCCTCGGCACATACGGATTCAAGTGCAATTAGGTGTACTGCCCAATGAGCACATTTTTTAGAAATTTGTCCCTCAAAATGCTGGACTTTGTGAGAAAGGATCTGCTGCGGTGTTAATGGCAGCCAACAAACAGGTTACATTTTGGTAAAAAAAACAACAGTGCTTCCAGTAAAATTCATTTCTCCATTCAATCTGTACTTAAGTTGTCCTTCGGTAATAATCCCATCAAACCATAGGAGCTCTGGTTTCTGAGGCTGTGTGCCCTTTGAAAAATATGAATGTCCTCCTCCTTTCATCCGATACTGTAACCTGCATGTGTAAAGTGCATCCTAAATCAGTTGGTCTGGTCTTCTACTGTTTGATATACGCCTGTCACATATGAAACCATTTCTGTTGTCATTGTTGTGTCTTAGCGAATGCAGTTTGTTTAATGCAGACTATGGTCATAACCCAGCTGAGTTAAGTTGTTAACTTGTATAGGCTACGTATTGGAACAGAAATGTAACCTCACACCACAGATTTTTGTTGTAAATGGCCTTTTTACGTTTTTTGCCTGGAAAGGACTGAACCAAAAAGCACAAGGAAGGCACGTGGTGATAGTGACTTTTTGAGAATGTGTTAAGTGTCTGTTTTTAATTTCCTGAAAAACATGTAATGTTGATATACAGCTTGACAATATGGTACTCAAAGACAAGTGGGAATGTCGGTGTTATGCGGAAGCAGATGAAGAATGTGAATGCTGTATTATATTCATCTATATTCCATTAATGTAAGGACATTATAAAACAATTTAAATGAGAACAACAGAAGAAATACCTGTTCTTTTTTTGTTAAAAAGCAAACTTAAAACAGTGTTCTCTGAGATGAGTCAACACCTGGGAATAAAAATTATATAATTCATTTGTGAGTCAAGTTATTGGTCAGTTGGTACGGTCGGTCGCAAGACAACATGCAGTGGACCCACTGAACCTGCAGAACCACATTAAGACAGTAGGTGGCAGTGTCATCAAACATAAGCTTAGATTTTTAATACATTTGCACCTCCAGTGACTTATTTTAAAGTATGCATTCACAGAGCCATAGTTATACATATTTTATTATGGCATCGCATTAATACATGCATGAATGTTTTAGAGGCTGGCTACACACTTACATGAGTAAAACCTCAAGAAGAAATACTCCTCTGACACTGGTGTATTTATTCAGTTTTATTAAAAATGCAACCAAAATAATCAACTTATATAACGATATAATCACTACAACTTCAAACCTATCCTACATCTTCAAAAACAGATGCAAAAACAATTGGCAATACAACTTAAATATAAAACACAACATTAAAATATATTACATAAAATCCAAATGCACTCCTAAATTCCAACATGTAATTACCAAACATAAATAAATAAAACAAAAAAAAATTCACAGGAAAGCAAATTATAACCAATGCCTTTTGTAGCGTGTAGCATGCAACAATTCAGCTCTATTTTAGGGTGGTGTCTTGTTGCACCACTCAAATCAGTAAAAATCTCAATGCAAACTCAAAATGTATTTGCATATATTTGTTCATTTTAAATAATCAGCTCACAGTGACAGAGTTCTCATTTCAACAGTTTTTTAAAACAACAAAAACAGACCATGGTCATTTTTTAAAGACTATCCTGTTCAGCTTAAGACCTTCCTTTTCAGCAACTAAGTCATAATATTGCTTAGCAATGCATGGTGTTACATTAACTAGAGTTGGCAGATTCTCAGATTGGAAATGGACGAGCAAACATTTTGTGCAGAAACAGGCAAACTAGAAAAAAAAGTGATATGCACAAGTAACAGCATTAATGCTTGCACCGTCAACAATTGCAGTTTTAAAATGAAAGTTCCCTTTACAAAATGTCTTACAGCTTTACCACACATACCTTGACAGCATGGCATGCTATCCAACAAATCTGCTTTTTAATAAGCCTCTGGATATGTTTTTGAAAGAACCCAGAACAAACAAAAAATGTATAACTGCTGTTCTCCCTCATGAATCATGTTCAGATCTCAATGTGAGTAATTTTCTAATTAAAATAAATAAATAAGTAAATATATTAAATACATTTTTTTTGCTGACATGAAGAAAAACAAACATTTCACAAAAGACAAAGCTCACACTGAAGTTGACTTTTCTTCCATATAGACAATCAAACACAACAAGGTGACAATGAACATTTTTTTTTTACGCACGCGTACATTTGACCACTGTTAATAACAATGAGCAAACAATGGCCATATACAGTACATGGATTACTAACCGATTACTAATATTTCAAGTGCAGTGAGGACATTTTGAAAATTCGTACATGGCTTGCATGATGAAAATGTTAGTAACGTTGTAGCTAGTCTAAAAGCATTTAGATCTTTACCTCAACCTTTACAGTGGAGAAACACTTTACACTGTCCATATTTACAGAGGTTAACCTTTTTTATTCCTAGAAAAGTGTTCCAAGTGAGATATGTATATGCCATACAAATGTTGTATAAATGTTCTTAACAGAGGATTTATTTTTGCTTTCCATTTTCACAGTTTGAAACAAGAACTTAAAAGCTTACATTAATTATGTTTTATGTAGTTAATCTCAGTTTCTCTTTGCCCAGAACAACAGATCTGCTTGACTTGAGTTGGAGAAATGCATCAGCTGTGCTCAGATAAGAGAAACAATAGAAAAATGTGTCTAGATTGTTCCCTTACAGACGCATAGCAACAACTCTCACCTTAAGAATCCAGATGAGCACATGTAAGCACACCTTGTTCTTTATTAGCTACACCATGCTGATGTTCTCCACCCCAGCGCATCTCTTCCATGCTGTGTGGACCTTTAACAGCGCAGATTGGTCGCTGGTTGCTATGTGCTTCTCTCACGCCACCACACTTGCCTCCTGCTGCTTGAATCTGCCTCTGCTCAGTACCTGTTCTGATGCTCGTAGTGCCATCGGTTGAAATCGATGTTAAATGCCACGATACTGCCGGAGACCATGCCCGTGATCAAAGTCCTGGAGAGCACCGATACCATGAAAAAAAAAAATGACATAAAATCCCAATGTCAACAAACAGATTATATACTCAGGAAGGTGGAAAAATCGACTGTACATTAAATCACAATATTGGTTGTTTTATGTATAATGTATTCATTTAAAGGTGTCTATATGAGCAATGAACCAACATTTATTAAAGTGTGTTTATTGTTGAAGAATTATTTCCCCGTGCATATGAGAGGTTTGTTAACATGTCCATAGGGGGCGAATGAAACTAGCACAGGAGGTCATCAGGGGCTGTGGCCGTAAATTAGCAGGTTTCCTCTGACAACTGAAGTGGACCATTGAGAGCGAGTGGCTTTTTGCAACCCCTCTGCCCGTGTCCACGGCCGCTTGGTATGTAGGAAAAGCAGCTGATTTCACAGGGTCGTCTTATGCTGCTACACCCCAAGGGCTTAAACGCTCAAGTACAATGAACAAAGCTGCAGCAGAATGCCCCTCTGTAAATGGAGTCGCAGGGCAGGGACCACTTGTTAGTTAATGTCAATTTACTGTGGTAAGAGACTGTAACAAAATCAAGGGGTTCTTAAATCATTTCATCTTAATGAAATGATTTGTTAAGATGTTAAAAATAGAATGTAGCACTTCATTTCAGTATTTCAAGTCCCTGATGTGATCACTTAGGGACTTATCTGACCATCCCCTGCTCACCTTTACAGGTTGTGCGGTTGGTCATTATGCTGTGTTCATTTGCTTGAGAACCAGGCCTCTGTATTGGGCCGGAAGGACAGTACTGAGGACAATTTTGCCTGTGGCTGCAAAGTGCAGTATGAATGTTCAGTCTCTCTAACCTCTCTTGACTGCCAGGGTCACATGATGATGTCAGGCTTATAGCCCCAGAACATTGTCGCCTCTCGCCCGCCATGCAGACACTCATTATATGACTCCTGACCAATGTTGCAGAAAGCAAATGTTGAGAAACAAAAACATGCTATTTAACCTGCCAATAGACTTGTATTTATCCCCAAGAAAATGCATATGCAGAAGATACCCTAATCATTTTTCTGTCTCTATGGCAACGGTAGGTTCTATTTAAAGTATAAGGCTGGTGTTTTGTTCCACTGACACAAATGCACAGTGACAACCATGAAACACAGGCAACACAAGGCCTTTTACCTCAGCCTACACATAGCACAACACAGTGCTGTAGGGAACATCCTGTCGTAGACTAACATGCACAAACCGTTTGGATATAAGTTCATTTTACTTAAAAAAAAATGTTTTGATTGTTTTTCTATGACTCCTTTCCAATTGGTATACATGATTACGTAAAGGGAAAGTAAAACTAAGCGTTGATATCTATTCCCTGGATTCACATCATCAGATGACTGTAAAAGAACCTGTATATGATAATAAGACAGACACTTCATCAAAATGACTTTCTCCTCTAAATGTTTCTTCAATACAAGTGCTCTGACCTTTGATCGTGTGATAGGTCCATGGCCCGGACGCCGGCATCACAACCCGGGTAGACGTAGAGCTGTTTGAAGTCACAGGCCTGCCACACCTCCACCACACCATTATTCCCACCTGTCACCAGGTTGTGGCCATCACTGCTCAGCAGAATAGCCTACAGTAAGGATAGAGAGATACAGCAGATCACTTACTACTCTTTGTTGTGCCGTCTAGGGGAAAGTTGTCATTGAAAGGTTAAACATTTGAGGTAAGGGGGTACAGTATGAGAATGAAATGCAGCAGGAATGTAAAGGTTTATACACATTTGAAGGATTATTGTATTATTCATAATATTCACACAATAACATATACATAATTTATCATTATTACAATATATTAAAACCTGACAGTAGAAACTTAAATTGCTCCTGCAAAAGAGGTTTTTGACTATATACTATATTCCAGGCCACCTAAAGTATGTGATCCACCATCATCCAAATTCAAATCATCAAGCAATCACTGGATGCGCCATGTTTTTGCAAAAATTATTCCGTATTTGAAGTTTATGAACTGAAAGATTTGTAGCTGCCTACTAGGAATTCAATCTTTGAAGTATTTAAGAGTGCAGAGGAAGATACGTGCAGTACAGTAAGTGTAAGACAGTCAGCTCACCCTGGTGGAGTCATTGATCTCCATCTGTGCCAACAGTTTTCCATTAATGCTGAAGTTGCAGAAGCGTCCCCTCTCGTAGTAGATGATGCAGTGGCCCTCGCTGGACACTGTGATGAGCCGTGGGCACTGGTAGTGGTCGGGCCCCTCCAGAGCACGCAGCAGGTCCCCTGTGATGGTGTGCACCAAACAAGGACCCTCTGCCAAACCAAAGCAGAGACCAAGGTATGAGCAAACTATATAAAGAAAAGAATTATTCTCTCTTTACAAATTAAGACATGTCATCTCCACAGTTCTATTAAGCATGCTCAGAGACAGATTCCTGCTCACACCATTTTAGTTCAACTAACACATTCAGGTATGGTGTTGATTAAAATGAATTTCTGTCTATGTAGGTGGGTAATAGATTGATAACCTACAGTATGTATGCCAATATGCCAGCAATAGCTCAAAGCGTGAGAGTATCCCCAACTTCCTTTTTTCTCTCTGATTCCAATGACGCTGAAGGAAGACAGAGAGGAAGACCTACCTTTGGCTCCACTGATGACCAGCCCCAGCTCTGCACAGACTGACACACACACAACTTCCTGGTCATGACCTGTCAAAACCGCTCGGGGTGCTGGGTAATCACCTGAAAGATGACAGATACACAATATCATAAAAAAAATTGTTTGGTTGAATTGATTAAATGTACTCTCTGAGAAACATTGCCAAAATTATCTGAAAATCAAATATACCAGTCGGTATACTACAATTTGGAATTGGGATTTTGTGCATTGGTCTACAAATCCACCACACCTTCATCTGGCCATAAAATCATGTTAACACAAGCAGAACGATTGTAACATCTGCTAGCAGTGAGGTCCTTTTGAATTGTCATGTAAATGCAGGGATGGCCAGTGATGGCAGCCGGGCCACTTGATTTCATTGCGTGTGTCACATGATTGATGATGGGCGGGGGAGAGGTTAGTGAGGGGAGTTTCACGGCACCTGGAGCTGACCTCAGAACTGCCACAATGGTGTCTGAAGAGAAGTATGAAAGCAGCGCTCTTTCTGAAATGCACAGATCACCAATAATGAGGAAACCCTCATCATGTCTCTAACTGCTGCCATGTCTTACAGAGTCAATGTAATCAGTGGAAATTATCCGTGTTTGACAGACAAATGCAGTCAGCTAAAAGCAGAGAAGCAATACAAAGCTTATTTTACCTTAAGTTTTAATCATAAATTAAGTGGTAGTCTGGGAAGGCTCCAACACTTTTCTATTAATCATTTATTTGTATGTAAAATGTTAACTTACTTTTCGATTTCATGCAAGTAATCTTCCTTTTTTTTTTGTTATTTTAATGTTTAAAAAATAAACAAAAAATAATAATAATGGAACTACAATGTTTCTGGTCCCTTAGTTTTCACCACCTTCCAGCCAACTTGGCAACCTCATGTCAAGCCGATACCATTGCCATACCAGTATGTGACTGCTGGTGTCCGCTCACATCTCAAAGTTCGGCCGATTCAGTGAAAGTTTCTCTCTTCAGCCCAGATGACAGTAAAGCCCTGATAGATGATGTGGATGTGTGTCAGACTTTTCACTTTCTCTTCCCCTTCCCCCCATCATCATGGCATATCGCCTCTGCAGCTGTAGCGCTCCAGTCAGTGAGCTGGACTGTGATCGATGCAGCACACAGTCCCTTAGAGACCAGGACCCAAGCAGCACTGTCAGTCCCAGCACCCACTGCTGAGGAGTGTGTGTGTGCTGTGCTGTGCTGTGTTGTGTGTGTGTGTGTCTGAATAGGACAAGTGTCAGAAAAGGCCTCCAGGGCAAAAAGCGGGACCTTGTGCAGCACACCTATAGCCGACAAAAGATTCAATCAGCCTGCTAGTGCATACCCCCCTCCTACTCTCTCTCTCTCCAAGCCCTTGGGGACGAGTCGAAATCAGCCACCAAAATTACCTGCAGCAAATATCCCCTTACACCGGGTGTGATGGCCGTGATTGAACTGGAAGTTATTTTAATTATTACACATTTAAGACACATGCAACCTTTTGGGGGCGCGGGTGAAATCAATTTTGTTGCGCACGACACATCAGTGGGACGAGGCAGCGAGTGATCCAGCTGCTACATATTCACACAACCTTCAACCCGCATTGTAGAATATATAATAGGCATGAAATAACCAGAATGAGACTGGTGGAAAAGATCCGTCAAAGAATAACCCCAGAAGTAAGTGACATACAAGGACGTTGAGTTTATATATATGAAATGTGGGTTTATCACTGAGCATCCTTACAATCTTTCTATATTTGAACAGGTCTGATATTGGCTGGCTGCAGAAATTTGTATAGTGCTAGTCGTAGGCAGATCCTCAGAGTAATTTTCCATTGTTCCTTAACAAACAAATTCCTGGTTAAATATTCAAGCTATATTATTATCTGCTGATTCCACAGCGTTTCTGACAACACGATACACTGACGAAATATTGATCAGATATTGGATATTATTTGATTGAGTGAAAACACATGCTGTCCTTTCTTGAGGTGAGCTATATACTGTAGCTTTCGATCCCTTTTGTCCGTTGAAGATGCATTGTAAGCACTAGTAGCGTGAATATCAGGGGAATACTGTTTCCCTGCTGCAGTAACAAGATTGCTATTGCCCCTTGCTAATTGGAGGCAACCAAGCTGAAATTCTTAATTAACTGTCGGAGCCTCAGTGAAGTTAATTAGAGAACACTCGCAACTAATCCGCAGCTCCTAGAATCTGTGACAATTGGAGACACAAGATTTTTCCAGCACTCACACACACATACTGTCATCCAGAAATAACATAAAAACACACTCTCTCCTTAATCCTTTTTTCAATGTTTCAATTCCACACCATATATGGCGCTCTTCGCTAGTACAGTACTCCAATGTCTGCTTCCACGACCCTGATGGATTGTTTTGAACACAGACAATCAGTGCGAATGAGCAACTAAATGAACTGAGCAGTAGAAATCACACACTGGGGTCTACCATTTTGAATGCCAAGACATCTGGAGTCCCATACTTGAAAGCAGTACGGCTCAATGCAACAGATCACAATAATATATCACAGCTACAGTTCAGATAAATTATCCTCTCCCTGTCTCTCCACATTATTTGATTTCTAAGAGTAGAATGCCTTTTTTCCCCATTGTTGATCAAAGACTCTTGCTTCCCATATAACTTTCTGAAAACTCAAAGAATAAACTCATGCCCCTTTTATGGGCATTAACAAAGGAGCATATTTCATAGGTGAAATATCAAACCGTTAAAAAAAAATTCTGTAACTGTATGGCGATACTACATATACTCTATATGTGTGTGTGTGTGTGTGTGTGTGTGTGTGTGTGTGTGTGTGTGTGTGTGTGTGTGTGTGTGTGTGTGTGTGTGTGTGAACATGCCTCCTCTTACTCACTGTTATTTGGGTTGTCGCCGATAATATGGTGTCGTCCACTCCAATACCACAGCAGAAGTGTAGCATCCCTGGACCCAGAGACGATGTAGCAGTCTCCTCCAATGTAAGACTCGGACCTGGCCAGACATGTCACCACGTCCCAGTGGCCAAAAACTATCTGGGTCAGCTTGCCTAAAGAAAATATGTGCAAACATGTCATTGTTTTTGGCTTGGCTACATGTTTTCCCTTAAATACAACATGGTGAAACTATGGCAAGTTGTGTTTTGATAGCCACCCTGACTGTAGTGAAGGGAGTATTGTATTTTGTTATTGCATGAAACAGTGGAACATTATTTCCAATATAGTTGAATCAGGGTTTCCAATCCTTCTGACTTGTGACATCTTAAAATAAAACAATGTCTGCTTTGGAGCGCTCATTACTGATTATGGCTGTAGTGTGGACAGAGTGGAGCAGTTTATCCCAAAGGAGTCATTTTTTTCCACTTGGCTTGATGTATTTGTAGGATTTTTGACGCCGGAAGACATTTAAGTATTCAGTATTTAGTACATAGTAAGAGAAAGTACATTTGAAAAAAAAATATGATTTTTGGTTATCCTTTCAATCCACTAGTGCTGTAATCATTAATATGATTAAATATGAATGTTGCAGACTTCATCTTGCACCCTTTAGCAATGGAAATAATATTAGCAAAACTGTCTTTTTTTTTACTTATCAGTGAGATAACTGTGTATTACAGTATAGACATCTATTTTTCTACAAGGCCTGTCAGGAGAGAGCAGCTACAGTACTGTATTATTCCCATCATAGCGCTATGCTCAGTCCTCCACACATGAGTGCACACCTCTATAGGAAATAGAGTTTACACTGCAACCTACCTGTCTCGGAGGAGTACACACGAAAGCTCTTGTCCCAGAAGCCACACACCAGGATGTAGCGGTTGTCAGCTGTCACCACAAAACAGTGTGTGGTGATTTGGATGCTCTGGTCCACTAGGTCTGTGATCTGCCGCTTGTTGCTTCCAGTATTGTTGGCTGTGAGAAAAAAAGAGGAAAAATATAACACATTAATACCCAAGGTTTTACAGTCCATTTTTTAGTTTTTAATTGAGACCCTAATATCTAAAACAGACATGCAAGTCAATTGTATTGGTCCATATTGTATTTTCTATTCAAATCAAGGCAGCTTACTCACCAACCAGAGAATCCATTTCTATAGGTAGGTGATGTGCCTGCTCCAGAGAGTAGCCTGGTGCTCCTCGGATACCTAGATCCAGGCAGGAATACATTAGAAACTAAACCATAGCGGCTTTTTCTAACCTCTGCATGGTGTGCATTCTTACACATAAACACACACACGCACACACACAAACCTGTTCCCTTTTCAGAGCCAAAGGCGAGGTATTGGAAGTTCATCAGAAAGATTTCCATCTGTCTTACTTTTGGCTTTTTTTTTCACTGTCAAACTGAATGGAGAAATGTTGTCCAGCAATTTGTATCTGGAGCCAGTTATGAATCATCCAACATGCCCGAAAATATGGAGGCCTTCTTATGTTCATTATTTTGAAAAGCCAAACCACATTTCCCTTTCTCTCCAACAGGACGGCAAGGGTGCTGCAGCTGTGTTCATTAGTGCTGGAGCAGCCAGGGCAGCCACACTGAGTGGACTCTTTGGTCCTAAAATGTGTGTTTCTACGGTGACAGATGGGGGACGTGTGAGGAGAATGCGGTGCAGTTGCGGCCTGATTTCATAGTAACCATTGCTTTGGCCCTCTGACCCTGAGGTGAGGCCTATTCTCTGGAAGGGGCTCTGTGGGTAATGTTGTTCACACATGTCTGAAAAAGGAACATGTGGAAACACTCTTGGTCAGCTTACCTAGGAGGTGCTAGCCTCTCACATAGCCAGCTGGCTACAGCTCTATTATGAGTGGTGGGCAGGTCTGTGTGCGATGGTGATGAAGTGATTTTACAGGGCCACTTGCTGTGGTAGGTATCACATGTGGCTTGGCACACTTTTTTTCTTCTTCCACACAAGGGCATATGTGTATGGTTGAACATTACCTTCCATGTGCATTGAGCTCCACTCACCCACGGTGTTGTGCCATCGGTTGACAGCGAATACGCGGCTGCAGGTGACTGTGACCACAGCAGGTACGGTAAGATGGGGCAGCGTGTTGGCAGCTATGTGTGTTACCGGCGAGTTGGATGGAAACTTTAACACCATTATGACATCTTGCTGCATCTGGTCCTTGAACATGAGAGGACTCTGTGGAAGGAAACACTATTGAGTAGAAGAGAGGAACGACAGAGTGCAAATGAAAGATGTGGTTGAGTGCAAGGAAAGGATTGGGAAGAGGGATGGCAAGAAACAAGATGGCAGGGTATACGGAGAAGATGTACAGAAGAGGAATGAAAGATGGGAGAAAAAACGAATGGAAAGAGGTAATTAGTATGGAGGTTGGAGGAAAAACTGGGTTCAGACACAGAGGGAGAGCTTCATGCATTGCCCCCCCCCCCTTCAGACAATGCAGTCAGACAAGAAGGGTAAAAGACATGAGAAACTGGGATGAAGTAGGCTGTACAAATGAGATGGTGCAAACATGATACACGTGTATCAGAAAGATTGATTTTTTGAAGAGGTATTGATTGATATGAACATGAGTTTTTTTTGTAAGATGTACTCATTTTACCGCCGTAACATTCTACTCATCCTTACCACCTTGTCTTACACTACATGTGTAGCAACGGGGAGATAGACAGTGATAGTTTGACAGAAGTGGATGAAAACATTCAAAAGTAGAACATTAAACTAAAAGGTCTCAAAGGGATCTGCCTTACAAAGTTCCTTGTAGGGAGAGAGAGAGAGCCATGTGGGGATAATGAGTGCTAGGCTGACTATTACAGGGATTAGACAGAGAAGAGCAGCTTACAGCATAACGAGGGGAGCTACTAGGCCAGTAGGGAGCACTCTTCCCTCTACACCACACTGCTACAGTAGGCACTAACAGCTATAAAACAGTGCAGACAACTGCTATGGAATATTTGTTGTTATATTGCAGGTCTGTGACCTACACAATTGTAAGCCCTCTGAAATATATACATATTTTGTTTTAAAAAGAGTGCATTGAGGGAAATATCAACGTGAAAAATTGGGGACATCTAACCAAATCTTGGGTTTACCTAGTAACACAGGCACACAAACACACACCATCCAGGCTCACACAGGTGCACACACACACACACACACACACACACACACACACACACACACACACACACACACACACACACACACACACACACACACACACACACACACACACACACACACACACACACACACACAGGTGCACACACACAGGTGCACACACACACACCAACACCTCCAGAGGTGCAGAGATTTTTCCCAGCATGCTCGTTGCTCTCACCAGGTGCATGGCGGAGCTGCGTGGAGGATGTGGCTCAATAAGCAACTGAGATGGCGTCTGTCCAAAGCTCTGGATCTGCGCCTCTGTGGCCTGCAGGGGAGAGAGAGAGAGAGAGAGAGAGAGAGAGAGAGAGAGCGAGAGAGAGAGGCTGTCACAATCAATATGCATCAATGTGATGGGTCAATGCGTTACTTGACAATGCAAGCAAATCCTAACTCAGCCGTGCCTGTGAGGAACGGGGGGAGGCAAAGGGAAAGGGGAGCACTCCCAATCCGCCTGGGTGCTCCCCCTTCCCCCCTCAGCCTGCAGAGTCATCCAAGTGTTAGTATGGAAGAGACAAGCCTTTTCCTATTAACATGCTTCAGTTAACCATTCCCATTTCCAGGCACAGGGGCCCCCACTGCATAAACGTTAACCTGGAGTGACATCCAGCTAGGACTGCAGCAGGCCGGCCTGCTTTTAGATGCTATTGTGCTTGAAACAAAGGGGAAAAGCATGTTCCTGAGCACACATACATATGAAACAGAGGCCACAAAATCACACAAGCAGACCAGGGTCATTTTGGCAGAGGGGTATGGTAAGAATGATTTATGGGTTATAAACAGTGAGTCTGGATGTTTGTGACTAAAGAAAAATGAGTAGAGAGAGAGAGAGAGAGAGAGAAAGAAAAAAAACAATAACATCTGAGGAAGACTATTTAACTGTTATTTGAAGATAAGTTCCATATAAATAGACAAATGATCTAATTTGTCTCCGGAGCGTGAGGGGAAAAAAAGCAAGCCGTAAGAGCTGCTGAGCTTGACTGAAAGTGGGGCACTCCACTGAGGGAGTGATTGATGTGACTGGAGCCACTTCCACCATCAGAGGGGAGCTTGTAGATGTCCGTCAATGCCACTGTGCACAATGGAACATACATCGCTCAGCCTCTCGCCCACCCTTCTGACTGCCTGTGTGACTGGCCCCTCATTTTCCTCCTGCCCTGTACACACCACTCACTATCAAAAGGACCCATTGGCTAGCACATGCCACAGAGGCAGATGTGGCACGGGAAGTTTGGAGGTGATACTGAATTAGGACAGGCCATCTGCAAGCAAAAACCCCCACACACCCCCTGGTCACTTCCTAGCTTCCACAGCACCAAAAAAGGAGCTGTCCACACGGTTGAGCGCTGTCGCAAACAGCAGTAAAAGTTTCATGTGAGTTGGTGCGCACATTTGGCATCAATTAAGTGTTCGTCAGTGTTTCTTTACAACGCAGTCTGTCAAGTAATAAGCGGCTGACATTATGGCTATTTAAGGTTAGGTTTAAGGTTGAGGGTCACAATGTCTGTTCAAATAAAGAAATTTGATACGAAGATCACAAAGGCTGAGCGGAGGCCATGTGGAAAACATCACCATATTTCTTGTGATGATTCTATTACCAGGGAAACTGGGCTGCTGCATGTCCTGTTTTGGTAGTCTTAGACAATGCTGACGTCCAACAATTGAGGGGGGATTTGACTGTATGTGTTTGTGTGTTGTGGGAAGGGGGTCAAACTTGTTCAAGGTTAACTCAAGAACATGTTCCTCCACTCAATGATCAAAACATGTCAATATCTCACAGGTGCTTCAACACTAATCCTCTCTGAGGTATGTCAGAAAACTTATCTCTATCTCAGTCTGAGATGGAGAACACTTAACAGGCAGTTCATTAGTTTAAGTCACTTCAGGCTCTGCTTTTTGGCTGACAAGTGACACTTATTGCCAAAGCCATCTGGATGATCTCCCCTCCCAGCAACAAGCGCCTTGCTTGGGTGAGCACCTAACATCCATCATAACATATGGTGTGTCTGCATGTCTGTCTGTCTGACTTTGTTCGCATTTGATTTTTTTTGGCAAAAGCTTCATAGGTGAGTTTCTCTCTATCTGCTGTCTGGTCCCAAAACTGGTGACAGAGCGACTTTGTGGAGGATGAACTGCTCCCCAACAGCATCCCCCAGTGAGTGCACTCATGCAATGCAGCAACACAACAGCTCTGTCAGACAGAATGCAAACATGGCCTCGCAGTGACCCGCTAAGCAGCGTGGGACCATGCTGAGTCACGGCACCTGAGATCAGCGGCGGCAACTACAATATATAAAAGCTGCTTCACCCTTCACCTTTTGACAGATTTGGTAAAATACAGAAGCAAATTGCCTCATTGTCCAAAATCATTAAGTACTTGTGGCTTTTTAATAATATACAGATTATAAAAACTACACAGAAGCATGCAAAGACAAAAACCATAAATGTGATGTGCAATTTTGTTCTTTCTCGTGTGATGACACTGTTGCCCATTCTTTAGATGCCAATAGAAATTAATTTAAGGTAAACTCATCAGGGCTTATCTATTCCTTTAAGTGCTAAAGAAAATATTTGCCCAGAGGGTGTTTAGGGAGGTACAGCTGTGCCAGCAGAAATGTCTTAAACAATGTGTAAACCAGTATGTCATTGTCTCTAATGCAGCTAACATAAATGACAATGCACACCGAATCATATAGAGTATGCCAAGGGACACATATGAAGGGAGTTTTTACCCTTAAGGTCAAGCATTTAAACACTTGTGTGCCACCACTATGAGCATATTATCATATCATATCATATCAAGGTGATATCAATTTAAAAGTGTGTCAGCTGCTTCAAAGCCCATCATTGGCTAGCCACGGCACACTTTGTTCTCTTTGTGGATTGGGAGGGGGGAAAGGGAGGGGGAGTGGCAGCTGAGGAGGAATAGTAGTCGCACTGATGAATAATTTGTCTGTTTACTTGTGAGTGACACAGCGGTGGTCTGAATCTGGGGGTTGCTGTCATGTTTTTCCATAAGAGAAAGGCTGTCAGGACTACGAGCTCCACATAGAAGGACTGCTGTTCCGGCAGTGTGCCCAGTAGAGCTGTCACCGTGCCCCTCAAACACCGTGTCAGAGGGAGAGGGTGTCATCATTTCCATCTGACAACGAGGAGGGAAATTATCTTTCATGACCTCTAATTTATTGACATTTCAAAACGCCTTATTTGTTGTGACTAATGCCAAATCTGCGGTTTCACCTGTCAGGGCCGAGAATGAATCAATATCCCCATGAGTCAATTTGTCACATTTCGGCAGGTCTTAGCGCAGACATTCACCGGGCACTTTTCCACTCGTGCTGCACCTCACTGACTCAGCCTTGTGTGTTGGACAGGAGCAGTGGTAAACCATAATGGGTATAATGCTACGATAAAACCTGCGGTCCCCCACAACATTATCATATTGTTACAATAGACTTTGCATGCAGTTGTTTAACTTAAAATAAATCATTTTACAGCAGAGCATCAAATTACTGTAAAACTGTAGTAATCAGATAAGCCAGGAGAAATACTTTGGAAATTGCAATGCTGGACACTTCGTACACACAATGATTTGTATTGTTCTACACTTAAGTTTAAAGGGTTGACATTGTAAGACTGGTTCATAGTGCATTTTAAGAATACAGCTAGGCTTTAGTATATGAGCTATAGTTTCAAGGTAATACTTTATGTTACAGGGAGAGGAAGAATCCATCTAAAATATGAAACAGGACAGTAGGTATGAAGGCTTAATTAGTGCTCATCAAATCAACATTACATCAGTTGCAATTGGCTGAGCCAATTTCTCTTTCCAGCACAAATACACTCACATGTCACAATAGCAACTACTTCAAACGGGCACAATTAAGAGTGTGTGAGCAGGCTTCCTAATGTGCAACTAACTAACACAGTACTCTCATGTCTCAGCAGGTAACAGTAGGCAGGGTGTAAGACAGCTAAAATCTCCTCAGGCTGATGCAAAATTAAAAAATAATCACCTAAACCTTTTCTCAAAATGATGAAAACCAAAGCTTTCACAATATGGTTTGGTAATTAGATCCGCCAAATCTTCTGCAGGTGATTTGCATAGTGGTCACTTGATAAATAAAGGCGCCCCTGGAAGTGACAGTATATAAATGACTTGTTTTGCAGACAGCAGATGGTGGATATCACAGGGAGAGACAAGCTCACAGTGGAAAGAACCACAATGCTTGCCAGCTGCTGCAGTCTCTGGTCCCCTTTCCCCTATACGCAATTAAGCTATTCACGAGCAGTACCACCGAGCTAATAGATATTCAGTTAATTAGATAAGAACAAGAGGATCCACTCCCTCGTCTATTGACAGAGTGACCTCTGCTGATTGATCAAAAAGCTCAGTCAGATTCATTGATCTGATTAGAGGAATGGACATACAGTACATTCAGACCGTGGTGTTAAGATGGATCTATGAATAATGTGGACAGCTATTAAAAGATTACTGTTAATCCGAGAGAGAAAATTAATAACATCACAAAATGGTGCTAATCTCAAAGCAAAGTCGATGAGTCAGCAGCTCTGTTCCGATTCTCTCACAGGATACATTTGCATGACACAATAATTGACTGACAGATGCATGATATGAATGCTCCCCAAGCTCCGGGCACATGCCAGGATAAATAGAGACAGGAAGTTGTGCTTATGGTGAATAACAGTGGGAGGAGGGAAGAAGGGGGAGGGGCTCCGTCTCCATGGCAATGTGTGTGTGTGTGTCTTTGTGTGTGTGTGTGTGTGTGTGTATGTGTATGTATGTGTGTGTTTGTGTGTGTTTGTGTTTGTGTTTGTGTTTGTGTGTGTGTGTGTGTGTGTGTGTGTGTGTGTGTGTGTGTGTGGGTGTGGGTGTGGGTGTGGGTGTGGGTGTGGTGTGTGTGTGTGTGTGTGTGTGTGTGTGTGTGTCTTACCTCTCGGAGCGAGGGGTCAGTGATACTGTCCAGCTTGGCGGAGCCTTCGTAAGTCAGGTAGTGAAAGACGTTGAGGGCGCGCACCGCCTCTGGCCCGCGCTGCTTGTAGCCGAAAATAAGGTCAATCCACTGATGCAGCTGACATGACACAAACTCGCTTTCCAAGGCCTGTCAAAGGAGCACAGGGCAAGTAGAGGTGAGATGCATACCGGCAGCACACAGCACACATGGGCCAAAAGGCAAAAAAAAAAGAAAAACACAAATTGCCCTAGCACACACATAACACTGAACACAACAAAACACCGCCTACATTACTGTAAACAGATGACCTGCAAGAGGGTAGATCACATTGAACAAATAACTTGAATTCAGTTATATAAATATTAGTCATTTAAACCTGTTTTACAACACATACAAATTACAGAAGAATCAGAAGCTTTATTGTTAATAGTTAACTCGGGACAGGCCAACTTCATATTTCTCTGTCCACTTCACACACAAGACCGACTATCGTTGCATAGAGACAAAGAAATTGGTTCAATTCTAACAGGGATCCAATTTACTCCAAACCCCTCTGCAGGTACAACAATAATACATCACTTGTGTGAGAGTGAAAAAGAAAACTTGTTTTATTGTGGAATTGTCAGCGAGAGATTTGGGATCAGATTGTGATAATTATACATATACTACCTTTGGAAGCCATGCAGCCATGCAGTGTGTCTGTGAGTGTGTGTATGGGGGGGGGGTGATATATAGTTCCACAATACTGCACAATTTAATTCCCATGCATGCCGGTGTAAGGCTTTGCTAGAGGAATTTACACTCCTCCCCTCGCGTCAGGAATAACAGCCATTACCAACAAAGCCTGCTCAAGCACACAGAGGCAGAGTTTGCCACAGGGCATATCACTACAATTGAAAGTGGCACATGCAAAGATGGGAAGTGGGAGGAAGAGGGAGGGAGGGAGGAGGACAGAGAGAGAAAAAAGAGAGGAAGAGTGAGATAGAGGGGGAGGCAGGGAGAGAGCGATTCACTGACAGAAATGAAATAATAGAGGAAGCAAGAGTGTGGGCTAGCTACGAGAACAGAACAAAAGAAGGACAAAGAAACATGGAGGCAGAAGACTATGATATTCTGGGCATGTGATACACTGTTCCGAGAATGTAACAATGCACGGCAACATCACACATGCACTGTATCCTTTCAACAATGAGAAAATATCCACTGTAATCCTTTTGTCATCCTCTCTCCTTGTTTTGGAGATGCAGACATTTCTGTAACAACTCCCGGCCCCTTTCTTTCTTTATCCCCTCCTGACACACACACACACCCACACCCACACACACATGCACAGCCGATACACGCCTGATGGAGCTCGACTAGGCAGTGTGGGTAGAGCACACGAGGAAAGGTCACCTCCATAAGATCAGCCCAGCTCTGTCACTCTAGCTGAAAAGGTCAAGTGTGTTCCCACAGCCTCTTTCTACCTCTGGTCCAAAAACATTGTGGCCTAACCTCAGTATAAAAAGCATTCATGGAACTTTGTATCTTCTTCTGCAGTATTATTTAAGTTGCAATGGTTTAAAGGAGAACCAACTCATCAAGCATAAACTAGAAAGTGGGGGCATATCTTTTTTTATTTATTTTTATTTATTTGTTTATTTGTTAGGGACAGTGCATATTCATGAACAGCTGTAACATTTACAGCTGTAAAAATGCCAGATTTTAGCAAAAATGCTAGATTTCATCTGTTGTCCCTGGCATGCAAAGAAATACAGGTTAAAAAAAGAATACATATACAAAGGCACAAATAACACAAGAAAATAAAAGAGTTTAAAGGTGGTCACAGACATGGTTTTCTTTTATCCACTGTTTGAGGTGTGTTTTGAAGGTTGAATAATTTTGTGAGTCTCTTATTGTGAGTGGGAGAGTATTCCAATATTTAGTTCCTTTGACTGACAGAACAGTTTGTCCTCGGACTGTGGACCTGGTGCCAGTCCCACTCGCAGACTTCAGCTTAATAAAATCTTTCAAAGGTGGAGGAGCAAGTCTGTGCAAAATTTTATATATAAAACATGCATTTTTAAAATAAACAAAGTTATGAAAATTTAATAAATGATGTTTATCTAAAACAATGCAGTGGTGAAACGAAAATGGCTTTTTGTCAAAGATGTTCATGGCCTTTTTAAAAAGGGATTGTATTGGTTTTAGTGTTGTGACAGCAGCAAGTGACCATGTGGTTATACAGTATTCAATATGTGAAAAAATCATCGAGTGTAAAAACATTCGAGCAGCATTAGTAGTCATGAAGGATCTTACTTGTCTGAAATTGTATATATTAAAATGTACAGTCTTTGTTAATTGTTTGATATGTTTTTTAAATGTTAATGTTGGGTCCAATGTTAGGCCCAAATATTTAAACTCATTAACTAAACTAAGTTCTACACCGTCCAGGTAAACGCCAGACTGCTGAAGGCTGGTTGGCTGTTTAGTGAACATCATGCAGACTGTTTTCTTTGCGTTTAGTTGGAGACATGCATCTTTGACCCAGCTTTGCACTTGGGTCATGGCTGTTGTTAAAATTTGTGAAACTTCATGAGTATTCCTGCCCTGTGTAAAAACAACTGCATCGTCAGCATACATTTGAATGTTTACAGTTCTACACACTTCCGGTAGGTCATTTATATACATAGTGAATAAAATAGGTCCCAAAATACTCCCTTGTGGGACCCCTGTTGGACAGTCAAGGTAAGAAGATGTGTTGCCAGAGATGGACACGCATTGTTTTCTAATTGATAAGTAGGATTCAAACCACAGTAATGCTTCCTGGGAAAAATTGTAACAAGTTAATTTTGAGATAAGAACACTATGGTTGACGGTATCAAAAGCCCTCTTAAGGTCCAGGAAAACAGCACCTACACAGGCATTCCTAGATCCATATCATAGATTATTTTAACAAAGACTGTACGTGTTGACATTAAATTCTGTCTTTGGGGATATCAACCTTACATGCTGGTATGTAGGTGTTGAGCATTAACAATCGTTCTTTAAAGTAGCTAAGAGGAACTTTCAAATATTTTTAAATATTGTTGAAAAAGTGAAATTTATCCTATGATGACCATAAATTACATGAAATGGCAAACGAGACCATCAGTGCAAATAATGCTATTTCCTTTATAGTTTTTCCTAATGCATTTGTCTGGGTACGCTCAGGTACGCTTTAAAATAACTGGCGTTTTAAAATAACTACCGTTTTTGTCCAAAGGGGCCGCTGCTACTAACACAAACTGAAAGTTCCTCGTAGCCACTTTAAACATGTCTTCAAATTGCATCTACACTATGGTCAGCACATGCAATGGACATTCATTATGCAGTTTTTATGTGTTATTTTTGTGTTCTCTTTCATTTACTTCAGTGCGGAGGAGAGCTGTTGGTTTATCGTTTTTACAGTTAGTGATTCCAGATTAAAATGGAGAACAGAGTTTATCTGATGGCGAGGGAAGGGTTGGTTCTCCATTCCTGTGTCCGTGCTGCTCCTGCTGGGAGTTGTAGGCCACATGTTGATGGGCTGTCTGTATTTAACCTGCACAGGCAGACCGAAAGGACCCAGCACGCTGCCAAAGTGACGAGTCCTGCCATTACAGAGGTTAAAGCTAAAGGGCAAAGCGTGCCCTCAGTTCTGTCCTTCAGTGACATCACTGGGGTCAGGGGTACAACGATAGTATTGAGCAGTGCACTTTATTAGATGCTTCATGAATAAGACAAGGAGACACGGACGCATCAGAAGGTTATGAGGAAGAGTGGAGGAACAGAAGCTAAATGTAGATACAGTACTTCATTTTAATAAGTACTTCTAAATCAAAAAATGTTCAGTATAGTATAACAGTGTATATGTGAAGGAATTGTGCTTTTTATAATGGCAGCCATTTTTGGAGCCATAAGAGAAATAAACAATGGCCCTATAGCCAAACATCTTTCTTAGGGCATGTTCTAATAGTGTGCCAAAGCTATTTTTTTATCATCAAAAGCACAATTCGTTCATGTATTTCCCATATCTCCTGGACTAAGAGAGCCATATGATTGAATATTATATAAATATAGTGAAATCAATTGTTACAATAATGATTATAACTATGTATCTTCCTAATGGCTAATATCTGATATAATATACAGGTATACTATTGGCCAAAGTAATTATAACATTTTGAATTTTAGTACATGTTTAAACCTTACCATCCTGTTGATCCGAACCATGTCCTCGGGCTTTTTGGCCCAGGCCGGCAGGTCCACGTCACAAACCATGGTCCTGTCCTCCCTCATTCCCAGATGGTAACCGTTGCTGTTGACAAACATCTCTGGGAGGTAGTAGAACTCAGGAATCAGCTCCTGTATTTATAAAGATAGACATATTCATGTTTGACAGACCAAGTGTGATACCACAGTTTTCATCATATTATCGCCATGCCGTTGAGCAAAGTGCAAGAAATAACACATGTGAGGACAGAGCCATGAAAAACAGAGAGAAAGAAAGGCTCTGTATCCCACTGAGATGAAGTGAGAATTCAAGGTGAAAGGTAACACAAACAAACTAAACAGCAGGCCATGAGGAGGCGCTGAGAGGGGCTAGTCCAGTGATTCCAGGCAGAGGTGATAGGTATGTTAAATGAAACTGGAACTGGCTCGGCTTTTTCTCCCTGGTCTCTGGGCTCTTGTGATGAGGTCAGGACCTCGCAGCGGAGGCGTATAGTCAGCGTGGTAAAGGAGCCCCCTTTACCAAGCTCACTGGCACCATACATTGAAAAAGAAAAGGTAAGGAATTATTTGAGAAAAGGTTTCGCAGTCATCCAGTTAAAAAAGGGTGAGTGAGTTAAGACTGTGTAGAATGAGGCATATGCACACAAGGAATGTTGATCCTCCTCTCTGTCCTCATTAGAAAACATAGACCCAAGACAAGTTCAATTCTGCTGTCTGTCTCTGAGCCTGGGATTATAAAAGGAAGGGGGCAGCATTTTAACTCCTTGTATCAGGCTTGTTTTATGAATGCAGTGTTTGTCAGATTCAGTGGTACTACAGGCTTTTATATTGCCTGTGGGATACATAACGTGCAGAGCTCTTAGGCCCCCATAAATCTTTGGGTTTTTGCGAGAGCGAGTTAGCATGACAAGCTACAGGCCAATAACACTGCTGGTCTGCTGTTGGTCACATTTCACCCTCTGCACGCGACAGGGAAGGGAAGAAAGTAGCTGTTTCCCTCTGTCTCTCTTACACACACACAAACACACACACACACACACACACACACACACACACACACTTTCCCTCCACTTTTCGTTTGTAAACTTCCTGCCGTAACTCACAGCCAAGCCGTTAAAACTGCCAGCTCTGTTTTCAAGCCACCCTCCCATGGCAGCCATTAATTCTGCAACAGCATCATAATGGGCTAACAAGTCAATCACACAAGCCTCCATTGCTTTACACTGTGTCACCTTAATGACATGTTCGTCAAAATCTGTCACCAATGGAGTGCTGCTGGATTCCTTTAGACAGCATGGTGGCAGTTTGTGTATGTGTGTGTGTGTGTGCCCACCACTACAAGGAAAAGTCTGCTTCACTCTGCCTATGGTAGCTGTGCCAGCTTTACATAAGTGTGTGTGTGCACACAGAAATAAATGAGAAGTGTGGATGCACAATAATGATGGGGTGGTCGAGGGAGGTGAGGGCTTAGTCTTGGCAGGATTGTTTCCATTTGACTTGCTCTTTTAGGAGGTCATCCCCATCAGGGGTTAGGCCTCCCTGTGTCTTGTGGTCATTACTATTGGAGGAGGTTGGGGTTAATGAAGGGGAGAGACACTGGTGAAAACAATTGTGTCTTGTGGCCCCAATGGTGCGCTCGGTTTACTGGGCCAAAGCTGACCTTAACCCCAGAGTCTCCGTTCAGTCTTAGTCGCTACATGCTGTTTATTGTGTCTGTCTACATTTCTGGCTGCCTATTTTTTCCCTGATATGATTTTGTTCAAGATTACAAACATAAAATGAAATGAAAATCTGGGTCGGGATGTATGCAAAAAAATATTATATAATAATTATAATATTAGAGAACATATTTTTTCTTACATTTTTTCTTAAAAGGTCACATAAAATTCCAATATGATGATCAGTCGTTACAGTGACATTTCCTCATTCGGTATTGCACCATGAGCAAACCAAACCAGTTCTTGCATAATATTTCCAATACATTATGAAATACTGTTAGTAATCCAGCATTGTCCTCCAAAGTACAACACATTTCCTAATAGCTGAGTAGCCATCTTATCTATGTGAAAACAAATGCATGCAGACATACAAGTAGTTGAAAGTAGCCTGTATTTGTTAACATGGTGGCGTTTGACTATTCAGCTGTTCGCTGGCTTGCAGCTCTCTGCCTTTGCCTCACATATATCGTTGGATGCTCTTCCCCCCCAGATCCTGTCGAGTAAAAGCCCTGTCTGTACATAACAGACTACATTTTAAATAGCTTTTGTCATTAATGCTTTATTAATTGCCTGGGGCAACACTATCCGATGCAGGGTGTGCTAGAAATGTATGACACTTTGAGGTCAGTGCGCTTGTCTGCTGCGTGCGTGTTCTGCAGTGGGCAAAATGGAGGCGAATCAGCAGGGTTCAGCGTTTTCAGTAACTGCTCTGTGGATTTGCAGAGGGAGGGCTTTGTCTTTCCCTCAGACACAGCCTTTGTTTCAACTCATGAGTGTGTGCATGCAAATACAAAACATCAGTCTACCTCTGAGGTAGTTTGTCGTCTGCATGAGATAAATCGAATGTGCATTTCTAAGTGCTTAGGGTATTCCTGTACCGTATGGGTCTTTGGGATTCACTGTTTGGTTGAGGCATTTATAATTAATGGTATATATTTTTGCAGTGGAGTGAAGGCACATTTTCCGAGGAGGGGAGCATAAGGAGTGAGAGGCTTGGTATAGTTATATTGCAATTTTTTTCCAAGTCTAAATTTATAGACCAGTTTATCCGTTCACGGATTGTAAAATAAGCCTTCATTGGTATCCCCACCTTTACATCGGAGGTGTCCCTCTGACAGTTTCTCCAGGAGAGTCCGATGGCTGAGAAGGTGCGGTCGGCGTGGTCAAATTTGTTGTTATTGGCACAAAGGAAGAACGTGGTGAAGGGCTCCTGAAAACAGCAAATCAGAAATTACAAATAACTCCACCCACATTTAAAGTCATCATTACCTTTACAACCTCTTGTGCTGCATTTTGATTATAACCATCATAATGAACATAATATAAACACGGGTGCATACTTAGCATGCTACTAACTAATGCATACGGTATAAGGCTGAATTATCTACACTAGTTCATTGTTATTCTTTTCTGGGGCAGACTGGGGGATCTCTGTATAAATCAATCCTTCACTGTATCCATACGCCTGGGGGGAAATTAATTAGCGTTCTTCCTGAGTACAGTAAGCCATAATGATCATTGGCTCAAATTTGGTTTTCTCAGCCTGAGATGGCGACCATTGCCGGTTGGAGCGGATGGATCACTCATCAGAGGAAGAAAGGGATTGTGGGAACAAACCCACAGCGACTGACCCCGCTGCTGTCAAGGGAGTTCCCTCAGTCCATCAGTTTCTTTCTATTAATGGGTGGGAGGAGGAGAAAATATAGTACAATATGTAAAGCTCGAATTATAAATTGACTTCAAAATCCCATGTACACCAACTCAAAGAAGACTTGCAGGTTATAAGGGCCTGTTTTGCGGGGAACAAATTGTGTGCGTGTGTGTGTGTGTGTGTGTGTGTGTGTGTGTGTGTGTGTGTGTGTGTGTGTGTGTGTGTGTGTGTGTGTGTGTGTGTGTGCCTCCTCCTTCTCTTTGCAGAGTAAATGAGGACAGTGCTCAGTAACCTTGATGGACATGTCTCCAGCGCTCACTGGGTAGCCCTGAAACACATAAACCTGTCACAGCAGCCTCTGTAAATCATTACCCAGCCACTCTTTATTTAGTTCACATATGCCGGTTTACTGGCCTGTGAAATGTGTTTTCCCAGAGCCATTGGTCTAACTCAGGCCCAATCAAAATTGAGACGTCGGGCTGTTTCCTATGCAGAAGCCGACAGACCCTCAAAGTAACAACATCATCAAGTCTGACAAGTGACAATCAACTAATGCAGACTCCAAAATTAAAAGCTGTCTGGGGGATGTGGGTCTGACTTCATTCCTATTCAGATGATTGACTAATTTCAGGGATTTTGAACACAATACGATGATGGCTGTTGAAGGTGTGATTTTTTTTTTACTTACTATTCTGACAAGCCAGTGCAGGGTGGAGGCAGCGGTGGAGTAGTGGGAGTTGTAATGACAAGGCGGCGTCTGGTCATCTTCCCAGTTCTCGTAGCGTTCAGAGTAGAATGCTGCGCGCTTTGGATTCAGCGCACCAACAGGCTGAAAAGAAGAAAACAATAATCATTCAAATAAAACATACACAGTGACCGACCAGGTGTCCCACTCGCTGCTAACCTCAGTAATGAACCTGTATGTATCCTTTTTTGGAAACAAGAACGCTCAGATAATGTGGTATGTCTTCACACAACCAAGCCTTACAGGACTAAACTTGCTAAAAAAAGAAAATGGCTACATGCAACAGTCAAAATTTGATAAAAGTTGAAAATAGATATACGAAGTCAAAATCAAGTGAATGTATCTAAAATTTTAATTATTAGATGATATAACTGATTATAACCAGACTTTAAGTGAGTATCTGGTTCAGTGAACTGCAGAACGCATGATGATCTGAGGACTCTGTGATATGTCTTGGCAGCATATTTACAATATAGTGGAAGAAAAGTCCATAAAAGGATTTAGGAGTTCAATGATTTTAAAATCTAGATTATGTCAGTGTGAGTGGTTGAGACAATGGAACTGATAAAAACTCTTTTAATTGCCCTTACCATCTTAACTGTGGCTTGGTGATTTAGATTAGACAGTAGATTATTGTGTCATTAGGTCGGTGAAAATATACACTTTATGTGTTGCTCCAGTTTCCTTGTTGCAACACTGAGAGTAAAAGCTTTTATAACACTGATAATAATAATACAATAATTTAGAAAAAAATACAAATGACACCCATAATACACATTAGGGTTATTCCCTGTCAGAGCATCACTAAGGAGACATCTGCCTTTGGATATCCACTTCATCTATTTTGAGTCTCAAAATGGAAAATCTTACTAACAGACACAGTAAGTCTCATGACCTGCCATCCAAATAATCAAATTGTAATGATAGTGGGGTCATTAAAGAGAAATTATAAATATCCACTACTGTAGTGCACCTACTTTCAATTACACGTAAACACCTTTTGTTGGGTCTGCAGTGTTAACTACCTTGTATTAGGAATGTTTTAAGAATGAGAAAGCACGATTGAGCATAATTAAAAGGGAAAGACTGGCAGAGTCTTAGTAGCTCCAAATTAGGCAACATGTGGTGAGGAGAGAGGCTGGGGGGAGGTCATGGCAGAAAAGGAGCTTTAGTCTGGGACTTGTCTGTCAGACCCCACAATTCTCCTGAACCCTACAAAGTTCTTGTTGCGCTGTCTTCTGTCTGAAATGTACAGGGGTATATGATAGCAGGGGTGATCAGGATGGCGCACTGCAGACGGTGAGAGGAGATATGAGCGTCTCTTGCTAAACTTTGTTGGTAATCCGTGTAGATTAACCCCGGCTGACCTGATTTACACCCTACACACCCACTGAGCCAAACACTTTAGTCAGCACTGCTACTACCGTATGTGTTCAGAGCCTGGCTTCTGTGCTACAGAGCACTGCTGATGGGTATTACCAGGACCTACAGTATACAATGTAGTGCAGACTATAATGTAACACTAAGGTATAGTCAAAAATTAAAATTAAAATCAGTAGAAATTAATTAAAAACATATAGAAAGACTCCCCTCAACATATGCACAGAATCACGTTGGGAGCATTTACTTTTTTAACATGTTTCTATCAATAATATATAAGGAGAGGGAAACACATTTTCCCGAACCCCCACTGGTAAATAGCAGAACCTTGAATGAGCAATGAATGCAGTTGTCAAGGCTGAAAATGTCAGAAATCATTAAATATCTCTTGTTCATTGTTCTGCATTTGAAAGACTGCTGCCTTATTATTATGAGTATTATTATGAGGAGAAGAAAAATTGACATCACTGCTATATTTATTTGACATCCTTCCAAGTATTCCATAGTTAGGCCAAACACTGGCGTGTTTCATTATTTAGCCGCAGCCTCAGTAATAATTTCAATATTCTACTGACACCATCACTGGGTTTTTTGCCCTTTGGCGGCTGTTCTATTTTTATGTGTTCTTAAGGCAACAAAATTACTCCCATTAAACATACATTTAGTGTTGAATAATTGCTTTTCCCTGCCTTTTCAATCACCCCGTCCAATGTAAGAGCCTTGGAGGCATATTGGCAGTCAATATTAATATACTCAGTACCAGTAAATCTGTGACAGGGGGGAAGGGAGACTGGGAATGTAATCAATGGCAGTTTTTCTACCTGAAAGCTGCAGCTCAGAGGTCAAAAGAAATAAAATAAAAGCCTGCAATCCAAAATGGTCTGAGACTGATGCCTAAAAATAAGGCCCACTTACTGTAGCATTATTAAAAATTGCACTGTTATGCCTCTGGCTGGGTACAGTGCACATTTCTGAGGCACTTGGTCAAAATTAAATGGGGCCAGTTTTTTTTCTTTTTTCTTTTGGTTCTTCCTTAAAAGTTAATGGCAGTCCACATCAGTGTTAGCGCAATTGAATAGACTGAAAGAGAAGTTTATTGAGATCTGCATAGATTTATGGGGTGATAATAGCCTAGCATTTGACGTCCTGGTCCAGCTGGATCGGGGTGCAAGCCACAAGACGTCTCGCACTCTGTAAAACCGCAGCTAGTATAACTAATGCAGGTTAGAGCTGTATTCAGGTAATACATGTGGTACAGGGAAAATAATACGGAAAAGACAACTACAGGTAATAGTAATGAAAGTAAGTCAGAAATAAGCAGTTCAGGTATCAGACCCCGGCAAAGCTCACAGAAAGGTAATGTTATTTTATATTTTCCCAATTTAATCTTATAGTATCAGAAGAAAAAAAAAAGTCTTGTTATTATAGGCAAGAGTATTTGTTTTGAAACCTAATTGTGCTTAAAGGGATTTTACAAGCTTATATTACATTTCCAAGATATACAAATCAAGTGCTTCTAGACTCCATTGTGCTGCCACCCACCTCTCTACCTTTCCCTGACACTAAACCAAACACAAACACGTCTTGAATGCACCATGTTACAGGGAAGGGATCCAAACACATGCTTACTGGCAAGCTCTATTTGGCACTACAAAACATGAAAAAAAAACATGCTCTCACAGTGTTCCCAAGCCACTCATCTGACTCTGTAAGCATAACTATAATAAGATATTGTTTATGTGGTTTGTCGTAAATAAAGAAATAAGAGAATGCACTTATTTTGTTTTCTAGTACACTTGTGTGGTGTGTGATGAGCTAGGATAATTATAACGACTGCATAGCAAAACTTGTAGCGGTTATTCGCTGAGGAAGTTTTTCTTTGTCACTGGTTGCTGTCATTTTAAAAGGAGTTTGGCAGTTTGTGGAATATTGCCTACATTGGTAATGTTGCACAGCAGTATTCACCAAGAAAGACAACAATGAAATATAAGTAAAAGTAACAAATGGCCAAATGACTATTTAACAGGTAATTAATACAGTTGCATTGGTGTAAATAATAACTACCGATTTGCTAAAGGCAAGGTACGTATGCCGAAATATGGGTTAGAAATGTTTAAAAAAATAACAATCTCTCCTTTTCTCACTCTCCCCCTTTCTGAAACCCCCACCCCTCCCCCCCAATATACTCCAGTCAGAATTCTCCCCTTTTCTGACCTCAAAAACTGGAAAGCCAGAAGCTTCCACTGTGCAGCCCACACCCCTATTTCTTATTGGTCCACGGCCCTGACAGACAGAGGGCGAGGCGTATCTGGCTTCGCTTCCGGACAGGGGGCGGGGGGAGCTCAAAGATTGTATATTTACGAGGGGAGCTGCAGCTCTTTTTAAAAAATAGGCCATTGTGAGATTAGCTGAACATCAGCATAGTAGGGGAGAACGGGGTAATTTGTCACATGGGTTGGATGTCACATTCGTTATATCTCGCCACCAGAGCGCGCTAGCTCTGAAATGTTGATATAAAAAAGGTCCAGAATTGGGATCAGAGGTCACATACATAGACTTCCTTGGAGGAAGACAGCTGCATTTCAGGTGAGAGGATGTTTTGTGTTTTTCATGTCAAATTCAAAATATTTTGCTTCTCAGTATTTTTCTTCTAGGCTTTTACACAATGGGTTTATAACAAAACACTTGTTACCCTCAGAAAGTGTGAAGGGTAAGCTATAGTTTAGATTGTGGTTAGCAAGCTAATTAGTTGTCAGATGGTTGTTGGCCTTGATGCTAGCAAGAAATTCAGGTTGGGGTTGGTCGTCAAATTTTTTGGGGGGTTGGTTGTCACATGTTATCTCAAGGCTGCAGCCAGAAAAGGAACCCAATAACGAAAGAAATTGTCAAGCTGTATTGTATCCTCACTGACACCCCAGAGAAGGAAAGAATAGAGCAGGAAAAGGCAGCTAGCAAGCAAAAGAAAAAAGGGCAACAAAATCAAAACAACCCAGTGCATCCCAAACTAGACCAGCTGCCAAGGCTACAGTAAGTTATGTAGGCCTATTTGTCAACTTGACAATGCAATTAAACTTTCAAATTTGGTTCTGCCTCATTGCCTTCTTTTTAAGATTTTTCCCATTAAGATAACATTGTGACAAACAACCCCATAGTGTGTGAAAACCGACCCCTTGATGGGGTTGGTTGTCACAATGTGTCAGAGTGTCTTTGATGGTAAATTACTTCTTCATTACAATAAGTTGGAAAAAAAGAGAGACACACATTTCAAGCCAACATCTTAAGCTTCAATTTAATGTAGGAATGGCTATTGACAGATGTTTTGGTGATGAGCAATTCTCACTAGAGTAAAAAGTGTGCCTACTTACCCCGTTCTCCCCTACAATAAATTATCTGAAAGTTTTTTTCAGCAAACAATTAAAGAAAAACGTATTAGGGACCACTAAGACCATATAATATGGTGTATAATAGAACCGAAAAGTGTATAATATTGGAGCTTTAACAGATACTGACAAATGTATGGCAGTATCACCCAAATGGACAATGTCTGTGATTGCAGTTCAGATTTAAGCAGGTGATAGTTATTATAACATGGTCTAAAATCAATTAATCTCAGTAATGCTACAGTGTTGCATATGAATCAAGAGAAATGTTTATACCGTCACTGTCCTGAAAATGTCAAATGTGTATCGCGATGAGAGGCTAGGCTAAGCGTACCGAAATCATCTGCAACTGTAGTGAAGAGAGAGACCCTAGTTAGCCTAGGAATTAAATTATATAGCTTGGTCTAATTTATTTATGACATTTTTAACTTTGAAAAACAAAACACACAAAAACATAAAGGTTAGTCCAAATCCTGTTTATCACCACATGTTTGATGCTTTGGCCATACACAAAACACTGTGAATATGGTGTATTCTATATGGAAATGTCAAATCACGGTAAATAAATAATTCTCCAAAAGTTGTAAACTGTGTCCGATATTCCTTTATTTCCTGTCTTTTTTTAACCATGAAAGAACATCTTAAAATGAGACTGAGACATTGAACAAAGATAATCACCTGTTCCCTTTCCCTGGCATTGCATATTTTACTGATCACAAATAAAAGACAACGAAAACAACTGGTTTAGACAGTTCTACACTTGCTACTATCCGGGTTCATTTCTTGTACACCACCTGACCCAGTGAAATACATCAACACAGCCAAAGTACGATCAAACTTAGATTTGGCTTCAGATTCAATCAGCATCATTTGTGGTGTTGCACTCCGAAGATGCAGGAAATGAACATGGCTGTTGGTGGATAAGAGTGCCTCCATTCGTTTGGTTATGTCTCCGCTACCTCCCAAAGAGACGCATATTGCATTTTATATTTCAAAATAAATTACATTACTGTACTTTGCTATAGCGCTCTGTCAGGAGAAGTCACAGTCATTTTTTTATGGCCTCGTCAGAGGCAGAGCTGCATGCAGCTCCAATCTAATGCAATCAAGTTGCTCAAAGTGAAGATAAAGCAGATGTGCTCCCAAACAGCCTGAGTGGAGTGGAAGTGAGGGTGAAGAAGGCTCCGTTATGGAAAGGAAAGTGTGGAATGGGTCTTTTCAGCAGCCAAGCTATGTCTTAAACACTCAAGAGTTTTTCTTAGATATGCTCTGCTTTCACTTAGAAACACAACAGAAGTTTTGAGAAAGAAACAGATTAAACATACTGCAGGTTCTCTATCTCAGCACGTACAAAAGGAAAATCAACATTATTAGCGTATTTTAGCTATTTCAAGCTAAGTAAACACTATATATTAAATGGGTTGAGAAATGTGCTTGTTTTACTTTTTGGTGATGTTGTCTCTTGAACTTATATTTTCCAAAGCAGATATTTAATATATTGTGGTCAATGGCTTAAGAGGCACATGCAGTGTTAAACAACATGTACTCTTTCCCTCCTTCTTATGCAAATACTCAAATTTCTAGCACACCATTTAACAGCTATGAGGAAGATTAGCTTCCGACTATTTATCTTTAACTTGTCAATCCATCAGGTGATAATCATTAGAATCTAATGAAACACTTTACTGCATGAATGTTTCTGACATCCAAATATGCAGAACTCTGGCCCCGAGGCAAAGCAATGCAGTGTTCAATTGCACTGTTCACAGCTGACTGAATAACCAGCAGGTAATTGTAGGTTGCGTGCACTAGGTTTGGGAGGGTATATTTTGGCACACTAGCACAGCAGTTTAAACAATGCTGTCCATCAAGATGCAGTCACCTGCATTTGATAAACAGGTCTGAGGTATGACTAATCTGTGGGAAAGAACACTTCCCAAATTGTGCAATGCCAGCGTGAGATCATTTGAGACCTAAGAGTAATGATTTGACAATGTGTCTTAATAATACCACTGACGCACTGAGCTCTGGAGTGACAGATGATTTGACTTCAGGTGATTTGATATTACTCAACTGCATAAAAAGAATAAACACATACAAATTAAAACAGGAAATGAATAAACGAGCTTGATGTAACAACCAGTAGAGCTAAGGTTTCAAACCACAATACCACTGGAATGCTAAAACATAAAAAAAACTGTCAAACACTTCAACTGGCATTCAAATGCTTGTTTATCTTCTTATATAGTCTTTCAATAAACCGCTGTCTAAATCATATTTTTATATTTCAGCAAAGTTATGGTGCAAATATTTGAGAAGTTTGGCTTTATTTTATTAAATGCAAACAATGCAAACGTTTAAATTCCTCCAGAATTGGGTATCATATTGGTAGCCTACTGAGATAAGATGTTGAAATGATACCGAGGCCTTGGTACCACACACGCCACCTGCCTGGTGCACAACCACAGCCACTGGGCATAGACCTTTAGAGAGAGAGACACACACACAACCCTAATGTTCAGTGAACAGGTCTCTGGAGACTGTATTGCAATCTCTGATCCATAATTGAACAAAAGGGCAAGGCCAGGCAGAGAGGAGAAGTGTGGGGGTCTCTGTCCCTGCGTGCTACACTAGCTGTGAACTTTTGGAGGTAAGAGCCCCGGGGTTCCAAGGACAACTGTCAGGAGACACGGGCTGTGAACTCATGCTAATGAAGGCAGCTCAGCCCTGTAAACAGCACGGGAGGATGTCACTGGAATACATTACAATACATAACTGTCTCCCCAGGGCCGGACGGGTGCACATGGCCAGGCCCTGATCGTCCCCCCCAACACACACACACACACACACACACACACACACACACACACACACACACACACACACACACACACACACACACACACACACACACACACACAAACAAACACATATCCCTTGGTTCTCCCAGTCCACCTGGATACCCTACAGGCTGGAGCCGCCAGAAAGCAGACTATTGCTGAGATGGCGGTGGCAACACACACACAACTGAGCTGTTTGTCCAAAATGTTCTGGGTTTGAAAAGTGAAGAAGTGCTCCAGGGCAGTGAGAGCTAATTTTTTTCAAATTCACAAAACACTATCAAGCAGGTCTATGATTCTTTCATTTTTCAAAGCTCTCTCAACTGCAAAACACAGCGCACACACACATTCCTTGATAAAAACGGTTGAGAACTGAGATGGCAAAGTGAGGCTCAGACAGAATGTTGGTACTTTGAGGGAAACAAGGGGGAATGAGGAGGCGATAAAGAGAGAGAGAGAGAGAGAGAGAGAGAGAGAGAGAGAGAGAGAGAGAGAGCTCAGACAGGAATGCAACTGTTTTCAGGTCAGTGAGCTACAGTGTACATGTGCCATAGAGAGACAGACAGACAGAGAGAGATAGAGAGCGAGAGTGCGAGAGAGAGAGTGATAGAGAGAGAGAGAAGGCGGGTAGTACACAAGTTAACCAGGCCACGGTGTGGTAGATTGATCCGATGCCTTTTCCTCCTCATCAAAGAGCAGAACAACCTAAGGTTGAACTGTATCTGCTGGTTGAGGGGCGTTAGTGTCATTGTAATTTGGCAGCAGAACTCTTGCTTCTGCACAGCTTGACGTGTTTTGACCTGCCCCATTCAGAAGGACTTTCACTGCAACCCTGTGCTAATGACCTGCTCTGTCCCTGAAACACATTAACCTTGAAAGTCAAATCCAGACTAAAAAAAACGTATATTTTAAATTGCTAATGTTTAATTAATAATCGTACCAGCTACACAAATGTGCAAATGTTGTGTTTAATTGTTGTAATGCAGTTTTTATAGATGTGTTTTAAAGACTACGATTGCTAAATTTAAAAAAAGTTTTTGCCCGACATATATGAATAGTTTATAGTGAACAGTTCATTACATTGGACATAAGTTTGATTCTTTTTTATGATTCTTTTATCATGATTGCTATTTAATGATATAAATTAACATAATGAAAAATACTTTAATTTAACCAAACAAAAACAATTTGGGCAACTTAGGGGCAGCAGAAGCAAGATGTTAACAAAACAATTAAATACTAGCACTTTTTTAAGTTCGTGGACCTTTTAGCAAGAAGTTGTTCATGGACACATCCAGCAGTACATAGCTGCATTATTTTTCATTAGGAGTCAGGTCTCTTACCTCTAGTGAATGTCAATCCTTTTGCTAAATCATGCCTGTGATAAGTATCTGGCTCTATAATGCTCCATTATGTCTACCAGCTAGACACGTTGGCTTATTTGTCAGGCGTTTAGTACTGGGCGGCTGGACTCCTGGGTTCAAAGCGTTGCTAAAAGAGTGGTGGGAGCCAACTCAAACAAAAAAAAGGTTGACACCATAAAACTAAAATAATGAGCTGAAAGATGCTATAAAGCTCGGAAGAGCTGAGAGGAAAAGCAGCGTCAGGTGATAATTCCCCGATGGCTCATCAACACAAGCAACGCCTTTGCATTATGTTTGCGTAATGTGATGCATTCAAAGCCGCCTTGCTGAAAGAGTTCTTAACTCTACGTGTTACACTTGAGTTTCTATTATACAAGGCACATATGGTTTTAAAAAATGTATAAACCTCCATACTGCAGCAACCAGGAAGCCGCTTTAAGCTTATACATGCTGAGACAAAACAGTACCAAATGCATGGAGGTGTGTAAACTAACCTTACGCATTGGAGTGCACCCCAGGATGTTACAATCGGCATGTTTCCACTTTCTGCAATTCATTTCATGAGTTTAGACTCTGCACGAACCCTTTAGCTATTAAATATGATATTATTTTACAGCCTGGGACTTCATAAGGAAATCCCCCGCCGTCAAAGAGCCAGCTGCCCTTACTTGCCCCCCCCCTCCTCTTTTCTCTGTCATACTGAGGTGCATGGACAAGAGGCCCCTGTACCTTTGAGAGATCTCTGAAGTTCCCTGGCAAGGTCAAGTCCAGCTCCTCTGAGTCGTAGTTGGTGAGGACCCAGGGAAAGACCGGGTACTGGTTCAGGTCATTGTATGTCCTCCCTATAGACACACACACACAGAGCAGACAGAAATCTGTGAGTGATGAAGAGTTGGAAGGGAACAGAGAGGGGTTGAAAGCGGGGCCGGGTACACTCGAGGCTTCAGTTACTTTGTGGGGATCAGCATGCAACATTCCAACAAGCCCCCAATCTCTCTCGAGCCCTCAATCAGACGCACTTCCTGTCTCTCATACGGAGTTCTGCCAGACAAAAAGACGCATACACACTTACACATACATATTGTGGCAAGGCTCTCTCCCCGCTATGAGAGAATGTTGTCTGTGCGCCCCATGACTTTTTCCTGTTGAGTGCACTTTATCAGTGGGGCTGTGGGAGTTGCAGGAGGCTGGAGTATAGGCTGTCTTTAGGTTTATAGAGAACATAAGTTTATCTAAGTCGTGACAAGTGGATGTAATTAAGGGGGATATAGATTCCTCTGAGGGTAATGGCTCAGAATGCAGAAAATGTCACTGCAGCATGTCTTGTGCCCTGATTGGCCAGATGTGATTTTCTTTCTCCTCTACGCTCTGGCAGTTGGGAATATGGTTTTCAGATGGCACAACGTGTCAAAGGAAATCCATGGGAAAAGCTGGGAGCATGTACGATGTTGTCATTAATGCTCGACTTTTCCTTTGAAGATGACACTGATACGGCTGTGAGGTCAGGTGGTGGCCAGTCCTAATCCAGGATTGGGGATCGGGCTGCTGTGGATGGTTTTGTTGGAATCTTTACAGCGGGGTAATAAATCGGGCTGAAAATGTGGGCTTAACAATAGCAAATCAAAAATAATATTTATTTTTAAAAAGGAATCTGTGCTAATAATAAGGTCTGACCACATTCCTCTTCTAGTGTTTTTTTAATAGAATAAAAGTTACCATAATTTGTTTCCTAAAAACATTTCACTGTTTTTTTTTGACGTTTTCAATATTATTGTTGATGTTAAATCCTGCTTAATCATGTAATGTCTAACACATTGAAAGTTAGTATCAAGAGCTAGCAACACTATGGTATGATTAATAAAATACGTTTCATTACATCTAAATGAAATATTTTGAGTGTACAATATTATGCAATAATATGAAATAACACAATTAAATAACATCATTGTTCATTGGAAATAATCAGCTCACTAGTGCCATAAGGTTTTAATGAATACCCACAGCAATTTTATCTATTTACCACTTCAGCAGGCATGTCTCTGCTCACTCATGGACAGCATCAGGTGGGCTTTAGATAGTCTAAATCTAGCTGGCCGAGTGATAATGTGTGACAGGCTATAGTCAATGGTAAGTCTTCTGCAGAGTATCCAGGGTATAGGGGGGAAGCTAGAGAACATAATTATCCAGGTTAATGCCACATTGTGAAAAGCAAGCAGTGGGCCGAATGTGGAGGAAGAGTTGGCTGTGTGCTGTTCAACCTGGTGGTTTGTGAGTCCTGAGTTGGGGGGTGGCAGGATGTTAATAACAGTGGAATAGTGTTTAATTAGAAGACCACTTCCCGTTCGCACCTCTTCCCAGCACTTCACCCCCCGCCTGTCTGCCTCCTCGCACTATTCTGACAACGCTGTCAGCCCGGGTCATTACCGGTGGATTTTTAATGAATTTTGGGCATGTTTTTCTGTCTGCCTTACATCTAATTAGCTGACAATAATGTATCGAACTCGAGCGCCAGCTAAATATAAATATGCATGAATATTATGCAGCGAGAGAGAGGGGATGACACCTCTCAGAGCAAGAGTTGCGTGCAGCCTCTCTCGCCTTCCCTGTTAGTTTGCGAGTTCAGATCAGAGAGTCGACAACAGAATCTCTCAACTCCGCAGACACACATGTGTACGCGCTCACAAAGCCAGGCACTAATTATCTGGCAAAATCTGCTGTGTGCCTGCTCTTCGCTTCAAAACAGCACACTCCCCATGCACAGTGAAGTCTAACCACGCCGAGCACACCGCCTAAGGTTACCATGGATTCCTAAACAAATATGACATACCTGAGGCCACTTATAGTGTGTTTCCACTACCACTGACATGTACAGTTTATTGATCATGATAGCTAAACTTAATGTCATAAGACTTAACACTTTCAAAAGTTGCACATGTCGCCCGCATAAGGAAGAAAACAAATCCGAATCTATCTATTTAACTGACGGCTGCGAAAAAAAGAGAATATTTTATTTCTCTACCTTCAGCTAGTTCCAAATTTTAAAAAAGCAAAGTTTAACTGGGGAATACTTTACCGGCGATAGTGTTGAGAAACATCAGGTATTCAAAGTTGGAGATCTCTCTCCTCTGCCAGCGCTGGGTCATGTTGGAAGACTTGAAAAGCTGCCGAGGGGTGGCCATGGAGATGCGCCTGGAAAAAACATTTCCACAACAAATCAGAAAACAGAAGGCTGGTGTTAGTTACAGCTTTTTTTAAAGTTATAGCGTTAAAAACTAAAACTCTATCTGAAGCCATGCCTAAATTGAGATAATTGGCTGCATCACAGATTTGATATTACCAACTGTAGTATCTAAGTTTTAGAATTAACATTCTGAGATGAAGACAACACATTAAATGTCAAGCCACAAATGAGAGAATAATTGTGGTCGTTTGGACACTATTTCGATTAAATGAAAGCTAGGTTCAAATCACAAAGTTATTTACATATTTCTTCATTTAGGATGTTTTGCTTTACATCCACTCACTTAACACAAGACAAGGAAATGTACTTGTTCCGCAACAGTGTATAAATAGGCCTGTTAGTGCTATCAGAGAGTCTACAGGGAATCTGTGGATTTTCCTGTGGTCAGTGGTCTGGATGCAGCCATGCTGTATAAAGTCTTCTGTCAGAGAATTAGGTCAGTTCAGTTAGGGTCAGTGCACATCCACTTCAATGACTGGAGCAATGGGACTTCAAATGACGCTGCTGCGAGCCATGCTGCACAGAGGCCCCACCGCACAACACAAAGGAGGGAAGAGTGGCCGTGAGGGAATGACAATATTAGAAATACTTAGCAAGTGTTAAGTTTATTTCCATTTGGCATATGTGTGTGACCCACCTGGCTTGTGGAAGTCCATAGCTGGTGCCCACTCCCACTCGAGGAAGACTGTAGACCACTTTCTTTACCGTGGCTTGGTCGGGGAAGTTGAACATGACCGACGCTGTGAAAAACAGTGACAGATATGACTTAGTGGCGAAGAGAAAGAGGAGCATGGATTTCAAATGATGTACTTGGCACATTCCGCTTACTTCTGTTGGCCATAAAGACCTCCATGGCTGTGTTCTGCAGGAGGTAGCGTCGGGAGAACACCGCCCGGATCTCACTGAACATCCACTTCCCATGTAAACCCTCAGTGTACACCAAGACCTGGAGGGGCAGAGAAAGAAGAGAAGTCCTCAGGTTATAATAGCAGTAAAACCAGAGACAATGTCATATGTGGTATAAGGGCCATTTTTCATTAAAGTTTCATATTACAAAACCAGAAAAAAATCGCCAACACAGTATATGTAGGGTACATCACAATGGGCTATTCAATTATTGCATAGCATGTGATCTACAATAGATTAATCTAACTATAGTCTTGCAAAGCCAGACCAAACTACAGCAAGTAGTAATCTAACTAGGATGTCACTTCAATAAAAATTTCATGGGTTTTATTCAAAATGTAATATAACGTTCATCATTCGTTATTTAACTCGTAACACAAAGCATTGCCGAGACCTTGCACCATATATCAAAGCACTTTTCTGCACAATATGAAGCTCTCAACAGATTCTCTTTCAGTATCTCACACTTTTTCAGTAGGTCGTAAAAACTCATTAGAGCAAGGCGATGAGTTACCCCCTGGGTAAATCACACCTACATAATCAATAAAAACCATCTCGCCGAGGAGAGGAGAGCGCAGACACAGGATCATTAGTGTTTGTAGCACCACTGGGGCTGCAGGTCCATACACAGTAAAACCCACACACTTGTTCTGACAGGTGAGAATGGTCCCCTTGCACACCTTTCCCCGCCACCCGCCCCCATCTCACTTTCCTATGAGTGAACAACAGTAGACGCAGAGGAGCACCACATCAAGCCCCCAGGTTATAATCACACATGTCTTAAGTTCAGAGAGTGTGAGAGGATAAAGATATAACAGGCCAGTAAGATGCTAGGCCGTACAGTAGTGTGTGTGTGTGTGTGTGTGTGTGTGTGTGTGTGTGTGTGTGTGTGTGTGTGTGTGTGTGTGTGCGTGTGGGGGTGATTGAGGTGGACTAGTAGTGAGGGAGGGAGGGAGGGAAGCGAGAGTGAGATGTTCAGCTGGGTTAGGTCTGATGCTAATGCTCATTTAAAATAGTGACAGGCTGGAAGAGTGCAGCGCAGGGCTAGGGCTGCCTTAATTTCTCCCTGGAATAGCTCATGCCCGACCTCCGTGCCACAGCCAAAATCTCTGGAGCTCAATTAAAATTGGATTAGGTGGAGATGCTCTGGATGTGCAGCACAGCATCTCTGGTTGCTCTCCTCCCTCCCCAGTATAATGCCCTTGCCTGACACCTCTGCACACCCCCCTCCCACCAACTCAAACAGTTGTCATAGATACAGCGTGGCCCAGAGGAGGCAGCGTGCTGACTAGAGGAGGAGAGGAAGGTAGGAGAGAGGGAGGGAGGGAGGTAGGGAGGGAGGGAGGTCTAAGGAGCTGTGGACAAACTGTTGAGGGCCAGCAGCAGCTCACTAGAGGGCTGGGCAGCTTTCATCTACCCTCATAGATCTGCAGCCAGATGTTTTGGAGGTAGTTCTTAAGAGTGCAATGCTGAAAGGCCAAATCATACAGATATGCATCATGGGAAGGCTACAATATAACTGCTTACTCCATCAAGGCGCCAGCAAGCTGTTATTTAAATACCTATTTGAATGTCGAGAGACTTTTAATGGGTTGTCATTATTAGCAAAGTTTATTCATTGTATAGTTTTAATATTTTTATTTTAACAGTGCCAACATGTTGCATACTGAATTCTTAATATGTTCTTTCTTTCATGTACTATATCATTATTGTTCTTTATGAAAAAGAACAATAAAAAAATGCAGCTTACATAGGTAACGAACAAATAGTTCAGGTTGTTCAGAATTGAAAAATTTATTTAACAGCAATACTATAGTAACTCTTAACCAATGGTCAATAGAATAATATTTTAGCACTGGCTGTTGCGTGTTGCCCAGCTAGCTAGAGTGAACATTTTGTCGAGATGACAAGGCGCAGGCCAAAGGGCTAGCTGTCAACAAAAGAGAGGCTAAAGAGGAGAGAAAAAGAGCCGATTTCAAACAGCCCAGATCAGAAAATTTGTCATAACAACAAAGCTTTTCGGTCTAAACCAACACACGCACACACATACACACACACACACACACACACACACACATGGGGGCCCTGTAGACTTGAGAGGAGATTTGACAAAGCCCAGCCCCTAATTTTTTTTTGGTGGAGGCCCAGCTGTAAAAAATGCCATTTAATGAACCTGTCTGCTGAAGCTGTCCCCTGCCTGTCAGAGGTGTCAGCCCAGTGACAAGCGCTGGGGACCGCCGCCTCCAGTCACAGACAGGCCTGCCAGCTGGAGACTTCGGCCCCAATCTAATCACGCCACCAGGAAAGGGGACCAGGGCGCTCTGCTCTGGGTCTGTCACGGCTCAGGGCTGGGGGAGGCAGTGTGTGTGGTGAGGGGATGAGGGGTGGAGGGTGGAGGGGTCTGGGTATGGTCCACACAGCACAAGCCTTTTGTTTCCACCACACAGGTCCCTCCACGCAGCCTCATTAGGAGCAGCACAGGCGCATGCGCTGCTCCGCTCCGCTCCGCCAGCTGCAGAGAGATGTATCTCTCTAACAGCATAATAGCAATAATGCAATTTAACATCTCTGTCCTCTCTTTCCTTTTCTCTTCTTCTCTCCACTGATTTGACAGAGAGCAGGCTGCCTTCCGCCTGTTGGAACATCACAAGGTTGGAAAACGGAAAGGAACAAAAAATGTTGAGACAGATGAGATGAGGTGACACCGGTGTTTAGGCTGAATCTCATATATATATATATAAATAAATAAACGTACGGACACGCAAATGGAGCACATCATCCTTAAAAAGAGAGGCCTCTTTTACGCACAGAAATAGATTCTAATGGTATCTGACTTCCGTATAGCTTTCACCCCACATTGGCTGAGACACTGACAAGATGTTATTAATAAATCTAATGAAGCATTTTATTTCTCTAAAACCTGATGCAATTTTCTCCCATATGGAAGAATACAATCCCTCTTCACTCACTGCATTTACAGCACAACAGGAAAGAATAATATAATTCAGTGAGACCTCCAAGCCAGCATGACTGATATATTTATATGAGAGTGTGGAACACTCTGACAACCTGGTATCACAGCACCTCTGCAGCATTCTTCTAAGATTTGTCTAATAGGCTTCCACAACTGCCATGGTCCCCAGGCGGCCAGAGAGAACTGTGGAGTGGGAGAATAAGGGGGGGATACGAAGGGGCCGTTTCATTTTGAGTGATATGACTACTACCTTAGGAGCGAGTGGGATGGATTTCACACCCAGCGTATATACTGTATTCAATGGCTGACCCCAGGCAATATGGGCCAAATCTGTGAAGAGGTTGAGCAGTAGGAGAAGGCGAAAAGGGAAAGCATAAATTTACAAATAGATGTATTTGAATTGAAACGCATAAGAAGCTGAAATCAGAGCTATCAGAACAACGGACGAAAAATTACTTAAGGGTTCGAAACATGTAAGATTTTTATTTACTTATTTAAAATCATCATCTCCTTTTTACTGCGAGGATTCAGAATAGCATTACATAGAGGGGCATTTTATTTTCTAGAATTTCTTTTAGTAGAAATTGCCAATGAACAATGAAACCAAAACTATCTGCCTGTTAAATACCGCCAGGAGTACGGAAGAAAATAAAAACATTTATAAATTCAATGTGTATATATAGTAAAAGTAGGAATACATACAATGTATGTATTATCCTTTCAATACATCACTCAGGTGTTCCCAGCAATTAAACTAATGTTGCCTTATAAAACTTTAGAAAGTTATGCAGAAAAGAATCTGAAAGTTATCTGACCATGATGCACCATGATCCAAATTTATTTAAACTTAAATCCCTTTTTGCATCCTGCAAAGATTTATAATGTATGCCAGAGCCTCAAAGCATGCTTCACATTTGATCCTTTCTTAATGTGACAACTGCTATGAAGTGTAAAAACACAAAAATGTAAAGAGATTCCACCAGATTATAAATATAAAAAAATCAGCATTCCACTTGGTTCCTCTATGTGAGAGCCGTATCTCAACTTCAATAAAGTATCAGGCTCCTAATGCAGGTATTGGGGGGAAACAAGATTCAGATTTGCATAATCAGTGTCACTATACATTTGGGTGGTAGCTGGAGTGTGGCAAGATGACACAGCTTGGGTGCTCTGGCAAGACCAGTGGGATAAAGGAGATGAATATGCATTAAACATGCTGGCAGTTCACTGCCCAAAATGTCCAGCCAAGTTTGTCAATAACACTTATGTCAGGGATGGTATTTCACCCATATTAGCAGGCCCTGCAGCGCTGTCTTCAACACTGCCACGGTGGGACAGGTGGGAGGAGCCCTTTCTGTTAGTATGCAATTTCTTCTTGAAGAGTCGTGACTCTTAAAACATTCTTTATCAGGCTGTGTTACAATATAAAGCCTCAGGAAATGCAATGAAAAAAAAATCAAAACAGTTTAGCAGTTACCTATAGCGATGATACACATCAAGTGGCTTGGCAACAAGCTATGACGCCTGCAGAAGGCTTCGAATAGAAGTCCAAAATAAAAGTTTTTTCTTGCTGACCTTAGCAATATCTAGCGTGGTCCAAATGAAAATTGAGCGGAAGTCGGTAGGCGGGCAGTGCCAGGCTAAGCAACATCCACAGTGTAGCACATAGTGTGCATATACCAATGCAGTAGGAAAATACATATTGTATACAGATTTCAGTTTTTGCCTCCTCCCTGTAAGTAGTAACTTCATTATGGCATGTAAGTAGAGTATATCTAGCGAGTAAACAAATAAAGAAAGGGGCGAAACAAACAATTTAAGAAACATATGAACATGCTACAGCATTGACCATCCACAGCCACATAACGCACGCACACACACACATATTTAGTGAGCACATCATCCAGATAAACAGCTTGAGGAGGCCTTCACTGAGGAGCTTGAGGGAAGGGATGCAGTCTTTTGGTATCAGTATAGCTTTTCCTAATGGGACTTTCTCAGGGACTTGTCAGCCTTAAGATGACTGAAATCTCCCCGGCCTGGGCACCAGCTTCCTCTGGCTGCCACTGAATGCCAAGCTGATCGCTTTAAATCAAACTTTTTTTCCCCCTTTTTTTTGTGGGTGATGTGTGGGAGGGATAGGGGCTCACATCAAGACAGAGAAGAAAAGAAAGAACAAGACAAGGATGGAGAGGCGGAGAGACAGAGGAGGAGAGGGACAGAAAGAGCAAGTGGTTAGACGAAAGGGCCTGATGAGCAATGAGCGCTTCACTCCTCCTCAATTAATCTTGTCTCTCTACCTTTGCTTTGGCGCTTCCCTCAGCACCGAGGCAATAACGGAACCCTCAACCATTATCCTTTTATCCTGGTTATTCACTGGGAATTGCTTAATAATATGCTACAGAATTGTCCTCCTTCGTATAATTCTTTCTGTCATTCGCAGTATATCATGAGGAAAACACACAGCCCCCTTTTCCGCCGGACGCTCTTTGAGGATTATCCTGGGTGACACCTTCGGGATGCAGCCAGAATCTGGCGCATCATTTTTTCCAGGCATAGAGTGGAATTACCCTGATTTATCTGTCATTGCCAAATCAAAAGGTGGAACAGGTTCTTATCGGCTCCTTTGAACGAGAGCACTTGTAAATTTATGCTAATGAGTAGCCTTTTGTCAACCAGGCTCACCCCTTGGGGTTGAACGGGGGCTTGCAATGGATGATAATCTGGCTGTTGAGTGCACTGGATAATTTGTACTTTATCCTCATGTAATTATATAGTTTAAATCTTTTTAACCAATGCTAATCCTACGACACGAGGAAGTGTCTTCACCGTGTCTGTGGTTCTTAGCGGCACTAGTTAAGAGTCTGCATCTGGCTCTCTCTCATAAAATCACGTAGGAGGAGTGCTGCACTGATATAATTACTTTGACTTTCTGTAACCCGCTCTTTGAATCCTCGTATCGTTTTGATCCACCTTAGCAGGCAGGCAGGAAGCCAAGCTAGCAGCCTGGGGGTATGGGAGACAGCTCAAAAAAGGTGAGAACATTCAAGCACAGCTGAAAGAGCCCTCCCCATTTTGAGTCAAGAAAGAAAGATGCAGGAGACCAGGGAAAATGGACTGAAAGGAGTAAAATTAAGTGCAGCAGGACGGCTTTTTGAGGTCCCTGTGTCGTCCAGTGGGACTCCAGGCCATCTTGTGTGCCTGCCAAAGCCGACAGCCCTTGACAAGCTGCTTGGCGTGCTGTAATTTGACTAATTACATTGGATTAGACCATATTAATGCAAGCTGTTTTCTCTAGGGTCACTGACCCACCCAGTGTGTCCCCTTGCTAGTTTCTCCCTATTCGATGTAAACAAAACATACACAAGAAGGAAACTAGACCCTTTGTTTTCTTGAAATTCAAAAAACAATGAACACGTATCTATATCCCTGACGTTATTTTTATAATGGGAGAGAATGTGTTACAAAGAATTCACAGCAGAGAAAGCTGTGAGATAGAACCAGGCACTCTCCTGAGGCACATCATCACAGGACTATTTGCATCCTTTGCATGCTTTTTTTTCTCTTCTCTGTGCCGGAAAAGAAAAACTAAATAGGGACTTTTAATACCCTCACAGAAATCCCAGAGTTTACAAAAAATAAATGTACCTATGGAGAACGGGGCAGGATTACTTGGGAGGGTGTCCACATGCCAATAACAACCGTGCAAAATTTAATTTTAATTTATTTTTTTATCTTAGCAAAATATCAGGATGAAATCGGGGTAATCTTGCACTTGTTTTTATGTGTGGTTTGGTCACACTGTTGTTTTTCTGAGGAAATGTTGTGTTGAAATCCATGATTAGAATAAATAATAAAGGACACATTGTTTGATCCGGGTAGATATACTCAGAAAACCAGAAATAATCCTTATTTGTTCAAAGAAGGAGGGAAACCAACCAATCCTCAATTGCATTAGCAAAACTCCAAAACCAAAGAGGGCAAATGAGCCTATGTGTGTTTTATTACAAAGGCTCTCCCAATTGTACCAAATCAATTTGAGTTTTGCACAATGGAGAGGCAGCCTCACTGTTTGTATGTGCTCCTCTGCCTTGAACATGGTGTAATAATAGTCCTAAACTAGGCGTTATGAAGACAGAATACCAAAGAGGCTTACTGCCGGGGTTTCATGAAACATTTAGGCAAAAAGTTCCAAGGGCTGAAAATGATGAAAGAAGGTAAGCTTGGAAAAGGGCTTCTGGGATCCACAGCCCTTATTGTACAGAAGTCACATCATATTAATACTGAGGGCCATTTGCAGCCTTTCTTCTCCTGAGCTTTTCAGAACGGATTAAGCTATGAAAACTCAGAAATGACTAAAGCACCTATTAGGCATTATGCTCAGCCTTTCTCCTCTTTCCCTTTGAAAGCCATTGAATATGCTTCACTTCACTCACACTTCAATTCACAAAGTTGTTTGCAGACTTGAAAGAAGGGCCATCTAACTACAAAACGTGTCATGTAGAATGTATATTTCCACTTGTGCTATAAGAGTCCCATCCATGCAATTTGTAAATAAAATGAAAATATTTACTCATATATAAACACTATTTGCCATTGTGTCACCATTATAACCAGGCAGTTTATCAAAAAGTCTCTGAGAGCGTGAACAAGGGCCAGTATTGCTATATAGGGCTCTCTCAGGCTCTCCGTACCCCTCTTTGCCTTCTCAATGCCTCTTCAAAGAAGCACAGGGAGTGCATGAATTGTAATTATGGGCTCCTAACAGGATTCAAGAGCGCCCAAACGATGGCACTTGAGAACCAGGTCGTGTGGAGTTAAACGGCTGTCAGACACTCAAAGCTCCCCAGCATGTGAACAAATCCACAAAGGCTGGATATGTGTGTCCACTTCTAGGGCCCTCCTACCCACTTTCCCTCTCATAGAGGGAGATTAAAGAACAACTAAGGCCCCTTTTAAAGACATTTTTCTGCATTTATACTAACCTTGGAACTAAAGTTTCCACAGAGGTTACAGCTTTCCAGGTAAAATACCTAACCTCAAACCCAAAGTTAAATGTTTGTTAAATGTTGCATTTGACCAATAAAAATATTTATATAAAGTAATGAATCAATGACAAATTGAAGGTATATGAGAGCATGTGAAGGGGGAAGCAAGGGCTTGTGAGAGGTCAGGTAATTGGTACCACCTGGGTAACCAATCCAACCACAGTGTCAGATTATCTGCCGACCTCGCCTCAAGAGTAACGGAAAAGATCATCTGTGCTCCCCAGACAGTTTCAATGCCTCACCGGGGCACAAGACCCCTCACTACACATTAAAGAGTCCAGCCTTCAGTCAGGGCCCTATCCCACTTCAGCCCCATCCCCACTCCCCAAAAGAAGCCCAAAGAAACACAACCTGCAGCGTGAAGTCCCTATGCATGACCCCTTATTAAACTCCTAATTGGATTGAGAGCCGGTGAGAAAAAAAATTGAACATTGTTCATTCAGCGAGAGATTTTCTTTGGCATTCCTTCCAGTAGTTTGCCTCTACAACAATAACATTCAAAATCAAGTCCCTTTTCAAAACACAACCAGATTTTCCCCCAAAAATGGGAGTATAGGCAAAACCTTTTTCACCTTTTCTTTTAAGGCAAAGCACTATTTGGTTTTCACAGGGTGCCTGTGACAGGCTGAAACAAAGCTCGGCACTGGCCATTGTGTAGCCTTTCACCGTTGTAATGGTCTTAAAATGGCTACAAGAGAGGGCCCTATTCAGCGCTGACCAGGCTGCTTGGCTCTCTCTTCTCCATATCCAAGAGAATCTCTGCACTATAAGCGGGAACTATGAGGTCAGCTGATGAGTGAATGAGGGACTCATAACCACAGTCTGAGACTATATCAGTGCTTGTTCAAGTTCTCAACACATTTACACTAATTATAGAGAATAAATAGTGCAATAACAACAACATCAATCAAGTTCATTATGGGAAAATAGCATAATGACAATAATTACAAAAATATCTCATTAAGAAGGAGAATGAGAGACAGGGGAGATTTAATGGCAGACAGGTGTACAACACACTGCAATTATGGAACCTGAAATTAGCTCATTGCCTCGAGGCCAACAGAAGAGAAAGGGAAGGTTGTAAGTGAGGGAGTGTGTGTGTGTGTGTGTGTGTGTGTGTGTGTGTGTGTGTGTGTGTGTGTGTGTGTGTGTGTGTGTGTGTGTGTGTGTGTGTGTGTGTGTGTGTGTGTGTGTGTGTGTGAATCTGTGGCTGTTTTCAAAGCTGGGAGTAGGACTGATAGAGAGAGGCTCACTGACAAAAAAGGGAATTGCAAATAAGCAAACAAAAATGTCTTAAATGTGTAAATTAGGGGGGAAAAATAAGAGGGAAAAGCAGCTTTTCCCTGCAGACCGGAGCCTTAGATGAGAAGGGAGCAGCGAGACGTGATCAAGGGGAGCCATGGAGCGCTGCGGCAGGCGTCAAGATGAGCATTCAGCCAGCGACTGGCAGCTTCTCCTTTTCCAGTCAATCATTCATTACAGAGCCAAGTGCTGCGGAGGAGTGCCTTCTCATTTTGACCTATCATATTACTGCCTCTGTAAACTCCTAATCCTCCCTTCGTTAGATGGTGTCAACAGCCGACATGCTCTCACCCCGGCTGCTGCTGCTGCACTCCCCTGCTCAGATACCTCCAGAAGCACCCTGCCAAGACCCGCAGAATTGACACCCTAATAAAATCGTTTGAAATTTAACAAGGTGGAACGGCCCATTTTTATCCCTCTTCCGTAATACTTTCATCCACCTTTTTTGACTTGTTCATTTTTTAATCATTAGAAACAGATTAAGAACATTTATTTTGAAATTAGTTCACTTTTTTGTTATGTTTTAGCATCAATTCCAAGTGCCCAGTTTTCAGTAAGGAACATTAAAAAAAGATTCTGACTAGCGTTTCAGTCTTTCACTGGCTGGTTGGAGCTGCCTGCTTCTTTTTGCCTTGGGGCAGTTCCAGAGCAGGTGAAAGCCTTGAGGCAGGAACCTGCACATCAGCACTTTTTTCTGTCCAGCATGACTCTTTCATGGGGAGCCTGTCTCCGGAGCTCCTCCACTATAGCATCCAGTGAGACGACTGCTCTAATGAGTCCAACAGATGAAAGCTCAGCAGGACAAAAAAACATTCAGGTACATTTCCACACACACACAAACATACACCCTTAGCACCAATCAGGTACTCGCTATGTGAGTGTTGTTATTTAGGTAAACAAAGGAATCAGATGGTTGTTAGAGAATAATAAACCAGAAGAAGTATCTGTGTTTTGGCAGAACTCCAAAAAGAGAAGTCTTGGGTGATTGGGTCATGCTGATCACAAACAAAACAGCTAAACAATCCTATACTAGAGTTTATCACAAGCATATCAAACACCTAAACTGTCCTTCACTCACATGCATTAGAGCACAATCACACACACACACACACACACACACACACACACACACACACACACACACACACACACACACACACACACACACACACACACACACACACACACACACACATCCATAAAGTGTGTTGATCGGTAACAGATACCAGATAGTAGAGACTCAAGGAAATAGCAGCACTGATTTAGGTTGATTCTGCGTTTAGCTGATAGTGACACTGTCACGATAAAACTATGGCCAACAAACTTGATTTATTTCGTAAAGACAAGCCTTTGTAGTCTGTCAGGATCTCAAAATATCTTATACCTTACTGGAAATATATTTATGTTAATCTTTTAGATAAACTTTGTCATGGTTGAGACACACCTACTGCATAACACGGTTTGAGGGACGTTAATTACCATGTAAAATAAGCAATTGGCATCCTGGCCCATATGTCCCACTTTTTCAGTGAGGAAGATGGAAATTAGGTGGGCTAGATTTGATTGTGACATGCTCTCCCGTCTGTGCCCCCACAATGTGTGGCTTTGCCAGTAACAGGCTAATATTCAGCACAGCTCACCACCACCAGAACTAATGAAAGTAGACAAAATGTCTCTGCTGCCATCTTTGTCTAGCATCCGCTCAGGGTGAAGCCTCCCTCTCGTTCCCTCCTTTCCCTTTCACCTCCCCTCTCTCCCCTCGCTCTCTTGAAGGCGGGGTGACAGCGGCATAAAATGGTGGCGAGCAAATGTGGCTTCCATGTGGCAGCAGTGGTGGGGGTGACAGGGAAGGCTGAGTCCAGCGCGAACTGCAGTGTGTGGCTGCTGCTTTAAAACAACCTGGATGGTCACCATGGAGGATCAGGGCAGAGCTGGTGAGAAACCAGCATTTACAAAGAAAAGCAGCTCAAGATACAGGCATCCTTTACAAAAACAGATAAATGTAAACTTAGGGGTCTATAGTGTCTTTTTTTAATAACCAACTACAAATCACACAATTATTCCCTGTAGGCAGCTTCAATGTTTTAATATGAAGAATTACATCCAAAATCCTTTCTAGAAGAATGGCTCTTACTTGAACTAAGATGCTATTATATTATATGTAAATATCTGATATAAGACTTAAAGCTTCTAATCATAGAGGATTTAAAAATGTTGTTCAAATTGTAAAACCCTCTGTGACAAACTTATTATTTAAATTCATTTAATTTGCCTTGAAATAAAAAAAAATCTTGAATATAAAGTAAAGTGTATCCATTCATGCATTAAACTAAGCAAACTCCCTTCAATCCAGCACTTTGTGGTTGAGTCATTAGGGGGGGGGGTTTGTTAGTTAACCCTGAGCTCAAGAGGATGATGGAGCAAGGTTATAAATCACAGAGTGAAACAAGGCAGACTCCTCACATTCATTAATGGAAATGATCTGTCAATATGCTGGAGTCAATTCACACGTGTCAGCTGGGCTCAGCACACAATGGGCCGGCCAACTTATGAACTCCCAGCACCACTCCGGCAAGTTCATAAAACAACTGGCATCGCCGCTGGGGAGCGCCCCGAGACACCACCCTCTTTCCACAGACCACCAGATGACACAGATGGGGCGAAACCAAACAAAGACGAGACTCCCTTTGTAAAGAGAGGGACCCCTTTCAAAAGCCATTCATGCAACAAATTGGGGAAATCTGGCCATGCAGCACTTGGGGTTTTGCTCTTTTATTAGCGTGAGCCTTACGTCACAGTAAGTGAAATCAGATTTATTGCCCTATGCTACAAAATGAGGTTAAAATCATCCACAAATTTAAGACACAAAAACTTTTTTAAAGCCATGTTAGACAACAACTGTTTAGCTTTGTTAACCAACTACAGCCTGCTATTTTGTACATGAGCCAAAGGCCATTTTTCCTTTTACAAAACTTTGCCATCTTGCACAATAATGACCAAAAGCATCAACAAAGCTAATGAGGAAAACTACACAAAAGGACAACGCTGATCCATGCTTACATGTCCTCTCCTCTCTGCCAGAGTTGATGGATTGTTTGGCTAAACATAGAGCTAACTTTTCCAACATAACATATTTATATTGTTAAATCATCTTGACAAGCTTGCAAGCAAATGTAAGTTATTTATAGTTTCCAACTGTTTTATCGCTGTATTGGTTAAAGCAGCAGATCGCAATGATTTTTCGTAGTCACAGAGATTGATGACTATTTATACCAGTCACAGGTACTGTGAAGGGACTCTATTTTATGGTAGCTTTAAACAGCATGAAGCTTTAGTATTTTCAAAGGCAGCCCACTGGTTGTGGAGGTTTGTTTCCATGTAGGTCATTAAATATGCACACACAGGCTTTCTCTTATTAGGGCCCTCTGCATTTTCCTGTTCTTGCTCCTTCTCAGCTGCACACCAGTGCTGCTGCAGCAATCTGCATAGAGGGACATTTGTCATCATTAGCCCTGCTCTGACAGTTGGCACCCGGCACCTCAGATCTCTAGGACTGGCAATTATGAACCCTTCATCCCTTATTTAGGCAACATAGCCTAATTTCATCACAGGCTTCACCAGCAGCATTTAATTACCAACAGTCCCAAACCTAGAACATGCCACCAATTCCCTTTGTTTGGCGCTTCAATGTTCTAATACTCCCAGATCACGTGACACACAGGAGAGAACTGTGTTCACTCACAGTTAAACAGAGACTTGAAATTATAAGACACAAGGGCTGCAGAGAGGGACTGTAGACAAGCATCATGGGGTCAGTGGGTAGATGATTACAGCGCCCACCTTTAGATGCTAGACATCTCACAGACATTGAGATTAATCACACCACTGCTACTGCTGCTGCATGACTGCCTTTTACAACAAACAAGATGGAAAGCCAGGCATATAGTTCTCTTTGATAAAGAAAAGAACATGAAAAGGAACTGCATGTTTCCATAAAAACTAGTAAATACATTTACAACAATCGAAGCCAGACCAATTTCTAGAAAAATAACAGGAAAAGACATGCTTAGTAAAGTAATAATAAACCAGCCATAATCCTGCTCCCGTCTCCAACACAGCCAATGTTTATTGTCATGTACAACCAAATACAAATGCTAAACTGTGTGCTAATAAAACAAGTGGAAAGCACTGTGCCAGCACTTTCACTACACTCAACTGCCAACAGCATAACCTGTGCAGGATAAAAAAAACTGCACTTAACACATAAGCCTGTATTTTCCTTTAGTGAAACAAACCATACATTTTCCGGATCGTTGTTTTGGCAAACAAAACTGAATAGTATTCATGCTAAATTCATGCAAATACATGCATGTAATTTATCACGAAGGCTGACAAGCGTGCCATATTGCAGAGGGGAGGGGTGACGTGCCAAATGAAGCTGAGACAATCAATTAAGTTTCATAATTTACACTTTTCTCCATCTCGCCATTTCCTCTCAAACTTGTCATCCTGCTGATACGTGTGGTGTTGTCTGTCTGTGTGTGCATATGCTACGGATATGGATTATTGTGAATAGAGCCTGTTGAGTTGATCACTAGAGGGTCTCAAAGAGCCTCTGGTTATATGGTCCAGCTTCCTGACTTCTCCATAGGAGACTGCCAATACACAGCAGAGAATTAAACAAATGAATGGACAGGATCCAATGGGGGTCCTCACTGCAGCTCCAGGCCCAGAAATTAACTGGCCTCCTACAGAGACACCATATTGCTTGGAATAATAATGTTCCATTATTAAAAAATCCCAATGACAATTTCATTTTCTGACAAATAAAATTATAGAAAATGTGTCAACATGAGTGGCCATCCCATGAGGTTAGAGTATATTATTTCTCACAGTTTGAGAGCCAGTGTTGATGTCACTTCTCTGAAGTGTCATTGCTTTTAATCTGATTTGTATAGAAATATGTCATCCTATTAAGTCCACTTTGACTAATCTGCATATTAGTTTAGGAGCTAGCTGATGAAATCCAATATGGCTTGAGATTCTCTCTTTCGAAACAAAATTAACCTAGCAATGTAATGAAAAAGCATATGGCAGACCATATTTGTTCTTATGTAATAGGATTATTAAATTACTACAAAATCATCCATAATTATGATGCCATTCAGAAAATGTCTGGTCATAAAGGTCTTGATCCAGCTTAAAAGCAGTTAAATTATATAATTACATAGACTGCAAGCAAAACTATTACCGCAAAAACCTTTAGTTTATATAATATATTCAAAGCCAGAGCCATAGACGATTGTGTCAAATATTGGAGCATGGGTTTTTCATTTATCCCCCAGGGGTTCATATGCATATGTTTTTTTTTAATGCTTGAGGCTTCATACTGCTTTGAACATTCAATTAGATGTTTTAGAAATATAAAGCTAATTTGTTTATGAATCCTAATGTGTTAGTTTTTATATATATATATATATATATATATATATATATATATATATATATATATATATATATATATATATATATATATAAATATTGCTAATATGTATGTGGATAAATATTGCATAAAGCCTTAAGGACAAAATATTGAATAAAGCAACATACATTGAATGACTTTGGCTACAATCAGTAGAATAGAGTTTCAAGTCACTCAAAGGCCATCAGACAAGCACCATTGACCTTTATGCTGAGCCCTGTTAACAGGACGATCAGTCTTACCAGAGGAAAGGAAAAAAAAATGGAGGAAAAAAGGAATAAGTGTAGAGGCATGCTCTGGCAACAAAGAGGCCTTCAAAACAGGGTCACATGCTTGTGCAAAAAAATAGGGGAAGTAGAAGTCAGTGTATTGATTTATACAATCTTGCATGTATTTTGCTGGGTCAGAAATAGGCCTGAGCTGGAATCACTGCCCCATATATCACACTGGAGAGGGCCTCCAATGGCCTTGCGGGATGGCGATTGAAGCAACAAAGCTTGCAATGTTGTAATGGTAAAGATATGGCTAAGAAGATTGCATTGTCTGATGCTGGATCTGACAACTGCTTGAGTCTTGGGACTGCCGAGCAGGTTGAGTTACTGTGAGATCTGTGCAGCCACATGCTTTAGATTAAGAGGTGATAATCCCAATGAAAATCCCCCCTTCTATCACGCATACGCATGGCCAAAGGCTGGAGCGCAAACTCAAGAGGTGCAACTGGATTCTGAGGTATATCACTTGGAGCAAGATAGCCTGGAAAGTTAGGCTAGTCTGGTTTCAATAAAAGGCAAGTACCTGCTGGGCCACAGACAGTGGGAGAGAGAGTGGGAGAAAAAATACTATCAAAGCCTGAGAGGGGAAGAGGCTTTTAGCTACCTCTAACCACATGCAAACCTTCCATAATACCCTCCAGAAATGTCAGTGACAATACAAATTTTCGATTGTGAAGTTTAGTCAGACCTTAGTGCAATAAGAACTAGAATGTAGACCGAATAGTATTATTTTAATTTCCTAATTAACCTTTATTAAGACCTTTTTTTTCATGTTCCACAATTAATTAGAATTAATGAAGAAGAAAAAGTTGCTACTCCATATTTGTCATTTCTACCTAGGGCTTGCCAAGAAGCTACTGGCAGTGTGTCCATGATGACAGGCAATATGTTGATAATGGGAGTCACGTATCTACATTGGGTCCTTCCCCGCACACGCCATGCTACTGCTCAGCCGCATCCAAGTGGAGAGAGTCAGAGCTGACGTGCGGCGCTTTGCCCTCATAATGTCTGCTCTCATGCACTTCTGACTAGAGCAGAGGGACGAGTGTAAAAGCCTTTGTGCTCCTTATCTGATCCGCGCTGCATTATCGTTTTTGAAGTCCTCTTCAAAGCGGTGCAATGTATCTTGATAGAGATGGAGTGTCAGTGCATTGATGAGAGCCAGAGAGGGTTTCAGTACAAGATCTCTTTATTGTGCATCACTGTCTGTCTACCAGAACAACATAGTTAAACACAACACACAAATGCATCTTGGGACTTTGTCAATGTTAATAGTTAGATTTGTAAGCATTTATTGTACCTTATTCATTTATTTATCTATTTGTATTCCTTAACATTCATCGTATATGTTATGCTATTGCTGTTTTTGTTGCTATTATTATTACTATCTTGTTTCTAATTAAAATATACATGTATAATAATCAATAACAGATTATAGAATGCTATTGTATATTTGTCTGTAAAATGTAATTATCAATTTAGATCAACTGACATTGATTAATACTAATTTCAACATTACAAGCATTTTTTTTATATAACATAAACACATTTACTGGTCTATGCATTTTGAGCAGTGTAAGAAACAAATGTGTGCCGTTTAATGAATGTATGGAAATATGTATTTAAATTTGTATCCAAGTCTTATACTATGCATGAATGAATTTACTGGCACTGGATACTTGCACAAAACATTCTATTTTGTTCCGGCGCAGTGAACGAGAAAAAAATATGAAGCTCAACATGTAGCTCAACGTATAGGCCTATACTAAAAATTTAAACTCCCTCATGCATCACCTGATAATTAACGTGTCAAATAATCACAATTCTGTATACCGACTATTTAATTATTGTATTAATATGAGGCTTTAAAAACGAAACACAAATAAGACGGGCCTTATTTATAAAATACTATGATTTTTTCCCGAGACTAACATTCATTCCATTCTAATTTGCATCTAATGCGCATTATGCAAAAGAAAAAATATACGTTCCCCTGGAAAATATATATATAAAAATGCAAAGGTAAATGTTTTATTATCGTACATAAATAGCCTTCTTCAGCAATTCCAAATCCACCTACTGTTACATTAAGGATTCAATATAACGGACTTTAAAAAAGTAGCAGATAGATCCCGCTGAGAAAATGTTTTTTTTTCTTCTCTCCAAACACGTAGGTGTACTTCCGCTCCTCGATATACTATCACTACCTGTACTTTTTACTTGTATATAACACCCGGGGATGAATTTGTTTTCGATAAACTGGGAAGCGGTGACGCATCGGACAGCGATTGGACATCTTGGTTTCAACTCCTCCCTTATAATAAAGTGTGTGTGTCTCCCTGTTGTAAAACACAGCAACACCGGTCGCCTGCGTCAGGAGTGCACACTTCACTCTGCGCAATTACGCGGACCTTAGAACTGGCACAGAGATCGGAGAAAAAACCAAAGTCATTTTTCCATCTACTGAACCTCATAAGGTTGAAATGGACTTTTAATCAGACCATCTCATATATTCGTGGACTTCCTTCTTGCACTTTAATTCAGTTAAAGGTACAGCAGCTGTGAATGTTATGATCTGATTATTACGCATGTGCTCTTAGCACAGCTTCGAATAGTTGTCTTAAAAATAGACATTTTTTTTTTCTTTTTAAATAGCTTCTTTTCATTTTTAAATTGGCTCCCGTACAAACCGCCGCGTTGGATCCCTCGGCGTATTGCGAGACTCCGGTGTACAACCCGGATCTCTGCCCAAATATGATAGCCGCCCAGGCAAAACTGGTGTATCACCTCAACAAATACTACAACGAGAAATGCCAGTCTCGAAAGGCGGCCATCTCCAAGAACATCCGGGAGGTGTGCAAGGTGGTGTCGGATGTCCTGAAGGAGGTGGAGGTGCAGGAGCCGCGCTTCATCAGCTCTCTCAGCGAGATGGATAACCGCTTCGAGGGACTGGAGGTCATCTCGCCAACCGAGTTCGAGGTCGTGCTCTATCTCAACCAGATGGGAGTATTCAACTTTGTGGACGACGGGTCTCTGCCGGGCTGCGCCGTGCTCAAGCTCAGCGACGGCCGCAAGAGGAGCATGTCTCTCTGGGTGGAATTCATCACAGCCTCCGGTTACCTCTCGGCGCGCAAGATCCGCTCGAGATTTCAGACACTGGTGGCGCAGGCAGTGGATAAATGCAGCTACAGAGATGTTGTCAAAATGGTCGCTGACACAAGTGAGGTGAGGTTGCGCATTAGGGACAGATACATTGTGCAAATCACGCCGGCGTTCAAGTGCACTGGGATTTGGCCACGAAGCGCGGCACACTGGCCTCTCCCCCACATCCCCTGGCCGGGACCTAACCGGGTGGCAGAAGTCAAAGCGGAAGGTTTCAATCTTTTATCCAAAGAGTGCTACTCTCTGAACGGCAAGCAGAGCTCGGCAGAGAGCGATGCCTGGGTCTTGCAGTTCGGCGAGGCCGAGAACCGGCTCCTGATGGGCGGATGCAGGAAGAAATGCTTATCGCTCCTCAAAACCTTGCGCGACCGTCACCTCGAACTGCCCGCAACACCCCTCAACAACTACCACATGAAATCTTTGGTTTCCTACGAGTGTGAGAAGCATCCCAGGGAGTCGGACTGGGACGAGAACTGCCTGGGCGATCGCCTGAACGGGATTCTATTGCAGCTTATTTCGTGTTTGCAGTGCAGAAGGTGCCCGCATTACTTCCTGCCCAATTTAGACCTGTTCCAAGGAAAACCTCACTCTGCTCTAGAGAATGCAGCCAAACAGACTTGGCGACTGGCAAGAGAAATACTGACCAACCCCAAAAGCTTGGAGAAACTCTGAGGTAAAAAACAAACAAAAAAATGCTGTTTCACCTCGTCTTACAATTGTGGTTAAAGAGGCCTAACGAGTTCATAAACGGACATAGAAATAAATATTGCCAACCAATTTGTTAAGTCTTGTAAAAATGCGACTGTCCTCTGTTGTTGAATATGTTTTGGCCGAGCCTGTTTCAAGATGATATTTTATTTCTACGACAGACAATTTAGTTGAGCATTATCCTTGTGCACCTTTTTTATTTTGTCAGTTTCAATATTTAGGAGCACATTTAAATTATTGGCTACCATTAATCCTCTTTCTCCGCGGTTGCCTAAATATATACATTTTCTTAAATGCTTTAAAATAAAGCCCCCGTGACAAAATTTGGAGACAAAAATATATACATCCATCTGTACATGTTAGACTGTAAATACATTCATAGATTGTGATTCAAGTGGTCTGAAATTGTGAATGTTGTTCTGTGACACGTACATAGGATTCACCTGTTCTCATCTAGTTCTGATCTTTTTCTTTATCTGGTAGAAACGTTATTTATTTATACTTGCATCAGTGGTAGTCTGATTCATCTGTTTCAATGGACATTGTCTTAATTTTTTGAAAGTTTACATTTTGATGGTATAGGCGTATGACATTTGCTACATTGAAAACATTCCAACAATTTACTTGAATTATTATTTAAAGTACTCGAACATGTTTTGGTTTTTGTTTTTCTCTACCATGCTTAGGCCTACATGACTAAAAAAAATGAAAATGATAACATATATATACATATATATATATAGTATATATATATATTACAGTTTAATTGAGAAAAAATGCACTTGAAATACACTGGATTATAACATCTGTGATCTGATTTTTACATTTCTGTCTTTGATCTAATTTAAAGAGCTAATAAAACGAGCTGTTTTATATTTGTGTCCCATTATGGTTTTATTAAATGTGGTTTTGACGGTAGTGAAGGCGGCATGCCATGGAATAATATGGAATCTTTAATTTCGGGTAATCTTGCTCTTGTAGATGTCACCTTAAAAAGGAAAATATGAAAATAAGGAAGGAATCATTTCATACAATTTAAAATGATCTGTAATAAAGTCGATGGTTTGGATTTTTGACTCATGTGCAAGAAATGTGCTTAGCCTAATAGGCTACAGTTTTTACAACATTAGGTTGATAACCAGTTGACCTGAATTGTCACCGCTGTCTGAAGCTTGAGCCTACACGAGAGGTCTCAATGGACGAAATTCCCCTTATGATCAGTGATAGAAGAAAAAAAGCTTAATGCAAAGGCAGCCAATTGAAACACACACATAAAAAATCAACCATCATTTAAAAATCTGAATAGCACGCCATTATGGCTACAACACAAAAATCAGGACAGGTCATGGACAGACGCTGAAGCGCACCCCCTCTATAGACATCACCTGTCTGCAAAGTCTGCCGTTTCTATAACAACAATTGTATATTTAAAATATAGTCTATGTATCAAACTTGTCGGCCGGTTCCAGTAGGGGTAAAATGAATTTGATATATATTTTCAAACGTGAACATGTCGGAATCCAAACTACCCGATCTAAACATTGGCTGCACACTTGCTTGCAGGTTACTTACCTTTGAGTCGACCCGTTTGAAGGCAGGGTCATCTTCCTCCACCTCGAAGTAGATTTCACTGGTGGTGATGGACAGGGTCCCCCGAGCCACCAGCACAGGGGCAACAAGCTGGGCCGGGCTGCTCAGGACCACTGGGCCTGCAGAGAGTAGAGAGAGGGGGAGACACATGATGAATGAGTAGCCTTCGACACACAGACAGACAGACACACACGCACACGCACACACACACACACACACACACACACACACACACACACACACACACACACACACACACACACACACACACACACACACACACACACACACACAATTATATTTATGTTAAATAAAGCAAGGCTGAAGTTAATTCTGTAAAACTCATTGATGCGATTAGACAGAAGGGATAGGCCTACCATATTCGCAGTGGCTTGTTTACGTCAAACTAGAGCTTATACCGCTGCATGCCCCTGCTCTTATAAACATTAGGGGATTTCAAAGTCAGTTATTGATATTCGGGTCAAATATTCTAGGCATTATAAGTCTCCAATTCTATTAGGCTTTTTTATTATTATCTGTCCAGAAAAAAAAAACTTCGACGTTTGAAACGCCTTTCTGTCACTGAATGACACATGTCTAAATGCACAAAATTAATTGGATTTGTCAGGCCTATGAATAGATTGAGGTGCCATCAAAACACAGTAGGCCACCTAATTGTACCTGTTTGCAAACCACTGATGACAAAGAGGATTTTATCCGATCGGTTCCTAAACGATCGAACAAATAGGCCTATAAAGGGAAATAAAAAGATTTAAATTAAGTTGAATAAAATTAAACCATCTCTTATTTCTCTCACGTGGTCATAACGTATTTGCAGTTCAACGTGTGCAAATTATGAATTAAAATCGATGATATCCAGAGGGCAGACTAGGCTATATTCCGATGTATTTATTGTTTCTATTAAAAAAAACATGCTCTCCAAAACAACCTCGTTAAGACATGTAGGACAATAATACAAATACGAGCTTGTTCTCAAGACCAAATCACCTTGAAGTGGGTTTACGACCCAACCAGCTGATAGTGGCCACATCTTTATTTCCAGCCTCCTCCTTCCCTCCCTTCCTCTGCTGCTCTATCCTCCATGTTTCTCAGATCAGTGTGTCGCTGTGTGTGGAGCCCCGGCCACGCTAGTCATTTGTCTGCTCTCAAACCTGAAGCTCTCGAAATCGGGATATTTATCGATCCCTTAAACTCCAAAGAGCCACTTTAATGTCTCATCAATCTTAATCTGCGTTCCTCAGCCAATTATGGCCGATAGTGTTACAGGAATACAAGTGGATTTCGGTCTCAACTCCCAGAGCGCCCCTCCATCGCTCTTGCAGGCTGCACAGTCAAACCGCCCTCCCTGGACATTTTTTTCTCTTCCTTTTCTCTCACAGCGTTGCTCGGGGTCCATTAACGGTGATCCTATCTGCTGATGCTATCAATGCATGCGCTACACGTTGCTTACAAGCTTCATTTGAAGAGTAAATACGTGCGGCCTGTTTCACTGCATTTTAGATGACGTCCAGTGTACTCATAAAAGAAGAGCTCATTTTAAAGGAAACAGTATTCAAATGCATGCCATTGAGAAGTGAAAGCCTATTTTGGCGACGTAATTAAAATAAAATAATTAGTATCCTTATTATCACTGGCATTTGACCCCTAACTGTGGCTCCAACTACAATAGAAGATGGTCATCTTTATGTTCAATCGAGCCCATAGTAAATAACACTTTAAGTGCTGATGCATTACATTGGCCCCTAAATGGCTACACAGGGAGATAGACACAATGCCTGGAGCATTAAACTACAGCTAACTCATGGGGAGGAAGAGGATTAGGCAGTAATCCCCTCAGGGATTTTTCCATAATTAGGCTGTATGGCATTAAAATGTTTACAGGAGAATAATGAAATTAAGGGCAAGTTACACAGGATGAGCGGTGTCCATAGGCTAAAGCCTGCAATACCCAACTAGTGGGTCTTTCTTTTAGTGGAAATCCAAATATTTGACAAATGACAGGCCGATTTAATGAAGTGACGAAACGTCTTGTTTTGGTGTGGTGGGAGTTTGGGAGAACTGCTGATTAAATGGGTATATTATTACACCCAATCCATTCGCTGGACTGCAGTGTTTGATAAGAAAGAGTGCTTTGAATTCTACATTATGAGAAAAATACAAGTAGCTGTGGGTTACTTGCTAGTTTGAGCACTGCTATTCACTTGCAAACATAGAACATTGATTTACACAGACACACATATACACATATGCTCAGCTACAGTTTTATAACTTACTGTATGCTCAGTATCCGAGGTTCAGTGCCTTATCACTGCTTTCAAAGAATGCCTTTTTCTTTCAGCATACAGTATAACATGTAACAATTACATTTTTAAGCCTGGAAAAATATATATTGGATTATTAAATAATGCTGCAGCATACAATAATTACATTAAAACAGGGAGAAAAATACTTATTTAATACATTTCTAATATAAATATTTATATTAAAAGGGACTTGTAATCCTTTGACTACAAAAATAGAAAAAACAAGAAACTTGAGGAACTTGGCAAAGTAAAAAGTGGAATAACATCTTTCAAAGACATCTTCCTCTGACTTTTTTTTCTTAGAGTACACATTCAGAAATGTTGTTTTGGTTTGACTCTTTCATCAACATGTCACAACTCAAGGGATCTGTATTGTGAATGGGGACCAGAATGGATACAGAAAGGCTAAATTAAGGCAGAACAAAATGCTTGTGGCTGCTAAACCACACTTGGGGGTATACAGTACTAACACAGTTCCGGTCGCCTAAGAACAGTCAAATCTCGACTCTGGTTTGACATGAGAAATGCCGTGTGAGGCTCAGAATTCCTCTCTCCTTTCTGCTCACATGCTCATCTTAAGTTACTATTTCACACAATTTTCTTTCAATATGGGCATACATAGGGGAAAAAAGAAGCTAATTTAATGCCAGTGCAAGCTCAGACAGTATTTCCAATGTTTGTGGGGGAGTCAAGCTAATCATAGGTTCAGTCACCACAACTGCCTGGGCCATGGAGTGCAGGCTCCACCCCTTTGCCAGCAGCAGCAGCAGCAGCAGGCACTGACCCAACGGCTGGTAGGAGGAGCACGGTTGTTGACAAGGATCTAGTCCCACATCTCTCATTAAGGTTGTTCAGGCCTGAGATTAGATACAGGCAAAACACAGACACTGCATCCTGGTAAAAACATTACCCAAATGTTGTGAGAAAGGGAAAGGAAGCTCCCCTATTGGTCAACACGTGAACTCTTCTCAACATAAAATAGAGATCGTAATGCATATATATGACTAAATCCCAGCACTTATTCTATAATGTCAATGCACTTTTATAGTTTGGATCATCATTTTAAATGAACAAAATGTATCATAAATATTCAATCTCAGAATTTAATTTTTATACAAAGTCATGATTTGAGCGCCCAGGAGAATACATTTCTGATAGTAGCCCTGGCCTTGCTCCTTTGATTGGCCAGTGTATGGTTCATCTGACAGACATGGTGTGTTTGGCTGGCTGCTAGCCATGGGACAAAGAGGAGGGGTTAGCATCCTCCCCTCAGATTCATCTGTGGTGGGATCTTAAAGGGGATTTCACTGTTCAGATGTTCAGCTTGAGCCTCAGATACTAAGCCATTATAACTAGCTAATGTAAAATAGGGCTTTTGAAGTTCATGTTATTTTTTAAGTGTATGTGTATCTAAAGTCTTAGGGCATTTTTTCCATGCAATTTACATCACCTTCTACCTAAATGAATCTATTAAATACATTTAGGTAGATACATTCATATATACAACACAGTTTAAGCCCTACATTGCTTTGTTCACTGAGTAGTTTAACTTGAAAAACAGTTAAAAAACAAACAATTATTAATGTAATTATATGACCAAAATGAGGACATCCTCCAATTTTCCCTTTCAGTTATGTAATTTGTAAGGATAATCCAGCAAGCATTTAGCCTGGCTCCGCCCGCCTGCCCGCCTACTTCCGGCCAAATTTTATTTTCCCTTCAGTAGTCAGTCTGGGTGTACAGCCCATTTCCCAGTTTTGCCGGAGATTCGACAGCCGGTCCAATCAGCAAACAGAGCAAGTGGCTGAGAACGATGACATCGAAGTCGCGCTCCAGTTTCAGTTGCCAGAAGCCGGCTCATGACACACGTGACGACCAAACGTTATGCGATTGGTTGGCTAATCCAGAGTGGCACTGGGCAGATCCAATAGTTTTAAACTTTAACAGACACACGCCTCCATGAGTGAACGTTTGCCAATTACAGCACTGCCAGACCTTCTGTACAAATGAAATGAAGTACGATGGTCTGGTAGCACCAGGCTAGCAAGCATTGGTAAAGGCTACACAAATAGGACAATCTGTAACATCAGACATTTTTGCAACATTTGTGTTAATCACACACCATGTCAGTCAAATACTTAAAGATAGATGTACAGTATTGGAGAAGTAAATGTTCCTTTAACATAATCTGAAGTTGTCCATTATCTGAAAATAAAACAACATCCAGTGACAACATTACTTTGGTCCAGACATCTCATCATTCGAGCAGACACTTCTTTCTCTTTATTATGGTTATCACTGGAAGATAATAGATGTTTTTGGAATTGATAATAACTGCCAGTTCAGCCAGAACATTTCCTTCTTTTCCACTAAAAACCCTATATCATTTAGCCATCAAACCAGTAGCAGACTTTGTATATTTAAACCACAAATGATTTGCACAATGCGATAAGTGAAGATTTGGCTTTATTGACAAGTATGCAGTGCGGCATTCTTAAACTACACTCAAAACACAAATGAACCTTGGATAGCTTACTTTTTAAAGCCATGGCAGTAACTTGAAATGCACTTAGGGGTTGGCTTGATGGTTTGGCTCACACACAGAGTGTAAGGCCAGGTAAATAACAGGATATTTGAGCACCCACCCCCTTGGCAGTGAGTTGCACTATCGACTGAATTGTGTCAAACAAACTATTACAGTTGGGTTAACCACAAGAGTAGTAATAAATCACAAATGAATAAATATTTAATATTGCATTTACCTTTCCTCAGCTCTTAAAGGCGATCTCACCTCTTATCATTGTTTACTATAAGAAGAATGAGGGTAAGTCTGATTGCAGGATGGTTAAGTTGTTGCCAACTCTCCCAACAAGAACCATTCTGCTGTAAGCGGCAGTCCCCTCGCTCGTCCCTACGTCACCACATTAATGCACTGCGGTCTTCAAGCAGCAAGTTATCTAGCATCATCTTAGATCCATAAGTGTGATAAAACATGATAAAAACCATCAAAACAGACATTGGGAAGGATTTTTACCTGCTCCGCCATTGTAGGCGCATACACATTCACCCATCTGTTGCTCTGGCGTGCACCGGCAGTGAGACCATGTAGTGTATATACTATATATGAGAGAGATGAGTGTCGGTTTGTAGCGTTCTGTCTTCTGATTGGATACAAATTTCGGGATACAACAATAAGTTAATTTGCCGATTACATGCAAAGCAGCTGACTGAGAGATCGGCTTTATGAAACGTGCACATTATGTAAGTGATCACTATATGACTAAAGAGAGATTTTACACTTATATGAACATAAATAAACCGCTTACTTCACCTTTAACAAACAAGTGCTCACATCCACATGGAAAATGCACATTAAATCCAATTTTCTAGCTAAGGTTGGTGTAGTTTCAGTTGATGAATAACACCTTTTACTCATTTGAAAGGAGGAAAGTTAATCTCTGTAATTTAAGATTCCCATCAAATCATAAGGATTGTATCGACAAGAAAATACAATTATATCGAATTTAAAATAACTCAAACAATTTCTATCCATCAAATATTTTGTCAACTATGTCACAATATTAAATGTAAATTGCGTTTGCTGGATTATGCGTTAACTATACATACTATAATATTCAATCACTGGGGAGAGAAGTAAGAAGTGTTGTGTTATGGAGTGTCTTAACTCAGATCACTTGGATTACATTACATGACACTTTAACATGGCCTCATTAAAGTTTTATAACCAATACACCAGCCATTGATCGGGCAGTTGAATGTCCATTAAATAATAATGCTGCGTTGCTGTTTAAAGTACATTTACAAGGTAATAATGTTACCTAATAACTTAACGCAATAACTCAATTTATAGAAATACAGTTTGAATGGTGTCCCCTGACCTTTGAGGGTTCAGTCTTAGGTCAGACGACGGGTTAAATAAGACCACTGTAAAGTTAAGAATTGGAAAGCAGTGGTTGATATCAACTTTAATCACCGATTGCTTTAGGAAAAAAATACTAAATTTGAGTTGTGACATATTTAGATTGATCACTTTTCCGGTGTTAGTTTAACTTTGGAAGACTCGAGGAAGGAACCGTGCTGACGAGGTCCAAAACAAAACAGAGTCAGACACTTATCAGACCCAAACAATATGTTGCTGTCAAACCTAGGCCAAGTTTTCCAGATTAAAAACACAGGGACAAATGATTTGACCTCAGAATGTGAACTGCAGGAAGCAACCTGTAAACTCAAACGTCAAACACATTAGATGAGTAAACATCGAATACTAATCAATACTAAGGCATACTAAATCAAACTTTCAGTACAACCCCTTTCAGTTGTACTGTTGCCAATACAATTTAATGAGCATTTAAATCCCCCACGTTGCTTAATCATGTACACAGAAACTATGCCGGCTATTAGGGAAGGAGACATATAAAAGACAGGCCCTGATGCTGGAGCAGAGGTGATGTTGACTTGGGGTTAATGGAGGTGACGTCGTGTTAACTCACCGCCCACGTTGTCCATCTCCTTCTCCTGTAGCAGGCTGACGGCATCCTCCTCTCCCTCCAGAACCAGCTCTGTCTCGGGGGGCTGGCTCACAAGAGTCTGAATGCGGAAGGTCTTCTTGGACTTGATCACCTCATCCTCTTCTGAGCCTGTTAAAAGAAAAATGTGAAATAGAAAAGAAAGCACTGAATATTGCACTGTGAATTTTAGATGGACGTACTTCGTTATGCTTAAAGCTATAGCGTGTTACTTTTTCATCAAAATGAATGTTGGTTACATTCAGCGTGTTGACACAAAGTTGGTTAAGCCTATCAGCACCACAAAACTCTTTCTGTATTTTGCCAGTATGGCAGCGTTAACAAACTGGTGTCACTCCCTGACACTGGCGCAGGAGCTCATGAAGTGAAAATTTTTCAGTTGTTGATTCTACTGCTAAGAAAAAACCTGGACGGACAGCAGAAAGTATATAATCCATGCACGGTCACTGAAGGCTTAAATCACATAGATGCGCCGACAGCGTTGTTGTAATTACTAAGAATTCCTCGTCGGGGTGACATTAGTTACGCACTTTAGCTTTAAATAGATAGAAATACATAGCTATGGTATTCTTTGTCAACTTTCTTAAAAATACCCACAAAAGAACCAAAATACATTGAGGCCCTGCATCCATTGCACACACAAACACTAAACATACACTAACATAATTATGAGTGTGAGAAAATAGAAATATTTTCAGATTATTTGAAACCTCAAAAGTTTACCAAACCATGCATCATAACCCAATTTCTGATAACCAGTATGAGTGTATTATAATGTTATAATAATTTATATAAGTTTGAGCATATCCACAAGTTCAAACTAAATCATCTGTTTTTTAGGCAACGAAAACATCTAGCAAAATATATATATAAAAGGACAATCAATTGATATTCTCTGCACAAAATACACAATATATGCAGGGTAGACCCGATATGAGATGCACACTAATGTACTTGCCATGGCATATGAAAGAATGTCAGGATACACCTTCCCTCACTCCCTGCATTCCGCATGGTTGAACATCAGAGGTGTTCCAGCTTTTATTTGCTTTTATTTCCAGACAGGGTCAACAATGAAACACTATCTGCATCTTGAAAGAGCAAGAGCTACGCCGGGGGATACATCCAGAGCTCGTAGTCGATTAGAGATATCATTTACCGCTTTTGGAGACTTGACAAGAGAGAGAATGAACAGACAGCGCAATTAGGAAGTTGCTTACACCAGGATTTCATCACATGGCTGTAGCGGAGCACGCTCATTGAAAAAGATGTGCTCATACATCCTGCAAAAACAAAGAGGTCTAACAGCACAATTTATCAGTTTAAAGGTGAAGTCAGCGATTCTGGAGAACGCGTGTTGTCAAAATCAATGAATATCTCCTCACGATCCGTTACCTGTCTGTACTGTGTGTGCGCTGAAATCTGGAGTTAATACACAGCATACACTCTGGAAACTGGTATGTAAACATAGGGTGAATAACATAGCTAGCAACATTCCCGTTTACAGAGCTTCGGAGGTGTATTAACATTGGAATGTATTTCAGCTCACACACAGCATTTGATTTTAGTTTCTTGCACGCACAGCATGGAAAAGAAGCGGATTGTGAGATATTCACTGATTTTGACTAAAAGTGATTTAACAACACACATTCTCAGAATCACTGACTCCACCGTTACATCAGCCCATCTACCACACGTGCCTACCATGGACTGCTTAGAAAAAGATGTGACTTTGTCTTCCTAAAATCCAATGTGTGAAAGGAAGAACACATATAAAGAAATAGGAGATGGCTGACACCCGTCTCACATATTTCCTTTCAGCACAGTTCTTAATTTGCCTGTGCCTCCCCAGAGGAGCGTGTACCTTGTCTTTAAGAGGTCACATTTGACTGTTGTCAACACGGCTACTGAGAGAAAAAAGTCTGCTTCCTGCTCTGTCTCATATCTGGAGTGCTTTCATCAGAGGGAGGGAAGAGGTCTGTGCATTTGGGAAATGAATTCTGCGTAATGTTAAAGGCAAAAGCCAGCCAGCGGTCAGAGATCAAAGCAGATGGAGTGAAACTTAAAACTGTAATTCCGTAAACCATCATTACAATCCGAGTAAATGAGGGAAAGCCCAGCAGACAGGCTGATGTTCTGATTGGCAAATCTGTACAGGGTAGAGTAGACCAAATAAACCATGCTGATTTTTCTACACGCAGGTGTGTGCGTACGCATGCGTGCATGCATGCGTGCGTGTGTGTGCACGCGTGTGCGTGTGTGTGTGTGGGTGGAGGTTCAGCTCTTTTGCTCTCACAGAAAAAGTAATATGGTTATAAATAACACAAAATAAAGAGCTAGGACATGGAGAATAAAATGTGCTGACATGAAAAGGGATCTTCCCATGAGTGATAGCCCGTCGACTCGGAGACACATCTCATGTTAAAAGTGCAGCTAGGAAAAAGAGGTCGACATTTGTCACTATTAAAAGGATTCACTGTGCAGTGGTGTCGAGGCAGACTTATTAGACACATTTTCATGTGTTCACCCTTGACCACTAAATGGCTAAACAAAGAGAATGACCCTTTGAGAATCTGGCATAACTCATATGAATGACCAAAGATGAAAATGAGCTGAAGTAGATACTACAGTATATGTAAATCCAGTCATCACCTGCGTTAAACATCTAATTTTACAGTGTTAGAAGGTATTCTGTAGTGAATCCAGGTGACTGTAGGTATCTTTAAAAAAAAAAAAAAAGAAAAACACACACACACACACACACACACAAATACCAAACAATAAAATTTCAGATAAAGAGAATAATTAGGTTAGCTTTATATTGAGACAAATCTTTCTCTCATAGCATATTAAATGTGTATTTTCAAACAATATACAAAATTACTTATACAATGGAGAATATCTTTGTCCATGCCTAGTCACTATAGGCTGCTACACCAACTACTACCATCTATCTAGCTAGCGTTAAAAAGTGAGCAGTCCACCATAAGCCACTGCCAATGACTTTTCACAGTCTTTGAAAAAAACCCACAGCAGTTTCATCTCATGTCTCCCTTCAGGAACAGTGCCAGGAGAAGCCACCCATCACCAGTCTCACGGGTCCTCTTGTTCAATCACTGAGTTGAAACTGCCTCAGAGTGCACTAATTACACTGGCTAAAGTGCATTGTGGAGCTTTAGTGACCCTATTGGAGGCTGATGTAGACCTGCCAGCTGTATCCAATGGAGGACGGCCCTGAGCACTCATCACTGGGGTTCAACAAGAATTCATGACCCTGATTATCTACCCATTGCTGTGTTTATGATAAAGGTGCAGTGTGTAAAAAAGATGTATTTTGGCATTATCTAGTGGTGAAAGTTCTAGATTGCAACACCCCTTGTCTACAGTACTACACTTAGGTGAATTTATGGAAGCTACGGTGGCCTTCAAGGACAAGAAGCTAGTTACTAAAGAGGGCATCATCCACCACTGCCTCAAGTCTTTCCACAATATCAAGGTATCAGGAGGAAATGTATTTCATGTATTCAACTGTACTTATTCTTCATCTGAAAATGTATTCATAATGCAATCATTTTATCTTCTTACTTCTGCAATTCCTGTTAAAATAGGGTTGTGTGTCAGTATACAACACAATGAGGTATATTTTGGAGTGTTAACTAATGACATATCAGTTCAGAAAAAGGAATGCTGTATTAAAGTGATAAATGTTTTCTAGAAAGTTATTGTCTTGAATGTGTCTTTAAAAAAATATAGCACATTATATTGTGTTTAACATAAGACTAAATTATTTTTTCCCTCAGGGTCACAGACATCATCATCATCATCATCATCATCATCATCTTCAACCGCTTATCCGAAATCGGGTCGCGGGGGCAGCAGCTTGAGCAGGGAACCCCAAACTTCTCTTTCCCGGGCCACTTCAACCAGCTCTGACTGGGGGATCCCGAGGCGTTCCCAGGCCAGCGTGGAAATATAATCTCTCCACCTAGTCCTGGGTCTTCCCCGAGGCCTCCTCCCAGCTGGACGCTCCTGGAACACCTCCCTAGGGAGGCGCCCTGGGGGCATCCTTACCAGATGCCCGAACCACCTCAACTGGCTCCTTTCAACGCAAAGGAGTAGCGGCTCTGCCCCGAGTTCCTCACGAATGACTGAGCTTCTCACCCTATCTCTAAGGGAGACGCCAGCCACCCTCCTGAGAAAGCCCATTTCGGCCGCTTGTACCCGCGACCTCGTTCTTTCGGTCATTACCCAGCCTTCATGACCATAGGTGAGGGTAAGAACAAAGATCGCCCGGTAGATCGAAAGCTTTGCCTTACGACTCAGCTCTCTTTTCGTCACAACAGTGCGGTAAAGCGAGTGCAAAACCGCCCCTGCTGCTCCGATTCTACGGCCAATCTCACGCTCCATTGTTCCCTCACTCGCAAACAAGACCCCGAGGTACTTGAACTCCTTCACTTGGGGTAAGGACTCATTCCCTACCTGTAGTAGACAATCCATCGGTTTCCTGCTGAGCACCATGGTCTCAGATTTAGAGGTGCTGATCCTCATCCCAACCGCTTCACACTCGGCTGCAAACCGATCCAATGAGAGCTGAAGGTCACAGGCCGATGATGCCATCAGAACCACATCATCCGCAAACAGCAGAGATGAGATCTTCAGACCACCAAACTGCAACCCCTCCCCACCACGACTACGCATTGATATCCTGTCCATAAATATCACAAACAGGATTGGTGATAAAACGCAGCCCTGGCGGAGGCCAACCCCCACCGGAAACGAGTCTGACTTACTACCGAGAACCCGTACACAGCTCTCGCTTTGAGCGTACAGAGATTGGATGGCCCTGAGAAGAGACACCCTCACCCCATACTCCCGCAGCACCCCCCACAGTATCTCCCGGGGAACCCGGTCATAAGCCTTCTCCAGATCTACAAAACACATGTAGACTGGATGAGCAAACTCCCAAGCTCCCTCTAGGATCCTTGCGAGAGTGAAGAGCTGGTCCGTTGTTCCACGGCCAGGACGGAATCCGCATTGTTCCTCTTCAATCTGAGGTTCGACTATCGGCCGAACCCTCCTTTCCAGCACCTTGGAGTAGACTTTGCCGGGAAGGCTGAGAAGTGTGATACCCCGGTAGTTGGAACACACTCTCTGGTCCCCCTTTTTAAAAATAGGAACCACCACCCCGGTCTGCCACTCCTTCGGCACTGTACCCGACTTCCACGCAATGTTGAAGAGGCGTGTCATCCAAGACAGCCCCTCCACACCCATTGCTTTCAGCATTTCTGGACGGATCTCATCAACCCCCGGGGCTTTGCCACTCTGGAGTTGTTTGACTACCTCAGTGACTTCCACCAGGGAAATTGACGATGATCCCCCATCAGCCTCCAGCTCTGCCTCCAACATAGAGGGCGTGTTAGTCGGATTCAGGAGTTCCTCAAAGTGCTCTTTCCACCGACCGACTACCTCCTCAGTTGAGGTCAACAGCGTCCCATCCTTACTGTACACAGCTTGGATAGTTCCCCGCTTCCCCCTCCTGAGGTGCCGGACGGTCTTCCAGAAACACTTTGGTGCCGACCGAAAGTCCTTCTCCATGGTTTCTCCGAACTTCTCCCACACCCGCTGCTTTGCCTCTGACACGGCAGAAGCTGCAGCCCTTCGGGCCTGTCGGTACCTTGCAACTGCCTCAGGAGTCCCCCGAGATAACATATCCCGGAAGCACTCCTTCTTCAGTCGGACGGCTTCCCTGACCACCGAGGTCCACCACGGCGTTCGAGGGTTACCGCCCCTTGAGGCACCTAAGACCTTGAGACCACAGCTGCCTGCCGCGGCTTCAGCAATGGAAGTTTTGAACATCGACCACTCGGGTTCAATGCCCCCAACCTCCACAGGGATGCTAGAAAAGCTCTGCAGGAGGTGCGAATTAAAGATCTCTTGAACAGGGGCCTCCGCTAGACGTTCCCAGTTCACCCGCATTACCCGTTTGGGCTTACCAGGTCTGTCCAGAGTCTTCCCCCACCCTTTGACCCAACTCACAACCAGATGGTGATCAGTTGACAGCTCTGCCCCTCTCTTCACCCGAGTGTCCGAGACATGCGGCCTCAGATCAGATGATACGATCACAAAATCGATCATCGACCTTCGGCCTAGGGCGCTCTGGTACCATGTACACTTATGAGCATCCTGTCACAGACAGATGAAACCAAATACAGTGTTCTTTTGTGAACAAGCTGAAGCACATTTCAAATAAACTTTATTATCTTACCGGCTCCTACGTTGGAAATATTTTAGTGTTCAGTGGCTTTACTATTCAGGGAAAGTTGAAAGGCCTTCAAAAGAATCAAATATAAAACTGTTGCCAAGAGTCCATGTTTCACAATCGGCAACGCTGGACAACTTTGTGGCACTGGCCTTTCATTTTTATAGCCCCGGTATAGAGCTACTATGTATTATAGACCCTGCCGCCAACATTTCACTGCCACTCCTCAAAAAGAAATCCGCAACATCATGTTTCACTTAAGGTTCAACTAACGTGTATGGGTGCTTCTCCTCAGCAGGAACAAAAAGCTGATTTCATAAATACTTTGAGTCATTCAATATCCAGGACTATAAATTAAAGAGAATACCTCAGGTTGTAGATTTTAAAAGGTTATCATGAAAAGGTTTGATCAGCAAAGGTCTGGATAATGCTGGAGAAGGACCAAAGCGGGGCTCTTCATGGAAAAGCACTGAATGGGAGCGCCTCTGTAGCCGAGTGTTTACCGCACACGCCACGTATTTGGCAACAAAAAAATGCCCCAAAAATGTCTTAAAAGAAAAAATAAAGAAAAAAATCACAGAATGTTTTTCAATTGATACGGCAGGTAACGTTCTGGACACATCTGACGCATGGCTATCCCAACCTCTTTCTAAACAAAGACCTAAACTGTGGAGCCTTCACAGACATGATTCTGTTTTGTGTCTCTCTGTCAGATTGCTGCAGATAACAGGCATTAGGATAAGCCTTGGTACCGTGGCTTATTTACTACACACTATCTCATTATGTACATTAGTGTTTTTAGTGCAGTCATCCCCAATATCCATATAACGTGAGCTCCGTAGGACCTTTTAAATATATCTCTTCCGGTTTCCCAGACTCTGGTTCAGATCCTGCCCTCCTACGCACCCTCTCCACGGGCTCCACATTCCACATGGGGAGAAAGAGTCCAGTCCGTGGGATTGCATTAGCCTACCACTAGCACAACGATGCAAATCTGCCCTCTGTCTTCTCTCTGTTATTTACTCTAGACTGAAAGGTGAAATGAGGGGGAATAAATGACAGCTCCACACTCCCTGTGATGCATGCCATCCGTTTAGCAGAGTGTGTGTTTTGAGACCGTAAAAAGTAAACAGTCTCACTTTGATGTAGGGGAGTTTATATGGTGCAGACATTTCCTCTAGGGATGATCTTTATTTAATATCCTGGGATGAGCTGTGCGTGTCTACTGTGCTGCCAGAGGTTACAATACAAACAATTCTCTTCATCAAGACATTAAAGGTGGAGTCAGCGATTATGGAGAAAGATTGTATTCAAAATCACTTTTTGTTAAAATCAGTAAATATCTCCTCACGATCCGCGACCTCTCTGTAAAAATGCAGTGTAAATACACAGCCTAGGGCATGTTGCTAGCTACCTTGGGCCCCTTTTGTTTACATACCCAATGTTTTCGGTCCCGGTTTACAGAGCCTAGGCTGTGTTTGCACTGAAAGATAGGTAGTGAATTGTGAGGGGATATATTCACTAATTTCAACAAAAAGTGAGTTTGACAACAAGTGTTCTTCAGTTTGTATATTTTCTGAAATTGCATGCTAGTGAATGCCCTCATGTAATTTTGTCAAAGTTTAATATCTTGGACCATAACGCTGGTAGAATGGTAAAATCACTGTTTCCTCTGCTGCTGTAAAGAGCTATAAAGATCTCTGCCGGAGAGAAGCTGCTCACCTGAAATGAGACAGCAAGGACACCCAGAGGTAAAACACCCCGTTAAACACTTGGATCAATATTAACGTGACTTCCATTTCATGCTTGCCCAATTCCAATCACCTAACAATATACTCTGATACTGGGCTGGCGCGGATGGCTGTAACAGGGCAGGTTATTAGAGGCAGAGGGCAGAGAGAGAATGTGCTGGCTAAGCTGTCAATGCTGCTAATAGACAACGAGGCAGTGTTTAAGGCGAATTTAACCTCCCATCACACATGTTCATGAATGTACACTCTCTCTACCTCACACACACACACACTGTGCAAAGGGGTTTACAAAGGTTACATCGATGATTTGCCAATATGTCAACTTGATTTAAAAAAAAGTTTCCCTTCAATATCTGCACGCTCAAAGAGTTTTAAGAAGAATGTTTGTGAAAATGATGCTTATGATCTTCATCTTGTTTTATCTTGGCATGTCTGCGTAAAGCAGGGGTCTCCAACCTTTTTTCAACTGAGAGCTACTTTGAAAAAATTATAGTGGCCAAGAGCTACTTGCATCAAATCATTTTTCTTTATTTAAGTCGCACACATCAACTGAATTAAGCTTTCTGTTTCTACACGTGTGAAATTGCATACCTAATGCTTATCAAAAATTATTTCCCATCAAAGGTCCAATAAAACATCACTACTTTACACTTCTTTTGGGCCACATTTACATCACTGAAAATTGACATCAATGTCTATACTACACTTCTAATTGTGACGCATAACAGTGTTCCCCCCAGGACATGTCTCAGTCAAGGTGGTCACTGCCAAGGTGTACAGCAAACATTTTGGGGGTATTTGGCTCAAAGATGCCAATACACATTAAAGAATAGACAACATTTTAATGAATACAACAGACAACTGACCTTACAGTTGTGAAATTGTGTTTACTATGTGCATGTACAAATGTTGTACAAACATGCAGACAGTACAAAATACAATTAAAGAAAACTTCTACTGTTTTGGTGCAATATGCAGACACACTAAAGACAAATAATGGACCATACACTTAACATTTGTATGCACATCACAGTTCAAATTCAACTTTTTGGATGTGGGGCTGTTGTTACCATTGTCGGATTTTTAACTTAAAAAAAAATAGTTGGTCAACCTATCAGGCGAGCTACTGGTTGGAGACGCCTGGCGTAAAGCATTAATCTATGTATTTCACGGAAAAAGGTAAAATTTTAACAATTAATCGTCAGTACAGTTTTCAGAAAAAAAACGTGTTCAATATAATGGGCAAGTAGGGGAGAACGGGGTAAGTAGGTACACTTTTTACTCTAGTGAGAATTGCTTATCACCTAAACATCTTTCAATAGTCATTCCTATATTAAATTGAAGCTTAAGGTGTTGGCTTGAAATGTGTACCCGTCACTATTTCTAACATTTGACGACCAACCCCAACTTGAATTTCTTGCTAGCATCAAGGCCAACAACCATCTGACAACTAATTGGCTTGCTAACCACAATCTAAACTATAGTTTACCCTTCACACTTTGTATGGGTAACAAGTGTTTTGTTATAAACCCATTGTGTAAAAGCCTAGAAGAAAAATACTGAGGAGCTAAATATTTACAATTTGACATGAAAAACACAAACAGTCGTCTCACCTCAAATTCAGCAGTCTAACTCCAAGGAAGACTATGTAGGTGACCTCTGATCTCAATTCTGGATATTCACATATCAAAATTTCACAGACAGCGCCTTCTGGTTCCGAGATATAACGATTGTGACAACCAACCCGTGTGACAAATTATCCCGTTCTCCCCTAATTCAAAGTAATACATCCAATTGATCAATAATTGTGTTAATTTTATCCATATTATTTAAGAGAAAACACAGGAAATTGCTAAACTCTTAGGTGCTGTCAAAAAAAGACTCCTTGGCCACTAACTCACTGGAATGTTCTTGTGGAAAACAAACTTTCCTGCTCACTTTCATTTCCCCCATGTGGGCTCGTAAGACTGACATTTACTGTGAACACAAGAGTGTAAGTCTGCCCTCTTCAAACAAAAAGATGGTGGCTGAGCCATAATGTTGTCAAGTCTTGCTGTCAAACCAGAAACTGTGTATTCAATTTGTGCAACCTACTGGCTTCTCCAATAGTCCCAGATTTTAAAGCTTTAGTAATGACTCTCATGGGCCAACTCAAACATCCTCTTTGTTGTTCTACTGTAGTGCCTAAGTGCCAGGCAACCTACTACAATGTTGTATAGAGTTGCTGTCAAATCTAGGAAACAAAGTCTGGATGTTATGACTAATGGATACCCAACCCCTCAGCCTATGTGCCAGGGTTGTATACTAACGGCAGGTTATATCTTTAATAACATGCTAATTAAAAGGGAATATTCATTACAAAAAAAGCACACACACACACACACACACACACAAACGGTCATAGTACATTTAAACCAAAAAAACAGCCAACTGTCACCAGCAACGAAACCCATTGAAGCACTACTAAAGAACAAAAGATCCTTTCTCATTTGAACTCATAACCAAACCTGGCCTCCGCAGTGCAACCACATCAAAGCCTGCTGGAAAAAGCTTGAAAGTGCAGCTCACCTCTCAAGGAGATCAAGAAGGCCATCCCACCGCAGGCGCTCTTTTTCACTTGACAAGTTTATACATTATTCCGCTCATTAAAACCACCGCATGCCAGCAGGACTTCAACAAGTTTCAGTCAACTAACCTAAAAAACAAAAGTGATAGCTCAAGTGATCTGATGAATTAAATAACAGGATGTGTGTTTGTGGCATCGTCATAGGCAGCCGTCGCACACGTCACTGAAGAAGAAGATGATACACACAGTTTGAGCAACTGCACAGTGAGTAAAGAGGCCAACGGGCGATGCTCTCTGAAACAGTTAGAAGATGGAGTGATGACAATGGATGAAAAGCTCTTCTATATGCCTTCAGTTCATTCTCTCCTCCACTTCTATATAAACATTGAGATAATTACAACAAAAAAATACATTTAGTGTGTTATGTTTATGTACAGTGATTTTAGTGGTATACTACAGGCAGGTAACCTTTGTTGTGTGATATGCAAGTAATGTAAACTAATTCTGTATCGACTTAATGTATCACGCAGGCTAATTATTTTGGTTTTTGTCACAAAATAATAATAAAATAAGATAGAATTTATAAAATAAACAGGCTAAAGAGCCACAAAATAATGAATACATGTCAAAAACAGATCATAGCAGTAACCACAAAGGTGTAAGCTGAAGCCATAGCTTATACACTTACCCTTCTTAGTGATTAGACAAAGTGAAGAGTGTTTGCAGCATATTTAAAATATGCATCCTTTTGTGGATTATGGTGCAGGAGGTTCTATTGATGTTTTAAGTTTGGGGGTACAGACAGGCAATGTTGATGCAAGGCAATACAATTCAATTTGCTTCATTTCTTTAAAGCATTTAATACGTATTTCTAAGAAGGTAAAAAATACTATAGTTTTAAAAGAAAATTCCTTAGGTGCTCCCCATCCCAGTATTAACTTGCCATCAAAGGCCCAATACATCAGCTTATGGCTAAAATAATGGAACTCCAAAGCAGACGCTGACAATTATTGCATATGTGTCCCATACAGTATATGGACCACCTGCAGCGGAGGCAGCAGCTGGCATGTGTTTATCTACAGAGCAGCAATGATCTTCATACAGCAGCAACAGAGCTGAGATCAGCCAGATGACATGGTGAACCCAGCCAACGGTCGGCTCCTGTAGCTCAACACTGAGGCAGTGAACATTGTGATGCACATGCATGTGATATACATGGGTTGCTCTATGTCTACATTCGGCTAGCCAACCCATAATGCCTTGCTTGTTTTCTATTTTCCATAAAGCAAAGAAGGCCCCTTACTCCATTAATTTCGAAATCAATACATTCACCCATGTGCCAGTAAAATAAATGTTCTCTGCTATTCAATTACAAGCGGGAGAGGGGCCAAGGGCGTTAAATAGTACTGAGCGGCCTCCTTTAAAAGTCGGTGTTGCATGACATAAGGCAAAATTGACACAAGGTGGTGGGCAATGCTATAAGACTATAAGACTGCCTGGGTCAGTAAGAAAAGTTTCAGGCAAAGAGGAGAAACATTACAGGGACAGATCCAATTTGTTCTTGACTATGTGTTGTGATGGAAATAAAAAAGTGCAATAAAATGGATGTGTCATGTTCAATTCACACGACTCATAAATAGGTTGCTTGTAAAAATGACACTTACCTTCTCCTCAGCAAAATGCTAAACTATACGGACAAGCCTGGGCTAACCTGAGTGCCCTTTGATGCTTGTTTTATAATTCTAATGCAACATTGATATTCTACATTTAATGTGTGGGGTAATGATGTCCTAGAATTTTCACCTACTAAATCCTGAAAAAAAAATCCATATTTCTCCATCCAATATACAGAAGTAATAAACACACCATAGTCCTGCAGCGACTTGCAAGGGACATCCAAGTGGGTGGAGCCATACGGGTTTCTGACAAATCTCCTCCTCCGCCGCAGGTCATCCTCCCAGTAGTCCAGACGCCAGAAGTCGTGCAGCTGACTATTAGACAGAGAAGAAGAAGAAGATAGGCAAGTTAGATGGAGTATGCAACTATTCAGCTATACTTTGATTACAGCAGCCACTTTCAGGAGGAAACATCTTTTGGAGAAAAAAAATCAGGCCACAAATAAGGAGATTTATCAGGCTGACTGGTGGCATGCTCTGTGCACAGAGGCCCCGTAATGTTAGCTCGGCTAAAGCCTATAGCATACATAGGAACAGCAGGGAGCAGCAGCAACCACTGCACACATAAATCATAGGGCACTCCTATTAACAAATACAGCATCACATTACAAGTATAAATGGCACAGCTTGCCTCCTTCTTTACAATGTTTTTTAACAAGTCTTGTAAATCAAAGGTAGGAACCCTCAACGCAGACAGCGTGGGGTTTAATGATCGGGGTCTTGGGGCGGTTGAGGCATGAGCCTATAAAACAAGCCCCCCTCTCCCTGCATATGTGGTGCCATGATTAAAATAATGTGCTGAAATATTCATTGAAATGATTCCCAGAGCCCTGGAGCAGCCCGACAGAAAATTGCATTTTTATTCATTATTAATAACAGCGAATTAGGGTCGTAAAAAGAAAAAAAAAAAAAAGAAAACAGTTCCAGCATGTGGTAACCGTCTTTGTTAATGATTATTCCAACATTAGTGAGGACCTGGGATAATTTTATAGCTAGCGGCTAATGCAAACCATTAAGCACCAGCACCAGCATAGGGTTACTAAGTGCTGCTGGTCCTAACTGTGCACTAGCTGGAGCTATTTCAAAACCGTCATACAATGCAACAAAATAAACCTTGCTTTAATTTACCCAAAACAGGGTAGGGCAATACAATACATACAAATAGCGATGATTCAAATGGTTGTTGTGCAGTCGACAGAAAGGTAAGATGCGTGGTCAGATAAATGTGAGTGTGTGTGGATAGGACAGAACACTCCAATACCTACGCAGTTTAACACACATAGAAAGTATTATTGCGTTTTTATCAAACAATCATGAAAAACATGCTTTAACATAACTGAACCCTTCATGCTTATCTAAAATGTTGTCTTTATCTCCATTTTGTAAAAATAAATAATAATAAACAAAATTAAAACTGCGAGCAGTGATGACCGGGCCCTCGCACCTGGCCGGCGTCGGCGCTCCGGGCGACCGCGTGAGAGAACGCGCCGCAGTCTCCTCCTCTTCGCAGCACGCGGCACAGTAATACCTGTCACCAGAAGTGTGGAAGTTGCCGCGACGTGCTTGATACGGATGCGAGGAAGTCCTCAGGCCTGGGATCTTACCAGGCGGGTGAAGTTTGGACTATTAGCGTGTGGGACTCCTCAGGCCTTGGGTCTCATTAACCATAAAAAATTTGGAGAAGATGAGACTGGGGTTGCGTTCCGAATCGCATACTTTCTACTATATAGTATGTAGAAAAAAGATTTAGGATGTCCCGATTCTTGTGGCCAGATTTAGGATGGTTAGAAGTACCTGGATGTCCTACTTCATGCGGCCAAGATTGTTAGTGTTGAAAAGTGCATCCTATTTGGGCGATTCTGACCCACAATCCAGTGCGCACGTGAAGTGATGTAACATCGACGAAGCCTCCATATGAAAACAAACGGGGATGCGACGGATATAAAAGCAAGAGGCAAGGTCAAGGCGCAATGTTATGATGAAATAAGAGAGAAAAGTATGTCCCAATAGTATGCCTACTGCATCCTAACTAGATTCTTTTTATCGTCGGATGTAGTATGTAGAATAGAAAAAAGAAAGAGTATGCGATTCGGAACGCAACCAGAGTATGGTGGAGTTAGGCCAACTTCCTGTTTTTTTGGCGAACACTTAAAAATAAAAGACTTCCTGTTGATTTTGGGGTGGGGCGTCAAGAGGCTTTTTTGTTCGTACTGTGATTGTACATTGCTGTATGAAATTGTGTGCTTCTAAGTACAACACAGCCTGAGCTATGATCAATCAAAGGGTTCATGACGTCCGTTTTTGATGTTTTTGGGCGAATCAGGCGCCGGTGCTGCAAGACGGTTATTCCGGAAAAAACGAGCTATCGGGTATATCATCTTCCATGTTGGAGGACATACCCTATCATATTTTTTTTTGCACAAAAAGTTGTTATGTGTGCACTTTACTCTGCAATCCTGCAGAATAATGTGGAGTTATGACATATGACGGAATTTTGGAGAATATCGGCCTCCATCTCGTCATAGTTATTCGGAATCAAACACAATTTTTTTTGGTGTATATTCCATCACTTATGAGTTTTCGTTTTGCTAAATATGTTCCTGCTAGGAGTTATGAATTTATGAACATTGTGATAATTTTCGAGCCAGAAATTCACATATTTCAAATTAAAAGGCTTCCTGTTGATTTGGGGGCGGGGCTTCAAGAGGCTTTTTTGTGGGGCCTGCAAAGATACAATTTGGGGTTTAAATTTGGTGCAGCTAGGTATAGCACAGCCTGAGTTATGATGAATTAAAGTTTCATGAGGTTCGTTAATTATGATGTTTACATCAACTTTGACCCCCAATAGATCACTGGTACTACTGTGATTTTGAAATCTTTTCGCAATTTACCATCGGTAAGAGTATTTGAGAAGTGGTTCGACGTTCCTGGTGTAAAAACTCTGAAAATCTGTATTATGGCGATTTTAGGCACTAAATCCAAAATGGCCGACTTCCTGTTGATTTGGCGGTTTCAATAGGGCTTCGCACCGGTCGGTGCTCGGGCCCTAATAAATAAATAACAAAACTACAGAAAGCCCATATACACCCTTGGTTGAGGTAACTGTGTCCAAATACAAGCTGAGGTTTTTCAGTGGTGAGGGATCCGGTAAGACCTTGGCAGACAGGCAGCCGTCTATTGCATTTTGTCTATTGGTTAGGAAAGCTAAATCAGATTACTACCTCAAACTAATTTCCAACTGCTACTCCAACCCTGCACTATTTTGGAAGGCTGTGAATTACAACAAAAATAATTCTAGCACTGTTCCCAGTCAGTTAAAAATAAATTATCAGACTTTAAATGATCAGAAAGAAATTGGTTTAGCTTTCAATAAACACTTAATAGCTGCTGGTAAACTCTTTCACAATGGAGTATCTACGCCTTCCACCACCAGAAATAAAAATAGCATACCACCTGTCTCTAAAACTCCTCTTTTCAGCCTTGTTCAAGTTCCAACAAGTATTGTTGTAGGTGCGCTTCATGCCATCAACCCCAGGAAGTACATGGGAGAGGACAATTTGGACCCATTTTCAATAAATCTCTCTGCACTTATCATATCAAAACAAATAACCCATATTTCTAATCTTTCCATCTCCTCTGGTATTGTTCCTGAAGTCTGGAAAAAAGCTCACGTCATTCCATTACATAAAGGGGGTGACAAATGTGATCTCAATAATTACAGGCCAATTTCCAAACTCCCATGCCTGGCAAAAATTATAGAATCAGTCATTAATACTCAGTTGAAAACCTTTTTATCCAGTGCTTCCATTTTGAGTCCATTTCAATCTGGTTTTAGGGCAGGCCACAGTACCGTATCTGCTGTCACTTTGGTCTTAGACAACATTGTTACATCTATCGATAAAAAGTGCACTGTGCAGCACTTTTTGTTGATCTGTCAAAAGCTTTTGATACTTTAGATCACCATTTGCTTTTAGAGAGGCTGCATGAAATTGGTTTTGATAATTCTGCATGTAGCTGGTTTAGGGACTATCTCTCTGATAGACAGCAGTCAGTAAAACTGGGAAGCCACCAAACTGAGTTTTTAACAGTTACAAATGGTGTTCCGCAGGGCTCAATTTTAGGTCCAGTCCTATTCACAATTTACATCAATAACATTGTTTCATCACTACAAAACTGCCATGCCCATTTGTATGCGGACGACACTGTACTGTATTGCATTTCTGATTCAGTGAAACAATCTGTTCAGAACCTACAGAGCTCTTTTAACACCCTGCAGAACTGTCTAGTGGATCTCAGGTTTATCCTTAATACAGAAAAAAGAAAATATATGTGTTTTTCCAGAGCAAGAATTACACATTTTAATGATCTTATTATTCACACAAATAATGGATCTCATATTGAAAGAGTCACTGAATATAAATATCTTGGCATCTGGATAGATGAAAAACTCTCTTTTACAAAAAAAAATTGGATATTTTTATAGGAATAAAGCCACCTTCCCGTTGTTCAGTAGGAAAAGGATTATTGAGGCAGTTTTTATGTCTGTCCTTGATTACGGTGATGTGGTTTATCGGCATGCATCTCGTTCATGCCTTAAACTCCTAGACTCTGTATTTCACTCTGCTTTGAGATTCATTACAGGAGATGCTTATGATACACACCATTGTGTTTTATATGAAAAGGTTGGGTGGTCCTTCTTTATGGAGAGACGTGATGCACATTGGCATATTTTTATATATAAAGCTCTGACTGGAAAGCTACCACTCTATTTGACAGAAATGCTGCTTATTTCAGATGGGCTTTATCAAACCCGCTCAACTGACATGCTCATGTTATATGTTCCCTATGCCCGGTCTGAGCTTGGTAAAACCGCTTTTAGCCATAGTGCCCCTGACTCCTGGAACAGCCTACAACATACAATGAAAATAAATACACTCATAACTGTTAACCAATTTAAAATCATTATTTTGAATCAGCCCCTCTACACTTGTAACTGTTTTAATTAGGCTATTGTCTCTTTAATTCAATTGATCTAAATGTTTTAAATTGTTGTTGTCTGTGTGTGTGTGTGTGTGTGTGTGTGTGTGTGTGTGTGTGTGTGTGTGTGTGTGTGTGTGTGTGTGTAAACTTGTTATGTATTCTCATTGTATATTGTGTATCTGTACAAACTCGACGTCATTGTAAAAGAGGGTCACCCCTCAATTGATCTTTCGAGGTTAAATAAAGGAAAATTAAATTTTATGATTTCTGCCGCCTTCACTGCCACCGTATTGAAGCAGTCTAAACAGATTAAAGTGTTACAGGGGACCACATCGCAAAATACAGCGGTGCTTGCTCCGTGAATATAATATCTACAAATGTCAAAAATCAAGAGGCTCAGGAGACTTAGCCGGGCTCTGACAGCAACAAGAGCTCAGTTTCAGTTAAGTATCAATCAAAATGAGTGTGTGTGTGTGTGTGTGTGTGTGCTCTCATTGTATGCATAAAGTATCATGAGCCGCTTTATGCAAAGCAAGACTGAACGCCTTGAGCTTGTCCCCTGTCAATCTCCCTCAAAGCTTTGCTGAGGAAAAGAGAGATGTCAGTGGGTTGAAAGGAGAAAAACCCACGTAAATGATATTGTAAATGCAAGATTACACAGTGTGAGAAATTTAAATCCACTGCAGGCAACCGGGCGATTTACTGTTGAAGATTATGTCCCCCTAATTCTTAGTTCAAATAGACAGCAGATGCCGGTGGGGGATAAATCCGCCACTTTGAAGATTCCCTTATAACAGTATTAGCTACATTTGATGCATTTTATTTGGTGGGCTGAAGGGTAGCTCATTCGAGTACAACTTTAGTTCAAGCCAAAAATATTTTCATTTGTCCTTAAGAGAAATCAAAAGCACGATAAATCAAATCCTGAAGTCATAACGACTGATTAGTGAGTGGGATGCCAACATTTTAATGTGTCTTCCCTTTGTTCTGTCCTGGGCAGATGGTTTCAGTTTGAATGTGGTGTTCTGCCGTTTGAGTAGTAGGACCTGTGATATTCTAGACTGTGTGGTCAGTGCTAGACGGAATTTGGACCGTGCTAAAGTGCAGCGCTGAACGAACCTTCCCTCTGAGGGCGGTCCAAAAAGACTTGAGGAGGATTGCACTCATGACGGAGACCTACAGGCTACAGCTGGGAGCTTCTGAGCTCTCACACAGGCCATTTCTAAAGGGTGGCACTGAGCCCCCCAAAATAACTCAGCCATGTCTTCAAAGCATTGCCATCCTCACTCATATGTGACTGAAAACCAGTTGTGCCATTTTATATATTACAAAACCTAAAAACTAATGTGTTTTTCGACTGCAAATAAAACACAATTCTTGTTGTAGAAGCATCAATACAACGTGTGTTATCAGTATTGTCTGGTGGAACAACAACCAATCGTCGCATTCTTTATTAAGGAGAGGTACTAGCTCCAGACCACCTTATTTTTCCACGTCAAACGTGTCTGGCTTCATGACAACCATAAAGAATGGCTGTGTGCACGCCTCCTCGAAACTGGCAAAATGTATTGGTCCCTTCACCCATCAATCACCCAAATGGATTTCAAACCGCATTTTAAAAGCTAATTTTCCAGCACTGATAACCTCCAGGAAACAGGAGCACCATTATTTATGGAAGCCTTCAGACTTACTAAGTGCTGTAGGATAAATGTTTAAGAGGACTATTCTCTTCTCCCTCAAATAGGTATTTAAACAACACCTTTCCTCAAGTAGCCGGCGCTGAGGTTTTTACGTTGCCAGATCTACACACACACACACACCAATAAACAATGTGTTTTATTTGTAAAAGGAAAGCTGACAGGTACAATTCAAAATAAGATGGGGAGGAGAATAAATATAAAGGGAATTGATAACAGTTTTATGGGAAACTATGACATCATTCTTGAAAAGAGACATACTTCTGACAGCTGACAGGGGCTCATATTGGATTAGAGGGTGATGTATTCTTAGCGCTATTGTTATATTAGGGCAGCAGAGAGCCCATTTTATTTTGATTATCTGAAGAATGATATCGCTGTTTGAGAAGAACAGCCAGTAGAAGAAAAAAAATCATGTGCCGTGACCAGGTTAAAAGTGCATTCATTTAAACCAGAATGGCTCACTGAAACATGCACAGGCAGATGAAGATATCATTGCAAAATATTTATTTTTTTATTCTATTTCTGCTCGGAGGAGATTTGTGTGAGGAAGTTGGGAGGAAGGACAGGGACATGATGATTCAATAAAACACCATTACACTCCTTTTAAAAGCTTCCATTGCTGACATGAGTAGGGGTAATTATAATAAATGCCAGTAATCAGTGACAATTCTATTCAAAGGGCGCAGTGACTGGTTTCTATCAAACACACGCACATGCATAAGCACACACACACACACCCACTGGGACACTGAAAAGATGTCAAGTTTTAGTTTTTTTTACTCTGAGGACAAGTGGTCTTTTCTTTGGGTTTTCAGTTTTCCCAACAGGCTCTGGCTATGAATTGCAAAACGGAGGAATTAGCTAGCGATGCAAGTGTTGCGGCATCTCAAAGTAGTGATGAAACAGTAAAAAAATAAAAATAAATTTAAACTATAATTTTTTTTAATTAAACCATTGAACCGGTCCTTTGATCCCATGGAAACTACAACCACATATGCGTATCTTTAATGATCGGGATTCCACACATCATGAAAACCATCAGGGAGCCAGCAGCAGACACTCAAAAACCAAAGCGCAGAAATGCTAAAACATTTTCTGTCAACCAGTGCATTCTTCTTGGTATGTATTTCTTTTTGTAACATTCCACATTTAAGCTGCTGCAAGATAAAAGCAAATACCAACAAAAAATAGACACTGCACATCAGAACATGGTGATGACTGGCAACCATATGGCGATGAGCCTTTCTCAGCTCACTGCTTTCAAAGTAACCCCTCTAAACTAAGAAAAAAACAACAACACTGTAATTCCCTCTATAAAAACACATCAAGTTTGATCATGCGTCTGTCGAATGCCTAGTATTCAGGGACTGTATCGGCAACATCGTGATCGGATTATCACAGAGAGCTGGAAACGGTACACACGACTTTCATTTCATTCATTTTGCCTTTTGCCATCATCGTTAAACTCAACATGGTTGCAGGCGTTGATGAAACCAAATTACAATCAAAATGCTTCTAGTTATTGGATATGGCATTCCTTTTGTAGATGGAGAGATAGAGAAGAGACACACTGATGAATGGGTGTTGGACCGAGACAAAAGGGAAAACAACACAGAGGCAACCAGATTCACTCCAAGTCATCTGGTGTCATGGAGACAGACGTACAGTATATACGCGATGGTACGAGGGATGAGGAGCCGTACTGTACTGGAGGGTGAACTCCCCCCGAATGGCCAGCTTTGTGGATCTTCCATCTTTCATCGGAAATGGGGGCACAGTCAAGGCGATACCCAGCTCAGTTTCAACACATCCGATGAAATTAATGATTGTGTGAATGGGCCTCTTTCCAGAGATAATTAGCACAGTGTGCAAGGTTAAGAGTGCCCCAAGGGAATGTAAGCCCAGTGTAGGTCAAGAACAAATGCAAGACCAGAGAATATCAGCTTGCAAAGAACAAAGAGAGCATCATGTTTTAAATAGCATTTCATTAACTGAAGAATTAAAAAAAAAACATAATTATTATTAGCAAGCTGTTTTGAAAAGGCGCAACATTAACCGTCTCTGAATACTGGGGGATGAGCAAAAAGAAAGCTTGTATGCAGAGGACTGGCTCAGTCTACAAAACGATTTGGTGGAGTGGGCAGAAAGGAAAACCGCTAGAATCTTCATGCAAAATTGGCGCTTAGAGGTATATTTTATATTGATTTCTAGGATAACCTCATTCTACTATATTCTTATTAATCTTAATTGATCTTAAGGGGGCACATTACAGACTAAACACCTTACTGCTATTCTGGACGTCCAAAAGAGTATCTTTAAATGATATGTAATATATTGTAAGGTTGATTTTAGTGTATACTGTTAGACTCATCCAGAGACCTTGGCTTTTTGTTATTTTCTACCCTAGAGATGTCATCAGACCTGGAACCCTCTGAGTCTGTGAGGATGGCCCCTTGTGTGAGTAGATTTCTATTAGAATTGATAACCCTTTCAGGTGAGACCAAATACTGCGGGCACATTCAGAGTAAAAAGGTTCATTCCTATCTCAAAGTTATTATCCAGCGCAGATTGTCACCATTCGTCAAGTGTGAGAGATGAAACTCAGTGTTAGTCAAGGGAAACGGCTGTTTCACTGGCCCTGCCATGGATCAATATATGCCGCCATTTTCCTTTCTCTCCTCTGCTACAAAAAAGTAATTATACAGAAGAAATGTTGACAATCAATACACTAGTCAGGTGAGGTTAAGGTCTGCTGTGGGGGCCGGTGAAGGCTCCTCTGTCAGCTGTCACTGATGCTGCCGAGGTGAACACGGAGGACCACATGGGAACAAAGGTAGGTTTGTCTCCTTCGGCACCTTTTACATTTCTGTTAGGATGCTTCTGTCGAAAACAATTAGGACCTAAAAAGCGCTGGCAAATGAGGGTTCAAGAGGATCACTACAGCTGACATTTTGAATATTTAAATGTAAGTAGTACATACTGTAGGAGTGTCTGTGTAGGGCTCTAATAGCTGCACAATATTTAACTGGTGCAAACACACTTTAAAAATGCATCATCTTTGTGAAGTGTGAAACAAACCGTTGCTGCGTAATATACTATTAAGCAGTGTCTAGTATCTTCACAGTGCGGTGGTCCCCATGCTAGAATAGTGCTGGAGGTTATTTTTCAATGAATTCATCAGCCTCTCCTTGACATGTACTTTCACTTTGGACGCGCCTGAACTTTATAATCCACTGGCAGGGTTCAGGGGTCAACAGCAGAGGGGACCAGAGGGCAGGGAAAATCACTCTCCCCCTGGAAAAAACTCTGACATCCAATTTTCAACTTGATTTATCAGTGCAAAGCTAAAATTGATAGTGTGTCATTACTGGGCAGGGGAGCTGTCTCGGAGAGATGTATCAAAGCCTTCTCATTTTGATTTAGCGCGGTGGATCAATACGACCCTATACTGTTTCAATTTGAAGAGTATTGATTTTCCTATGCCGACTATATAGAGAGGGACATTCATCATCGGGCCAAGCATATAGTATGATCTAACAGGGCACCATAGGGTCTGATCTGCTTATTCTTCAATCAAAGCAGCTGTTTTCAGACCTTTCACAGATCATTTCCGTGTCGTTGGGCTGTTGTCGTTTGTGCCGCAAAGTCATTTCTTACACAAAGAGAACAACAGCTCGAAATGGAGTGGCCTTCAGAGATGCAGACGTCTTTAATTCAGAAGAAAACAGATGCAACCCACTGGCAGACCAGGTGATCATATTAATCTAATAAGCACAGTTAAAGACACACTGGAAAATGTATATACACATGTAAGAAATACTAGTTTATGTTGCCCGCCTGAGAATCATTTTGTTTATAATGCTTTCTAGGATAAATGTCTTGTGGCATGTCTCCAGGCACAATTTAGGAGCAAAAGGCAAAGCAATTTCTGGGCAAGAGGTTGAAAACAAACATTAACAAGTGAAGTCTCTCTCTCTCCCCCTTCCTCTTTCTCTCCATCTCTCACGCACGCATGCACACGTGCACACACACACACACACACACACACACACACACACACACACACACACACACACACACACACACACACACACACACACACACACACACACACACACACACACACAAAATAACAGACAGCCACCTCAAAATGCTTGAGGGCTTTATATTTTACAAGAGCAGCATAAATGGGAAAGTTAATGTAGCATTGAATAAGACTAAGCTGCTGAACTGCAACACTGCCTTGAGCTTGTGCGCATATTGCATCATTTTTCTTCACCAGCAGGTTACCATTAAATTTGAATTTGTTGGAAGTTTTGCCGTATCATTTACAATGCACCCACGCACAATAACCTTTTGTTTCAATGCAAATGCAATGCCTCCATGAAGGGGCTCCATAAATATTTGAACAGGAGCCCAGAATTTAATCCAATAGATTTTGACACGGGAACTTCTGCTCAAGTTCAGTTTGTTATATGAAAATCTGTACCATAATCTTTTTTTCAGTTATTCTGTAGTAATTCTAGTAATAAATTGCAACAAATGAATGGTTTCTGAGAACTAAAAAACCGACAGAATGAATGTTGCCAATACAATCCTAGCGTAAATAGACATCAGCTACAGCGCTTAATCTTCCATGAATTCACGAAAAAGAAACCAAATAAGGCTGCTTATGTCATCCTTTGGTTTGGATAAACTCTTTGAACTTTACTGAGAGTAAAATACATAATATGTTGCTGTACAAAGTAATTACACCAGCTAGAATATTTTTCTTGACAGTGGTAAACATGGTTTAAGATATGAAACAAAAAAAGTTTCAACATATGCAATGTATTTAAAAAAACAAATAAAAAAATAACAAAACCAGAGCTTCTGTTCAGCAAAGGGGCAAAATGTTTTTTGGCAAATCCACAGCGGTGGGCTGTATTTAAGTGGCAGACTTTCTCTCAAGCGCCTGGTTTTGCAGAATGCAGCTCACAGCACTATTTCCAAAAGGTATTTGGGTCAAAGTTTGAGTGAACATTATATTATTTTACAGTAAATGTCTGCATCTCATCTGCATTATTATTCTTTTATTCTTTTGCATGGTAAATAAACCCCGATATAGACTCCTTTCCAAGCAGCAGCTGAAACTCCCCTCGTCATGTATTTATAACAATTGCATGCACGTTGTTTCATCTGTTACATTCTCAGCTCTTAGCTACAGAGTTCAAAATACAAACAGTATGTTGTAACACCTCTGTTTGTCTAGCTCTTGATCTTTCGCACTCTCCACTCTGTGTCTGTGGGACCATGTGGATGTAGGCGAGAGAGGTGGGAGGCAGAGCAGCAGCAGAGCCCGGCGGTTGTTTTAACAGGGCCCATGGGGGAAGTCTGCAACTACCACCAGGTGCTGGGCTGTGTTACAGAGAGGGTCAATGAATGCCTGGACAACACACTGCTGCAGAAACACCCCCCAACCCCCCGCTTTCTTCTCCTTCTTCCCCTTCCTCTCTATATCCTGGTCTTGTCGGTTTTGGACTGGCCAATCAGCTCTCCCCGGGGGATTAAGCCACTCCACGCTGTAATTGCGTTTGCTGACCTGATCGCTGACCCTATCGGATCCCTGGGAAAAATGACATTAACCGGTGGTCCAATCCCATCACTGCAGAGAACAGGTAACTTTTAGTCCTTAAGGTTGAATGTAACAATGAGAAGCTATGGTTCATGTGGAAGACTCTTTGCTGCTCTGAAGGTGAACCTAGTGTGAGGCAGGGCTTACCTCTGGGCCAGCGTCCCCCAGGCACCGTGCTTGTTGGTGAGGATGTTGACAATTTTCTGCTTTAACTGGTTGGCCGTCACATGGTCTCGATGTTTAGCGGCGCTGATCAGGTGGTCGCACATCTTCTCTTCTTCCTTTCTGTCAGCCGCGTATTGGGCACAGTTGGACTAATTTGAGATTTGGGGAAAAAAGCAAAGCAAAGTGTGAACCTCATTGTATATGTATGGCTTTCCGTACAGTATATTCCAGTGTGCCAAAAAGTGACGTCTGACATTGTACTTAATAGCGTTTGAGAATGTTTTAAGTTAAATAAAGGCCAGACTAATATATAACCTCTAATGGAGCATTTGTCACACTGAAGAATGTTATTGTTTCATTCAACACACTTGAGTGCATAAAGATATTAGTGGACAGCTGAGAGATATATTTCTGCTCCCTTCGGAGGAGTGTAGTAAATCATGGCAAGCACATGAAGGCAGGCTATTCCCTAACTGCGGACAGATGAGGCTCCCTGCTAGGTAGCGGTGGATGGTGCTATTAAGAGGAGAAGGGGAAACAATACTCTAATAGAATGACAAAGAATGTATTCCGTCAAGGTTAACAAAAGCTACATTTTATCAAAGAATATGTTATTGGATCTTTGTAAAATATAAATATGCAGCTTTTTTCTAAAACCAGAAATTTCACCATTAGAACATATTTTCTTCTGTAATTAATGGTAATTCATGATACAATAGTCTAAATTATCTTTGATATCTTAGTTGTAAGAATGATAAATTAAAATGATCTATGTAAAAATGAATGGGTCATAATGTGAAAAATATTGATATTGGCTATGGATTTTTAGAAGTCAGTGTAAATCTCTTTAGAGTTCCAGGTGGCTAAAAGTAATCCATAGGGGCACATCTGACTTATCTTTGCGGCTGAACTAAGATCATCTTACTGTGCTCTATACCCTGAGGGAAGTCTTGCTAATATTCAAAATCTAATTTGCTAACAGAAGCTGGAAGTTAATTGAATTTCCTGAATCAAATTTGAATTCTGTCAGAGAGTATACTTCAAGATATTCTTCATCAGGCGGATAACTCAATCTCGGCTTGTCACCTCACGTTACCCACGTGACACTGTGACAAATATCAAATGTTATTTATCAGTTTTGAGCGTATGACGCTCTCGCCTTGACACCAACTTAATTGTAAAAATGTCTTGTCTGCGTCCTGAATCTTCAATCTTGAAGAGTGGGTTATAAAGTAACGTCAGAACCTGCGATGAAAAGTGTATGGCTGTCTGTGAGTTGGCAGACAGAACGGATGGGGCCAGGTACACTTCCCCCCTTCTCCTGACATTGCATATCTAGCCGTCTCTTCCAGTTATCTAGCGGGTCAAGGATCCTCAAGAACTGTTTATCAAGCAGCTGTTTGAGGATGGCTGCTTCTCCCAGATAAGAAACTCATCACCCCTCACATGTACACGCTGCTAACAGAGGTGGAGGAAGCGTGTGTGTGTGTGTGTGTGTGTGTATGTCTTTGTGCTTGTGTGTGAAGGTTTGTGTGATTAAACACAGACAGTACACAGTACCTGACTTCTGAAGTGGACCATTTACTATCTTTCGGACTAGCTCGCATTGAAACATTTTAATTTTCTATTCATATTTTCTATATAGTCAAGAATTAGAAGAAAGTAAAGGCTAAGTACTCAATTCAGATTGCTTAAACCTGGTTGACCTTTCCATTCATCTTTAAAATATTAGTGGTTTGATGTGGTTGGGCTGAGTATACATATAAGTATACAGTATACAGTATACAGTAGCCTATATGGAGGTTATATCCCAAGTTGGTTGGCTTTACGCTCATATCCAAATCCTTAATTAATATGCTATAGTAATTCAATTATTTCATAGGAATTTAAAGGGCAAGGAGTTAATCCTCGGGAGGACACAGAGGAACACGATTACTGAGCATATACAGTTAAATGACTAAGGTTAGAATTCATTAGAAGATTGAAGCCAGAATATTGTAACATTTTAATTTAGAGAACCACTGTTCTGAAAAAGTTCTGTTGAACTTTTATTAAAAAACTCTTTTATAAACTTTTTGGGTAATAACTTGACGCTGTACCAAACTTTATCATTCAAATTCAGGTGCAAAAAAAGGAGGGTTCAGTTTTTACCTCAAACTCTGCGTGTTTGTGGACGTCCTCCGCTCGCTGTCTGTTCAGGATGAACTCAGCCTCGTTGGCGACCCGCACTATGTGGTCCTTCATGGCATGGCACAGCAACCTTTGGCATTTCAGAGAGAGAGTTTAGCATACTCTGCTTTACCATTTATATATTATCAATGAAGGTGCAGTGTGAAATAAAGGTATATTTCAGCATCATTTATTAGTGAAAAATCTAGATTGCAACATTATGTTGCTACTACTCCCCCAGTTCTGAGAATTTACAGAAGCTACGGTGGCCATCAAGGAAGATGAGCTTGTTACTAAAGATGGCATCATCCACCACTGCCTCAAGTCTTTCCACAATACCAGGTGATGAGTTTTGGATGTATTTAGTAATTTATTATTTAGTTATTTATTCTATAGTACTTATTCTTCGTCTTCCAACAGCTGCCTTTCCATTTTTATATATAAAAATGCGTAAGTTTGTTTTTTCTGTGCTACTGCATAAAAATGGCAGGGCAACATGGCAGCGTGCCCCGCTCCTATGTAGATATAAAGCACTCACTCAAAGGTAATAAAATAAACAACTGCTATTTTCGAGCGATAATACACTTATTAAAACATACCTATGAATATTATATTTAATTTCTATCAAGTCTGTTTTGAAAAACACTAATTCCCTTTACACACTGTGGCTTTAATTTCAAAAATATCTAATGATAGTGGCCGTGGTGACGCTCCAAAGGAAGGAGCAAGGTTGAGGCAAATACAGCTTGTGGGGAGGGTGCAACATTGTGCTTGTTGAAAGAGCATAGAGTAGTAAACAGCATCATTTGTCTGTGTTATGTTGCAAGGCTGCAGGTCAGTGACAGATCCCTCTGTAGCATTAAGGAGAGAATGGAGTGTCATTAGAGCAGTGAAGCATGTCTGGCATATACTCCTGATTGACTGAGCATCCCCTTCCCTGCTGACCACAACATCAACCCCGGTGTGGTGCCTGTATCGCTCACAACTCCGGCCGTGAACAACGTCTCACATGGCTGACTCTGGAGGCCTTGAATCCTCTCCTCCCACGTTCACATTTAAATCCCAGTATCTTTAATAATTGAAAAACACCCCTACTATTGTGTGTAGATTACATGCCATTTTACACACCATTAGGCTCTGCTTTGTTTTAATTAAAGCCTCCCCTGTTCCTCTCCAGTGCTTGATACAGATTGTAATTTTCCTTCTGTCCCAAGGAGAGAGGCAGTAATCCCGCGGCTGCATTCATCAGCTGCTATTGCCTCTTTAACTGTTGACAAGCACTCATTAATAGACAGACGTTCACTGTTCAAAGGCAGAGGCTGACAACGGCAAGCTTTGTGTTGAAACCAAGAATAGATGAGAAAGCCCGCTGTCAAGTGATATTTGGAGATGGAAAAAAAGATGCTCGCTACTACAACACTTCTGCATTAATATTTCAGAGATAGGAAACACTAATCAATACACATATTCACACTTGGCCTGTATAAGACTGATTCTGTTCCTTTTTCATTGTTGTCACCTCAATGATCAACCCAGTTGAAAACTCATAAAATTCCCTTTTCAATGCAACTGAAAAAGAGGGGAACATTTTGGGATACCTCTCCAATCATATCTAACAGAATCATATAAAAAACTGTTATTTGGAAGTGTTACATTTTGTTGTTGTCTATCATCAAATTGTGTTTTCAACCATATAATGTTGACTGCCTCAAAGCACCATATATTTTGTCTTTATCTTAAGAACAGTGTAGGCTCAAGATTGTGATTCTGGTTGCTTTTACTTTCGCGGCTCAAATACACTTTAAACGTTCAGCTACTGAATATGCAGAAAATAATACAGTGTGCATATGTATATACTGTATCACCATGGAAACCTGAGGCATTTCTCAATGGATAGTGGCTCACATGGAAAATGGCTCACGGCTATAGTCCTTCAAGAGAGGAGCAGTGGTAATAATGAAGAAAAGTGATCAGCTTGCGTTAATTTATTTCAGGTGGATTCATTCAAACAGAAAAAACAGCACACACCTACCTGCTGTATGCACATGCATCAGATACAACCACGTTTTCAGCCACACCTTTTTTGTAGGGCGTACAGATTAACAACTACCCCTAACTCTCTATAGTTAAGCAGAGCAGGTGTGCACAGGCTTGGGTAAGTCTGGGACATGATGTATCTGTCAGCAGCAGCACCCTGGACAGCGCCGTGTGGCCCTGTACTGACTGAAGCTCTTTGTTCCAGGGCCAGCAGCAGGCCACTCTTTAGGAGTCTGGCTAGAGGCTGCAGCACAGAGTCGGGCACAGAGAAGGCCTGGCCAGATGGGTCAGCAGATGGACAAGGCCGCTAAGCCGCCCCTGATCTGCTATATAAGGAAAAACCCTGAGTCTGCCCACACCCAGATAGAAAGAGAAACACAGACACTGTGGTGTACAGTAAAAAAGGCAGAGACTGTAAAGAGGCTAACAATGAGAGAGGGTGACCGCACTCTAGTGTCGATATTGTTTCTTCATTCAGTTTACAAAATCGTATTGACCGTTCACCGCCACAGACCAGCCAGCACGAGGTTTAGAGCTAATTTATGCCTACATTGCTACTTGGTCCAACAACCATCTTATGGCCGTCCAAAAAATAAATATATTATTTTATAGGAAGGATGAATAAACTACTGCTTGCTTAGCTGAGTGATTTCATATGATGTATTACGGTGAACAGATAGGTTACCTTCCTTCGTTGATGAGCTCAATGAAGGCCAGGCCAGCGTTCTTCTGAATGGAGTTCTGCCATTCCTGAAAGAAAGAAAAAATAACATCATTTGCAATCTGTTACTCTTCAGAAGCTATTTTGTTATAATAACTTCCTCATAGTCAATTTAGATGTGATGTCACTGTGGCCAGTTTCCTCTCTGAAAAAATCAGACACAGTAATGAAAAATAGCAGTAGGAGTATCAGAATACCCCTTTGATCCAATATGCAACAGAAAGGCACGACTCACACACGCACACACACACACGAATCATAGTTCACCGTCCAAATTGCATATTTCAACTGTAATTTGGATTACATTTCATAGCGTGTAATTCAAGTAGGTAAAGAAAGCCTTTAGTTCATACATCCTTTGAGGAAAAAGTGATTGCTATAAAAAGCTGAAATCCTGCCCAGTACATGTAACCATCCCTTTCTTCCTCCGTGAAAAGATCTGTAAACACAGGAGAGATGTAATTGTGGGATGAAACTGAATCCACTCACTTAAATACAGCCATTTCCCCCAGTCCCTTACAGTGACAGATTACCCAGCACAGGATCACTGAATCCTGCAGAATATAAACGCCTGGAAGGGATCCGAGCCCTGGGCCAGAGAGTGCCAGCACTTGCTGTCTCACAACATGCTCTGGAAATGATTAAAAAGCAGTTTGAGAGCGCGGCTTTCACTGTGGGAAATTGGGTCCTCTGTGTGCCCTCACTGAGGTGCAAATGGAAGAGAGAACAGAGGAGGCCACAGTTCAAAAAAGGAGGGAAAACAGAGGAATATGATAGAAAAAAGCTTTCATTCTATGGGTCTACTAATGTATGTGCCACGCCCACGCGAGGCTATTCACATATAGAAGTGTCCTTTTGAAAGTGTCTATCTATTAAAGGTGGAATCAGCAATTCTGGAACGCTTGTTGACAAAATCACTTTTTGTCAAAGTGAGTGCATATCTCCTCATGATCCGATACTTGTCCGCACCGTGTGTGTGGTGTGTGTGTGTGTGTGTGTGTGTGTGTGTGTGTGTGTGTGTGTGTGTGTGTGCTAAGGAGATATTCACAGATTTGGACAGAAAGTGATCTTGACAACAAGAGTTCTCCAGAATCACTGACTCCACCTTTAAATACTTGCCAGTAATTAATATTGGAAACATATGGATATTCATACATGCAAAACAGTGATATAAACCGTTTGTTTTATGTCAATGTCCGTACACGGTAAGCAGCATTTGTTGTGTGTAGTACCAGAAAAAAACTAACTTGACATTGACATTATTATGTACGGGCATGTGTTTTTGTACACAGTTGTCGTGCCTGACACATACCGGTTCACACTACAGCACACGGTCTGACCCTACGATGCGCTAAATCAGGGAGATGGTGCTGACAAACTGCCGAGCATCTGGTCTCCAAATGTTCCCCGTGACCCCCTCTCTCCTCTGCTACAGTATCTGCCTTTGGAATAAGCTGTTCTTGATTTGGACAGGGATCATGTACAGCCAGTCTTTTGAGGCTCCACTTGCAGCGCGCTCACGTGATAAAAATAAATACGGAAATCAAGGCAGATGTGACACCTGGGCGTTGCCGGGTGAAATAATGGCAGCAGGTCAGCGGAGGCATTGCATGAACTAGTCAAATTTCGCTGTCTTCTCTTGAGGTACGCTTGTTGACAGTCGAGATAGCACTTCAGAGGCTCGCTTTTTCTTGTCTTTTTTTTTACTGGAGAGAACAGAGCTCCCAGAGGTGGCTGCCTTTGATTGCAGGAATTTAAAAAAAAACTCCACCGTTGCCCATTTGAAGAGAATTAAGCCTGACGTGGAGCTGCTTTAAAAGGGGATGTGAACCCTGTTGTAAATGCAGACCATGATCAGCACCTCTTGGTTTGTTTAGTAACTTGGATAGGAAGAGATGGGGTTTTTACAGCTGCATTTGCTCTAGTTTTGGCCTTTTGGGGATGGGAGAGGTCAGCTGAAACAGACTGAAACTGCTGCTGAAAACAATAATGAGAGCGATAAAACTGAAGAATACAGGAGATCTTTGGGTAGAACCAAACAATTCATTAAAGTTAGCTACAAATCTGTATAGGGGAAGGTGGGGTGATTTGTGCGTTTTGGAAGTTGCAAAACCCCTTGTTTCTAGAAAACCGTGGAAGAAATTGGAAATGTGACCACATATTTAAGAAGAGCCATCCATTTGACTCATCCTGTAAAGAAGGGAGACACAAGGAATAAGATATAAGCACATTTAAGCTCAAAAAACTGTGTTTTGCCTTTCAAAGTAAAATTTCCATGATCAAGGTTTTTTGATTATTGTGTCTGAACAATTATAGACACGTTTGAAAACATTTGACACATGTTTTAGTGCTTTGGTATGCTACACTTTGAGTCTATATAGTTAGCACAATGTCAACCCTAAATTGCTGCATCATGCCTATTATCCAAAATTCTGGGGATGGGGTGATTTGTGCGCAAGGGCCTGGGTGAGTTATAAGTAAGTAAGTAAGTAAAATGTATTTATAAAAGCACATTTATGACAGTTTGCACTGTCCAAAGTGCTGTACATAGTGCATTCAGTAGGTAAACAATGAAGGTACAATAACAATAACCAAAATAAAAGACGTAAAGCCCATACATCCACATAAACACAGATAGTAGTGCAGAGGTAAGTAAGTAGTGCAGAGGTTAATGGGGAGGAAACACCAGGGTGTACATATGGGTTTTGAGCCTTGATTTAAAGGCAGAAATGTAGGGGGAATCACATTTGTCAGGTGGCAGTTGGTTCCACAAGCACGGAGCAACTAGTGCAAAGTACATTTCTGAGAGTTGTGCCAGTGGCATGGCTGTATACGCTGGTCACCAAAAGAAAGTGATTGTCTACAGTAGCTCAGAAGAGAGTGACATCTCAATTCCACTTAACGACACCACTGATGAGAGTTCAGATGGCCAGAAAGATGATGATGGTGACTTTGTCATTGTGACAAGACAACTTTTTTTCCGAAAGCTATATTTCTTAAACAGTTTATTCCAGATCCAAAGTTTTTATTGCCAGGGATGCACAACATCCTGAAATATATGTACATATTTGAGTTGGAGACATAACTGTCAAGGCCTCACTTTAAAATCACTTTGAGTAAAAAGTTGCACAAATCACCCCACCTTCCCCTACTGCTGAAGAATTTCTTGACACCACATGCAACTCTGGGAAATGTTGTACAGTTTGGGGCAATGGCAACGCTTTTTCCATCTATGGTATCTTTAAAAAAACAAAACCCACCTTTTTGTGGACCCAAGATCCCCCCCCCCCCAACTAACCCTAACCCCTACCCAGAAAGCAGCTCGTTGGCCTTGAGAAGATTTCCTCTCCTCCTACTTTCATCTTCCCTAGATTCAGCAAAGGCACTAAGTATTTGTGGTGCTTCAATCCAACCTGTCAGTGTGCGGGAAAAAGCCTTTTGCTTTTATCTGCTCTGTTATACTCTCTCCACATCTGGAGGCCTTCCATCACTAAATCTCCATGGCTCCGCTCGAGATCCCCCCCCCCCCCCCCCCACCGCCCTGTATGTTTAAGCTGTTACAAGAACCAGAGCTGCTTGACCTTTTCATTCAGCTGCCCGCGCTGAGGAGAGACACACAGTGTCTGCAGCCACATGATGATTGCTGTGATTAGTATGCATAAATAAGAAAGAGGCAGATCATTATCACTAATTCATTCATAAAACTGACAGGTCACAAAACAGAGAGGGACTAAAGGTCAGCTAAGTGCCCCTCCTCGCTGTCTTAAAACATTAATGTTGAAATATGTGAGGGGGACACGTTGAAGTTGGCATTTCATAGTGATGTCAGCCAAAGCCCACGCTGCATCAGAGATGAGTCGGTGGGCTTTTCTGCCCATGAGATACAGTATGTGTATTGTGAGTGTATCGCAATGTAATTATCAGTTACAGAACATTATATTTGCTCATGATAAAACAGCCTCGCATATATCAGCTTCAGAAGTGGAATAGAAGACCCGGGTAACAATGATCTAACATTACAGTATGATTTCTGAATCGTTTTAGCTGGCAACATAACTGGATTGCATTATCGATTGTACAGTATTGGAATACAAAGCAATGGCTCATCTCTACTGGTAAGGTTGTAGAAGGACACCAACGCTATACGGTCCAGTTTCAAGGCCTCGGTGTCTGGTCGATATCTCAGCCTAGGTTTCATCCCTCGAGCCACTATTGGCAGGAGACCTATGGAGCCGCAGTAATGCGATCTGTGTGGGGGGGGGAGGAGGGAAAGGACTCAGACCCCCTTAACAGCATGCTGACGCTCTCATCTGCAATAAATCCTAGTGCCGGAGAAAAGGCGACGTACCAAAGATACTCTGCAGACAGAAAAGCAGCACACAAAGAGGGAACCAGTCAAAATCCTTCAAAAGAGCAACAATAACTCAATGCCGGCTGGGCCATTTATGTACTTTTTTTTTTGTCTGGCGGAAAGCCCCTGAATAATGGCCTCCATTTAACTGAGGCTGAGCTCCCTGCAGAAGAGGGGCTTTAGACTGCGGATACCACGGAGCGCACTAGAGAGTGGCAACCCACCTCCTCAAGGCTCCGGCCCTGCAGTCTAGATCCACAGAGAGGCACCAAGTAATGGCTTCCTTATGGGCTCCCGACACAAGACTGATGGGCTGACAGAAGGCATGTTAAATATCTCCTGTTCTAACTGCTACAACGGGGCTTTGACCTTCTCTAAAACAAGGGCTTAACAAGAGACTCAGAGGGTCAAGCTCGGAGGTGATCAGTCACTGGCATAGCATGAGGTGGTGCTGGGGCTCATTCTGGAGAAGGAGGGCTCACCATTAAAGCACTGGGGTGTATAGTGAGAAAGTCATTGAGAGCTGCATGTGGCCGTGTGTGACCATCAGTTTGGACAATTAGTTTGTGGAACTTTTTACTAGAAAAAATACACTATGTTCAATTTGGCAGATTGTATAATGTATATTCAAGAGATGAAACCAGCTCTTAACAGATCTCCACATACCTTTGACAGAAAATATGTGTCAAGTGAACCACAGTATAGAAAGAGAATATTACAGAAGAAAAGAAGAGAGGATGGGACCTAAAGAAAATGAAAAGGAAGACTCAGAAAGAAGAATGTGAAGAAGAGGAGAAAGAAAGAAAGAAAAAAAAACTCACCTGAGAACAAAGCAGCATGACGAGCTCTACAACTGAGGTGCTTGATTTCATACACACTAGACCTGGAGAGATAAAACAGAATGAAATATTAACTATGTATTTTATTACATGTATTTAAAACAAACTTCTGTGGGTAGAATCTGTAACTATTTTATAATTGTATGTGGGAGTACAAGATAATAATAAGACATACATGTATATTATGATTTAAAGTGTTTTTTTGCATAGGTTCACTTAAGGCAACGTCAATCAATTTGTCAGCCTGTTAAATTCTGATTCCAATTTGTATATATCATAATTTAATTAAATTGTTTTTTCATAAGCCCATTCTAGCACCCGCTCCCAACACACACACACACACACACGCACGCACGCACGCACGCACACACACACACCCCACTATCAACTTTCATACACGCACACACCCTCACACAAGCGAACAAAGACATTCACAGCTCCTTCCCTCGTCTCCATTCTGAAGACGCTGAGCCGCAGCAGCAGACAACTCTCTAATGAAACAAGGGAAGGTGTGAAAAACTCATTTGCAGAAACAATGGCTTCAACTGGTCTTGTATTCTGCACTTCTCGTCGTAGAACTAGTAAAGGTGCGTTCATTAGTAAAGGAAAGAATGCAACTTGCTGAGACTCATTATGGACTGGGAGGAGAAGAACGTTGTGCCACACAACTGTTATTGTTTCAAGAATGGCAATCAGAGAACAAAATATTCTTATTATAGGATTTCAGTAAATGTTGTTAGAGGAGTTGTACATTGCAGTTCAACATCTACAATAAAAAAAAAACTAGGACGCATTAGTGGCTTTTATCACAATGGCTAATTTCTCTTCGAAGAAAAAAGTTAATTAGGAAGTAGTTCAAATTAAATATTTTCAGAGGGGAAAACTCAACAGTGTAAAACATAGGCAGCACCTTTATATAACTGCACTGTAAATAAAATGATGAAATGAGCTATATAACTTCCATTTCTTTATTACTTTTGCATTTAGATCAAATTTGGTTAATTACAAATAAATAATCTGTTTTCAAATTGTACATTCAAAGAAAAAATTAGTCCCACACTGACAATGCAATGACTCTCAAAGTTGTTGACTCGTCTGTCATATATGCAACAAAACAACATGACAAAAAAAAGACGATAACTAAAATCATAACTAGATTTTAACATTAAATGGACATCGTTTTACATTTGAAATCTATAAAATGCAGCACAAAAAGCTATATTTCAGAAAATGCTAACTATTCAGAAGAAAGGGATTGATGGATGTTTTGGTCACTGATTCTACATCCATCTCCATTCATGGAGTGGAGACTGTCCAAGGGAGCGTCTTGTAAATACTCTGAGAGGAAGTGACCCCTTCTCTTGTACACGGCGTGCCACGGCTGACCTCTTGTTATAGCTGTGACATGGCGAGCCATAAGTCAGTCCGCTGTGACACGGGAGTCAGGTGGCCAACTGACCCAGGCCTTGTGCTGGTAGACAAACTAAATGCATTCTATTTAAACACGGCCTGCCAGTCCCCCTTCCTGTAAACAGGGCAGGGTTAAGGCTACGGGTGAATGTGGCATTGTGGTGCAATGTGCCGGCAGACTGGGCCACTCAGGGGACAGCGAGAAGCAGGCGGCAGGCATCACAACAGCGGCAGTGTTCACACGCAGGGCTAACCCACCAACTCCAAGTGGAAGGCTCAGGGTGCACTCAACATAATTGCTGCAGTGACCACATGTCCTCAGAGGCGGGGGGGGCTGAAGGAATAGGGTGAGGCTAAAGGGGGCACACGGGGCACAGGGGGGCTTGACCCCGGGCAATCTAAGGAGTGATGGATGGCTGGTAATTACTGGTAAATGGAGCGCCTTTGCACTACAGCACAGTATTTCAACTGTGAGTCTGGGAAGGGGTCAGGAAGAAAAAGGAGAAAAGAGAGGGAGAAAACAGCCAAAGCCAGCTCAAGTATTTGGACACACAAACTGCAAGGAGGAAAGACTTGAAGTGGAAGTGTTCTAGTGCATGTGGTATATCTGTATGCTTGTTTTTCCTTTCTGATGAACCTGCTTTAATCCATGGCAGGGTGCACCTTCCACAGACCCAGACAGGGTTAAACACGTGTGGTGAAGAGCACTGGGGCCCGAGCTGTCTGTCTATGACCTTGTTTGTGGGGTTACACTCTCAGCTCAGCTCTAGTTTGTCAGCTTGGTCAGTCCGCTGACAGACTTTGAGTGAAAGGGTAACAGACATTTTCACACTTGTCAAGGCTATGCTACCTGATATTTCATTCCCTTCCCCTGAGCTTGAGTGAGTAGCGTTTGCTACAAGTGCATGGCACACCCACATGGCTATTTACATACTGTATGTATGTATGTATGTGCGCCATATGCATGATGTATGGAGGGAAAACTGCCCGTTTGTTGAACTTTACTGGCTGGCATGGAAACCTTAAAAAAAAGCATAGCAGTACTTTACATGTCCTTTAAATGACTGTAGGCAAGGAATTAATACATCATTTCACCAATGACTTTTTTACAGCATTGCTTTTTACTGTTTCAAATAAAAAAATAAAAAAAGGCCCTGGTCATGAGTAAGCACGCCAAGGTGTATTAGTTTTAAAAACCTATATTAAATATCAAATTAAATTAAATTTGTATTATTTTAAACTCTTTTTCAAATCTACCCACTTAATAATGCAACTAATCTCTGTTAAACATAATACAATACTTGAAATGTTACTGTTCAAATCGTTCAATTGTTGGCAACAATAAAATTATTCAGCCATTCTCAAAGGTAACTGGCAGTATAACAAGTATACAAATAAACTATTTTCAGGGAAGCGGACATGTGTCAGACAACTTATTTCAAGAAGCGGCTTTAATAAAGTCACGGCAGTGCATTCCTTCAGCCTGCTGTCATCCTCTGCAAAGTCTTCTGAATCTAATGGGTTTAGCTTAGACATTTAAAAGAAAAGACTTTGGCAGTCAGAAAAAAAATGGCACAGATATTATTTCACTTTGTGCAAACTGCAAGTCAACAAATTTGAGGCCACACACATTTATTCTGCAGTGTGCACACATAGACACACACACACACATGCCTGCAGACACACTCAGTCTCTCTCACACACACACACACACACACACACACGTGCACGCGCTTTCTGTGGTGGCGGTGCGCTCTTGAGAATACAAGCCAAAACAAGCTATTGGAATAGAGTGACAGAGCACACACATGCAGGCAGACGCTCCCTGAGGTTAGGCACAAGTAGCACTGTGGGACTCTGCCAACCTGGAGCCTTCACACAGCCAGCACAAAGTAAGACTAGAGCCCAGAGCAGAATGCAGACAAAACGATCACCCACCTCTGTAAACACTGTGTACAAGCGAGCCAGTCAGAACAGCACTTTAAATATAAACAATGTGACTGCCGTAGCCCCTTTCAAAACAAAATAATGAGACTGTTATGCTAAAGACATTAATCTCAAACGTTTTTAATTGTAACAGAGAATTAGAACATGCATGAGTCATGGTTTTACTTGCAATGCTAGTATGTTACTAAAATCAACAAACCATGATTGCATTATTTTTGAGACGTGATTGAAATTGAAACAAGGTCTCAATAAGTGACTATACTTCATTTTATTTCCAAACTAAACGTATTTGGATCAGACTGTGTAAGAGATCTGCAGGATACTTTATAGCACACGACACAACAATAAACAGTTCACTGTGCTTTCAATTTCAATACAGCTAAAGCTTTCAGATTTTCCTACAATGGGCAAAACATCTGAGAAAACCAATTTGTTAAATTTTTAAAAAAGAGAACAAAAAAAGACAAAAATCCCCTTCTAACACTGAGCAAAAGGGTGAGGCATATCTTGGTTTTTGAGAACTAAAAATATCATTGGCACGAGGCAAAGGCCAACGCTTGTTTCAACATTGATTTCAGCGTGACATTTGTCGTGACTGTGATCCACTGATGTTTAAAAATACTACACCTAGGAATGATCCTAAATATGTGGGCTTGAATCATGAAGGAAACCAAACAGCCACACATCACAAGATGAATGAACGGGAAAGCAAGATTTAATCAGACTTTGACAGCCCCCCAGTTTGTGTGCAAAAGAGTGACTCTCCTGTCATCACCTACTGGGTGTGCATCCCTCAATCAGACAGCCAGTGGAGCACATGCAATGGTGGTACGGACAGGATTATACACACAACTTGGGCAAAGAGACGCACTTTACAACATCAGTACCTTCTATTAGCAGCTCCTGCCCATGGCTGCCCAGCAGGGTGCGCGACAGGAAGGGTGCAAAGTCTACAAAGGTCTCTCTCAGCAAGGGGGCCACCTTCTCCAATGCCCTCTCCAGCTTTGTAGTAATGCTGTTAAAAATCAAAAAAGAAGTCACAAAATAAGAAATTAGACACTGGAATTTGAGTAAAAAAGTAAGCGATGAAGCGGTGTGGCCCTTCCGTCAAGGCTAAGACAGGAACAGAGTAGAGAGATCGTCACAGTAGATCCAGTGCACACAGCTAACAGTAAGTGAGTAGCCAGGCTGGTGGGTGCAGAAGGTAACCAACACATTTCAGAGTATGCAAACCAAGACAAATATACACATAGGGTTGCTATCACTGCAGAGGCCACTAAGATAATATTTTATGTTGTTGAAAGCCATTCAAACACATACTTCTTTTGGAATTGTTTGCATTCTTTGTTGTGTGTGGCATGTTATCAGGCCTGCACATGGGCTCACAGTTGTTTCCACACTGCAGAGAAGAAGTTTCTTATCTTCTACACACTCACTACATGCTGCTTGGCTGACAGTATCTAAGCACCTTGGAGAAACAGTGAGCTGAAGTCATGCAGCCAGCCACACAACTCAGACTGTATACAAGCAGAGATACGACTTGGAGATGCAACATATCTCTGTGTGTACACACACACACACACACACACACACACACACACACACACACACACACACACACACACACACACACACACACACACACACACACACACACACACACACACTAGGCAACACAAGGAGAGTAGGAGCTTGTTTTGCCAGCTGAGATGAGGGAGAGGAGGTTCAAGGATTGGTTTAGGGTTTGTATGAGTGTGTAGTGTATTCTGCCTTCCAGCACCCTGGGAAAATATAGCAGAGGGGTGACAGAATGGCATGGTACAAGGGGTCTAGAATAGATGGTTAACATAAATGTCCTTGCCTAAGACACTGGCCTGCACCTCTGGAGGCTGCCTGTATTGCTGTCAGGGAGCTAAAAGCTTTGAGCTCAGGAGGTGTCAGTCCCTGCTGGCGTAGTGGACACGGGTCCACTTCAAAAAAGGCACTGGAATAGAGAGAAAAATTAAGGGGAAAAAAAAATTAAACCACAGTTGGGTTCAAGAACAAAATATAAATATAGAATTATAATCACATTTATTTTCTTCCGTTTGTTTTATTCCTCATCTGAAATATAAGTTAGGCATTAGCATGGGCTCTGCAGCGAGAGCTAGGACTATCATTGACTTCACATTTACACTAAGTGATGTCGGTTACTGCTGCCATGGCAACTGAATCTGTAGTCCTCCAGTCGAGCACGGCAAAGAGAGAGAGAGAGAAGAGAGAGAGAGAGAGAGAGAGAGAGAGAGAGAGAGAGATATACTCTGGAGAAAGACCTGAGCTCTCAGCAGTCAGAGGGAGAGCAGGACTAAGGACCTCTGTCACAAACTATTACAGCAAGTGAGGAAGATGAGTCAAGGTCACCACAAGATGTACACACGGGAAATCCACAAACGTACACAGGGCATTAGGCTAAACCTTGCCACAGTGTTCACAAAAAAATGCAGTTTTAATAGTTCATTGCTAAATTTACCAAATCAAATAAAGGTGAGGATGTCGAAATTGACGTAATTATGTAAACAGACCATGTATAAAAATTAAAATAAAGTAAAAAAAATAACATTCAAAAGAAAAGGAAAAAACTTAAAAATAACAGAACATTTTGTGGGGAAATATGTTTTTGAAAGACAAGTTTCACATTAACATATGAGTGGATTTCATATATAAGTCGTGCAATTTGAACAAAGTGAGTTTATTAACACAGGAAATACGAGCGTGGGTAAACAGAGAGGGCTCTGTTGTACCTCATATTTTCTACTGTGTCTTCAGGCATGGGGGCCACCGTCTGCACGGCCGGCAGATTCTTACTGGTGTCTCCGTTGACAAAATTAGAGGAAGAGGAGGAGGAGGAAGGGGCTGCATCAGTGGCTCCTGCAGGAAAAAAAACAACAGAACAATGCAACATCACTGCAAAGCAGGAATATTTAGATTTTAAGAATGTCTTTAATAATCTGAAATAAATTTAAATAAAATCTAATTAAAACTAATAATTTGAAATTAGTATTTACTCTAAGGTAAAACACATTTAAATAATAGAGATTTTCAGATTGTTTTTGTTATGTCGTCAAAGATCGATTTAATACGGAATCCTAAAAACCTGACAACATGTTAAAGGTGCATTAAACTAAATCCAATTACAGGGCTAACCTTCTTTTTTGTTTCAAAGCCAAAATCAAGGTGTTGTGACAACAGTCATATATTCTTGGCAGCCTGTGTCCAAGATTAAAATCATTATTGCTGTCCTTGTGAGAAGTTAAAAACAGAGCGAGTGAGATCATGTGGTTTGGGTGAGAGCCTGTGGCTTTAGCTGAAAGCACATTTTGACTTGGAGACATTTCTCACATTCCTACAGAGGGACTCAAAGAGGAAAGGGAGATTTTTTTTTAAATGGAGCACATTAAAAAGGTGTTGGAGCTCCTAATGGTTCTTGGTGTTAAGTGTGTCCTTTCAGAGACCCAGACTACAACAGCCCTGAGGTGGAACCGGCTCAATGCAGCATAGCACAAAGAGAAAGAAAGCACAGTGAAGTGATGGCATGCAGTCAATCAGACAGGAACACACACTAAGGAGACCAAATTATTTTCACTATTGTAATGCCATTTGTTTAACTGTATAATTTCTGTAGATTAAAACAGATCTTTGGGAATCCTTGTGTGGCTAAAGGAAAGCAGCTTTAATGTGGCTGTGCAGAGAGCTGCTGCAGACACTGATTCAGAAGGTAAAGAGGGCCATCTAGTGGTGACAATGAGCCTCTGCACAGGCATACAGGATCACATGATCCAGCAGATGGGAACAAATGCTTTATTTGTATTCTTGGAAAGGCATCAAAGAAAGAAAAAACAGACTGGGTCAATGAGATGAACTGCAGCAATTACTCAAATTAAAGACTCTCAGATTGCACTAAAGCAGTATTATTTGAAATTGAACCAATTATACAGGGGCCAGGGCTAAATGTAGCATTTTAACTGTGGTAGTACATTCCAGTAATCTTATGCATGACCTACCGGTGGTATTGATCATGCTTTTGGGGGTCGCAGAGGCAGCAGCAAAGATGTTGGGGGTGCTGCCAGCTGTCAGCCCAGCAGAGGTGCTGCTGCTGCTTCCCAGTGTGTGAGGTGCCAGGCTGTCAGGGGAGCTTTTCTTCACAGGCACCACAACACTCCTACAGGAAACACCCACAAAATGTGTCATTCACATATCCATGTAGTAAAAAACAAAACAAAAATATTTGCAGTTCAAATGTGACATTTTAAAATTCAACACAGTTCACATCGTAAGACTAGATTATGGCACAATATACAACTAATGCTAAATGAATGCAGTGGCAGCAGTGTCAAAGTACAGTATAGAGGAAAAGCTGTAGGTTGTCATTTTATGCCTTTTGAAATGATAAAGCATATTCCTTCCCAAAGTCCTGTTAAGCAAGATATTCAATCCCTCCAAGGTGCTGTAGTATCTGTAGGTGCAAATTGTGGACTCAAATTGGGATAACTTTATATATACCCTGACTTATAACCTTGAAATAATAAAATAAAAAGACTGCTGACATAGACGTGTAGGTGAAACACACTTATTCAGTTTTGTCTGAAGGTTATAGCTGGGTCCTATAACTCACAGTTGGAGTTTAAAAACTAGCCTGAGACCAGGGTATATGATCAAATTAGCCAGCTGACTTTCAATAAAGCCAGCATCTGGGTTTTACAGCCCTGTTCTTGGGACGGATAGAGCAGGATTTTCTTGACTTTCAATTCATCTGTTATTTTTTTTAATTAAAATAAAAATACTCCCAGACAATTCCATCATGGAATAAAATAAAAATGTTAGGAGAAGAAATAATAATAGTATTGATTTTCATCTTCTTATACAGCTCTATCATCCTGCCAGCATGAGCATGCTCAGACGCTAGTCAGGACTTCTGGAAAGGTAAACATCCAGACCAGTAACTCCATCTTTCAGCATAATGCATGCAATTCAAACACAACCACACACACACACAAGAGATTTAAGTAAATAAAGCTGAGGGCAAGAGGCCAGCCGGCGAGCTACAACACTTTCCCTTACATCTGCTCTTCCCTCCGTTGGCCCTCTGCTGCCCCGCTCTGTTTGGAAGAGCTGCAAACATCCCAGACCCTAATGAGAGGCTTTCCAGGAGCGACTTGGCAGTTGTTACTGACATGCATTTGCATAGCTACCGTCTGTGTTTGAACTGGCAGCACTATGGCTCGTAGAGCAGGAGATGCAAGACCTTTCCTTTCACCATTTGCTATGAAAAGATGCTTAGCCTTTGTCAGAAATGACATGTAGACTTTTAGACATATTTGCAGAGTATGGTCTATATACAATCAAAACATAGTACAGATACATGTTAACACAAGTCCCACATATGTAAAATTACACAGTAATATACCTTCACATACACACAAACATCAATAAATGAACACTGCATTATGGAGATGTAGAATGCAGTCACACCTAGATACAAGACACCAAAACTCCTACAGAACACCTAGTTTTTTTCCCACCACTGCCCACTCTTTTATATGCATTCCTTATATATAATATAAAACAAATACATGAAATAATATTTTATTTTATTTGTAGCAGGCTAAGCAAGGTAGTCCAGATGTCTCTTCCAAGCAGCGGGGGCTCCAGAGTCATTTTCAAGCCAGATGAGATCTTTAATGTTTCCGTTCTCTGGGTCTACCCCGGGGTCTCCTATCACTTGGATGTGCCCAGAACACTTCCAGCCGGAGGCAAACTAAGAGGCATATCCTGGTCACACACCCGTACCACCTCAACTAGTTCCATTTGATTGTTCTACTCCAAGCTACCCTCTCCAGATGTGGTGGTTGGACTGAACCAATTTATTATCGGACACAGAGCCGGCCCAAGCCTTCAGGGGGCCCTAAGCGAAATATGATTAGGGGGCCCCTCTCCAATGTTAGCGCTGCTGAAACTATAGATCTTTGTTAAATATCATTCACACACCCAGTGTTTTCCGCTAGTGCCTCCACTGTGCAGCTGCGCGAAAATATAAGACAGCCAAGATTCAGACCTCCTAGGGAGGTCCGGGGGTATGCCCCCCCGGGAGATTTCTTTTAACCTTTTTAAAGTGAAATGCATGAATCCGGTGCAATTTGAGAGGAAACTTAAGAGGATAAATCTGAGAAATTTTGTGTGAACAAATAATTTGGAGACACTGGGTCAGACGAATTAGAAGCTACTGAAGAAAGACACATGGATTTTCCATAAAAATATTAATATAAAACATTATGCAGGGTCCTCTGGGTTGGGCTTGGAGCTCTTTTTCTTTAACGAGACATATTTCTCTGTAATATAGTGAATGCATTTAAATGCAGTGTGAGGAACGAAGCAGAAGAACTCTTTTGTCCAGCTACTGTATCTTTTTTTCCACAGACGAGGCTGAACTAGGCTATAGACTATACACAGTGCATGGGCAACTGAGGGCAGCCCCATTTCCAATTGTTTTTAAATAAACTCAATACACACTGTGCATGGATGTGAACGTGACGTGATCAGATAATTTCGGATTTCCTCCCAGATGAACTGATTACATTTTTAGGCTATTAATTATCTAGACCAAAACATTTTATTCATTTTTTGTATGATAACTCACATTTGCATAATATGATGTTAATATCAAACACACAAACTAAAAAAAAAAAAAAAAAAAATTTTTTTTTTTTTTTTTTTTTTTTTAGGGGGCCCCCAGGCAGTCAGGGGCCCTAAGCGACCGCTTAGTTCGCTTATGCCTCGGGCCGGCTCTGATCGGACAAAACCTAAAGGCTGACAATTTACTTTATTTGGAGATTTATCTTAAATTCAAATGGCATGGGGTTTCCTTTCTTCTTTGATTATGGAATAATTCAAGTCTTCAGTTATTTTTACTTAACTAAAGTATATTGAAATAATGTGATGGAGCTATTTCCAGTAGTTGATGGTGGGGAAAATGGCACTGAATTTTTAAAAAAAGAATTATTGGAAAGACTCCAATTGGGGCAAATGCTTTTTCAGTCTCAACTGATGACATAGCTCTTGATGTAGTTCCAGGCAGCGTGCACAAAGTCAAAGTTTAATAGACGGCATAAATTATCGGCGGCTGTATCCCACCCTTAGCAAGAAAATGCTGCTTGATCAGGGTGAACCAGTTGGGGAAGACATTTCTCCAACCAAGACATTGGAAAGCAAATTAAAATTGAATATTTATTAATTATATTGAACAAAAATTTGAGCAGTGGTTTGTTTAGTATTTGTAGAAGCTAAAACAAACATCCCATGCTGCTTATAGAGAACGGGGCAGAGCTCATGAATGAAATGTGTAGAGAGAGAAGCTTGCGGACTCGTCTTGAGATGAAATATAAAACTTGCAACCTAATGTTACAGTGCATGAAAGCACAACTACATCACTAAGCCACCAGACCTCCGTTTGAATGTAATCTGATGGGCCGGCGAAAGGAAAGAGAAGCGGAAGCTTGTCCTTATCGGGCCTGCAGTTGGCCTTTGGGTTTGTGAGGGTGCCAGATAATGTCTTCTTGTCCAATCTCCGGCCATTAGTCTGGGTGACACAGGCCAGGCCTCCCGCTCTGTCACGAGCCAAGCCTGCTGTCGTCTCAAGCACACATCCAGAAATCTTTCCCCTCTGTTGACTTTTACCGTTTTGTGTTGCAGTTATATGTATATCCACAGTACATCTCATTAATGAAGTAAAACACACTGCACTCTAAAAAACTCACTTGGACCGTGTGTATTTCAGGCTTTTTGGTAAATATCTCATGTCCTAGTTCTGCTGTCCAACTGATTTGTCAAAATGATCAAAGCTATATTTTTTAATAGATGAAATAGCTCTGTTGTTGCTCTCTATGGACAACACAATTAAAATACCACAAAAGCAGATTATAATCGAGATTAAGTTAAACAGTGATTCAGTGAAAGCCACCTAACAGGCAGGTATGCAATAACAAAAATGGTAGTAAAATAACATATATGAAATTTAGAAAAAGCTTGAAAGATTACAAATTATCATTATCCTCAAATATACAGCTGTGCTCTAAAAGAACACTGATGATGACAAGTATAATTCATTTAGTAGATCTCTACCGCTCTCCCCTGTGTGAAATCAAATTGACAGATATCTGAACATCACCACTGGCGTGTTTTGAGCAGGCTTCTTTCTGTTTCTAGCAAAAGCGTGCCTTGTGTGTGCCCAGCTGGGATGTTACATTAGATCTACAGGATGTTGATAAAACATGAACCTCTTTTAAATGAATAATGCATTAGCTGAGTGCTCATGAATCATGAATAGATTATCTGGCGCATATCTTATTAATAGGATTGTCTTAATTGAGTTGCTGAGAATAAAGCAAAGGATTAATCTTGGAATACATATTAATGAGGTCTGCGGCTTTGGGGAGATGACTGCAGTGTGTAAAGTATAACCAAAGAAGTGTTTCCTAAATCCAGCCAATGCAATCTAATAGTGCTTTATTCAGGAATACAGGGACAGATACAGAGGAAATGCGCTTACATGCCGCTCGCAAATTCAATTAAAACCAATTATCGTTGCACTACATCAAGGGAAAAATCACATATCAACCCTGATTTTGAGACATTTTGGTAAGTACAAGGGGGAAGAGAGGAAGTACAATTAAGGAAGATAAGGTACTGTATATTCATCTATTCAAGAAATCTGAATGTTCAGCCATTTAAACCTTTCCTCTATAAAAGTCTATAGTGGAGAGGCCTCTGTGCACTCACTTTAAGACATTTTTTCTTCTCTCCATTTTGTTTTTTTGATGTTGTCACTCCCAATCAATGGCCGCCCGGACAGACAAATGAAAGGCCTGTCCGTGTCTGGCAGCTCATTTCGCTGGCAGGAGGCAAACAATTAGACACAGCAAATAGAGGATGGATGTGGGAGGGGAGGGGTGGGGGGTTAGTGACATGAAAAGCAGGAGACAAAGTTGTATACGTGGTCAGGAGGGGTTTGTGTGAAAGCACTTCAAAAATAATGCACATTGCTGTGGCGACTCATGTCAGGCTGCCAGCTCTCATTAGGGGTGTGAGTGGTGAGGGCGACAGGGCCGACCGTGGTGTGGCGCGAAGCCGCTTCTGTTTAATCTGTCATCAACACCCTGGAGAACCCCCCACCTTCTCAGCTGTCCTCTCTCAACATACTCTCTCATCTTCTCCTCTATTCATCAGGCTCACCTCAGCCCGGCAGCAGTATGCATGAAAACAAGGAACAACCAAGTCCCTCCTGACTCTGTATGCCCTCTTCTGTCTCTCAGGGGCCAGCCAGTGATTGCACAGACACAATAAGAAAAACCCATGGTGTCCAAAATGACATGAAAACAACTCGAAATTACTTTTTGTGCCGAAAATAATTTGAATTGGTTTAACACAACCACACCTACTCAAGTCATTTTGGATGGATCAAATGAAATAAAGATTATAAGAGAAGAAAAAAAATCACACAGCTCTTTAAAATCAAATAAGAAAGTAAAATATATTTTACTAAGCAGAGGAGACAGGGATGAGGGGCGATCCCCGCAGGATCAGGGAGTTTGTAAACTCTCAAATCCAGACAGATTACTGTGCGGTATTATCTAATCCAGGAATGAAAATAAACCGCAGCAGTGACACAGAGAGGTTCAGAGACCTTTTCAAAACACAGGAATTCCGTGCTGTGGGGGCTGAGATCAATGAAATGACTAATGTGTTGAATGCAGCATCAAAACCATTAGAGGTATACTGGATAGCTAAAATAAACCCAGAGGATTAACATTAGCGTTTTACTGCCACTTATGTGATAGCACAGAAACGCACACACACACACACACACACACACACACACACACACACACACACACACACACACACACACACACACACACACACACACACACACACACACACACACACACACACACACACACACACACACACACACACACACACACACACGGCATAAATTGTTGTTAGCTATGACTGATGAAGTCAAGAATTAAATTTATTGTAAGCTTAGTTTTGTATTGGCTGTAACAATGTTTGCTTTACATTGAGAACACAAAGTACAGAAGTTGTGCAAGTTTTAGCATCTTCCTCCAGCTACTATAAAAAACTATTGAGAGACATTAAGTCTGCATCAATTGTTTTGTCACAGTTGCAGACATTATAATTGCGTTTCAATGCTGTGCCTTTCCAGCAATGACAATGTGACTTGATTTAAAAAAGTAAACAGATAAATAACACAGACTTAAAGTTCTGAATCAATGAAGTGTGTGATTTGATTTTCAGGCTGAGAAGAAACAACTAGAAGCCAGAGGATCCTTTAAAAGGTTTGAGAAATGCCTCAGAAACTGCCAGGGTAGAAAATTAACTTTGATGTTTGCAGTGAACATGAAAAACTCTTCACAAAATAAAAAATAAATTAACGCAAAAGCATATAATCATTACTGTGACTTTCTGCAAAAACAACCTACTGATGACACCATCTCACCTGTCAAAGGAGTGGAACTGCATGGGCAGCTGCATGGCCTGAGCCTGGGCCTTGGCAGTGAGGTCTGGGTAAGAAGACACAGGCTCCAGCCCAGTCTCCATGCCCTCCACCGGAGCTGCCACCAGGCTCTTCAGAATCTCCTTGACGTTGATGCCTCTTTTGGGCTGGCTGATGCTGCTGATGGAGGAGGGGGATTTCAGGCCCTCCATGCTGGATGATTGAGACACACTCTCCTGGGTCTTCTTCACCTCCGAGGACAGGGTAGATATGAGCATGGCATCCGGCATCTCGGCACTGTGATCCAGGTCAGAACCGTTCAGGATGCTAGCTACCAGCTCACCCTCCGTAGCAGAGTCTGCGAGGTGAAGGGAGCTCTCCATGTGGAGGTTTTCTGATGGCAGAGGATGGTCCTTAGCGCTGCTGCCAAATACCAAGGGTGTTTCTGTTCACACACACACAGAGTGAAAACAGTGAGTGAAAGTTTGCCACACAAATATACATGCTAAAAAAAGATATCATTGTATGAAAAAATTATTGCTCTGGTTTAAATCTATTTTAATTTCTATTTCCATTATTATGTGTGAGTTATCATATGCTAAATACATTTAATAAAAATAAAAGTTGTATCAACAGACCAACAACTCAAACTTCTTCCTTTCCTAAATACTCGGAAAGCATATTTCTACTGTATTTTCCCGATTTGAAACAGTGACTGCCAAGGCAGATAGCTGCTCTATTATTCTGCCCATCAAACACTGCACACACCGCACCCTTTGCACGATATGCTGACAACAATCTTATCAGAATCTGCAAAAATCCTGGCCCTTCATAAAATTGAAAAGGCATTGACTGTAGTAAATTCATTTGACACAATAAATCCAACTTTTCCCCCGGAACCGGCAGAGTTACCTTTCTAGCCTGACCCAGTGGTTTACCTAGATGCGAGGCCAGCCATATTCATATTCATCACATGCCCCCCTAACGAGGTCAGCAGGGCCTGATTTAGCCAAAGAGTTGTCTGGCTTCCGGGGTCCATCAGACAATCGCTTGCCACATGCCGTCTGGGAAAAATCCCCCATTTTCTGGTGAAATTTATGAAGGCGGCAGTGTGCCTCTCTCCTCGCAGCAACCTCTATGATCCCATTCTCCTCTGGTGGATTGCTTGCCTAATGCGCACTGACAGATGGGGCTGAAAATAGCAAAGCGTGGCTCCACTGCCCCAAAAAAGCCACAGTAACTGGTCAGCATGCCGCTCACTCCACTCTGTTAGGTTCTGAGCTCTTCAAATTGCACTTTAATATTTCTTCTGGCCCCCCTCTCCACTCTTCCTCTTGTTCGTTTTATTCACGTCACCTTTTCTCTGTATATAAGCCGATAAAGAATATACCCACTTGTGCCACTCATAATAATAAGCTGGCACTGACTGCAGCAGACATTGTTTTGAACCTTTGAAGGCAGCCACTGATTTCCTTTCATGAGACTTAATGCATGATTTATGACTAGAGGCACATTCTACCTTTCTTTTCAGTGAGAATAATGATGCCTATTCAAGTTCATAACCACCGTATCCAGCCCCAGTCTCCGCTTGCCATTTAATTCAGTGCGGTGCAATTAGCAGAGCTCATGAATACATCATCTGTGTGCCGGTGGAGTGCTGGTAGGGTATCCCTCTGCTTGTATAGTGAATGAGGCTCTCAGCTCATAGCTGGCAGCAGTGGTGAATCAGAAAAGAGCCAAGGACACTGACCATTCATTTATCTCAGTTGCATTCACCACTAGCTAAGCCTAGTGAGCAGGATGAATGGATGTAAGAAAGGTAGGGCACAGCTGTCAACACCTGTGCTGGTTGGAGAGTTGATCTCCTGACGCATGCTGCAACCCGATTGGCTGCTTGTCCTGGCCGTCTCACGTTGAGGCTCCAGGATGTCCCGGTACTTGGAGACCATGAGGACAGAGATGAAGTACACCACAGCTAAAGCCAGGAACTGGGCTTGCTTACTGTCATCCTGTGGAGAGGCATCACAAGGCACGTTATGCCACTGTCTGTACAGATGATCTCATTCCACACAATTCACTGCTTCTTGAAATGGTTGGAAGAATGGTTGGAAAAGTGCACCTTGCGTAGAGCCATACAACTAATTCAAAGTGCTGACATCATTCTGACAAAATCACACACACACACATAGCAATGCACTCACCACATCACGAAACACCACAGCACGCAGTCGATTGATGTCCACATCCTGCAGGAGGCGATCAGGGTCCTTGATGGGAGACAGGTTACTAGGGACAGTTTCTATGGCTGTCTAAAGCAGAGAGATAACACCACAATATGACATGCTACTCTATACGGTCAAAGCTCAATTCAACAGGTTTTGCTATTACTTTCCTTTTTATCCTGGATTAACAAATGGATTTATATGGAATTGAAAAAAATGTGTTCATCATATGTATTTATTAGAACAAAAAGACAGGTTGAGCATTATCAGGTCACATTATGAGCATGGGGTGACAGTAGAATTCCTTGTATGGATAAAATGATCAACTAAGGCTACAGAAACCAAAGTTATGGAGTCCCATCCTACCCTGCTGATGTTCACAGCATTTATCAGGATTTCTTGGGTCTTGTTGTTGTTTGGAATAGAAGACTTGTTTCCTCTGTCTCGGTGTCTCTGCCTGCACTCCAGACAGTTTCTGACAGCCACACAACAAACTGCATACAAAGACACACACACACACACACACACACACACACACACACACACACACACACACACACACACACACACACACACACACACACAGATCATACAAATAGGTTCTAATTTCAGAGGTAAATGGAAATTAAATGTTGATAACATGCATGACCTCTTTAAATCTAATCAGTTATCTCCGATGTCTATCTGTTCCAGGCTGGCGGCAGAAAGACCTGGAGTAAATTCAGCAGCCAGACTGATTTCACACTAAAGCCAGATAAATTATGTGTTTGCAATGACACACTGAAGTCTGAGCACAACTTGGAGTCAAAGATCTAGGAAACAAAGGCTGGTGCGCACACACAGAGTCATTGGCGCAAACAGATACATACTCTCTCACAGCCAGGACAAAAACACCATCTATGCTTGAATTATGTATGAAAATCATTTGACCGAAACAGCATAATTCTTAACCTTACAGTTGATTGATGAATATTATTATCAATTTTACCTATTATGAATTGAGCATTTATATACTCTGCATTCAAATGTAAAGCATTCAATCACTGTTATGTGCACAGGCACATTCACACACAAAGAAGGGCAGCAATACCAGGACCTGGTGGAGTCCTATGAGACACACCAGTGACAGACACAAAAGACTACCATTAACAAAGAGGACACAATTGCACTGCAAATGACTCTCTCTCCTTGTTATGCATTCTGAAATGATCCTGCTGTCATTTTGCACTGCTGGAAACTGCAGCAAAACGCTACACAGACAGGAATTAATTGACTAAATAATTAATAAGCTTTGCTGGTCAAACAGTAGGCTACCAAAGATTAAAGAAATGATTAGATATTTTTAAGAGAATTGTGTTATGGTACTGTTTTAGCTCATCAGCCAAAATATTCAGTTGACTTTCAGAAAAAAAACCCTAACAAAGATACTGCACTTGGTTCACTTCCCACCACTGCCCTGACTGACATTCAAAGCAATGATTGTCTCACCCAGTCTGAGGCACTGACGCATGAGGCCTCCGGAGGACATGTTTTTCTCTGCCTCGATCTCACTGAAGTTGAGTGAGCTGGAGAAGACCAACACGTCCACCATGACCATGAGACGGGACAGGAAGGTGACGGCCGTCTCTGAGGACATGCCCTGGGTCGCCTCCACGTGTTCCAACTCCGTCTGCCACAAAGCAACAAGGAAGACAGACCCCACTCATATACAACTAAAGTGAACATAAACAATGTAAGGTCTGACACATTTTAAACACTGTTTGTGATTAGAGCTTTTTTTTCAAAAGTAAGTAAGAAAGTAAGCTTTATTTAAAGAGCGCCCTTCACAGACCAGGGTCACAAGGCGCTTTACATATCTTAACCCATTGATGACGGCTGCTGCGCGATGCCACATTGGCTCTCCTGCCTGATGCTGCATCGCGCAGCATTATTACTTTATCTAATTTTCATGGCATTCCCAGCATAGAATGCACTGTCATTGGTTCAAATACACATGAGGTGGGTTTTGTTGATTTTTTTAAGACCACGTGACCACCCAAAAGTTGTGTGGTTTGCGGAAAATCACGTCAATCAAAAAAATAAAAAAATAAAACAAAATAATAAAAAAAATACGCCGGCTATGTCGGCGACGGAACAGTTAGTGGCGTTTGGTGCGCAGAATCAAGGGCTACTATAGACTACTGACGAAAATCACACAACACATTGCATCTATTTATTAACAATATTTAATACTTTTCTAATTCATCTAATTTTGACGATTTTTAGAAATATTTGTTGGTTTAGCTAAGGGAGCATGTTTAAATAAAACCTGTGAACCTTAACTTTTAAATGTATTTTATTTCATGTTTCTATGTGCTACACAGGCTTAGATATTAAGGTTTTGGTAGACTTGACAATTCGTACTATTTTTTCAGAAAACCCTCAGGCATTAAGGACATGCATCCTAGATTGCCATAGTCATCAATGGGTTAACACACATTTTATACACACACTCAAACACCGATGGCAGTAGCTGCCATGCAAGGCGCTTTCTGAACCATCGGAGCAATTTGGGGTTCAGTGTCTTGCCCAGGGACACTTCGACATGTGGCGGGTAGGCGGGGAATCAAACCTCCGACCCTGCACTCCAGAGGCGATCTCCCTACACACTTCGCCACTGCCGCCCCAAAAAGCTAGTTGCGGGTCTCTCTAAAGAATGTTAACTAATGTAAACTGTCCCTTTTTAAATTGTAATTTAACAGAAACACACAACAGAATATGGGAACAGGGGAATATCACACATGTATGCCCTTATTTAGACATGAGGGTGAGTAGGAACTCATCTCAAAAGAAGCAGAGATAATATTCAGGTGATATTTGTCATTAATATTTTAGGAGTAGAGACACATTTTACTAAGCTCTTCTTTATCATGTGTGATTGTAATTTCATCAGTATTAATTGTAGCAGAGTGAAGCTGAGAGGCCCTAATCAATAAACACACAAGTCTTATTTCCCCCAGGTACAAACTGTACTCTAATAGACTTCAATCGTAGGCTAAGCAGTTATACTATACCACCACTAGATGGCATTATTTTCACACAGTGAGGACAGAGAGGTTGACTTACAGAGGGAGAGGTGGCCGCAGAGAGAAGTGGCAAGATCCCTCCACAGGCGATAATGATGTTGTCCACCATTTGTGAGATGAGGTGGATGGTGTTATGGACAAAAATAATGTTCTCATTACTATTGACGAAGTCCATGACAGATTTGGTGGAGTGGCTGCAGAGGAAGGACGGAGAGGAAAAAGAGGGTTATTATGGGTAGAAGCATTTTTCACAATTAAAAAAAACATATTTAAGTTTTACAAGGAATTAAACATGTAAAATGACGTATTTCAAAAAGCTATCACCCAGACATGTCTTAAAAACAGGAATATAATGATGTTAGTTATGATATGGAAAGGTCATCTGGGTAGCACTGCAATCACCATGCTCAACCCCTCCCTGTCTCTGTCTCAAGTGCATATACTGTATATATATATGAACGGCTTCACACACACACACACACACACCTCCTCCACACATGGACATCACTCTCCAGTGCAAAGAGCAGGTCAGCGAGCAGCCTCTGGTGCATGGCCGACCATTTGAACTCTGGGATGCGGAACATGGTGGTGCGTGGGCCGGGGCTGAACTGACGCTGCTGCTCCTCCGTCATGGGCATCCCTCTGAAGCCCATGTCCACACGGATGTCCCTCTCCATGTGAGTGGATAGGCGGCCGTGCAGACTCTAATGGGAGACCGGTTAATATCAGTCAAAAACAGTATAATGAGGTTCATTGTAAGATGATATAGGATAATCCGGTAACACTTTACAATAAGGGTACATTCATTAACTGTTAGTGTATGCTTAATAAGAATTACTTAGCATTTACTGACCATGAATAACTGCTTAGTTCATGCTTAATAAGGGTTAACTAATAATTAACTAACTGTTATGTTTAGTAAATGCTTTACTAAGCATTAGTTAACCTTCATAATTAGTGCTTAACCAAGCATTTCATAACCGTTAATAATTAACCATTGACAGTTACTAGCCTTAAGAAAGCATTGACTAAAAGTAAATTAATGTACCCTTATTGTAAAGTGTTACTCATTATCCTTTATTTGTCCCACAGTGGGGACATTTTCAGTGCAGCAACAGAGGATAGTGCAAATAACAAAGGCATCAGTAAAGATGCAAAATATAATAATAACAACCAGTAAGAAAAAGCTGACACTAAAAAGTTAAGAGTTAGAAAGTAGGCTAACTCAAAACATTAAGAAAGGCAAATAACAGTAAAATACTAACATACTAGGTACACAAGCTGTTCAACAGTGTGTTACAGACTATAGTTGCTAATGTCAAGATCAAAAGCGCACCCTTATAGATATAATGCTACTGTCGTCCTATTCACCATGTATGATTAAAGTGAGTCCTGAAATAACCGCTTCCTGTTTGTGGGTAAAGAAGAAGAAATTACAACAAGCCACATAAGATGAATGAGTCAGTGGGGTGCTGCAAAGAAGCCTGTTTAAAAAGCAGCCGAGATTAATTGAACATGAGCAATTATGCAACACAAGAGATATGGTTTAAAAATAAACGTGGCCTCCCACCGGCCCCGCCTCAGTGACCCAGTCAAGACCAAAGAGCCTGACCTCTAAGAAAAGAGCACAGCTCATATGAGAGGAGGGGAACGCTGGAACAAATCCCAGGCGATTGTTGCAGAATAAATGCTTTGTCTATTTCTGCCCTCCTGTTGGGCTCATCCAGCTATTCAAGCAGCCCACTTTCTTGAGTCTCAGAGGGACGTTGCCCGATGTGCACCAGGCCATCCTGTCCCCATTACAAGCTGAGTTAGGCAAGAGATTGATCCCCTATGGGTTGGTTAATATAAAACTGTTCACTACAGGCCAACATATTCCTGACAATTGCAAATGGCCTCCCTCCATACTTTCTACTCTGTTGACCCTGGGGCTGCTGTGTTTCAGCATCAGTGATAGTCTATTTCCTCTTGCAAGGCAAGTCAGTGAACCTCTACCATTTCTTTCACGACTGTCTTATTTTGTGTTGGATATCTCTGGATAACTTCAGACCAAATCTATTATTTAAATTCAATTTTTTTAAATAATGTTTTCAGGTATTTTTCATCAGAGAAAATAGAAAGACAGATTGGAAACAGGAAAGAAAGGGGGGAAACACGCAGAAAATAGTCCCGGTTGGAATTGAACCCGGGATCAGTGCAACTTCAACTAATCCTTAATGGTATGCACTCCACCATTGAATCTACTAGGTGCCCCGGCTTCATACCAACCTGTGTGGTGGCTGTGGTCTGAATCTTCCTAATGTCCTTATCTGATCTCTCTGTGTCAGAAGGGTTGCTGGTCTCATCTGGTGCACTGCTGCTCTTCACAGTGGAGGGGGCCTCTTTGGACACAGGTGCAGCTGTGCCCTCAGTGACTGCTGCTAGGCTTTTAGATGAAGTTACGGCCTTATCACTGGCCGCATTGCTGATTCCCTCAAAGGCTGCCTGTAGTTCAAACTCATCCTTCTCCAGGATACTGGGTAAGGGGCCAAGCTCGGAGCTGCCATGTGTCAAGTGAGCGAGGAGGCCCAGATCATCAGTGGCTCTGCTGGTGTGGACCGGGGGCTCTGGGCTTGGCAGGAACAGAGGCTCATCTGGCCTGAGATCAGCCAGTAGCTTGTCCTCCATGCTGCCTACTGCTGCCACCTCGCCAAACAGGAAGTTGTTGTTGTTGTTAGGGATGCTGTCCTTGTCCATATCTAGAGTAATGAGCGGCGGTGCATTGTGGTCGTCCGATGCGCCCTTTGGCATCAAAACACTGTTGACGTTAGTGTGTAGTTTTTCCACAGCGGCGCAGTAAACGTTATCCAACAGGGAATCCACCTGCACCAGCGCTCCATTCTCGGATATTCCCAGAGTTCCAGGAGGAGACAAGTCCATATCGTCCAGCTTCACCTCCGTAGCCTCCACCTTTTCTGCCTTGATGTCCACCAGGAGATCGTGGACTTTGACCCTGGCACCGTTTACAGTGGCCTCTTGAGGCTCCTTCCCTTCAGCCAGCAGGTTGGTGGAGTCTGCACTCTCAAAGTCCTTCTCACTCTCGGGCGTCTGGGAGTTATCTTCCAGTTCTCTGATCTCCACAGCAGACGCCTGAGCAGATAGACCGGAGATGGTGCTGACAAAACCTTTCTTCCCCTTCTTGATATTCTCCTCCTCCTGACGCTGGTACTCTTCATACATCTTAGCCAGGTACTCCTTATGGGCCTCATATGTCACCTATAACAAAAAAGGAAATGTTACAGAGACAACGTTCGACCCATATTGATGATTAAAGTTATAGTGTGTAACTTCTGTTTTTTCCCTATGAGGAATTCTGGGTAATAACAACCACAATGTCGGCGCATCTACATGAGCTAAGCCTTCAGTGATCACGCATTGGATCCTATTCCTTCCTGCTGTACATCCAGGTTTTTTCTTCGTAGTAGAATCAATGACTGTAACATTAATTGGGCAGATTTTTCTGAGCTTAGGGGCTGCGACCAGCTTGTAAATGCTTTCATACTGAGAAATACAGAGAGATTTTTGTGGAGCTTATATGTTTAATCAACTTTTATGTCAACTAGTTTGGTGATGATGGCTTGAATGCAAACAACATTATTTATATGAAAAAGCTACGTACTATAGCTGTAATACAACTGTGAAAATCAGTTTAGCAGAAGCTTTACAGGTAGGATAAGACAACATAGATACACATGTCTCCCTCAACAGCAGAGGTCAGTGTTTCCTGTTTGTTTCTACAGTGCAGTACTCACCTTAGAGTGGGCTATAGAGAGGGTGTCCACCCATACACGCCATCCTCCCCACTCATACTTGATGGCATGGTAGAGCAGAATACGAAAAATGTTGTACACCAGTTCGGTGATCTTCTGCTCCTCAGAGGTTTTGGGGTTAATGTAGCTGAGAGAAAACATCCAGTCCTGCCACACTGAGCACTGAAGCAGACACCTGCAAGGCGCACATCATGATTAACAAATAAAATCTGCTTTTACATAAGCCAAGTGATAACTTTGGGTAATTTGAGCATTTTTTTTTCACCACAAGTAAACATATGCAGCACCTTGTTATTCACATAACTGCCTTCTTTGATCATTTCTTTGCCACTTCTATATTATCTTGTTTGTTTTTTTGTTTGGCAACAGTAGCCTAATATAAAATCCAACATAGAAAAAGGGGCAGCAAGTGAAAACCAATGAATCCAACAGTTTAACATGACGAGGCACTGTCTGCCTATTCATTTTTAGGCTAATTATGTTGCTGATTTAGGTCAGAGCTTTTCCCCACGACTTCTAGATTAATCGCAATGCCCTCATATGGGTTATGAGTCTATTTGTGTATCAGAAAGAGAGATTCGTTCAAAAAAACGGTTGGAGCAATTTCTAATTCTCACGTAAACATCAGCTGGAGAACATATGCACGTACAGGGATGATTAAGCAGCAATATTGGAGCCTTTTTATACGTGCTACGAGGAGGAGGAGGAACACGGTGCCTTTATTTTCTCTTTATACGATTACTCAGCGAGGTAATTAATGGAGTGGGTGGGTGAAGGGTAAAGTAAACAGTGTGCTCACCGCCTGTTCTCGCGGCTGTTGCTGAACAGCTTGATCATGTCTGAGAGGAAGAGTCGCCGAACCTCCATCAGCTCCGTGCTGGGTGCGGAGCTCTTCAATAGGGTGGCGACCACCTTGAGAATCACTGATTTCACATGCACCCAAACACAGGTATACACATATTGTCAATTTTCTTTTCTTTTACTAATATTTTATTTTGAATATTCTTCAAATCTCTTTTTAAAGCAATAACTTCCACTTAGCGACATTGACCTCTACAAGGGGTCATACCATTTATTCACTCGTATGTATATATATATATATAAATAATAAAGAGAACTAACATCAACTTAAAACAAAACATGGGTTGTTTACAAGTTCACCTATCAGATATATTCAGCGTTATTCTCAACGGTCCTCCATCAATTTCATTAGTGGTGCCCATCATTATATGAAAAGTTCCATCAGTAATCTCAACGCATATAAGTCATATAGTCAATTTTACCAGAGTACTCTGCAAACAACAGAAGAACGAGAAACTCAATGTGGCACACACTTACTTGGGTTCTGAATCTTGACAGTGGAGTCGGGCTCGGGATGGGGTTTGTGAACTACCTGTGTGCACGCCTGCTCTGTCAGAATCTAGAGCAGGCGTGCGGTGGGAAGACATCAGTCACACACTCTTGTACACAGGGAGCAATGGAGCAGTAATGTTGGCAGGACATTTGAGAACGAAAAACTTGTTTGTTACCTCATACAGAGTGTTGTAGGTCGTCACGGTTACAGTGTTGGTGTGCAGCATGAGTCTCTCTCCCAAGAGAGTGAAGAGACTGTGTGTGTGCATGATCTCCACCTTCCTCCTGTGGATAAACACAAACAAGTAAACACACACGCACACACACACACAAACACATAATGGCAAATTGTCTTGTTTAGAGCTCCCTCAGCCACTGAAGGGATCAGTGAGTGCCATCAGCCTACTCCCCTTTTTCTCACCCACAGGGAGAAAGCGTGCTCGGGAGACGGGGTGTCACGGACTGCCTGCTGTCATAAATTGGGGTGAATTTATTTGGAGGTGTGTAGGATAACAAAGTTGGCCTATCACTAGAAATGGCTCTGAGATACGAAAGCGGAATACAACAGGTGAACGGGTTCAACTGCTGTCAAAATGCTAAGCCAAAGCTGCCGCCACCGCCTCAAAACGATCTGGGACTTTTCTTAATAAGTCGCCAATTTTTCTTTTTTGTAGTTTTTTGCCGAAGCTTGACACTAGGGAAAAAGGGGAGCATTGCTTTCAACTGTCAAAATAATGGAAATGTGTGAGAAAAAGGGCAGGCTGATGATGCATAGCGAGCTCTGGCGGGAACCTGTACAAGGCTATTAAACCAACAAGGTACAGTGGGGAGGAATGGCCTTGTTGTAAATTATTTTATGAGTGTAAATCCATGCAAAGTCCCTCTCTGCCTCCCTGCATATAGTCGAAATCATAAATGAAACAAAATGTCAAAATGAAGGCACACTGCTGTACGATGGATAATGTAGTCATACAGCAGGGCACATTTAATTCCAAAACTATAAACTTGACATGCAATATTCATTACGTTTTATATTTTGTTTATGATTCAGTGGTTGAGAAATGTGCGATTATAAAACAGAATGTTCGAGCAGAGCTTACGTCATATTTCCTGGCTGTTTCTGGCTGTTGGCTGGTTGCCCAAACTACTGAATACTAACTAGTAAAACAAATCGGTGTATCAGATGCTGATTATTTGATTCATCAACCCTGACAGAACTAACAACTCAATCGCTAAGCTAATGAATGTTAAATGATGAATGTTAAAATGATCAAAAGGTAATAACATCAACAAAGCCTTCAGAATAAAAGTGCAATTCTGTGTTTTCACTAGAGCTCAAAGTGAAGCGGCATGGTGCTTTAAAATGTATGAAAGCTATTAAAGTGAGGGGTGAAAGGCAGACTTCCATTAAGCCACCATGTCCCTTGAGGAAATAGGCCTTTTTGCTTGCTGCTGGGGCAGTCTGGCATTGGGCTTATGCCTGTGCTTTTCTCTGCATTTGGCAGGCAGCGGTTACACCACAACACCTGGTGCCCCACCACTGTGAACATAGCAAAAACCCACTATCTCTTCCATCCATCCCTGTACCCTGCTGCATTTTCAATCATATGCTCCCCCGGTCCTAGGTTTTCTTTGTCTCCTCTCCAATGAGCAGAACACAAAGGATATGCTGACATCGTGGTGGGTGGTTTATTATTTATTTCACTATGCAGGACAGTAACTTGGACATCTTCCACCATTCTCCTATGTTGGTTAATGGTTTTAAGGCATGATGCCAGGTATTCAGGTGTTCTTACACAGAAGTGGACCCTTATTTGCAAAAAGTTTTCTTTTAGTTGGACACTTTATCACCGGAGAGGCAGGGACAGATGAATCATCCCCCTGAATGTAAATCCTGATATTACAATGAATGTCCTTAATTTGGACATTGCATGCTAAAAATGGAAGAACTACAGAGAATATGAAAGAGTTAGAAACACACACACACACACACACACACACACACACACACACACACACACACACACACACACACACACACACACATATTTTCTTTTGCCATCTAGCAATTCATCAATCATTAGACTATTCATCATAAAAACACTTGGAGCGTGTAATTAGTGTCTAATACAAATATATTGGAACGGGTTACTTACTTGTGGCCCAAATGCTTGAGGAAGTACCCAAGGACTTTGAGGGATTGTACTCGAATGCTTTCACTCTTAGAGGCCATGAGCTTGTAGATTACCCTGGAATAGACACAAGCAGCAAAAGCTGGCAACAGCACACTGTCTTGACAGAATAAAATATAGCCCTGGTGATGAAAAGGCCCTGCACTGGTTAGCTGACAACCACCTTCCTTCAGGGAGAATTTACATTAGCATTAAATGAATGTCCAAAAGAAAAGCAGCAGCCTTCCCACAATGAATCCCTTAAAAGTCACAAGTAGTGCTACACTGTGCGCATTTCTATTTTATAGGATCACGTGGGATAAGTTTGATCACCCACGTCATATTGTGAAATTAATGTTTATATTATTTTTCTAATCGTTTATTTTTTTCCTCGCGGAACTAATGAATTATTCATGCATCTCATAGGCACACGGAAACAGCACAAGAAGTGAGGCGCTTAGGAATATTTTGTAGGTTTTTTCTTTTCATTTGGTGCCTTAGCAGAGAAGGGATTGTGTCTTCCCCTGAGGAGCTTTACCGTATTCCATTTCTCTGGTCGAAAGCCGGGATCATGGAGGCTGGATGCTCAGACATGAGGGCTACCACCAGCTGCAACACATCATGAAGATTCTCATCCTGCAGAAAAAAAAACAAGAAAGACAAGAGAAAGAAAAATAGAAAATGGAGCAGGGGAAGAGAAAGGAATCAGTCTTGGCTTACCTCTGTAACTGCAACAGTAGCATAGACATAATGTATGTGTCTGTATCAGCTGGACACCAAATGATTCATTCATCTTGCTGGTTAGTGTTAATGCTGGGAAAATGAAACTTCTCCTAGAATAGCAACTGTGAAGTATTCCAGTAAACTTAGAGCAGCACACCGACAGTCTGTGTAAATGAACTCATGTACCTCATGCATTGTTAACAGGTAGTTCAGGATGCTCTGAAGCTCATCCTCCTTTACACCTCGGTCCTGAAAGAATAAGGGAAAAAAAGGACAATGTCAGAAATTTAATTATGCACCAGGCCAATAATTGGATATAGGTCATTGCATTATAAAAAGGTGAAGTGTGCCTGCTGATATTCAGACATAAAAAAAAACGTCACAGCATCTTTTTAATTTTGCTTTAAAGTTAGAGAGAAGGCACGTGTTATTACTGAAGAAATAAACACAAGTGTTTTTTGTCCCTGTCAGTGTGTCTGTTTTTACAGTTGGGCTTAGAATGGGTGTGCTATTGATGCACCTGTCGAGAAGATTTCTAAATCGAAACAGATTAAACAGCAAGGTAACTGTTAGGGACTTTTCCTGGAGATAACATGCAGAAATCAAGCCTGTTTTCTGTTCAGTGTTAAAATGTATTTTTATTTCGGCCTGTAAAAGGCTGGTAAGAACGTGGCAAAGTAATCAGAAGTCTAATATGTAGTTCAGCACTCTAAAACCTTTGTTATTGAGAAGTCATTAATTAGTCAGTAATAATTCATTTTAATTTTATAAATGTGGTAATTAAAACAACAAAATAATGCCAAATAACAGTCACACATATCCAGGGCTAAAGTAATGGCTTAAAAGTGCAAACTTTGCCTGATTACCAGTCAGCAGACCAAGAATAAATCAATAATTACAATTAATTAAAGCAAACGTAAACATCAATTTTTTCTAATTAGAAAAGACAACAAATGTCTGGTATCTTCATTTGACAAATCCCTTAAAGGATTCAATAATTACTAAAACTGTAATTAATTCATCGCCTCTTCATTAATGGATTTGTTGAATTAGTTTTTAGCAACTGGTTCTCTTGCAAGTACACAAAATAAATAATACAGAAATACATGGCACTGAATATATTGAGACACAGACTGTCAGAATGCTGTAAAAAGACAACACAGAGAGACATTGACATTCTTCATATTATCTCTGCACAGCTCAGAAATCAAGCCGTATGAGAGGCTGCGAGGCATGAAGACAGGTGGGATGTACCTTCAGGATGAGTTGCTTGAGGAAGAGAAGCATGAACGCCCGCAGAGAAATGATTTCTTTCTGGGTCGGTCTTGGACCATCTGTGGTATGGAGAGAAAAAGTGAAAGAACTAAATAAGATAAGATCCTACTTGATGATATTTTGATTGATATTGTAATATTTCTGGTCTTCTCCTCATTTGAGCCTTTGGAGAAGCAAACACGTTCAAAGACATATTCAGTTATCATCAGCTTTGTACTGATTTGTACTTACTAGATTTACTTTAAATGTGAGTTACATAGGTTTTACCAACAATGAATTGTACAATAACTAGATTAAGTAGAATACATTGTATAATCTGTACATAGCATGATTTAAGATCAGGAGGGGCCACTCTGAGTGTTCAACCTAAACTGATTCATCATTCCTGCTGCATATCAAGTGTGTTTGGATCCCAGGTAGTCTTGGTCATGACATAGTACCCAGTCAGCCAGCACAAGAGCAACACAGACACACCTGCCCGTCACACTGGCCAACATCTCATTAAATCAACCCAGAATGCCTCTGCCAAACTTAAGGTCACTTTGGTAGTCTGAAGTTTGCCTTCATATTGCAATCCATTCCTGTCTTCCACATCAGACAGGCTGTAGCTGTCAGCAGGTGTATGTACTGTATGTCATGCAAATAAAGAAGAATGACAGAAGGCATTGACTAACTGCCATATCGCGGAGATGCCCCTGCTGTAATGGGTTTGGTTTGCACAAGAATTAATTTTGACACACAGTCAGACCCTATTAAATATGCTGAACCCTTTTGTTTTAAACAACAAACTGTTTGCTCACACACTGAGTAAGCACGCTAATGGGGCAGCCGTGGAAACAAGCGGATCAATGCAACACAGAGCTTTTCAGTCAGACATCAGAAAATGCAGGATACGGCATACTGTACATTACCACCTACTACAACAATACAAAAAATGAAACCTAGTAAGATCAGCAGCCGTCTCACTGTAGAAAAAGCATCCATTTTGGCTGTAAAAACTTGGCACATATTGATTCGGTTCTCTTCATCCCTGTGCAGCTAGCCAGGTATAACACACACTGACAGAAACTTGCAGAGGCATTAAATGACTGTAGAAGACCTGTGCCAAATACAACGGCAAAAGCCTTTTGGGGGGGAGGGGGGAGGATTGGTCACTTTGCCCAATGGCTTTCTTCTCCTGTCAGTGCTGATAAACTCCCAACATGCACCTTGGCCGGACACATGTTCATTTGAAGTGGGGACAGTGCCATGATGACAGATACAGCAGCAGCAGACACCTGACCGTCCTGCTACTCACACAGCCGGTCAATGTAATCAATGGCGAGGCTCCCGGAGGTTACAGGGAGGATGGGCAAAGTGCCGCTGCATTCCGACACTGATTTATAGAGTAAGAATGGAAAACCCCAGTGCAGGAATAGAGGCTGACGTGGAGGGGATAAGAACATTATTACCGCAGCCACTGCATCTTAAGTTATATTCTCAACCAATTGTGCTCAGCAGCTCTGCACAGCTCTTGTTTCTTCATTCACACATTGCTTTACTTCACGCCTCCCAAGGGCACAAGGGAGAACATTTATTGGGAAACAATTTATGTCCATGTGATTAATGTAGGAATCTTATTTTCGGCTCATGACAATGATGTTAATAAAGTTGTGGCACACACAATAGCATGTGTCCTGTGTATAATACTGGTGCAAAGCTTTAAATAAATAACAAGAATGGTTGGATTTTTCACTTTGTTCACTCCCCTGTATGAAATAGAAATAAAGGCTGATGTTCGTATGCACTGTAAAGACACACACACAGGGCAAACATAACGGGGAAAAACAATGAAAAAATAAATAGATTTTTTTCAATCGTTTTCTGATGCCTAACCTAGCCTCAGTTTGATCTACTGAAAATTAGAAGCAAAGCAGTATTGAAATAAGAGAAACAAAATTGGATTTTTCTAATTTATAAGAAGGAAAGCACATAAAAAAAATATTGATAAGATGTTTCCTCTGAAGTACATACAGTACATGTGTCACTGTTGATTCTTCCTGTGATGGCCACACAAAAGAAGAACCAGATTGAAATGAGAGTGGTGACTGGCCAAACAGCTTTGCTTGCAATCTCATCACTTCTTATTGAGTGAACACAGAGGCAGGCAGAGACCGAGACAAAGGGAGAGTGATAGAGATTGAGACGGATTATGTGTTGGTTTGTGTGGGTACCTATCATAGACTGTGATATGCTAAACAATACACATTTGTCTTTGAGTGCCTGCAGTGATTCTGTGTATAACCAAATGATACATGGCTTTAATTTGATAGCACTCTCTATTAAGACCTGAGGGGAGGGTGGCATTCACAGAAACAGAGAGTAGCTGGAGGAGCTCCGTTTTAAATGTGCTCTCTGTGTCACTATAATTGAACACTTTATTATCTTCTTGGCTTTCCCCCACCTGTGTGTGTGTGTGTGTGTGTGTGTGTGTGTGTGTGTGTGTGTGTGTGTGTGTGTGTGTGCGTGCGTGCGTGCGTGCGTGCGTGCGTGCGTGTGTGTGTGTGTGCTAGAGAATTGGACAACAGTCCATGCATCTATGCTGTAAACGGTTCTTTGATCGAAAAAGTCTCTGAATATAACTACCTTGGTATCTGGCTAGATGAGAAGCTCACTTTTATACCCCATATTGACAAACTTGTTCTCAAATCTCGTCAAAAAATTGTTTTTTTATATCGGAACAGATCAAGTTTCCCAAAAATGTGTAGGAAAAGGGTAATCTCAGGGTGTGGCCTGAATCCAAAATGGCAGCATGTTAGTCTTTGTTTGTCTGTGTCCTACAGTTAAATAAAACTATACATTTTATTCTACAATCCTTTTTTTAAATGTACACTTTTGCACTTTGGATGTAACAGTACAAACTGACTTTAGGTGATTTGAAAATACTAGTTTACATTTCACACGTCTCATGTGGTCTGCTACCTGCTGGAGGCCCTGGGTGAGCTAACTACCTGCTGGAGGCCCTGGGTGAGCTAACTACCTGCTGGAGGCCCTGAGTGAGCTAACTACCTGCTGGATGCCCTGGGTGAGCTAACTACCTGCTGGAGGCCCTGAGTGAGCTAACTACCTGCTGGAGGCCCTGGGTGAGCTAACTACCTGCTGGAGGCCCTGGGTGAGCTAACTACCTGCTGGAGGCCCTGGGTGAGCTAACTACCTGCTGGAGGCCCTGAGTGAGCTAACTACCTGCTGGAGGCCCTGGGTGAGCTAACTACCTGCTGGAGGCCCTGAGTGAGCTAACTACCTGCTGGTGCCCTGGGTGAGCTAACTACCTGCTGGAGGCCCTGAGTGATACCTGGGGCCCGAGTAAAAACCTGCTGAGGCCCTGGGTGAGCTAACTACCTGCTGGAGGCCCTGGGTGAGCTAACTACCTGCTGGAGGCCCTGAGTGAGCTAACTACCTGCTGGAGGCCCGGTGTGAGCTAACTACCTGCTGGAGGCACGGAGTGAGCTAACTACCTGCTGGAGGCCCTGAGTGAGCCGATGCTAGCTACCTGCTGAGTGAGCTGATGCTAACTACCTGCTGAGTGAGCCGATGCTAGCTACCTGCTGAGTGAGCCGATGCTAGCTACCTACTGGGTGAGCCGATGCTAGCTACCTGCTGGGTGAGCCGATGCTAGCTGCCTGCTGAGTGAGCCGATGCTAGTTACCTACTGGGTGAGCCGATGCTAGCTGCCTGCTGGGTGAGCCGATGCTAGCTGCCTGCTGAGTGAGCCGATGCTAGCTACCTACTGGGTGAGCCGATGCTAGCTACCTACTGGGTGAGCCGATGCTAGCTACCTGCTGAGTGAGCCGATGCTAGCTACCTACTGGGTGAGCCGATGCTAGCTACCTGCTGAGTGAGCCAATGCTAGCTACCTACTGGGTGAGCCGATGCTAGCTGCCTGCTGAGTGAGCCGATGCTAGCTACCTACTGGGTGAGCCGATGCTAGCTGCCTGCTGAGTGAGCCAATTCTAGCTACCTGCTGAGTGAGCCGATGCTAGCTACCTGCTGAGTGAGCCGATGCTAGCTACCTGCTGGATGCTCTGAGTGAGCTGATGCTAGCTACCTGCAGTCCTAAGGGCTAATATTCTGAGCTCAAGTTGCTACCTGCTGAGAGTACAAAACTGAAGTGGTTTATGCAGGCATGCGGCCTGTCCTCTCCTGACTGCTTGTTTCATCCTACCATCCTATCTGTCCTGGTTCTCACACACTACACACCCGTGTGCTGGCACTGCATGCACCTGGTTCACTTTAGCAGTCACTGATTCCAAAATCCACACATTTGTTGCATACAGTGAAAATGAAGCTAATCTTAGCCTTTCTTAGCCTGATGACTTTCATTGAATATGTGGATATTGGGCCTTGCTCAGCAAGTGAGGCTGACAATGTACTAGTTCCTCCTCTAGACAGTTCACATAGGGATACACTCTCTGTCCCACTCAAATTGAAAGTTATTATACCTGTGCACTTATCCCTATGCTCATTTAATGAAGTGAATTTCCTCCGCCTTAACTGCCTTTTCATTCTGAAAGACTGGTTTAATATCTCTGTAAATTCACTCCCTGGTTTTGTAAGCTCTTTACATTCAAAAAATTTATTCCTATGTCAGGCAGGTCAACTAGGCATAGACTCATGGTCATGCTGCTGTTACTTATATCTGGAAATGTTCAGCCAAATCCTGGCCCTGATATGCCTCAGCAATGTGACACACCTGCAGACTTTAAATCTAGGTCAGGACTTGGTATCATTCGTTTTAATGTGTGGAGTTTAATCTCCAAATTGGACATGGTAAGGATTTGGATTAATTCAACTGATGCTGATATTGTTGTTTTATCTGAAACTTGGTTAACTAAATCTGTTCATGATAAGGATATATGCATTGATGGATATAATGTTTTTCGAGCTGACTGCCCTAATAAGGGTGGTGGTGTTGCTATTTACACCAAACAAAAATTGAATGTTAATTTAGTGCTCACTGAATCCCTCAGTAAACAATTTGAGCTCCTGGCCTTAAATGTTGAAGTTACGAAAGACCATCATATCATGATAGTTGGTTGTTACAGACCTCCATCTGCAGTAGGTAATTCATTGTCCACACTGGTGAAAAGTCTGTCACAATTGCAGTATAATGAAATTGTTGTGGTTGGTGATCTTAACTGGGATTGGTTGACGCCAGTGTCTGATGCATTTAAAGCACAGTGTGATTCTTTAAATCTGACACAAATAATTACCTCCACCACCAGACCAAACCTAAAATGTCCTGAGAAATCCTCCCTTATTGATCTAATTTTGACTAATGTCCCTTTTAAATATTCTGCTACAGGTGTTTTCCCTAATGATGTAAGTGATCACTGTGTGATAGCAGCAATAAGAGACACTAAGATTGTTAAGTGTAAACCTCGTTTTGTTGAAAGGCGTAATTTGAAGATGTTTGTTGAGCAGGGTTTTCTATATGATCTATATCTATTTGACTGGAGCAGAATTGCCCTTATTGATGATGTTGAAATGGCTTGGTCATTTTTCTTGGAGACCTTTCATGAAATTCTAAACAAACATGCTCCTATGCAGGAGTTTAGAATTAAGGGTCGGGATAACCCCTGGTTCACAGCTGATCTTTCTGTCCTGCTTCATGAACATAATGCGGCCTGGGCAAAGGCAAGGAAGTCAGGTACTGAGGCTGACTGGCTTCTCTTTCGTCAGCTGAGAAACAAATGTACTTCTCTATTCAGGAAAGCCAAATCTGAATATTATCTAACCATCACAACAGAAAATTTGAATGATCCGAGAAAATTCTGGAAAGCAATAAAATCATTATCTGCTTCTAAAAACTCATATGAATTACCTTCTTGTATAGTCAAAGACTTCATTACTGTTCATGATAAGGTTGAAATGTTAAACTGTTTTAATGAGCATTTTATTTCTTCTGGGTTTTTGTTCAATTCTGCCTCACATTCTGCAGTGAAATCTGTAAATTTGGGTAACAATGCTAGTGATGTACACCACAGTTTTAATCTTACCCCATTTACTGTTGCTGAGGTTCACAAAGCCTTAAAGCATTTGAACCCTAGAAAACCGTCTGGTCCGGATCACTTGGAACCAAGGTTTTTGAAATTAGCAGCAGACCTAATAGCTGAACCCTTGACACATCTTTTTAATCTCTCATTGGCTTCAAACAAAATCCCTATGATCTGGAAGGCTGCTTATGTTCTACCCCTACTAAAAGGAGGGGATCCAAACATTTTAAATAATTAAAGACCACTCTCAAACCTTTCAGTGTTATCAAAAGTCATGGAATCCCTGGTTAGTGAGCAGGTTAAAGATTATGTCCATACTCATCAAATATTATCTGTACATCAATCAGGGTTCCGAAAAAATCATAGCACCACTACTGCTGCCATGAAAGTTTTAAATGACATCATAGAAGCTCTAGATAAAAAACAACATTGTGTACCTCTCTTTATTGATCTATCTAAAGCGTTTGACACTGTGGACCATCACATTCTGATACAGCAACTTATTAAGATTGGTTTCTCTGATCATACTGTGGGATGGTTTGTCAACTATCTCACTGACAGAACTCAGGCTACTCAGTTTGATGGATTTACTTCAGAGATGCTTACAGTGCGTAAGGGAGTTCCCCAGGGTTCAGTTCTGGGACCGCTATTATTTACTTTGTATATTAATAGCCTTGGACAAAATGTCCCAAATGCAGCTTTCCATTTCTATGCGGATGACAGTGTAATTTATTGTTGTGCATCCTCGCTCAGTAAGGCATATGTTTATATGCAAAGTGCTTTTGATCAAGTGCAGGCCCAGCTTTGTGGTATTTTCAAATTCCAGAAAGATTTTAACTTCCCAAGGTAATGAAATTGAGGTTGTAACTACTTAAAAATACTTGGGATTTATGATTGATGACCACATCTTGTTTAAAACCCACATACAAAACCTGGTGAAAAAACTGAAACTAAAGTTAGGTTTTTACTTTAGGAATAAGTCATGTTTCTCTCTCGAGGCCAGACGAAGATTAGTCGAAGCTACCTTCTTGCCGGTTCTTGATTATGGTGATCTGTTGTACATGAATGCATCAGCTCACTGTCTACATATGTTGGACACTGTATACCATGGAGCCTTGAGGTTCATTACAAACAGCAGAGCCTTAACCCATCACTGTACACTGTACTCAAGAGTAAACTGGCCTTCTCTTTTTATGAGACGACTTAGTCACTTGTATGTTTTTATTTTCAAGGCGATCTTAGGTAAACTCCCTTGTTATTTGTCATCGTATATGTCCAGAAAATGTGTCCCCCATGCGTTAAGGTCTCAGGACATGGTGCTCATGACTGTTCCTCAAGCTCGTACAGAGCTGGGTAAAACAGCTTTTAAGTTTTTTGCGCCGTCGTCATGGAATAACCTGCAGAAGCAACTTAAGCTTCAGGACCTAGTAACTCTAAACAAATTTAAGGCTGTTGTTAAGAGTTTGAAGTTGGACTCCATCGGAAATTGTGAATGTTTTTAGTTAAGAATCTTATTTTTATGTTTTACAACTGTACTTAATATTGAACTTGTATTTTGTATTGTGTTTTATGTGTAACTGTGTTCTGCTGTCCATCTTGGCCAGGTCTCTCTTGAAAAAGAGATTTTAATCTCAATGAGACTAACCTGGTAAAATAAAGGATAAATAAATAAAAATAAAATAAAATCGAAGCAGTGTTTTTATCAGTGCTGGATTATGGAGATATAGTTTATAGACATGCCTCTGCTACTGCCCTAAAACCCCTTGACTCAGTGTACCATTCAGCCCTTAGATTCATTACAGGTGCTCCCTGTATGAAAAAGTCGGCTGGCCATCCCTGTCATTGAGACGTGAGTTACATTGGTTTTTATTTATTTTTAAATCCTTAATTGGTAAACAGCCACCCTATTTATCAGCTATGCTCGACTGGAACTCTCAGTCTTATAGTACCCGATCCAGTGAGCTGCTGCTCTTAAAGGTTCCTAGAGCTCATTCTAAGTTGGGAACAACTGCCTTTAGCTATAGTGCCCCCACCTCTTGGAATGCCCTTCAGAGCAACTTCAAAATGACCATTCTCCCCACTTTTTGTTCTTTTAAATCTATGATTTCTAATTTTCACCATCACCACTGCATTTGTTTTAACTGAATCATTTTTTAAGCTCTTTTATTGTAATTCTTTATTTCTTTTGATCTTTTTATCTTGCTAGGATTTTGTGTTTCTCTGTTTTATTCTATGTCACTCTGTTGTTATTGTTGTTGTTGTTGTTGTGTTTGTTGTGCGCTCGTCGGTGTTGTAAATGAGGGGAACCTCAATGCCTTTCGAGTTTGTATAAGTAAAGGTTTTCATTCATTCATTCATTTGTCTTGTCATTTCTCAGCCAAGAAGGACAGAGAGGAAAAACTGAACTGCCAAATCAAGTGCAGATCAATGGTTTCAGACCTACACTGAAGATAAACCATGAGATATGCCCGCCCCAGTATCTCTGCTGCTCTCTCAGCCCACCACAATCTCCCGGGAGTCCGACGACAATCAGCACCATATATATAGTTGCGTTTCAGAGGGCTATAGGTTTAGGGGAGACAAGGAGGGTGGTTGGTAGTGTCAATCTTTTATTCAATCAGGTCTCTTCATCACAGCCTTGAGAAAATATTGTTTTGTTGAGCACTGGCAGTGATTCCTCCCTTTTTAAAAATGTGTTGTATATATGAAATAAAAAAACATATGAAGATTGCTTACTTACAACCACACATGACTGACCTTTGTATGTCAAACGTTTTCTTCAAAGTCACTTTTAGAGTAGTGCTTACAATGTCAAAGGAAGAAAAAAAAACAAAAAATAAAAAAGAAGCTTGTGCTTACAGCTAACCTTCAGACAGTAGATTTCATTAGGCCTCGGTGCACCATAAGCTAAGGCCTCAGTACCAATATAAAAGTAACCCGTATATACTATGACACGTAGTTTGAGCAAAGAATAATGGAGAGCAAAAAGGAAATGACAGTTCAAGGACACTTTTACTTCCAGCTGCACCACGATGCCAGTTAAATGACTGGTGCAGGTTTCAGAGGCCTTTCACCCACACAGAGGACCCACCGGGGGAATGACAGTATTGATGTGGCCTGTCTACCTCACTGTCATCTCCACTGATGGCCACGGTCCTAACAGCTGATAGGCAAGCGGGGCTTCTATGTGGAGGATGAGTCATTTCAAATGTGGGGGAGCTGCTGCTATTTCAAGGAAGACACTTTGATATATCTTGGCCTGTGACTGCACACGATGATTGTGATTGTTTCACTCGCTCCCGACGTTTTCCCTTTCCTTTTCACTAAGCTTCACTTGGAACAGATTTGAAACAGTTTACATCAACAAATAAAACCAAACCAAATCATATTGCACTGCATCAAAAAGCAAATAAACGAAAATAAATAAACTTGTGTTGAAAAAATGTCCCCAAAATGTTGAATATGCTTACCGAGACCCTTGGGCGTGATGCCACTGCAGTCTGCGGGGTTAACGGCCCAGTAGTAGTACTTTAGCATGTGCATCAGCTGAAGCACCGTGCCCACTCGACGAATCGTGTTGTAGATGGTCGCCGTGCCGATGAACTCAGCAGAAAGGTATGTGTACAGAGAGAGCTGTACCTGGAGTGGGACCAAACACGTGCACACACACACACACACACACACGCACACACACGCACACACACGCTATTAACTACATTAATCCCAAGACATTGTACTGAGGTTAATTGCAGCACTAGTGAAGCCTATTATACGTTGCAGGTGTATGGCGTAGATGACCACTGACCCTGTATTACTCAATTTCATCATTTCTGCAGCTCCACTCTGTTCAGTGATGATTAGCGTGTCCTCTGTAATTAGCAACAGACCTGACAAGAATCCGTAATCCCCACCACAGTTGTCCCGGCTACAAATACTGAAGGCTTTTTTCCCTCATGTCATAAATTACAGGATATTAACGAGTCAAATGTGAGTCGTGATGAAAGGCGGGCAGCTTGGTTACGACGTGAGCATGATGTGATATGGTTCTGAGGCTGCTGAAATTAAACACTGGAGATAAGTGAACAGCAGGCTCTCTGTAATGTCATTTTCTACGAGAACAGGAAAAAGTCAAATGCACTCACAAGATCCTATTTGCCTACTAGGACAAGGTCATTGGCCCATGTAATTAATGCTGTCGTGTGCCCCCATCATTCACACAGCTGGCTCCCCCTTACCCCCATGCTGCAGATATCGGGACGGAAGAAATGTGGACTTTCGTGGCATGTCCTAAGAGGGAAGCAGCCAACATATAGCTCTCTGTGCCGGTGCAGCTAAAAGTGTTCTAACCCACTTCATTACCTCGCTCCTTCTCTCATTTTCTCTCCCTCTTTCCTCTACGCTGTGCTTTGGGAGGGGAGTGTCACAGGCAGGCTTCCAGACACTTTTGTATTTATTTCCTCCTTTTATTTATTCATGGCATGGCCCACCATGCAGCCTTCCTGAGGCAAATGTATTTGCCACACTCAAACTCAAAAACTCAGCTCCTTTGATATACCTCATCACATTTTTTCATGGGTCATTATTCAAATGGAGGAGGATGGGGGGGAAAAAGCTGTGGATAGACTTGGTTAAGTAGAGAGGAGGAAAGTGAACTCTCCACATATTCAATTTGAGTATATATCCAGTGTATGTGCTAAAGATAAACTGTAAAAGGCTGAAACTACATAATACTCATTTGAAATCTCAACCTGACTCAACATAGTTTTGCATTTGGCTGATTAATATGAACTGCAGTCATAAACAGTATACAATCTCTTCCACTCTGCATGAATACCACCTACACTATAACTTGACATACATACTTGACAGCAGATATTTTCAGCCCGGTTTCATTATTAGAAACACTAGTATGAGGACTCTCAATTCTTGTCTACACAGAAGCAATGACCATGGCAATGATTACGTAAGCCTTCTGTGGTTGTAGCCTGATCATATACAAAGACACCTGTCCCCTTTGTGGACCGAGTTACCTGCGGGAGCTCACCTTGGCAGGGGTGTGGATCCAGATGGCAGCGTTGAACAGGATGTGGTCACACAGCTGTTTCAGCAGTGGTGCTCCGTGTGCAAGACCATCCAGATACTTTGCAAAGGAGAGGAACAGCTCTAATACAGCCCTGGTGATGTGGGCACGGGATGACTGTGGGAAGAAGCGCAACATAGTGTTAAACAGTAAACACATCAGCAGGCCTATTCTGCTGTAAGCGGGTATTTATCCTTCCTGATAGTGTCCGCATTATAGACAGTGACACCCTATGCTAACTGTTCACAAAAAGAAAGTAAATGTTACAATGACAAAGCACATATATAACGAAAGAACAATAGACGTAGAAAATATAGTACTATACAAGTGGTAAGAAACAGAAATATAAAAAAAACGTTAATGCTAAATTGTACTCACTATTTAAGCCAATGATGGCAGTTATCAAACACATTTCTTATTCAAGTTGGTCCTAGAGGATTCAAAAAGCATAAAGGTACCTCATGTATAAAAAAAACACAGTTTAAAAATTCTACAGACACATTGTGAATTTGTCTTTTATTATATAAACTTTTTATTTGTGTAAAAACTGTCCTTTTCATTTTGTCAATTCTCCATTCCCCACCTATGTAGGCTCATTTAAAGGATCACTTGGTTTTTTTTGTGTTGTACTTTTGTCAGTTGCAGCTCATTAGCATGCCAGCAAAGGAGTTACATTGATCTACTTAGGCATTTTGTCAAGTTATTGAATGTGTTAGAGGCTTGACTTTGCAAGGAATTTCACTTTGAAGAATACCATTAGCGCTCCTGTCTGGCACCTGGTCTCAGCCCAGGTGGGGACTTGGGAGGGCAGGAGAAATGAAGGCACGGGGAGAAGAGAAGGTGTGGCATAAACAGATCGCGAACAGATGGTGCGATATGTGGAAGTGTGAAACCTGGCAGGAGGAAGGAAGCAAGGGAAAAAAAAACTCTCAGGTGCCGACTCTGCCTGGCTGTTAGTTAACAGCAGCTGAAGCCAGCAGGCAAGTCAGTGAGTGACAAAGTGGAGTCATTTCTCAGCGATCAAAAAGAGCCTGCACTCTGGGGAGGCCGGCAAGCTGCTAGATCTGCATCACAAAATGGGTAAATAAAGATTGATGCGGAAGGAGAGAGCGAGAACAAGGGAGGAAGTATTCTAGTTCTTCCTCTAGCTCTCTTTAGTTCAAAGACATGTTGAGGACTCTGCTATGAGCATTGGAATATCAGACTGTTGACAGCAGGGCTTGTAGAAAACAGACAAGACACAGTGCGGCTTGATAGTGGAGATAGTGACAGGTGTTAACAGCAGATGGGTTTTTGAGAAAGAAAAAAAACTGTTGAAACATCAGTTTATAATTTCCCAATCATTGTTTCACTCCAGAAGTGAACTTTTCAAAGTGAGAGAAAAATATTGCTATGATGAGTCTGTCTGTTCCCACACTATTGGCCTTCATGTATATGGGTTCTTCGTAATGTTCTCCCAAGAGCAACTGTGTAAATAACACAGCATTTGAATGGGTAAGGTGAAATAGGTGAATTTGTAAATTGCACCTTCCTGAGAACTGACGTGTCACCATGTGTTGGAAAGCTGTTGGGATAAGTATAGGAGGAGGCTCTTCCATACCTTCTCTAGCAGGTATCCAATAACCAAGAAGCCCTTTCCTCCAAGCATCTGCTCCTGCATGGCCACAGAGCTCTTGAGCAGCTCCACCAGAAAGGCGAGGAGAGTGGCACTGTAAAACAGGAAAACATAACGTCTTGCACAGGAATCATATAACCTTCAATTCACACACACACTCATCGGGTGGTGCAGCAGTTATTCTATGAATTACAGAAGCATGAGGAAATACTGTGGCAGACAGCGAGAGCGAGAGAGAGAGAGAGAGAGAGAGAGAGAGAGAGAGAGAGAGAGAGAGAGAGAGAGAGAGAGAGAGAAAAAAACAAGGTCATTTTCAGAGGATGTCAGCAATCAGTTGGGAACTTCAGCTCGCCACTTTCATCCCTCTTCAATTCATAAGAAAGGGTTTGCTCGCTGGGCTCTCTAGGGACAGAGAGTGCTGTCTCGGGGGTGAGTTGTATTGGTGTGTGTGTGTTAGGCGTGTGTGTGTGTGTGTGTGTGTGTGTGTGTGTGTGTGTGTGTGTGTGTGTGTGTGTGTGTGTGTGTGTGTGTGTGTGTGTGTGCGCGCGTGCGTGCAAGCATGTGTGTATGTGTGTGTGTGTATGTTGGGGGGGAGGAGGGGCCAGGGTTCAAGGGGGGCAAGGCAGCACACTGAAGACGATTTTCTGCTTTTTTTATGAATTCTTTGTTGCAGGGCTGTTCAGTTGAAGCCTTGGTCTGAGTGACAGTGGTGCTCAGGTGCTCAGTGACACTTCTTAAATCGGCTTTGCCCACACATTTTCCCGTGGCCTCCACTCTACCAATCGCAAGGACACAACCACGGCTGTTCAGGGTTGCCCAAAGATACTGCACATACAATGCATACATACAAACTGACAGAAGTGCACTCTGACTGTTTGCAGTTGGTAATTTCTCACTTAACGATAAGTGAGCCGAGGGGAATACATGAGTACACACACAGAACCCTGTCACAGTTTACCATCTGATCCTTTTTACTCCAAGCAAAGCCTCCTTCCAATTTAGCAGAACAGTAGCGACTGATGTTTCACCACTGCTGTTTGGAATTCAAGCTGGCACACAGTAACAGGAGCTTAGATATTTGATAAAAATAATATTTTTCTATTTGAGGTCGCTGTTGAGAACAGCCTCAGCAGATCCACATGCTTTATAGACGGTTAATTGTTGCAAGTGGCTTTGAACTCGTCAGCTCAGCAGGCTTTAAGAAGGACTGAAGGACAAAGAATGTTTTTGGGAAGAGGTACACACTGAGAGGGAAAGGAGCCGTGACATACTAGCTAGAGAGAAATGAGGGGCCCAGAAAAGAGATGAGAAGAAAGTACGGAGAGGCAGAGAGGCAGAGAGCTTTGGGCTTGTGGGGAGCTGGTGCTGCTGTGTGGCCACCCCTGTGTGTGTCTATCTGGCTTGTACTGCAGTTGTTGCAATGGACACAGGATTAGAGCCGAGCTAAGACTGCTTCCAGCGCACCGCGGGGAAGCATTGGGCTGACAGGGATGAGAGCAGTCTGGACCAGAGATAATAAAGACAACTGGACTACAACTGGAACACAACTGTTATTGGAAGCAGGCAAGAGTTTTATTACAGATGCATTGGACACAAGGCTAAAAATGGCAAAAAATAAAAATAAAAGTAAGCAAATTCATAGTTACCAACAATAGAATTTGTTCAATTTCTAAGGAACCAACATTTCTACGTCTTACCATACAGTTGCTTCCACCTGGCTGTCGTTGAGCTGATGGTAGTCCAGCTGAGCAAAGAGCGGGAAGAGCACCTGGATCCCACCAATGGAGTGGATGGCACTGTGGATGGAGTGAGTCACCGTGGCTTTGACATCCTGCCAGAATAATATGAAGAAAAAAAACAATAAGACACAACACTTTGAAAGTGACATTTTAAAATGTTCGCTTACCAAAGTCAATGCAACAGTATCAAGGTCATTTTACGCTTTGAGAGTCAGAGTTGGCTTTGACCTGTAGCATAAGGGCGTGCGGCGAGTGAACAAAGATGGAGGCGTTTTCTTTAGGCAGGGACTCCAGGCAGAGCTGGGATTCGGTGGCCTTGGCGTTGTAGGTGAAGGCGATGGAGCTGGCCAACTTGCCGTCATACAGCACCTGCTTGTGATGCTCGGCTAAGTGGATATCACTCTCGGACTTGAACTTAAACGTACTCTAGAAAAAAAGAGAGAAAGAGAGAGTGAGAATAAAGGAGACATAAAAGAAAGAGATGCAGAGAGCGAGAGTGATAGATTAGCTAGAAGTAGCTTCTTCCTGCATATGAACCCTTTCAATGTCTCCCGGGTTTTATCTTTTAATTATAGCTTGTTTGAAAAAAATATCTATTCTAAAATAGAACAAATTTAATGATTGACTTTTGCATTTTGCATTAGCGGCCACGCATTTCCAGGGATTGGGATTTCTTTCTTGGCACACAGTGCATGACAGTAAGTCAGTTCTTTGAAATTTCATGTTTTTTTTAATAATTCACATCTTTTTCATCTCCGTCACCAGGGTTGGGGTTAGTGATGCAATCGAACAAACAGATATTGTCATATATCTTTTTTTTTTTTTTTTTTTATATAATGCTTATTTATTATTTTGAAGTACAAACATTAAAATGATTTTATCTGTGTGTCTCATAGGGAATATATGACATGATATGTTTATGTCATGTAGGTAGGCTATTTGTTGTGGACCTTTTTTTCCATTTGGTTTGATCTTTGTCTTAAGAATGTTTACGCCAGAGCCTTCCCTTTTTATCTCTGTGGGAACATTGTTTGATGAAAATCTTCAAATGTTACTGCAGAGTTCAAAGGTAAGGAGGAACATGGTCTGGTTAGAAAGATCAGAGTTGCCCTGATACCTTAGATGATTGTTTACCTGCGTTCACTTAACCCAGTCATTCACTCTAGCCTGTTGGGGGAGCAATCTCATGCCTTGATTCTCATGAAGATACACTGCAACTGAAAGAGGCTTTAGAGATAGCGTGCTATGATTGAAGTCTTACACTTATCACATATCAAGATCTTTATCACTGCGTAAGAAAAACACCTTCAAATGAAAGCTGCCAATGCCAGTCAGCAATTTAGCTTTGGGTCAATGTGTCTCTTTTCTTCTTTTTATAGCAAATACTACTAATTACATTTTACCCTCCATCCACATACAGAAGAAGATTCCTAAACTAAAACTAAAACATGCTATTTGGAACATTTGTAATACTCTAAATATTTAACTCTTTATAGGGATTAATCCTATGTCCCATAGGTATCATCGAAAGCACTATTTATAACATTGTTATTAGCACTATTTTATTACTCAATTTACCTGTCCAGGGATTACAGGTGGAAATTAGTCTTTTGCTAAAACCTGGTACATGACATCTGTCCGTGCCCTAAACAATGCTCAATGTTTGTTTGTTTTTTGTACTTTGTCCCTGTTCAAATACACTTACATTACATTTTAGGGCTCTGTAAAAAGAAGTTGAGGTTCTTTCACTCAGTGTCTGTGTCGCACATACTCATTTGTTAACATAGACAAAACGCTGATTGATAACAGCCTAGACCTAATTTACTCGCTCAATTAGCTGTTGACAGATGAGCTGAATTCATCTATCAATGCAGTGTGAATGGACTGTGCTTGATAAGGAAATCAGGTCCTCTAATCAAGAGGCTTGAATTATTTATGAATTAGAGAAATGTTTTTCCTTCCCTCTCTTCTCTGACTCACGGACAGCAAGCGGATGCTGATGAGATAAAGAGAGACGGAGGGAGCGTAAGTACCAGTGAAAAACAACCATTTGTTCCAAGAGGGAACGTAAATAAATACATAAATAAATAAGTTATGCAACACAGGCAAACAGGGTTCATGCACCAGGCTAAAAGGCAGCTAAATCTGTGTTTCTTGTTTTCACTAAGGGAGTAAATGGAAAAACAAGGTGCGCTGACTCAGGTTGTCGATTGGACAAACATTGTGCATTCTAGTTTGAGTGCCTTTAAAGTGTATAATTGTAGGTAGGTGGCAACCTTTGGAAGAAACAAACAACAATTTCTTCAGTTTCTTTATATAAAATACCTGATACAAATACTGCACAATAGTAAAATGAGCTTGTATCAAACCAGATTCAAATGTTTATATGGTAGGTGAATCCTGTTTCCAAATGATCCTGGTCAAAATCCATATATATTTTCTAGCGCAAAATATGTTGCCCGACAGAATTACTCAAGGAAGAGTTCAACAGGGCAGTTCCAGAAACGGAGAGGGCTGAGCCACATTTAATGGCATATCTCCTTCCAGTGGAGATGATAAAAGGGCGTACAGGGTATTCTGTTCCTCTGCCATGATCAAGTCCACACAGCAGCCCCAGCATGTATCTCATCATGAAGTCTCTAACATCCTTCACAAGTTCATACTCATGAAACCCAAGTGACAAGAAATAACAAGCTCCAGTGCCCCGCACTTTAGTACGAGAGTCCTGCCGCAGTGTGAAAATAATGATCTTATGGATTGCAGCTCCAGTAACAAACCCTGTAGCATGACAGCATCATCCCACAGAGCAGTCAGTCATAGAAAAAGAATGCGAGCACAGTTCCCTTGTTCCTCTCTGTGCCAAAGGCTGTCATCGACCAGGGGTATCCCCATGACGACTCCCAACAAGAAATATGGAAGACGCTGACAAGACAAGCTGGGGACACTCCCCTCCCATTAGCTTAGCAACAGACTGAAACAATATAGTCAACAATGGAATGGAATCTAATGAATTCATAATATTGAAAAACAGATTTAATTAAAAATATTTTTAAAGGTTAGGCCATTACTCATGGTAAGAGTTTGACTTCAGCTGCAGACCAAAACAAACATCCAGGACTTATTTGCATGCTTACAATCCTTCTCCTAGTAGCCTATATCCAATCATTGTCTACCAAGCCGTCTATTTTAATGAAGATGACAACATTTTATAACATGTCTTATTTTGGATCCCAGGTGACAAGCAGGTTCAGTACAAATACATTTGCAGGTATGCATGTAGGCCTGTTTGGTACCTCAGTAGATTTTGACATCTGTGAGCTTGTCATGTCATGTTCTACAGATCAGATATTGAATGACTACATGGCCCCTACAAAGAGAAAACATTTGTCTTCTCTGACATGGAGTGTGCAGCTCCTCTGTCTCTTGACAGCGATCCGAGATGCGTAGTGCAGAGCAGTGTTTTTTTTTTGTTTTTTTTATGCTTTATTGATAGTGTAGAGACAGAGTTGAAATGGGGCAGAGAGGGGAGTGACATGCAGAGAACGACTGCGGGCTGGAATCGAACCCGGGTCCGCTGCTGGCCGAGGCCCATGGGGGGACACCCTACCAACTGAGCAAAGGGCGCCCCATTGTGCAGAGCAGTGTTGACACAAATTCAATGAGCTACTTGTAGAACACATACGGTAATGATGATAGAGGGAAATGATTCTAAGTGCATTGAGTAAAGGGACATAAAGTCAGGGCTTAATTGTTTTGACAAGTCAACTCAAAGACTGTTACTGTGCCTCTCTCTTACCTATCCTTCTTCCTTTTTCCACAAATGCAAAGTGCTTGTTCATTGTGAATTGTTGGGTATCTTTGAATTGAACGGCATGGCCTAAACCTGCTCTATGAAAAATAGCCGCAAAATAACACATGTTATGATATGGCGCTATTTAAATAAAATTGAGTTGAATTTATTTAATACTTTAGGTTCAGAGAAGCTGTCGCCGGACATTGCTGTGCTGGAAGTCGTCCCATTTCCCGCAAAGAGATTTATAGATATCCAGAATAAACACACAGGGGGCTTTTCAAAACTCTTTCTTTGCCAGTATCCATGGGGAATTATATAATATAACATATTCCTGAGTTACACGTGACACATCTTTCCTTGTAGGAAATCTGCCTTTTATTTCTAGACATTCAGCAAATCTTATGGACTCTGTTAAATCAGCAGTGATGATTGACAGTCCGAAAATGAAAGTCAACTTCAGCGCATCAGTGTCTGTAGAACCAACACTGCTCCCTGGTGTTATCTCCGAATGGCTGGGCATTTTTCGAGTCAGTCAAAGAAAGATAAATATACAGCAAAAGTTGTTTGGTACTCTGAATGATATAACCAGAAGTCCATCTCAGTCCAAAGTGAAATTTCACATACAGAAATATCAAAAGAGACCCAGGAAACAAATTCAGATTTCACTAACAAGTCAAATTTATAGCCATGTATCATTACTGGCAGTAGACCTAGTAAGCTTGGGCAGCAGTCATCTCTGCATTTCAACAGCATAAGTTACAGTTCCTTTCATACACTGAGCGAGCAATGAAAAGCGTGTCAAACATCAAAAATGGATAAGACCACAGATCAGAAAATAAATCATACATCAAGCTTAGATGTTTGTTTTTCTGTCTGTAGAGCTGAGCTGAGTTGAAACTGATATTTTGAAAGTCCAGCGCACATAGCAGATGTATGCACTGCCCTCAGACGGCAGCCCCCCCCCCCCATATACAACAACCAATCAGTGTGTGTGTGTGTGTGTGTGTGTGTGTGTGTGTGTGTGTGTGTGTGTGTGTGTGTGTGTGTGTGTATGTGTGTGTGTGTGTGTGTGTGTGTGTGTGTGTGTGTGTGGGCGCCTGACAACTCTCTGCTGACCGTCCTCCTCCACTCACCTGGTAGGCTGTATCAAGCTCACCATTACAAACACCGGTCACAGCTTCATCAATCCTGGGTAATTGTCTCCCCGGGATACACTTTTCATTTTAGAAATCTAAAAAGGATTGCTCCGCTCGTGTGTGTTACCTCTCTAATAGAAGATCTAGAAGCACAATTAGGAAGGAAAATGGCAAGTCACCAGCCATTAGTGAAAAGACCAAACAATGACTTCTCCTGGGAATGTCCCAGCATTCATAGACCCGATTGAAAGCACACATATCCGTCCGACAGTGTGCAACAGAGTCAGTTTTATATTTGAACAAGCCGAAGCCTGATATCCTTTGTGCCCCTAATTGAGTCTTTATTGTAGCAAGAGTGCTAAAAGAGCTAGTGTAAAATGGACTGAGATATTCTACTTTTTTTTAGGACACCTCATGTGTTCAAATCTGATTTTTGCAGTGCTAGTCATTCATCTTTATGTGACAATGCAGGCAGGTCTTAACATTGAGAAGATACAACAGCACTTTGTGAGCAGTATCGAGAGCAAAAGTGTGAGAGAGAGAAAGAGAGAGAGAGAGAGAGGGAGAGAGAGAAAGAGAGCGAGACAGAGACAGAGAGAGAGAGAGAGAGCGAGAGAGCATTCTCTGAATCTCAGAATAAACTGAGGGCATGCCCTGCATTTCATTTAAGATGACATACAATATTAAATAAAATAAATAAATGTAAAACCAAATATTTAGTCCCCACATGATACCTTATCACACAGCTGAATCCCCTTCTTGTGAAGGTCAGCATCTTTTCTATATTCCCAATCCCGTTGGTCTTTGTCAAGAAGCTTGGCGGTGCTACACCTGCTGCAGCAGATATAAGTCAGCTCAGGACTCTATCCCCGACGAGTGCCTCTGTGTATTGTGCCATTATTTCCAAGAAGTAGGTAATTTATGCAGTCGTTTATCTGGGAGGCAAAGCACCGCTCCAAGGGGATTGGAGACACATCATGGCAAAGGCACTGCGGCAGGGGCAGAACTGGGCATTGATTCCACAGATTGATAGGAGATGCAGATTGCTTTCATGTAATCTAATTTGGGTCACCCCCTCAAGAACATACCTTATAGCCTGGTCCTAGCTGATGAATTGCAAATATCTGCGCGGGATTGAGGGCTTCACCGAACAAGTAGACGGCCCCTAGCTGCCCGCAGAATACTCGGTTTGCATCAGCCGTCTCAGAGGAGCCCAGGAAGCACTTATCATAACTCTGCAAGAGGCAAAAAAGAAAGAGAAAAAAAGGTCGCATATTTTTAGACTTTGGAACTGAAGAAAAACAATATTCAACTTCACACAAACACACACACAGACAGACAGATACACACAGCTGAATTAGACAGAGGGCAAAAGTAAATTTGATTGCACAAATGGGTTATATATCTTGTTTTTACTCCTAAATTGTTCGCCTCCAAATTACATTTTCTAGAATATCGTCAACCCTCTGTGCTGTTTCAGTGACAACCTCAATAATTTTCCAATGGAAGGAGGAAAACAATGGGCCTGATATGGCAAAGATAGGGAAAACCTCTGGGATAGACAGAATATGTGCTGATTGCATTCAAAATAAAATTGAAGGATAACTTACAATGGCAATAGCCAATTAATCAACAACAATCAGTATGAAGGCTTATACAAGTGGCAGTGGGGACAGAAAAATAACAGTTGTTTATAGAAAATTCTAAATCTTGATCAAGTTAATCTTACCCATTCAACGGATACATGTGATGTCTTTTTGCAAGTTACTGTATGTATTGAATAGTTCAGTTAATATAAAAAACTATAGAACCGTTGTTAAAAAATGCACCTCACTATATCAACTATGTTAACTAAGCTTATGAAAGTATATGAAAGGGTTATCCAGTCTTCACAAGCTTAAGGATGTAAACCATGCATTTATCTTTTTAAGTGAGTAGGCTAAGGACACAGTTTCGTTACAATATAAAAAATAACATGCAGTACATGTAAACAGAAGATCAAAGCATACAGCACCACATTAGCTGTAAGCTTACGATACCTTCTGGAAAGTAAGTTGACCTTACTTTCCATGGCACATCCATGGAAATGTTAAACTGAGTGTGTGTAGAATATTGCCTCATCTCATCATGCCCCTTTGCCCTGACAGACTACTCAAATCTAAATTATATTTCTCTGTGTGTCCATGGGATGATTTCTAGTGTCTCTGTGATGCAGCCGTTTCCGTAGAAATCACAGGAAGAAAAATCCTCCTCATCAGAATAATGCTACCTGAGGATTGAACAGCACTTAAATCTCAACCTGTCATTTTGTCGCAATTTTCCCTTGAAGCTACAGTATGAAGCTACCTTTTGGAAACGCCTCATCTCACAAGTGCTCATCTGTGTGCAAATTGCTTTTTAAATCTGATGCTAAGAGCCATGTCTGACTGGAGGAGTCATTCAAACATAGAACTATCATACTGTTACACTATCTTTTTTTCATACATTTTAAACAAGAATGCTTCAATTTGACCATATTTACATATAGCTATTTAAGGTATAGCCATTTCCCACTACATACATCTGTTCTCCAGTTGATTGATAGTCCATCTTCCACATTGACTGCCAATCAGCTATGTGACAAACTGATATTGAAATTAAGATTGAAATGCCAGTCATTTTTCTGAAAGCAATCCATGTTGATATGGTTAAGTTAATTTTTGCTCAGCACTTTTAAAGATGTATTAATGTTGTTCGCCTCTCACAATTCCCAGCCATACAGAACATCGATGTGGCAGCCTTAGTCAGTCGTGTGCCAAAGGGGAATATGGTGACATACAGTGCAAAAATGAGATAGCGCTTACATCATTTGTGTTGACGTGCCACGCCATGTCACCATAAGAAACCAGCTGTCCGTTAACGTAGCATCTGATTTCACTGTTCCTCCAGCGGCTGTAGATGTGAACTATACTGATCATGTACCACTGAAGGGGGGAGAGGAGAAGCACACCACTGAGGAAATATTCAACATTTCTGTTTTATTTTCAAAGCCAGGAAATCCAGATGAACCTCAAAGTCACTATGAAGCAACAGCCACAAGGTTTTGCTGGAACATTGTGAAAAACAGATCAAAGAAAAAGGCTAAGAGGAGGCAAGACGACGACTCATTTTACACTCTGCACAAAGCTACGTCAGGTAGCTGCAGAAATGACTTCAGAAGAGAAGAAAGAGAAGTGGGTAGAAAAAATCACATTAAAGAAAGCACAAAAAAGAGTCAACAACTGTGTGTTAAGACTGTGTTTTTTTTCGTATTTCTTTTAAATTTGAAGCTTTTCTTGTGGCCTTTTTTTTTTAATTTGTACAAATGTTAACCGTGACTGGTTAATCCTTAGCTGACTCGTACAGTGTTTGTCAACGTGTTGAGGAAAAATACAGGTAAATATTAAAACTACAACCTTGTCATCATTCTTTATTATTCCTAAATAAAAATCGTACTATAAGAATATATTTTATAAGTCGTATACATATATATGTTTGTCAACAGCTCTCACACGTCTGAATTCATTAATTGTATATGAAAGAAAAAATACTTTTGTATATGTTGTAAGTCAACTCACCAAGTTGATTTATAACATCTTTATATTATATTTTGTGTTAATGAAAAAACTAATGAAACATTACATTAAGGACAAGCCTGTCACATCCACTCAGAGCAGTAAGCAATAGGTTGTCCACCTCTTGCGACTGTGTGCCCACTGTTTATTAGTTTGACCCATGAAGGGCACTGTGAGCAGTCTAATTGAATTGCAGCCATCTCCACACAAAAGGTAAAGACACTTTAAAAGAGGATTCATGGCTCAGGGGAAGAGTGCAAGCTGCCCGCAGATAATTTAAAAACGCATTTATCCACAAGTGTCTGAACCCAAATGAATTAAGAAGTTAATTCAAAATGTTTTATCCTCTGAAAGCTTTCCACAGATACAATCGCCGTGGCAGTAGGAACGGGATGGATGGTTGTTCCCAGGTGTTATGTGAAGCCTCTAATTGTCTGACACACGCTTTGAGCTTGTTTTTCTCTGCAGTGACAGCTACACTGCGCTGACATTCCACACTAAATTAAGCTTTGTGTTTTCTCATCTACATGTACATCCAATTACACCTGTAACACTCCCCTTGGGGGTCTTCAGCTCTCTTTGTAGACATACAACATTGTAAAAACAAATAAAAGAACAGCTGGTGGGTGTGGAGTCATGGGTAAGTGCAGCCAAAACTTTAAGTTGATCTAAAAAAGAGCAGAGTCATTTCTCTTTGTTTCAAATGAAATCAAATGCCTTTATCCCATTAATTTTAGCTCAAGCAACAATTATGAGCAGATTCTGGTATTCAGTGGTTGGTTCAGTTATATTTGACGTAGATAATACATGCAGTATGTACTTAGTGTGCACGTTTTCAATGGCAAGTGCATCATAAGATATTTCTTTTGGTATGAGTAAATATCCCTGGGAATTATATATGTCTAAAAAACATTCTCAAACGAGTAGAATAGCTGAAACACAAAGCTGCCCTTACCTTCCGGGGCTGAAAATCATACTTCACACAGTGCTGGAAACCTTTTCCTTTAGACTTGAGTGATGTGACAATCATGCAGTTACCAACAAAATGTGCAGAGTATCCAATGCCCTTGCTGGTGCGAAAGCTGGGAACACAAGACAAAGGCACAGTATACATCATGAGCTGCAGGGTAATCCGAATTCAGTTATCAACAAGCAAAAACAAATATATATAAATATTTCAAGCCAACTGAGCAGGAAGGTTTCCTACGACCAAGTTATCCAGTATTGCACAAACCAATACCTGAAGTGAAATATTGGCTTCATTCTGCATAATATGATTGAAGTCAACATGATTTTCTTTTATTGCCTTGTGCTACAGGGACACAAAGCAATTTAGCAAGTAATTGATGAGTAATTCTTAAAACTCTTATGAGAGTTACGATGTTATGCTTAGCCATTCAGAACCGGGGAAAAATATGTAGATGAGACTACAGCTACTGTAAATCTTCAGATATGATAACAACTGCAAAGGCGAGGAACGCTTGATAATGATCAGCACACTTCAGTGATGCTCTGATCTGCTTGACTCTTCAGGCCAGGTCACCATGTTACCTCTCTTTACAATATGAGTGGGCAAAGAAGGGCCCAACCCAAATAATCAACATGGGCAAGATAGCGTTGGTAAGAGGTTCTGAATTTCTGTTTAGATACATTTTCGATGAATTGCCCAGCTCTACAATATGATCAAACCCTGTACAGCCCCAACACACTGTGCAGACACAAACCAACCTTGCAATACAAGACTAGACCTCTATTCTCTCTCTGCTTGGAATTGAACTTTTCACTGCCGACATGTACTCCCTACACCCACTGGGATCATCTAAAACAAACACACCTCTTTGTCAGGGCAGATAAAGAGATCCTAGGCTTTCATAGTGTGGGGAGCAGGCAGGGACAGAGATATATATACACCCTCACAACTCACTACCACTGAGCCAGCCAAGACGAGCCAGCCAAGACAAACCTGCTTGTGATTGCAACATCAGGTGGGGGAAGCAGCAACCTTGGTCCGCTTCTGAAGATACAATTCTACATTTTGTTGTCTACATGCGCTTCCACTGAGCTGTGAGTCCCTCGGAGCAATGTATACAAAGGATTATTTTGGCATATTTCAGCCTTTTTTTGTGACACTTTCAGAAAGCATTTGCTGCAAAATGAATACAAACAACTTAGTTATGTATTTTTCGACTTTACACATCATGTAAATGCAGAATATGTCCTTCCAAGGCAAGTCGAGTCTTTCATTCAAACTGTGTGAGCCCTGTGAAGCAGCGGCAGCCAGCACTATTATCTCTGGCCAAACAGAGTGAACAGCCAACTCTTACCTTTTTCCCTTCCACAACTCCTTCATATGTGCCATTGTATTATGTGATTTTGTCTCAAAGCTCCCCTCAAAGAACAGAAAGAGCACCAGCTGAACATCACTACAGTCTGGGGCTATTGATTTTAACAGCAATGACCAGAAGCCCCTGCGAGTGCTGGTACAGTATATGTGGACCTTATGTGGCCGGTCTGTGTTATCTACATTAAAATCTAGATTAATACTTCCACATGCCTTCCCCTGCAGCAGTCCACCTCTGTAACAGCCAGTAGTACCCATCACTGTAGTTCATGCTTCAATGGGTTTCAATCTCAATAATATCACCTTATTATATCACCTTTCTCCATTATAATTCATTATAGGGACAAAATTGAGGCTCCTTCCACAACCCACATTAAATAAGTGTTGCCAGTGTGTGAAAAAATTATAGGATCTGTAAAAAACGAGTTTAACCTTGAAAAACAAGTTCCAGCCATAATCTTCTTAGATGGGAAAATCACTGTAGGTCAACGAGTATCAGACAAAACATATTGCTTCATCAATAAAGCTGCTGGTAGCTTTATTAGTCTCTACAGCAGGGGAATGATTTCAAATACAAAGTGAAAGCAGTTAGATTGATGAAAAACAGTATAATTGCGAGTGTAAGCTTCGTTTTATTCTCTCTGGTTTCCTAATGTTGACAGACTTACAGCACCTGTGAGAGGGCGAGGATTGCATTGAGGACATTGGAAACAATGAAGAACAAAAGCACATACTGTAACTGTGTACTCACCAGTATAGATATGGTTTGTCCTTGTCAACATTGATGTTATTCAAAGGATCCATTCTGAACCAGGTGTTGAATGTAAACCCATTCTGATAAGGCCACTTGGCGATAGGAGGTAAAGCAATGGCCTGGGGTAAAAAGAATAATAAGATGGCAAAATAGACAATAATGCAGTTTCACAGACAACTCCTGTGTATTAAACACTGCCTGTACTAGAATGAGTTATGGAAATAGCTACACTATGTAAAACACAACTGACTAAGGAGGTGGAATCTGAAATGTTGTGTGTATGTTCCAATCTATATGAATCATTTTATAAATTAAAATAACACAGGAAATATTTCAAATGTGTGCGACCTGCACAATGTTACAAACTGATCGCATTATAATTCTTGCACTTGCTGAATAATTTATGATGGCAAGTGTGTCCAGCCTCTCTGAAATAAATCCAGTCACGATTCTTGTCCCATTTGCATTCGCGTCAAGTTGCTATTAATCTCCAAGATTCTGGCAAAAACTCTTTAAACATCAGTGAAAAATTACATTTAATAAATGATTGTGATATGTCATTTACTCACTTAATCAACATAAGTTGGAACGCTAAAAGATTAAGTATGCTTCACTCTGTAGCAAAGTGAGTGTCACGTCACAGGCTTCCCATCTCACTCTACCCATTTCCTCTACTACGTTCTGTATCTGGTCCCAAGATCAAAAAGCCACGGACTGCACATATTTAATTAAGTGAAACTACGATGTCAAATGTTCTTACACAGGGTAGGTTACTCACATTTTCTTTTCGTCTGTAGACCCATTATTTCAGTTTTACTCTTACTATACTCAGTACAGATTTATAAACAGCATTAGGTGGTGGTTGTTTCCATCTACATATAAAGGCCAGTCCACAGGTGTTTTATTTTTTAATAGGAAACAATAACATGAAAGATTTATGAGGCATATTGGATTGGAATGGGTTCATTAAAAGGGCAAAGATGTAATTCACCAAAACACAAACTAACCCTTGCTGTGATAAACACATCACAATCTCATGACACATCTCACTGTAAACACATATGTCAGAGGTATATTTCCTAATACATGGATTTATTTTAACATTATGTTTTGTCCATTACTAAAATATGTTTAGTTTTTCACATTTTTGGCCCAAATGATCAGCTGATTTACCCTGATTAACCGCTGGACTTTATTAAAATGCAAAAAACACATACCGTAATTTTCGGACTATAAGCCGCGACTTTTTCCCCATTTTTCGACCCTGTTATTACACAGCACAGTATATGTTCTGTAGCTACTAGGGATGGGCGTTAGTAATCGAGTACTCCTCGTTTCAAATGAACTTGATTGGTGGATGAGGAAAGTGGTTTTTTGTTTTGTTTTTAGTGTTTGTAGCCTTTAGGCCGGCCGGCGGGCCGCCCCTATTTTAAAATGTTAGATACGTGTACAAAACGGCACAAAACGGATAAAATAAAGTATAACAAAATTAAATATTTTGATGCAAGTGCAACAAACTGAGCGTTGTGGTTGTGACAAACAGCAACTGCAAATAACTGCCACCTCCGTGCCACCGCAGCGCAGCCTGTTCTCCACGGCACCGCGGAGCTGAACACAGTCTCTTCTCCAGAACATTTTCAGGAATATAACTGTCCAATTATTTCAAAGCAGATGATAAAGTTTCGTTTATAAAAAGGGGAGATGACACATGTTACTCTCAGTTAGTAATGAGTAGGCCTAGACTCCAGGTGAGCATGCAAGGTGCCCTCCGCTTGGAAAGAAAAGTAAAGAAGAAGCAAGGCTTAGCCTACTTCAGGCACATTCGCTCCGAGCCAACACCAGTTAAGAAGCCTTCAATAGGGAATATGGGGATAAGATTCAAAAACCGACCGGTGTAACGTTCCGTTAATGAGGAATTAGTCGCGGTAACTATTCACGGACACGGAAGCATTACGAGGTTGGATATACAACTATCTGCTTTGGTGAGTTATATGTATTTAAATTGTAGGACAATCATTTTATATTATTTGCTGCCCTTCTTATTTTAAATGGTGACTTAGGCTATCTTTTTTTTGTTACAACTACAGCCCATGCTTTTTTTCTCCCCACCTCAGTTCTACTCGATCGGTTTAAATTGTGGCCCGTCTATTTAATTACTTTCAGTGAGGAAAATGTGTTTAAACTTGTGGGAATAAATCCTTAATATCATATGGCAACTGTGACTGTTTGACAATAAGCATTGAGCGCTTTATTGCAGTCAACCGTTGTTCTGCAGACAGATGCGTTGCTTTCTAAAAATAGAAAAAAGTTTAACGAGGAATCGATTGATCCTCAAGGAATGCAAGCGATCACTCGAGTAGCGAAAACACTCGTGCCCATCCCTAGTAGCTACTATTGCAGTAAATGGTAACACTTGAATACGTTATGCAAATATGCAACTTGTTTGTTGAAATGTTAATAAATGGGAGCTTCCTCAAGCAGCCATCTCTTTCCCGACAATCCCCTCTGTGCACAAACTCTTACATATGGTAATTAAACATTATAACACCTGCGGCTTATAGTCCAGTGCGGCTTATAGTGCGGAAAAAACGGTAATCATTAAATTAATGTAAATAATTATAAATGAATGAAGAAAGCCAGTAGAAGTAGGTGAAAGCTTACTGCAGCACAGCGACCAGGGAAGTTGAAGAAGGCATCTGGACCATGTCTCTGGGGCATCTGATTCAGCACAGACAACATCTTGACCGCATGCTTGGGCTGTGCACGTTATAAAGAAAAGTAATAACAAGTCAAGGTTCTTCTCTGACTGTTACAATACAATGTCGGTTAACTCATTCTGCTGTTAGTCAGTTGCAGAACCAAGCCCCAAACAGATCTGTTTGATGGCTCACTGGGGGGCGACTCTCGTGGCGGTGCCAAAACCCACATAAAACACAGAACACACATTTCAGTCTTAATCACTGCATCCGCTCCCTGCTATCACTTACCCAGAGGCCCCCTTCCCCTCGTAGCATGCTAAACAGCAACTTCAGCTCCTTCACAGTGATGCTGTAGCTGGCCAGCACTCCCAATGTGTCCACTAGCAAGTCTTCAAAGGCAAGAGAGCATGCATGCATTACCGCGCACACACACACACACACACACACACACACACACACACACACACACACACACACACACACACACACACACACACACACACACACACACACACACACACACACACACAGGGGAGAAAGATGAGAGAGAGGAGAATCATCAAATGCAGCTGTATTTTACAGCTGTTATACTTCTTCCTAACTGCACAGGAGGTCCTCATGATGAAAATACGTCATTTGCATCAACTCCTCAGACAGTAAAAACAGTTTCATTTTAGTTTAGTGTCATTCTCACTGAGTTTATTGTCTGTGAAATTCCAATTACCCGGAAACTGACATAAATCCATCAAAGTGATGTAGATCAAAGTGATGTCTGAAATGGTAGATTGTTTAACACACAGGCACAGAAACACTGCAGGGAAAATGCTTCTGGATAGCTTCAGTTGAAGCTTAATTCATAAGGTCTCGATGTAATTTGCAAAATGCAAAATATCAAAGTGACACTGATTTCTACCGACAACCCCCAAAGTGACCTGAATACAGATACAACACAGGGCTTTAGCTCATTCTAAAGAGGCCTATGGATAACAAAAACAAGAGATACAAATATCAACTATAGTAACTACAGACTGAAATGTTCATAACCAAATCTAACCATTCATTTTAGATGCTTTACCTTCTTAATAAATACAGTGTTAGTCAGTGGGAGAATTCTAAAGTGATGGTGGTGCAACACATGGAAGTAACAACACACAATGGCCAACACACTGCATTGAGTTTCTTTTTAACTCCTTAAAAACCAAATAAATGAATAATGCATGTATTAAGAATAATTAGAAGAACACCCTGAGGCCCTTCTGTAACAGCTGTTATATCAAACATATCTACAATATTCTTCACCTGATATGAATAATGTAACTGCTTCTTTGTGTTACCTTCTAGCATTTCTAAAGTACAATACTCAGGGAAATGGAACAGTTTTAGAAAGTTTGAAGATTTTAAAGAAAATTGTATTTAATCATGTTATTGTAGACCTTTGGTGTATGAATGTTCTGGTGAAGTTGCCTATATTTCTAGAAAAAAAAAGGAAAAATAATTAGCTTTTTCTATTCAAAATCTATATAGTATTGTCACTCAAAATGCAGATCTATTATAAGATAGAGATGTTGCCTGACCGAACGATATAAACGTATACAGTACTTGCTTGGAATTAACATGATAACAATCGATCCCAAAAAAAATCAATACACTACTATGTACTCTGACTGCACATTGACATACTATTATCATACCTCCAATCATGTCGTCCACTGAGCTCATTTTGAGCAGCACCTGCTCGATGAGGCCCACCTCGGTGCTGGTTTGCAGGTTCCGGACGCTTTTTCGAAGGACGGCCGTGAACATGCTCCAGATCTCAGCCTGACAGGTGACGTCACAGTGCTCCAGCAGCTCCACCATGCAGCCCATGCTCTCTGCATCCTGGATGATGAAGTTTGTCTCCAGATCAAACTCACCTCCCACCAACTGTCGAACAAGAACAAAGGGGAAAGATAGGCAATGTAAGAAAAGATCTGTATGGCTTTCATGAGCTGTTCAAATTATACTGTGAGGAATATGGATTAAAGGTGGGGTCAGCGTTTCTGGATAATGCTTGTTGTCAAAATCAGTGAACATCTGCTACCTGTCCATACTGTGTGTGCTGTAAGAAAAATATGGTTTTAATCCACAGCCTAGGCTCTGTAAAAGAGTATGTTAAAAAAAGGGGATATAAACAAAGCGGGCCACCCTGGCTAGCAACATGCCCATTTACAGAGCCTAGGCCGTGTAATAACACTGGATATTCTTTTCCAGCGCACACACAGTACGGACAGGTTGCGGATCGTGAGGAGATAGTTCACTGAATTTGAAAACAAGCATTTTCCAGAATAGCTGACTCCACCTTTAGACTTAGTGAGTGTTGGTGACCCAGCTTTCAACCCTGTTATTGATCAGGTTTTTCTCTCTGAAGGGAAATTAGCCAAGAGGGCCGTTGTGTTACGGTCACTGCTCTGATGTCAAAAGGTTGACTAGCGCTGGGGAAAGAAAGTTGAGATCTCTTTACTTCTAAATGGTTTTGATCAGAATTTAAGCACCCCTGGATATCGTATAGCCTCGCATTTAATGAAAAGACGAGGAGAAGGGAGTTCCTTTTCGCCCTGCTGCCACTTTCAAGCCACAAATGACCATCACTATTAAGAAAATAGAAAACAACGATCAATAATGCAGCTCTTGTAGTTCATCAAGCATGAAATGAACCCTCTAAAGGAGTGCATGGTATATATACAGGGCACTGACAACAACTTGCTGGAGGGCATCAAAGCAAGCAGGTGGAAAATGGGCCTAGATACCCACTGCATTACTGTGATTGACAGGTAATAGCTAGGTGAGATCATTCACAAGCAGCCTAAAGTAGGGGAAAGAGACAAGTTCATGGCGGTATAAATTGAGCCTCCTCAATCTTCATCAGACCCTTTGTGCAATTACATTGCAATGATTTGTGCCACTGACTGGACGGCTTGGACTGGAGACAGCCAGAGTGCAGTTGTTGTGCGGATAAAAAATAAAGTCTCTAAACCAATGTCATTGTGCATTCAAAACTATAGGTGAAAACAGAGAAAGCTTTATCAGAAATGATGCACTTCAAACTAATTTAAAGAATGAAATATTGTATAAAGTTCCAGTATAGGTAATACGAGTTTTTTAGCTGACAAATAACAGTGGCAGTTTGTACCGGAAAATTAAAAAAGCATCTGCATACATATTTTGAAAACCATGGACAATGCTGTAATTCAGCGTGACATCTTTATCAATGAGCACAGAGAGAAGAGAGTCAGTAATAATAACAGGAATGTAACAGCTTGAAAAACCCATAGGGTGGTGGGGGGTAATATGCAGTGAGTCTGAGTCAGCTCCGTGGCCAAAATGTTCATTTGAGTCCCATAAAGCCGAGCAAGCTGTCACACATCTGTCTTCCACGTATAGTCACTATGTTAACTAGTATGGAAAATGAACCAACTGGTGGAAAGCTCATTATCCATATGCAGACGGTGCTTGGTGCCAAACTCCCTGTTCCTCCTAGCAATGTCTATGCCACCATGCATATCCCGCAGCAGAAAGCCAAACACAGAGTCCAAACACATTAAGGCCTTCTGCTGGGTAAAACATGCTGCATCTGGTGGCTAAGTCCTAATGGGTAGGGAGTTTTACATTCTGCAGTTTAATATCAGCTGGGTTCCAAAATCCATCAGCATGCCGCAAAGATGTGGTCGAACTGAGGAATATTTATTTACACACACACACACACACACACACACACACACACACACACACACACACACACACACACACACACACACACACACACACACACACACACACACACACACACACACACACCAGGGATATATAATCATCTGGATAAACTATGCACAAGTTCACACTTTTTTAACATATTTTGTTTCAACTGCTTATGTGTATGTTGGATAAAATATAGTGTTTGTGGCTGTAAACAGTTTGGCATTACGAATATAAAATATTGTTAAAAAAACCTAATAATAGAGTCCATATAGCAACTGTCCATTCTGGTTAAAGATCTTTTTATTTTTTTCCCCAACAACATTTATTGTGTTTACTTACAAGAGCTTTTCCCACTCCAACAATGTTTTTATATGGTTCTTACTTTGTGGTCTTTTGCAGCATATTGCATACCAACATATCAACAGATATTAAAGAAGAGACGTAATTTGTATTCAAAGGCTGTCAAGGGTGGTCAAAAAATAAGTTATCAATGTCTCGACAACAGGATCTGCCATCATGATATCACACAATATAGTATCAAAGGATGGAAAGAGGCATGCTGTCTAGACTAAACCTAATACATCTCAATGTGATTGCCATTAATAATAATCACACTATTCACAGGAACACCATAATCCTGAGAAGTGGCGTAATTGCAGATTCAGAACCCCAGTATAATTTTCATCCATTATGCCACAAGGGATAAATAAGGAGATGAAATCACTGATTAGACACTTAACATGTGGAGTGCAGAGCTTCTCTGAGCCGTACAGAAAATGTTAAAATATTTTACCAATGCAGAGTTCAAACAACACTTCAGTTCAGTGAAACCAACCCCATAATAAATGTTAAGAATGTACAAATTATTGGTATACAAGGGCAGACTGCTGCAGTATGATTACACATTACAAAGGTAAAACAAAACATGGCTTTTTTAAAACTTTTTTAGACAGATTAATGGTAAACAACGCTTTTTTTAACTAGTCATAGCTAGTCACTAGTCATAGAGTGGAATGCATAATGGTGAGGTGTAAATCTTCTCACAGAAAATAAGCAGAATAGGTTCCAGTACAACATCACACAAACAGTATGACACAATGCATTAAAACAGTGTCAACAACTGTATACTCTAGTGTAGACACATGATAAAAGGTGACTTTATGGCACAACAGTTGTATTGGTTTGCATTAATAAAGGTGTACCTAATAAAATGATCAAGTAAGTGTATAATCAAAGCTATTACTTATAGTTCTATATAGCATAGTTCTTAAGCAGAGATGGAGAACCTCCTGAGAAGCGAAACATCTTTGTAACACTCCATTAAGAAGTCCTTCTTCCCACCAGATCAGTGGACTGGTGGGACTTGGCTCTTTTGTTAAATCTTATTAAACAGAGTATCAGAGATGATAGCATTACAAGTAAGTTGCACAATAAAAAGACTGCTTTAGAAAAGCTATACGTGTTATAGATTCAGATGTAAATGAGTCGGGCCATTCAATATCGCAATAGTATAGCTTATTTACTATTTGGCTACTGGACTGATTTATAAGGTAAAGTGTTATATTTTTTTGTTTAAGACACTGTATTCAAGTATGCTAACAATGTGATTTAAATTTTACCAAGCTCTAAAAGAAGAAGGTAAATAGAGAAGACTTGATATAAGACGGATTACTACTCCATTTAACAAGTTATCAGCCTATCCTTAAAACACAAAACCACAATTAAAAGCTAAAACTATTTTTTTAGCATCAGAAGTATTTATACGACAAATAAAGAATTGTATAATGCATTCTGTATGAGTTTATCATTGCAGGCATTATCTTGCCATGTGGTCACTGTGTTGACAGGCTTCTGCCAGTCAATCTGTGTTGGGCCTCTAGTGTTCACAGTTGCCATTGGAACAAATTATTCCAAACTTTGCTTGATTAAAAAAACATGAACAAATGATGTGAATGATTTTTCAGTTCTATCCTATTACAAATAAATATTTGCCTGCATCTGTTGTTTACTCTGTGGCTTTCATTACACCAGGGAAATATGCACAGCAAACAAGTCTGCATTTTTATGGAACTGTTAATTGATGCCATGATGATAACACCCCTCAGAGTGTATTCATCCATATGGGAGTGATGAACTAAAGTGTGTATATTCCTTAGGGATGCACCGAACATTCGGCCACCGAAAATGTTCGGCCGAAAATGGCAAAATAAATCATTTTCGGTTTCGGCCCGAAACAGTTAAAAGGCCGAACAAAATTACCGAATATTGACAAACTAAATGACAATAAGGAAATATTTTTTTAAAAGAGCTGCGCGCCTGCAAACCAGGAAATGGAAGTAAAGAGAGCATGAAAGAGACGTAACCGTGTATGCGAGTCCACGTCTGGTCGGGAGCGCGCAGCAGGAGCAGTCTGTAGGCTGCGTGCATGATTATGTCAGAGTCCAGTGTGGGAGCATTTTTTCAAACTGGATGAAACACGGCGCATTGCAATGCTTTAAGCAGCATTAAGATAAAACGCTCGTCCAAGACTGATGTTTTATCACATTAGAAACACAAACGCCTTGCGCGAGCGAAGCAACGATTCACCCAGTGAAACTAACGGTTGGTAACGGTGTCATTCACAGTGACACCTCGCCGTGAGAGCCGCCACGCAAACAAAATCTGGTTTGACGACGAAAATGATAATCATATTGTCCGTTAGCGCTGTGGGAGAGAGGGGGGGGGCACTGCGATGATCTGATTGCATTGCTCGAGCCTGAATACATTTCTTTGGAATACAGAGCCATCTCGGGAAACTGACAGCGTAACTAAATATATGTCCAGTGAGCCGCCTCCCCCCGTTAGTTTCAGTCTACAGCCGAAAAAGTTACAATCACCTCCTAAGCATGGACATCGTTTAAAGCCTCTCATTGTTATGATCATTAGGCTTTGATGCACATTCTGAAGTCTGATCATTACGGTGGGAGTTGTGGTGCAGTTTTTTAGAGCAACTCAACCTGCACTGCATTGCAAAAAAGAAAAGAAAAACATGGCAATAAGTCGATCTTTTTGTAGATTCTTCCTCATATAAGTCAAGGTACAAATCAATGAGTGGTTCACAATCACATTCCCAGTAAAATGTTAATTTTACTCTTAGATTTGAAGGTTTTACTGTTTCTTTATTTATTTAGGGTTGATTTTTAGTTGTAGGCTATGTTTGAGGAGAACATTTGGGAGTTCATGTATGCAATGTTGAAAGAAGTGTCAAAATAAATAAACAAAACTGCAAAAGCCTCTTTCGGTATTCGGTTTCGGCCATTCGGCCAACTGTTTAATTTTATTCGGTTTCGGTTTCGGCCAAGAATTTTCATTTCGGTGCATCCCTAATATTCCTTGTATGTGGCTAGGAGCCATACACAACTAATCATTCCGCATGCAGAATGCTCTTTTCCGTCTGTTTCGCACTAAAGGCTGGAAACTGAAAAAACGACACCGGCTCTGACTGAAGTCTCTCAGGTGCTAGTCTTTGAAGTCTGTGGTAAAAGCCAGCTTGTCAGTCAGCTTGATGTCAGAGTGTCAGCTTAAGCGTTTATCTTTACACACCCATCCAGCGCATTTGTATTCACAGTGTTTTCACTCAACAACGTTTGACATCCGACATTTCTTTGAATGCACCATAATTCAACTTGAAAGAGGAGTGCCAATTCTATTTAGTGTGTGAATATTATGAATTACAGAGTCACACACACACACACACTTTCATGGAGCAAAAACTAATTTGGCAGCCAAGAATCTATGCCTAATGATGCAAGTAAACCTGTGCTGGTTAAAGTCTGGGTTTTACAGACTGAGGTGAAGCAAACCCATTTCCCAGCTCCCAGGACAGGAGCCAGCGTAGGGACAAAATCTGCCTCATGCATCATACAATTTCAATTAAGAGTATCTTCTGCTGCAAATTATCAAGACACTCAGAACAGAAGCTCAGTGGAGCTGCAGGTCAGTGATTTGCAAAGCAGAAAGAAAGGTTATAGAAACAACACTTCAATGTGAGACCGGAGAGTAAAAGTGCTTTAATTAGGCTTCCAACTGGTATCAATGCAGCTCAAGCAGGCAGACCTGTCAGGGCGCTTACACAAGAGTAGTAAGTGACAGCTTGCTCTTTTCTCAGTAGTAGCACAACAAAAAAAACTAAGCCATTTGGTGAGTTTTTAATGTGCTGGAAATTTCATTCCTCCAAGCAGGCATCCAAAAATTGTTTATGTGAACGCAAACAAGGTGTGTGCTTGCTTTAGTTACATATTTTACCCCTGTGGCTCCTCGGTTATAGCGCGATATAGTAATGAGCCCTCTATCAAGCATGTTTTTTTACCCTTAGAAACATTTCATTTATGTATCAAGAAGAGATATAAGAGCTACATCTGAGCCCTCAAGAATCCCTCCACTTTCAAGCGCTTCTGATTAAGCCTGGGCTGAAGGATTGTCGTCACCATGGTGACAGGCAGTACAAATTGGACTTGAGACAATTTCCAAGGGAAGCCTACAGTGGCCACTAAATTGAGAAAAAATAAATAGAGCTGATGTCCTATTTACGAAGACTGCTGCTGATAGAGTTTGAACATTGCAGTGAAAGAGTCTCTTGGGGGCAGATGTGGAGAGGAGGAGTGTCCTCTCTGATATCACTAAATGAATAAAGTGCTTAAGGTTCAAGGATGCCATCATCCAGCCTGACAGATGTGGACAGTAGCTGATGTTGGCAGGAATCATTTTGAATGAATGTTATGAGATGTGTGGCATGTCCGATCAGCCAATTTCAAAGTTGTTGTTTTTGCCCCTGCAAAAAAAAGGCCACAAACTACATTTTCTATTGCTCAGACACGATCATCACAATCAGAGAATGATTGGGTCCAGATATACTAATGTAAGGTTTTCCTATTACGACTCATAAGTGTTAAGTGTTCATGCTCTGAGTCGGATCACAAACTGTCTGTCTGGTGCATTGGTGTGCTACCATGAGGCTCCAACATATGATCAGTGTTGTACTGCACTCATGAGCAGAACACCGAACCAAGAAAGACAAACAACAAACAAACATTGATGTCATAAACAGGACATTATTACTTGTTGGCTTATTCCAATAAAAGTGTTGTCAATGCTTGGAAGCCTAATTCTCCTTCCAAACCTGAGCTTACCAAGCACAATAACAAGGTTAGGTTACAGAATCAAAACAGCCTGCAGCCGACTTTCTAAACTAAATTGAGTCAAGGGATAAAGTATGATGCGAAATGTGGCACACTGAAGTAAAGAGTGGGAAACAATGAATTGGTGATTCTGCAGCCAAGTGTTTTGCAGCACCAACGGGAGTCACAAAATATCCATATTTCATACTTGGATTTTCCAACAACCCACCCACTTTTCAGCCACTCCAAATCAATGAGGTAAATGTAGATAAATGTGTTTGAACTGTTCAAAAGGAAAAGTTGTACAAGACAAGATATATGAAACAACAGTGACAACAATGGCATAAATCATTTCCGGTTTACACAAATATTTTCTACATCACGCTCAGCCTTTTTGGAATATGTAATTGAAAAAGTAATTCAAAATTTAAAGGAAGCCGTATTTTAAAGAACAGGTAATATAATGTTACAATAATCCCACAAAAGAATAGATGATTAAACCATAGCATACAACCATGTGTATGTACAGTATGCAGTAAAAACAAAGGATGTAGTGGGATTTTTAACATTGTAAATGAGACACATGCAAGAAAAGAATTGTCTGCATATTGTCTCTCAGGTCACATTGCTGACTGTCACTTGACCAGAGCCCCACGACTAACTTGACGATCCACATTTAGTTCCATCTTAGATGCTACAACAAACGACTTGAAAAGACAGATGGATGAAGAGATTATGCAAATAGTAGCATTGGGACAAAATGGCACTGCCACTCCAGGGGACTATTCCATAGAGTTGAGCTGGAAGCATACCTCGGGCCATTTCTTTTTTCTCTTTAAAAATGTCACCAAAATAAAAGGTCAGGCCATTTAAGGGACAGGGGTGGGGGAAGTGTCAAATGCGTAAGAAATAAGCGTATTGCTCTTGTGAATCCATTTAGTTTGATGAATAGCATTCCCATCAAAGCCGAACCATGCTAATGATCACAATTCAAAGTCCCTATCTACTCACTCTGCTTCACTGATGAGTTAACCACACCACAGAGCTGCGTACTGATAGGGAGAGAAAATAATGATTCATTTTCCTTTGAAAACGAAATAATGTTCCAGAGAAAACCACAGAAAGGGAGCAGGACATTTGAACAACGAGTTTGCTATAGGACATTTCCTCTTGTTGTGCTGATCATACGACGGTTTTACATGTTTTTGTCCCAGACGGTTTACAATTGATTTCAGACCAGGTGTGCTGCTGACTATAAGATAAATCCAGTTGGCATTAGCAAGAACGGTTGCAAATGACTGGGATATTATGATATCAAAAGTCACTAAATGTTAACATGAATTGCAGTGACATAGACAACATGCAACAAGGTAAAAGCACTTCCTGGAACTAATGTAACTACTGTAGATGTCCTATAGTCTCAAGTATAAGAGCAAAAGGTTTGAGAGGTTTGAGCAAAAGGGACCGGGAAGTAACAGAAAGAGATCCTTGACAAAGAAAAAGCTGTTCTTGATCATAGTGTGAATAATGATTGCCTGTGTTAGAAAAATAACTCTAATGTGTATGATATTATAGACAACCACATAATATTACATTACTCTTATATACTCAACTAATAATCAAATACAATTATAATGTGACCTAAATGTTCTCATTTCAGTACAGAGCAGGGAGTGGAGAAAGGAGGAAAGTCTCAGGCCTTAGAAGAAAGTTTGGTGGATGGTACAGACCTGACTCATCCCAATTATTATAGATAAGAAGTAAATAGCCAAGGTTAGGAGCATAGTTTCACTTTTCACTAAAAGACGACGAGGTCAGGATTGGTCAGAGAAAACGCATGGCAACGAGATCAACCAATCAATAAACATTGTCAAGATATGATAAAAGACTCTGTTGTAGAGAGAGGACTTCACTTTTTTGTCCTGTCAAGATTGCTTGCATCACCTGTTCTGTGATATCACTTCATTAAAAACATCGCTCTTGAGAACTTTGAAACTTTTTCCTGTCATATTTTTTCTTCCATATATCCGAATAAACGAACACGGTTTTTTATTGTTATTACCTGTATATTATTGTAAGTTTATTTATTTACAAAAAAAAAGATTAGTGTGATCAAGATAGTCGACTCTTGTGGAAAGAGAGAGGGAGAGAGAGAAGGATTGCAATATGACAGTCTCTGAAGTGGTCCGACAGGAACACAGGACTATATCTTGTTCCTGACGAGCATGAGTGAGTACAACACTTCTTCATTTTCTGCTTAATCTGGATTCATATTTGCATTGCTTACATCATGCAACCTTTTTAAAGTGTAACTATTTAGCTGTGGCCAAAAATATTTACACTGGCCTTTACTGTGGCTTATTAACGCATCACTTAAACACATACTAATTTATGATTTCATGTACAATAATCGATATACAAATCAACAAGTAACTTAAACAGACAAACTATAGCAACAGTGAGAAGCTACAACAAACCTTCTGTGGTGTTGCTAACAGATGCGTGCATCATATATCATACTATATACCCACAACATAATGTCAACTGCCAGTGCCTTCTGCCTTTACCTGGTCAATACATTGTACAACACTTGTTTATCCACAGCTCGTAACCCATTTACATTATTTCATTTATAAAATATTAAAGGAAAAAGAAAAATGTTTTGGTAAAAAACATTACAAATTAATATAGGCCCATTACCCCTTTACCATTACCAAATGAGAACTCAAATGAGAATGATAATGACTGCAGTATTTAGGACTGCAAGTACCAAAGTTTAATACCGCCATCCATCAGTTACAGCCACTGCGACTACAATACGAAATGAAAATCACAGTTGGATATATTTACAGAACCAAAACAGGAGTTTGACAGCATTGGAATATAGATTAGCATCATAAACCAACAAGTAAGCGCTGGCAGGCCTGGAGAGAATGTGACTAGCATTAACAACATCCAACAAACAGACTGTGATTGAGACTTCAGGAGGGGTGGTGGTGTATTGTTTGTGGAAACACTGCTAAAGATTTAAAGATTACAGTGTTTATGCTCCAGTGAACTGGATGCCTGCAGCATACAGATGTGGCTAATGATGCAGTCTACTGGGTAGCCCATCGCTGAGGATTTGGGGAAATCTTTACAGCTAATGGAGCCGTGCTGTGTTTACTGCCTTCCCCTAATTGCATCAAGAATATCACAAATGTATCATCCGTCTGTAATTTTCTGTAAGTTTAGTGACGTCTTTTTTTAACCCTTTATTTTGATTATCAGCTCAGCTTAGAGTAGTCATATATCAGTACCCTGCACGCTGACTTACTTCCAATTCAATTCATTGCTTCAATGTGCAGCTCCTTTCAAAGAGTAAAATAATCTAAGTTCAAATATATAATTTTCAGGCGCGCAATTGGAATTAAAATGTAATTGTCTCTGTAGTCTTTAGCCCATGGAAACCAAATCACCAATACATTGTTTCTGGCAGTTAATTTGCCCTAATGTAAACTATATTTCACGGTGGAGATTGCTGGTAAAATTATGTCTCAACCAAGTCAGCATTTACTGTAGGGCTGGGTATTGTCAAGAATCTCACGATTCGATTCGATTTTGATTCATTAAGTCACGATTCGATTTGATATCGATTCGATTCGATATTGATTGAAATGCTTCGATATCGATTCAGTATCAAGTAGAAATACACAAGAAAGAGTAAAATAATTAAAATTTAATTTAAATAAGTACCTATTTAATTGTATGCCTTGTGAACAAACAGCCATGGTATAACTCTCTCCTCTTGGAAATTGTAACATAACATCAGCACAATTGACAGTGCTGTATTAAATGAAATGTATTTAAATCATGTATAGTATTTCTTTCTTTCTCACATGGCATCTTTTAACAATAATAACACATAAGAATCAGGTGCCTTCATTTCTGGTAACAAATACAACATTAGCACAATACCAGTATAAGGTGTACAAAAGTGAAAAAAAAGTGCTGTATTGGAATTCAGCTCTCATACAAAAACGTAAACATACGCCATGGGTCTAACCTGCTCGGGAGGTTATTAGACCTACCCTGAGTTTGTTTTCACTTTATGCTGCAGCTCCGACTGAAGAAAGAGTGTCACTGTCACACGCGTCCCTGTACAGTTTGAAGCAAAATCACTCCATAGAAATCTCCATCGGGATGTTTTTATCATGTACTGATGATTTTACGTTTGACCGATCATTTATCTGATCAGTAGCCTTGTTCTCAGCCGTTCATATAGGCGGCCACCTAACACATTGTGACATGCTCTACATTCAGATTAATAAACCTATTTGTATTGTATGGTTGTAACCTATCGTTACAATTCACTTGTGCGATCCTAAAGTCACAGACGAGCCTCGTTAAATAGCCTAAAATGAATACAAAATTATATTATAATTTAAACTGTTATCGCTTGAGGAAAATGGATCTGGTAATAATTCAGGCTCTTAAATGGAAACAGTATTAGGCTATAGCTTGCCAACATATTATACAGCGATAAAACACTGTCAGCAATGCTGTGCCGCGCCAGCTTAATACTTTACTGCTGATATGCGTAACTTTTTAAAATAGACTATGGCTTCTCATACAGAAGCGAAATGATTCTCTTGACAAAAAATGTTTGCTCTGTTTTTTTCTGAATTGCAGAGGAGATTAGATCAGAGTTATGAGACAATATCCCCGTTAATTCTTCTCCATACCATATGCTCATTCGTTAATATTTCTAACTCTAGTGGGAGGAGAAGTGGGAGGATCAATTATTTGTTTCTCCTGTTTCCATGGTGAATCATGTTATCAGCGATCCATTGACGATGGCTTTTACGCACACGCTCCACCCAGAGTGAACACGCTCAGAGTTGATTGACCCAACGCTGATCCACTGTTCTGAAACCAAAAACCCGGAGTTGCTTGTCAACCCTGCGCTCTGAGTTGACCAACTGCGCTCTGAGTTGACCAACTCAGAGCGCATACAGAAGGGTTACAACTTCAAGGTAAAACCTGAGTTATGAGTGGAGAAACATAACAATTGCAGATGCTTCCACACAGTTTCACTGCAATCAAGCAGTGAACATCCAATCATGCTGTGCTTCATGTATTAATACATTATAAAATAAAATTATGAAATAATAAATGCTGATCAGGACCAGTTGACCAAGATGGCATGGGCAAAAGATCTAGGGGACTTACAAAGAGGGATCATTGGTGGCATGATCATGTAAAAAGAAATGTGACCTGGTCACTTGGATGACATAGAGTTTATGATTTGGGTAAATGTCAATTGAATTGTTCGGCAGTTGCACTCTAGCTCAGTTAACCGTCTCATGAGCACTTCACCATACAAGCTTCAAGTAGAAAGGCAAAGTCATAGTAGACGATATTTTCCTCCGACTGCAATTCAATCCAGACAGCAGGGTGAGTCTGGGTTAATCGGAGCACAACAGGGGAACTTGGGAACAGCAGCTGGTGCTGATTCCTATACTTATGAAAAATCGTTAGATCTCCAGTTTTTTCAACATTATTATGTCAAATATTTTCAAATGTGTGTGCATAACCCTTTATTTTTGGGCACAATCTATGTGGGTCTGAAGACTATGTTTTGTTCCGAGGACACACACAGATACTTGAATCAGATCAATATCCTGATAAGAGCTTGTTTAGTTCAAGCGAAAATTAAATTAGGAGTACCACATTTTTTGTTGCTTCATCAAAAAAACGTTTACAAGGCAATATTTTAATTAACCTGCTAGCAGCCAATTTTAGAAATGACTATCAACCTTGCTTCCTGTCTACATATTTACTAAACAGGAAGTTATTTGGGCGGGACATTTAACGATGTTAACACAAGATCGTAAGACAACTGGTCACATGATCCTCCCATTCTTCATGTGAAATCCAATCATTCCTCCATCAGTTGTTTAGTACCAATACTGATATCCACCAGGATATTTAATGGAGACCAGCCTTTATGTCTAATCTGTTCTGAAGTTTGACCTATATGGTTAGGAGGTTGCGTGTGTGTGTGTGTGTGTGTGTGTGTGTGTGTGTGTGTGTGTGTGTGTGTGTGTGTGTGTGTGTGTGTGTGTGTGTGTGTGTGTGTGTGTGTGTGTGTGTGTGTGTGTGTGTGTGAGTGAAGTTTTAGGAAGCCACCTCTTCAATTTAATTTAATCTAATCTTGATCCTGATTCCTGGCGGCGTACACTTGTGGTTAATGTCCTGGGCCTGGGGTTTGCCACAAGAGCAGCAATATGTGTAATTTAATTTCTCAGATGGAATAACACAGCTCTGTAAAAGCCAATGTGTCCAATTAAGAAAATAAAACTTCAACCCTAGAGAACAACATCAGCTAAACTAACAGACCAACAAACATCATTGTAATTTGACCTCCAAACACAGAAACACACCTACTCAGACACACTCACCAACATTTCTAACATCTATTAATGTCTTAAATTAAATAATTTCCTTTTCCTAAAGACCTTTGAGCCCTGAAATGACACAGCAGCCACAAGTATTTCAATCACAGAAAATATCAAATTGGCAGACCCTAGGCGAACACTGTAAAGCTTTTTGTGGTTTATTTAAAAAGAATGTGATCGTTTAAAAAGAGCACAGCAGCTCAGAAACATGATCTGAATATTAAAAGCTCCTTCCATTGTCAAGTATAAAACGCCTTACCTCGGGAAAGGTCTGACCTCTGTCTGTTTTCATCTTCTCTGCCAATGAATTAAGGAGAAAATGAAGTGTAGCAAATCTCACAAAGAACAGAAAGTGCAATTTGTCTAGCTGCCTTGGCATAAGGTAAAATGGTCAGGATGTTTGCTACTTAAATTAGTGGTAATAGCATGACTACAATTTCCATCCCCAGGAAAATGTCAGGTTTGGTGAAATCATTACGTCCAGTGTGCCACTTTATCGCACCAGAGGTTATTTAATTCCAAGGTGAGAATAGGGCACAAAGGACCATATGGATCCTGTTTGTAGGGGAGAACGGGTTAATGTGAGACACTTTTTACATTTGCTCTCCTCTTAGCAAGCTAAAATGATTTATCAGTCAAATGTACACATTTCCCATTAATTGAGGATGTTTCCTAGCAATTTACGTTATCAGAATTTTTCATGACGAACGGCAGTGAAAATATGATTGTTTCAAAAAAAGGTGTCATGTATCTCACTTTACCCCAGCTTCGGGGTAAACTGAGACAGACCAAAACAATCAAGGGGGTAAACTGAACCACTTGCTTTTTCCACTCTAAACTACCATAACAACACATGTTGTAACAGTTACAATCCTGACAGCTAGCTTGAAAATCAAATATTCCAAAACTAATGTCGGACGAGTAACAGAATCATGGGGTTTTTGCCAATTTAGCAAAAAAAATTCTAAACACTTGAAAGTAATAATACAATTTGATCAAATACAACATATAATTCATATTCAATAATTATCATTCAAATGGAAGATAGAACCAGTTATTTAAAAAAAACAGTCTGGGGGTCAGAGCAAAGGACAATCAGGACCAGCTTGAACAGCCTGGGACTCAGAACACAGGACTAGACCCAGCTGTCATTTTCCATCTTTTGAGTTTTTGATTAATATTTTTCTGCATTTGTTTTATTGGGATCATTCATTTAATAAAGACATATTGCTTGGAGGGTCACTCTTCTGTCCCCCAGATATATACCTGCCAAACCATGACCTTGCTGACACCCCTATAACCATTCAACCCCCACCTCGTCTTTTGTCCTATTCAAACTAGTCTCCTTGCTAAATCAAATATAATTGATTCATTAAAAGAGGGCACAGACACTGCCTCACTTTACCCCACAGCATTTGTCTCACTTTACCCCACTGCCACAATTTGAGAAAAAAACTACCTCTCTCTGCAATTCAGGCTAATATTCAGTTTTCATCATCACATGGTTTCATATGTTGGTAGTTCATCAACATGTATGATAGAAGTTGTTCTACCTGAATCAATTTGCTTTGGAACAACAGTTGATTAAGTTGACAGCAGGAACAATTACTTTTATATGCAACAAATACATGTTTGTGAAAAAAACATGCTTACAACATCACAAAGGTCCTCTCTTTCATGGCAACGGGGAAATGAGAGGGGCTTGAAAACATATATCTCACATCACCAAAAATGTGTTCCGTTGCCTAGATACAGGGGGTGTTTCACATTACCCGATGTCTCACATTCCCCCTATGTGTGATGTCACAGCAGTGTTTCCCCCAGCGCTTTATAGCTAAGGCGCCGCCTAAGCAACGCCAGCCTCCCGCCTTGACTACCAACCGACCCCCCAAAAAATAAAAAATATTTAATTTATTTATTTATTTTTTGTGCTGCACAACCTTAATGTAGGCCTACTAGCAAGCGCGATGTGTGTTGTGCATGGTCATAACTGCGCGAAAGGCCGCGATTTGCAGTAAAAAGCATGTGTCTCCTAGCCTGGTGCTACCAGACCATCGTACTTCATTTCATTTGTACAGAAGGTCTGGCAGTGCTTTAATTGGCAAACGTTAACTCTGTTAAAGTTTAAAACTATTGGATCTGCCCAGTGCCACTCTGGATTAGCCAACCAATCGCATAACGTTTGGTCGTCACGTGTGTCATGAGCCGGCTTCTGGCAACTGAAACTGGAGCGCGACTTCGACGTCATCGTTCTCAGCCACTCGCTCTGTTCGCTGATTGGACCGGCTGTCGAATCTCCAGCAAAACTGGGAAATGGGCTGTACACCCAGACTGAATACTGAAGGGAAAATAAAATTTGGCCGGAAGTAGGCGGGCGGGCGGAGCCAGGCTATGTGTCTCCAAGCGTTTCTCTATCAACTGCTCTGTGTCTGCGGCTTTGCGCGCGCGACTACGGCATGCACGCGGGAGAGTTAAACGAGCAGAAGCAAACTGAGATTTAACTGGTGGCGATAATAAACGCAGTGCAGTTCTATGGGGATATTTAGCTGAACAGAAAGAAGTGCTCTGCAAAGCTAGAATAGTTTAAGACTCCACATCACTGTGGCAACACAACCTATCAGCACAGAGAAAAGTTTGAAGAAGGCATGAGAGTGATGGCCCAGGCAAGTTTCAGTAAGTGTTTACAGAAGTGCCAAACTAGGCCTACTGTCTTTGAAATACATTTAGTAATTTTAAGGGGAAACACATTGTATTTATTGTTTAAAGTTATTTTTCAAACAGCATGCTAGTGTAGGCCAAGAAGATTTATTTTCTGAATGTTCAATGCTGCTTTATTTTTATGTTTTAAATTGGGAAATACATGTTCCAAATCGACCTCTTTATTTAAAAATAAATCAAGCAAGTAGGCTTAAAATAACCATTAATCGCACAACAGCCCCCATCCAAAAAGGAACTTTAAAAAGTTGTATTTGCACTTTGATGTGCATACACATGTTAAATGTATGGTCCATTATTTGTATTTAGTGTGTCTGTATAGTATTGCACCAAAACAGTAGAAGTTTTCTTTAATTATGCTTTGTACTGTCTGCACGTTAACACATAATTTGTACCTGCACATAGCAAACAAAATTGCACAACTGTAAGGTCAGTGTCTGTTTTATTTTTGTATTCAAATAAACAGTTGTTTATTTATTTACGGCCCATTGGCATCTTTGAGCAAAATACCCCTAAAATTTTCGCCGCTCCTCCCCTGTCCCAGGGCAGTGACCACCTTGACTAAGACATTTTATGGGGGAAACACTGCACAGTATTCATAATTTCACCTGCATAATAAAAATACTCAAAAACTTTAAACCTCATCACTGTTCAGGAACTGTTTAACCTGAAAAATAATATACCTATGGACAGCATGTGAAAGAAAAGTCATGAGAAGAGAGTTTTAAGAGTCTTGTGGAAACCTGCAATCTGAAAAGTAGCTTTAGCTGCCATTTATTGGATCTGGATATTATTCAGATCACAAAAGCCAGAGGGGTGAATAAAATTGGAAAGTCTGAAAGTGTAAATGGAAAACAATGACACATAGGGCTCCTTTAAGGATACCATGTCAAATTATACATACACTGACCTGCCAAGATATAGTTAAAGCTCAACAGCTCATTAGGAAATGCTAAACTAAAAAATAAGATAATTTACAGGGAAAAGTAGAAAGCTCCAGAAAAAATCCTTCCTTTGGGAAAACTATGAAACTATCCATAACTGCAATGATAAAGAGGCCTTTGAAAAGTGAGAATCCCTCGGCTTTTCCCCAGGTACCAGCTGCCAGTCTTTTTTCAGCACTGAGGACAGTTCCATTCTGGTGGAACCCATTGAGAATCAGATCAACACTTCTGACATGTCAAATGGAAGGATGTGCTTTGAGTAAAACTGACAGCTTTAGCTTTGTAACATGGAGTTTCCATTTCCTATGGTGAAAAAAGCTTTTTATAAACTGTATGTCTACCCTCTGCCCCTCAGTTCCATACCAAGCATTATCATCTACAGCAGTCAATGGTCATATGAGTGAGGTGTTGCATAGCGAGTCTTGAACTTTAAAGCAGCCTGACTGATACAAAGTAAAATGGGGATCAAAGCCCAATGTTGTTTTTTGCTTGCTTTTGAATGGCACCAAAATAAAGGCCTGAGAGCCCTTCACTCAACTAATTAATCACACATCTAAGCAGTCTACACTCAGCAGGGCAGTTTGTAGGAACTTAAGGCAGGGGGGAAACGAATCTCTCCAAGCCACACCTTTTCACCGAGCTCTTCCCTATCTCATACTCACAGCTTACTGTGTGGCAACACTGGCCTATTTACTATTCTGCTGTATCATGTGGTCGTTCCTCTAATCCCTTGAAATACTTGGAATTGGCAAACAAGGAGAATTGTTCTCTTACGGAGGGAGAGAGGAAGAAAATTAAAAGTCAATCTTGCAGGAAATATCTCTCTGAAAAAGACAAAGGACTGTACTGTGTGTGAACACAATCTACTGAATGATAGTGTACGTCAGATAAGACACATCATCCAATCTAAATGGTAACCACACAAAAAAAAACATGACACACAGGGAAGAAAATAAAATATATATATGAAAAAAGCCTTGCCAAAAAAGGATACCAGGCTGAATTCTATGGACAGCACAGCAAACAATCCCAAAGTAAACTATTTTGTACATGATCTGAATAGGAACACCCTGTTAATCCAAAGCAAGCTTGCAGAGACATGATGCTGCTGTCCAAAAACTACACTTGTGTAAATTAGCAACTACAATAATTAAGTTAAGAATGTGATCGAATATAGACAGTCACCTTGACAGTACTCTGCACTGCAGCATTCTCCTCTGTTCACCTTTGTTGACGCAGTTAAGCCATGTGATATAATCATCCCATAATACAGGACAACTGAAACAGAAAACGTCTTCCTCTCCAACTCTCGACACACCAGCGTGAACTGAGCCTCGCTAATTCCCAGCTAATTAAGCACATTAGATATAGAGCAACATGTGAGCTGGTATTAACCCCACTGACCTTGAGATATAATTTGGTTGAAATCATGCTCACATTTCAAAACCCATCATGTTGCTTCTACACTTGATCAAGCAGGCAGCCAGGGGTAGACCAAACAGTTGAGGGAGTTTGTGATTAGTGTGCAATGTTGCCTTCTGCTGAATACTGCTGTCTAAAAACATATGCTCTCCTGATGTCTCATATACTGTACAGAGACACACAAGATGCACCCATCCAGAAATATGGTGCTGCTATATTCCATCTGGATAGGATAGGATAGTATAGTGTAGTCTAGGAGAGGAGTTTCAAAGAGGTCCACAGTACTGCTTATATGAACATATCTTGTTTGATAGAGGAAAAGAAAATGACACTGCAATGCAGACAGCAGAGGGAGAGATATGAATGGGAGACAGAAAACAGAGAGAGAGAGAGTTGAGAAAGACCTTTAGAAGGCAGAGAAAGCAAAAGATGAAAAGGGGATGACAGCAAAGCAGGGCTCTTGACTGTGTCCTCTCCAGATCATCAAAGTGTCACTTCTCTTACCAGGCTAGGACTGGGACAAGATGTCCTCCAGGTTAAAAAAAGGATCAGTATGCAGGTCACAGAATTGAGGAGAAAAGAAAGTGCTGGAGAGAGTTCCCACTCCACAGTGTTTACTGCAACAATTCCCCATTTGTTCTGTCGACAATAACAATAATGACACTGTTTCCTCACAGATGATTTACACAACACTCCATACTGGTCTCTGTCCATATACTATGATAAAAGCAAACCGGAAATGGCACACACAAATGACCACATGTCATCCAGAAAACAACTGTCTTAGAAATACAGCAACTACTCTTAACAAAAACATCATGAAAAATAAATGTGCTAATCTCCTTTTTCTTTCTGGTTGTGGTCAGATGCAATCAGCTACGTGTATAAAGGGATTGTAAGCACACAGACTGTTCTCCTTTCTAGCAACTATAAGCAGCAGATTAAATATTCTGTAGGGTTTGGGGGATGCCTGCATAGCTCAAAAAGTATCATTCTGCTGAGGTCAAAGCATTCTGCTTTACGGTGAGTCATGCATTTAATCTTGCACTTTTGTAAAGTATCCTTTTCCCACTGGTGTTATGCACAATTGTATGAGTAAATAAAGAAAGCCTATATTTCCCTCATTAAAATTCATAAGGCAAACATGTAAATTGCGGAGCCCGAAAACAACAACAGAATACGGTATCTTCACGCTGTCACTTTCAACACATGCTCAGCATGAGCATAATAAAGCATCCTCCTTTTTTCTTTTTTTGGATCTATTTTTTTTTTCTTTTTTATTCCCACACTTAGATTCCTGCCTGGGGCATGCACATCCAAATCCCTCTCATCTTTCTCCCCTAATGTACATGAACCAACAAGCAAACCATCCACTGGCTGTACTTCAATGATGCGGACACCTGCAATGCCCAACCAAATCTGAGCTGCCTGACGAATAGTGGAGATAATGCACATACAACCATAATGTCCACAGTAAAAAAAATATATATTAAAAAAACAGAGCTCTCCTCTCCTATAATGTCAGAATTTCCTAAAACTCTGGATGGAAATATGGATACGCTAAAGGGAAAGTTTAAGAGGAGTGGGAGCGTGTCTGTTAACTGGCCAATCCAATGTTATCTATTCACAAAATACAGTATTTCATACTTGAAGAAATAAAACTTTCCCTGTTAAAGAAAAAAATTTAGAAAAATTGTTGTGTTGTGTTTAATTTACAGGGAAAATTGCTATTCATGTTATGGTGTAGGGCTTTATGGTGAGTGTACACCCAGGAAAGGACAACACAAAAAGAAATGGGGGTGGCAGATGAGGATTAAATGAATCAGATCTTGATTGTTCAGGCATCATTATGTACTAGATACTAGTTAATCGCCGGTGGATGAGCACAATTAATCAGATGTTCAAGCTCATTTAGGGTGTCTTTGTAGCAGCAATGAACAGAGAGCTTTGCATAATCAGCATCAGGGTGAGGCAGGGGTCAATAGGATACCCTGTCGTCTCCTGGTGCAGACCAGGGACATTAACAGCTTTAGGGGAACTTCAAAGGAACGCTACTGAGGGGACTGGGAGCACAACGGACGGAACCTGATGCCCTTTATTGCAAATGATGTCCAACATCTGATGTTAATCCCAGTCCCATTAGCCATGCTAATGTGTAAGAATGATACATCCTTTGACCCTATTGGTTAAGCAAATGGTACACAGCAATTGCAAAGTACAAAGTGGGGTCTAGGATGTTGATGGGCTGTGTCCAAACAAGGCAAGACCTATGACAATTTATTGTGCTTGACAGTCTTACGTTTTCTGTCATTTTTCAGTCTGCATATTGTCTTCATACTGATAGCATACAGTTACTCAAATCTGTATCTGTAGGGCTCTAATTGCCATGTATTAGAAATCATATTATAGCCTTGTTTCCACTGAGCTGTAAAGTTTGAATCCGTACGGCACGCAATTATGCTATACAATTACGGCTGTACTTTGTCTTGCTGATGCCACGCTAGTTGCGTAGCTGATGCGGCCAGAGCTTAGGTGGTTAAAGGGCCAGTACCGTTCAAAGGCTCTGGCCGCGACTCACACCTCACATAAAATACAAGCAGTAAAGTGCCACCAGGATTTTTTTTTTACTTTTACACATCTTAATTTGTTTTGTTGGCTATGCCCCGTGTCATGATTTGCTTAATTTCTCCTTCTCTTATGGTAAATAATGAAGCTGTTTAGTTGAGTTGTCAAGGCTTTTCTGGCTTTGGCACAACAACTACCACAGGTTTCAAGAGAACTTGATTTCCCTGTCTTTGTTCATAAAATAAATAATCTGCAAAGTTGTCAAACATAGTTTTTCCAATACACAATATAACTTCATTGTAGAAATATCAAACAGCATACTCTTACTATTAGCATTAATTAATGAAAAGAAAAAATATGAGGCTTTTCAGTAGATCCTCTTCAAAATGTAAAGCCTTTTAGATGTAATTCCCCATAACATAATGAGATTTTGACAAAAAAATAAAATTGACAAATTTTATTTCTGATCTGTTCAAATATTTCTCTGTAGCCTAAAATAGAGGCCACTGGCCATGGAGAGGGTAAAAAGAAAAAAATCCTCTAGTCAAGGCTAAAGGTCCACACTTTGAACTCAGTCACTTCCCATCCAGTGATAACAGTGTGGAGCCAGATCATTGTTTAAATAGTTCAGTAAAAGATGTAAGTCCACTGCTTCTTTCACTCAGTGATGCTGTTTAAAAATGAAAAGGACAGCCACTCAGGACAGAAAGAGGTGAATGGTGCCCTGGCCTCAACCTCTACCTCAACCCTGACTGTTATGTTCAGGCTTAGAGAAAATGAAAAGGGAATGAATAATTCAGACTCAGCCTATAGGGGCTCTATGGAGAAAAACAGAGAAGGGATATATCATACATTAAAGCATATGAATTTATACAACTCAAACACATAAAGAAAAAATATGTATCAGCGTGAAGCCGGGTGCAAGGTTTTACCAGAATGTATGATAATCTAAACTCGTGCCTTTGAATCGTACCATATATTCACCCATAACGTCGTCATAATAATAGGACGACGTTGTTTGTTGCATAGTCGGAGAGGAAGGCAATTCCTCGCCCCTCTGCTGCAGAGATTTTTATAAGCTCTGAGAGCGCCTCTGAACGAAGACACAGTAACAATAAAATAACACAGCCAAGTGCCATGCTCAGTTTATATATTAGGCAAAGACAAAGTGCCTTTCTGTCTTTTCTTTCCAGCTGAATGTCAAATCCCGAAAACAACAAGAACAGACAGCAAGAACAAGCCGGAATCATTTGCATGTAAAACTGTTGACACTCTCTTGACATTGAAGTGTAAAAAAAACAACTTTGGAAAATCAATGGAAAAAACAACCACAATTCAGACTGGAGCGTAAACAGATGACTGGAGAACATGATGTAAATGGGGCTGCAGTTTAAAACACAGTGTATCAGGGACATGCACTACACTATTCTTCCAAAGGTCGTCTAAGAAAAAAGGTTGTCATCAAACTCTGCTTGTCGTCTGTGTGTGTTTTATGTGGTATGGAATCAGCACAGTGATTGATGGCTCTATTAAAGTACTCTCTTGAAAAGTGGGAGTAATGTCAAAAACAGTGCATCTTTCTCACACACATGCAAATCCAAACAGCTTTACAGAAAGCACACTGCTGATTTCCAACCAAATTTAACTGACTAAAATATATTGTTTGCTTGTTCAGTATGTTCAAGTGAATGTACTGACCCAATACAATATAATACATTAGTGCAGCACAGTAATTACTGCATGCGTGACATGCTGTTTCACCCTGTTTCCATAGCTTATAGTAGATAGTTGCAGCACTTGAAAAAACTTTTTTTTATTTTATCATTGCTTTGAAGCTAATTACATTTATTTTTTAAGTTGATTTAGGTTATTTGAACAAAAACAGAAATGCAAAAGCTCTTTTCATGTATCAGCAACAGCTACATTTATGTAATGCTTTTAGCAAAAACAATTTACAAGGTTTGTGTGGTTCATTCGCACACAAACACCCACACACACTGATGATGACAGAGCTACTATGCAGGTTGCTGGCCAAAACACAATTTGGTGTCCAGCATTGTGCCCAAGGAGTAAGAAGCAGGACACCTCATTATATGGACAGGAGAAGGCTGGGAACGAAGCGCCATCCCTGTGCTCAGTAAATGACACTATCTACGGAATGACAGACACTCAGAGGACTGCATTCATGTCAAACACATTGATTAGCTAGTTTAGGACCTAGAAAATTAACCAACTTTTAATAATTTCAGAATTTAACACCAGTGTTCAACCAGCAGTGAATGGTAACGTGGGAAAGAAAACAGGTCTCCCATGCAAAAGAGTCTTCGGTCTCAATGGGATATACCTCTATAAATAAAGGTTTTAAAAAAAAATAATAATAATATAAAAATTAGCAGTTCATTTTCTTGTTAACACATGAAGCATGAAAGCAACTCAATGCATTTAGGCATGCACACTGTGTGCACAATTATTAGGCAAGTGAGGATTTGGTCATATCATAATTTGTATGCATATTTCCCAACTTCAAGCTGTATCCTAAGTGCTTATTGGATTTAAGCATACCAGGTGATGTGTATTTGTGTAATGACTTAAGGTGTGGCCTAAGGAGATCAACACTCTATATCAAGGTGTGCATGATTATTAAGCAGTTTCTCTTTCTCAGGCAAAATGGGCCAAAAAAGAGATTTAACAGACTCTGAAAAGTCAAAAATTGTAAAAAAAGTATTTCAGAGGGATGCAGCACTCCTGAAATTGCTAAGATATTGGGGCGTGACCACAGAACCATCAAACGTTTTGTTGCAAATAGCCAACAAGGTCACAAGAAACGTATTGAGAAAAAAAGACGCAAATTAACTGCCAAAGATTTAAGAAGAATCAAACGTGAAGCTACCAGGAAACCATTATCCTCCAGTTCTGCCATATTCCAGAACTGCAACCTACCTGGAGTGCTCAGCAGTACAAGGTGTTCAGTATTTAGAGACATGGCCAAGGTAAGGAAGGCTGAAACCCGACCACCACTGAACAAAACACACAAGTTGATACGTCAGGACTGGGCCAAGAAATATATGAAGACAGATTTTTCAAAGGTTTTATGGACTGATGAGATGAGAGTGACTCTTGATGGACCAGATCAGAGTCGGCCCAAGCCTTCAGGGGGCCCTAAGCGAAATATGATTAGGGGCCCCTCTCTAATGTTAGCGCTGCTGAAACTATAGATCTTTGTTAAATATCATTCACACACCCAGTGTTTTCCACTAGTGCCTCCACTGTGCAGCTGTGCAAAAATATTAAACAGCCGAGATTCAAACCCTCGTAGGGGGGTCTGGGGATATTCCCCCCCGGGAGATTTGTTTAACCTTTTTAAAGTGAAATGCATGAATCTGGTGCACTTTGAGAGGAAAATTAAGAGGCTAAATCTGAGAAATGTTGTGTGAACAAATCATTTGGAGACACTGGGTCAGATGAATTAGAAGCTATTGAAGAAGGACACATGGATTTTCCATAAAAATATTAATATGAAATAAAATATTATGGAGGGTCCTCTGGGTTGGGCTTGGAACTCCTTTTCTTTTACAGGACATATGTCTCTGTAATATAATGAATGCATTTAAATGCAGTGTGAGGAACTAAGCAGAAGAACTCTGTTGTCCAGCTACTGAATCTTTTTTTCCACAGAAGAGGCTGAAATAATAATAATAATATAATAATAAATTTTATTTATATAGCGCTCTTCTCTCACTCAGAGCGCTTTACAAAAACAAAACAATAAACAAACAAAAATGTCTTGTAAAGTTGGGTTGGTGGGTGAACTAGGGGTAGGCAGAGGAGAAGAGATGGGTCTTGAGTTTGGACTGGAAGATGGTGAGGGACTCAGAGTCACGGATATGTTGGGGGAGGCTGTTCCAGAGCCTGGGAGCTGCCCTGGAGAAAGCTCTGTCACCAAAGCTGCAGAGTTTAGATGTGTGGGTGGAGAGGAGACTGGCTGAGGAGGATCTGAGGGCCCGAGGGGGTTGATAGGGGGAGAGAAGGTCAGTGAGATATGGGGGGGCCAGATGGTTGAGGGCTTTGTAGGTGAGGACCAGGAGTTTGTAATTGATCCGGAAAGAAATGGGGAGCCAGTGGAGCTTTTTGAGGACTGGGGTGATGTGGTTCCACGAGTTGGTGTGAGTGAGGAGACGGGCAGCTGCATTCTGGACACGTTGGAGTCTGTTGATGGAGGTGGTGCTGATGCCGGCGAGGAGTGAATTACAATAGTCAAGGCGGGAGGAGATGAAGGCATGGATGAGTCTTTCAGCAGCATGGGGTGTGAGGGAGGATCTAATCTTTGCAATATTACGGAGGTGATAGAAGGAGGTTTTGACAGTGTGACGGATGTGGGGTTCAAGGGAGAGGGTGGGATCAAAAATTACGCCAAGATTGCGGGCCTGGGGGGAGGGGGGAGACCATGGTGCCATCAATAGTGAGTGTGGGGGGGGTTGTAAATTTGCTGAGGGTGGATTTGGAGCCAATTAGGAGGAGTTCAGTTTTGTTGCTGTTGAGTTTGAGGAAGTTATTTTTCATCCAGAGTGTAAGGGAAGACAGGCAGGATTCAATGTGGGAGATGGGGGGGTTGTGGGGGGGATTTGGTACTGAGGTAAATTTGGGTGTCATCAGCATAGCAGTGGAAGTCCATTGAGAAATGGCGAAGTAACTGACCAAGGGGGAGGAGGTAAATGATGAAGAGGAGGGGGCCGAGTACAGAACCTTGGGGAACACCTTGTGTGACGGTGACTGTGGCAGATGTGTGGTTATGGAGGGAGATGAAGTTAGATCTGTCAGAAAGATAAGAATGAAGCCAGCTGAGTGCAGTACCTTCGATACCGAGGTTGCTGAGTCTGGTGAGCAGGATGGTGTGGTTAACAGTATCGAAGGCTGCACTCAGGTCAAGGAGGATGAGGAAGTTGAGGGAACCAGCATCGGCAGAGGTGAGGAGGTCATTGAAGACTTTAAGGAGAGCGGTTTCTGTGCTGTGGAGAGGGCGGAAGCCAGATTGGAGGGATTCAAAAAGGTTATTGGCGTGGAGATGGGATTGGAGTTGTTTGGTGACTATGCGTTCAAGGGTTTTGGAGAGAAAGGGGAGGTTGGAGATTGGGCGGTAGTTACAGAGGGAGGCGGGGTCGAGACCAGGTTTCTTGAGGGTGGGGGTGACAGCAGCAGATTTGAAAGCAGAGGGGACAATTCCATGGGACAGTGAGGAGTTAAAGAGGTTAGTGAGGTAGGGGCAGAGAATGGGGAGGCAGGACTTGAGCAGGGGAGTGGGGAGGGGGTCAAGGGAGCAGGTAGTAGGTTTGGAGGAGCTGATAAGCTTGGAGAGTGCAAGAGGGGTAACCAAGTCAAAGTGGGAGAGACGGCAATGGGGAGGAGGGGTTGGGATGTCCAGCGAAATGGGTAGGGGAGGGGCCATTGAATGTGCAGGGGGTTCATGTACAGGGAAAAGTGAATGGTTGATGGTGGTGATTTTGTCAGCGAAAAACTGGAGGAATGAGTTGCAGAGATCTGGGGAGGAGGTGGAGAGGGTGCTGGTCCGGGGTTTGAGGAGGTTGCTCACTGTGGAGAAGAGGGTTCTGGGGTTTTGGCAGGGGTCAGAGAAGATGGCAGAGAGGTAGGCAGACTATAGGCTATAGACTATACACAGTGCATGGGCAACTGAGGGCAGCCCCATTTCCAATTGTTTTTAAATAAACTCAATACACACTGTGCATGGATGTGAACGTGACATGATCAGATAATTTCGGATTACCTCCCAGATGAACTGATTACATTTTTAGGCTATTAATTATCTAGACCAAAACATGTTATTCCTTTTTTTGTATGATAACTCACATTTGCATAATATGATGTTTTTTTTTTGAGGGGGCTCCCCTGGCGGTCGGGGGCTCTAAGCGACCGCTTACTTCGCTTATGCCTCGGGCCGGCTCTGGACCAGATGGATGGGCCCGTGGCTGGATCAGTAACGGACACAGAGCTCCACTTAGACTCAGACGCCAGCAAGGTGGAGGTGGGGTACTGGTATGGGCTGGTATTATTAAAGATGAGCTAGTTGGACCTTTTCGGGTTGAAGATGGCCTCAAAATCCACTCCCAAACCTACTGCCAGTTTCTAGAAGATACTTTCTTCAAGCAGTGGTACAGGAAAAAGTCTACATCTTTCAAGAAGACCATGATTTTTATGCAGGACAATGCTCCAATTGCATGGCTAGCCAGTAAAGGCTTTAAGGATGAAAAAATAATGACATGGCCCCCTTCCTCACCTGACTTAAACCCTATTGAGAACCTGTGGGCCCTGCTTAAATGGGATATTTACAGTGAAGGAAATCAGTACACCTCTCGGAACAGTGTCTGGGAGGCTGTGGTTGCTGCTGCACAAACAGTTGGTTAGGGTTAGAGGGTTAGGGTTAGGGTTAGAGGGTTAGGGTTAGGGTTAGAGGGTTAGGGTTAGAGGGTTAGAGGGTTAGGGTTATTTTTGTCATTTGGCCTTTGTTGTTGTGTCATTGTTTTATTTGTTAACTGTCTTATTTTGTCTTTGTGTTTTGTGTCACTTATGGCGCTTTTCCACTGCATGGTATCAGCTCAACTCGACTCACCTCGCATTTTTGGCGTTTCCACCGAAAAAACATGGTATCTGGTACCTGCAGCGGCTGCTTTTTTTTGGTATCGCCTCGCTCTAGGTTCCAAGCGAGCTGAGCCGATGCTAGAAGGTGAAGTAGGCAGACGGCCGGCCGCTGATTGGTCAGACGGTAGTCTCTGGCCAATCAGTGACCGGCCGTCTGCCGACGCTTCTGATTGGCCAGAGACAACCGGCTTGTATATTCTACCCAACTCTACGGGACTTTTGAGTGTATTAATGCCGCGTGCAGCCTTCTCTGGCTCCCTTTCATTTGATTTGCATCATAGATCCGATTTTTTCCCCATATATTCTCTTAGCTCACCCAGTTGTGCTGGTTGTTGGGGAAGTTACTTTAAACATAGTCATGTAGGGCAGCTAGCAGCTAGGCTAAATAGCCTATAGTAGCCAGCTGGGACAGACATGATAGCGAGCGATTAGATTACAAGCCTCGGACTGAACTGATTACCTCAATAAAATATTCAGGCTGAGACACGGCTTGCATTTGAAAACACGTATCCTGAAACAAGCACAAAACAGTCAACTTTATCATGCCCGGGTTTACGTTCATAGGGATGTACGTGACGCATCCCTACAGCTGACTGTGTGGCAGAGTCACACATCGGGACAACAACCACCCCTTTTAATGGCCCGTAGCAATATTCTTCTACTTCTTTTAGCAAACAGATACAAGGGGGGTATTTCTTACACATTTTCCATCCGTGTTTTGGGCGGTTGGTTCAGTTAATAGTGCAACAACTGCTCGTAATTTCTACTTTGCTACTTTGCTCTGGAGTTGGCTTTCAGCCCCTTTGTATGACGACCCCGCCCACGTTCAGGAGGTACTATTTGCAGTGGAAAACGACTCGTGCTGCTACCAAACCAAGTTGAACTGAGTTGAGTTGAGTCGAGTCGAGCTACATGTGCGGTGGAAAAGCGCCATTAGACATTTAAACACATGCTGCTGGAGAGTGCCACACTGTATTTCGTTGTGTAGGCTATTACTATGACAATAACATCCTTGAATCCTTGAAGTCTTGTCCTGCAAGCTTCCTAGACAACATTGGTGGTCAATGAAGAATCTGCAATGTACACTCATCAAAAAGAAAAGAAAAATCCTGAAACCAGCACATCAAATCAAATGCTATAAAAAGCTATACTTTTATACTGTATCTGTAGGGAACAGTAGCACAACTGGAGTGTGCTCAGGATACCATCTTAAGATTCAGAGGAAAGGAAAAAAGAGAGGATTGGATTGGACAGCGAAGGAACATGGTCAATCAGGCAACACGCACTAATCTGCAGATGCCCTGAGTTGAGACGACTTGGCCATGCTCTCTGACACATGGCAATCACACAGCTCAGTGCAGAAACACAGACACATGGGCCACAACACCAATGACTCAGTGACAGACCTGGAAGCACCAGCTGCCCTTTGACTGGGAATGATTGTACTGTACTACTGACAGGGACCGTCTCCCAGCCTCAAGTGTAATTCTGGAGGCTTCACAGACAGAGAGACGCAAAGTTTTTTATTAAAGCTGAAGAGAGTGTTGGTGCCAGGGCTTGATTCAATCAGTTAGGCACACTTACAGGCATAGAGCATTTCATTCTTAATCTTGTTACAAGTAATCCGTTTTTTGTGTGATGTATGTAAATGTCATAATAATGTATTTGGAATACCCTGACTGCTGTCAGGAGGGTACAGTTCAAATGCCTTGAAACTATTTTGTTGAACTCGTTCCTGCAACATGAACTGTAGTGTTATATTGCACTGATTTACTTTTGTTAAGTGTTAATGCATATGTTTTTTTGTTTTCATCCTTCAGACTGATATTTAGGGCTGTCCCCGACTCGGAATTTCCTCAGTCGAATCGGATCTGCCTGTTCAAACCAGAGATTCGACTATTCGTGATACTATTTCAATCAGAAAAGTGCATTGGAGTGAGATATTTGACCAACCGTCAATCCGAAAACAGTTGAAAACAGACTTTAAGACCACCAAAAACAGAGCTTAAAATAAATAACCTCCAGGTTGGATATATTTAAAAAAATCAGCTTACGAGTGAACCGGGGAGTTGGAGCGCACCTGAAGCGTGAGGGTGCCCGAGTCTCGGCGAGCCCGTGGGAGAGAAACAACACAGAGCCGGTGAAGGCTGCAGATAATAGTGAATCGCGCGAGTAAAAAAGACGAGATGCTCGCAGTCTACAGGGGCTTAATTGTTTCCAAGGCGACCTATCTTTATTACAGCACATAGCTGTAATAAAGATAGCTTTGTTTTTTTCTTTTGCCATTTCCTCTTTAGTTTTCACCATTCTTCTTCTATGGCGTCTGACCTGACGTGACACATTAACGCCACCTATTGCTCTGGCATGAAAACGTCAGTGTTTTGCTCTTATTTTTCTTTTATTATAATGTACACTGACTGAAAAAAAAAGCCGATGGTTCGAATTGAAGAATCTGCGTCGACTGCGAGCTGCAACGATTAATCAACAAATCGATTATAATCGGCAACTATTTTGATAATCGTTTTGAGTAATTTTTTTTACAAAAAAAATTCCAAATTCTCTGATTTCAGCTTCTCAAATGTGAATATTTTCTGGTTTCTTTAATCCTATTATGACAGTAAACTGAAATATCTGTGTGTTTTGGACATAACAATACATTTAAGGACGTCAAAATGGGCTTTGGAAAAATTATCAATTTTTCACCATTTTCTGACATTTTACGGAAGAAAACACTAATCAATTAATAATCGATTAATCGAGAAAATAATCTACAGAATAATCACAACAACACATTAGACAAGTCTTGCATCCCACAGTTTACAGCGCTTCTGTCTCTAAATAAAAGCATGCAGTGTTCAGATCCATAATTTAAAATCGAATTAGCTTGAAGTCCTACATAACAGATGACCAATTAGATCTGGGGTCCAACCATCCATGGTCAAATAGCTACAGCATGCCTTGAGGAAGAAATACAGTTAAATATGACAACAGGGCCCCATTACAACATTCTGTATCTCAAATTCAAGGAGTAGTATCAAATTCAGTTCAAATGTTTATTTAAACCTTGAATGTATACAAGCATTTTGAAAAATAACAGTCACCTTAATGATGTTAATTATGCATTGTATGAAGTTCCTTTCTCTTTTTCCAGGGACCAGGGTAAAAGAGTACCAGCCCTCAAGAAAGAGCACCTGATTGATATGGAAGAATATTTGAATGGACCAAAGCTGAATATGTACTGATGAAGTTGGACAGTTGTGAATTGAATACTAGCGATGATTAACTACATATTTTGTTCTCTTCCTCTTCATGTTCCTCTGCCACTCGACAGCCCTTTATTCCCACAGCAAGCTCAAGATGACCCCCTATATAACAGGTCACATACTCAATCTCATAAACCAGCAACAGAACACTGGTTCAAAACCTGAAACATGTGTGCAACCAAAGTACAATCATTCCCTTTCACTGACCCTAATGACAGCTGTCAGAGTGAATGAATGAACAAGAATTCACTGCCATAACACAGCAGCTGAGAAGAACTCACAAATTCACAATAGTAGATTCTGTATAGTGTACACAGCTGAGATGCTGAAATGTATTTGTGTCAATGCAATGCGAACGTGGTACCATTTTTATCACACTAAAATAATCACATTTAAATTCACACAAAGAGAGTTAGTGATGAACAAATATAATTTGTGGCATCTAATACAAAGCACTACAAGTCATTTAGGTAACAGCTTCTCAATCGCTTCCGCAGCTTAAAATGACAATTAGTGGCAGCGGGCCACATCAGACTTCGCTCATTAGCATTCATTCTGCGAGTAATTTAATGAAAGGCAAAAATGGCTTGGCTTTTGTCAGTTTTGTGTGCTCCCTACAGCTGAAGAGTGTTAATGAGGGAGGAAACTCCACCACTGGACAACCACAAAGGGACAATTTTTTTTGTGGTTCTGAAAACTCCAACAAAGTGACAGAGCTGTCTTTTAAATGGGAAAACTTAAACTTTTAGATGAAGTAACCTTTTCAGTCAGAACGACTTCACATTACCATAAATAACAGGAAACAAAGTAATGTATAACTGAACTTGTGAAAGTGTATTTGAAAAGCATTTAGGTTGGCAGTCCATACATAGAAAAATATATATTAAAAACTATCCGTTTTGAGTCTCTGGTTCAGATATACACAGAAACATTTTCTTGGCTGAAATAATCTTTTGACCCCCTGTCCAACAACTTAGGTTGTTTGAGCTTGAGGATGAAGTAATGTTGTTGTCATCAGGCAGGGCACTCACAACAGCTTTCAGACAGTGTCAAAGCCAAACACTCCGTAGAGCTCTGTGATTCCTCCAAATTAGCCTCTGATATGCTGCTCAATACTCACAGGTTGCCAAGAGACCAGATTTATGGATACTGCTTTTAAATATTTATTCTAAGTGTCCAAAATAAACATATTGGCTTATTGAGTAAATTAAAAACCTGACAAGCCAAAAGATCCATCTAATCAAGCATGGACAAAAAATGCACAGAGAAAGAAGGGAAAATGTCTTAACTGAATCTCTGATTTAATTAGTTCAGACAAACTTCAGTCAGTTGGGGAAAGTTTAAAAACATGCAAAGGAATGCATACAATCAAGGCACATACTAAAATCAGCGGAACCTTACTAATTTACCCACCAAACAGAACTAACTGACGTATGGCTCCTGGCAGTTATTCATTTAAAAACCTGCACGCTCACAATGTCATTCAACGCTGCAGTTTGAAGACCCTCACTGAGAGAGGAACCACGGGAGGAGGAAGGGATAGTGCCTGAACCTGCCACTGATAATCACTATCGACAGACATTATTATTATTATTAGTTTTATTTGATTAGGACAGTGCATATTAATCAACATGTCAGCAAAGCATCAATGTAAATATGCCAGAGTTAGCATAAATGCTAATTCGCATCCGTAGTCCTAAGGCAAGTCATAATAAAATACATCAATATACAGCTACATGAAACAATTTTAATTCACAACTATCTAAAATACAGTTTTACACTGACACCCAATCAGTATAGGCGGTTAGAAAAGACAAAAGAAACAAAACAACAGAAGGAAAAAAAGAAGAGAATAAAAAAAATTAAAAAAAAATATGCATGAGAACAGGTCTGGCTTGCTACTAACATGTGAGGTAGACAACACATATTCTCATGACATTGTAGGCAGTATATTACTCCTCACTTAAAACATGAAGAAATTGACAAACTTTATTCAAAACTCCAGAGAAACAGTCTAAGTGACCAAATCCCTGGTCCGTCACTCTCCTTGGTTGTTGACATGGTTTTCACCTACAACAATAAAACTCTGTTTGAGTCAATGCAAATAAACTACACGATAAAATAGTACAGACGGACGTGTGGTTAAAGACAGAAATAAAAAGATGAGTCAGCATGACCAAGGATCACTGCGTGTATGAGAAAATTTGGATGGTCAGGGATTTTATGTACACCTTTGTCAGACTTGGCAGTGCAGATTTACTTTGAAGCCTCAAGGACATTTCTGGGTCATTGGTGGCTCACTCATTTGTTACACACACTGTAATAGTCATGTAGATAAAAACTGTTCTAAGCAAAGTGGCTGAGCACAGTGAAGGAGTGCAGAGAAACACATACTATTGGTCGATAGACATTTGGGGAGATCATGAACATAAACTGTTTTTATAAAACTCAATCAATATGATGTTTTTGAGGCTGTCAAACAGACAACCTGTCATAAAGAGCCCAATGTATTCAGACAAACAAACAAAGATAGCACTAAAGAGCTCTTCTTTAAACAGGGAGAATGTGATGGCAGCTACACACACCACATCTGCTGGCTATAAGTGATGGACACAGCGCTGCACGGCTGATTGGAAATGTTAACCACTGGACGACTGTAGCCACAGGGACACTTCCTATTGTTAGCCGTGAAGATCCACTTGGAAGAATCTAATCATTTTTAATGCCGCCATTGTGAACACATTGTTGTCATAAAGTGCAGGCGCAGCAGCAACTTGGATTAAGCTTGGCCGTCCCCCCGTTCCCAATCCTCTATCTACGTCCCAGTGTGGTGAAACAGTGTTGTTTTCCAAGGTCAGCAGAGACCTGCATCAGCAATGGCTGGCTATGGGCCACTGGAGAAAAAAAGCCCTTCAAAGAGTGGAGAATAAAACACGCTTTCATTGCTTCCTTTGACCAACAAAAATGTAAATCCTGCGGTCAAAAACAGCCAAGCAGCATAATTCTCTACTAATGGCAATTAATGCATATCCATAGCAATTTTAGAATACAATATACAAACGTTTTGGTAATGCCACCATCATATCAAGGATTTATGGGACGAGGGACCTCTGCTTTATGTATTAATGGTCGTCAACAATGCTCTATTTATCTGTCACACTGTGCAAGTGATTGCCAAGCAAACTTTTTGTTTTTAGTTCTAGTCATCCAGTCTGGATTGATTTAGTGAAAGCAATTAAGGCCGTGGTAGGAGTGAAATCCTTAGGTTTGAGATATCATACTACTGTGATATCAGTAAACTGAAGTTAACTGTGTCTGTGACAAGAAGGTAATATCAATATTCCACTGCATATTTTGCTGTGGAACCTTAACCACATTTTAAATGTGCCTTGAAAATGTGTTTTGGTTTCCAGGCTTACAGTACATAATTTCTTCCAATTTTTAGGGATAAAGTAAAACCTGTTGATACAAGTTTTTACTAGTCATTTAATTATTCCAAGTAGCTGATATATGTAATCTAATGGGTGGAATGTGAGTACATTGTTGTTTTTTCCTCCTTTGTATATTGTTTAAGGGGAGAGATGGGACTGACAAACTATAGACTATCTCTCCAGATAGGTCAAATCAGCGGCCTGCAGCTTTGCCAAAGTTATACTATATGACCATCCAACTAAGAAATAAGTTGTGGTCAATACAATGTATAGAAACAGGGCCAGGCAAATATAAACTGTGCCCATTGGATGGGATTTTCTGCCTAAAGCCAGGGGAACTTGAGATAAAGTTCTCAAACATGATGCTGGGATTCAGCAATGTCTCCAGCCTTTTACCACTACTAACACCCTGTGTTCCTATTAACAAGAAGAGTAAGACTGTCACACTCTCCCAGGCTGTGCTCCATATAGGCCATCTAATTCCATGCTGAATCATCTTCAACCAAATGCCACAGCAGTAATCCTTCTCTGCCTGAGACTCTGGAGCAACAGTAAAGGCTTTCCAGCCAGATGTTCCTTTCAAAGCAGTCCAACTCTCACAACTAATAGCATTAGCCACAGACACACATTTAGCATCTAGCCTTTGCCTGAAATTTGGCTTCAATGTGTCCATGCATACAACATACAGAGACTTGAATGCATCCCCAAAGCTAGAAAAGATACAGTATGGAATGAAGCAGTTAGATGTACTCTTATTCTATCGTGTCAACCAGTGGCGTCTTTGCATTAGGGGCCGGTGGAACACGGCCCCACCAGAGGGCGTTGCCGTGCAGGGTAGGATTATAAACTTAAGTTTGTCTGTGTCAAAAATGTCATTGAGCATAAGTTAATAATAAATTAATTGTTAATAATTAATTAAATGGGGGGCGCCTTTAGATCAGTTGGTAAAGCGTCCCCCCCATGGCCTCGGCCAGCAGCAGACCCGGGTTGATTCCAGCATGTCACTCCCCTCTCTGCCCCATTTTAACTCTGTCTCTACACTATCAATAAAGCATAAAAATGTCAAAATAATATCTTTAAATAATTAATCAAATGTCCGCAGTTTTAATTTGATGAACGTAATTGTCTTACTTTTTGTAGTGTAGTAGTTGTGTGTGAAATAGTTTGTTGCTCCGTCTCGTCTGTTCCGCTCGGTGGGCCCCAGCCGAGATGGCCCTATATGTCCATGAGCGGACTGAGGGAGCTGCTGCGTGAGCATGCGCGTGCGCAGCGCCCACTTTAGTTTAGGCAGTGGGGCCAGAAACAAGTTAGCCCGAGAATTCCATGAACAGAAAATGCAATATCTGAAGGAAGTATGACATGAAAATGAAAATTCTACAGCTGGAATTGGACATTATTTAACCTTTATTTTACCAGGCAACATTGCTTGAGGTAAAATGACCCTCTTTTTCGAGCAAGGCCTGGCAGAAATGGCAGCAGTTAGAATGAATGAAATATAAGACGAACATAAGAAGAAAGCACAGACATGAGAAAACTGAGACAAATACATTCCAGAAGGCGAAGAAGAAGAGCAATGTTGAGGCAATGAGAAAAGTTTTAAAAATCATTCTTAGTGATGAGTTCCTGCAATTTGAGTGTTTTTTGAATAGTGTTCCAGGCGGAGGGAGCAGAGTACATGAAAGCCCTCTTCCCAAACTCAGTACGGGTTCTGGGGACAGAGGTGGAAAGAAAGTCCAGAGAGCGTAAACTGTATGACATGAAGTTGGAAGAGAGAGCTATGATTCAAACAAGATACAGTACTGAGACAATTGTGATTACTAATTACAGTGAAGATATAAGTAGAAAATAAAAGGTGTTCATGTTGTGTTTTGTCATTTTGTTATTCATGTGTGTCAGTATTTTAAATCATAACAACCACATTTGAAAACAGAATTGTTTTAGACACTCATTGTATTGTGAGTATATTCAATTTAAATGCATCCATCTAATAAGCTCAAGCAAAGTTGCTATTTCCAGTGCATTTTCCATATTGAAAGCGGTCTCGAAATGTAAATTCATCAAATAAATGTTTTGGATAAGACCTATCCACAAGTGCTCTTCTGGCTGGCCTCTGCAGTGGGAGTTGGTCTTCATTTAGATATTCCAAATAGTCCATGCTCTCTCACAAACAACACTAAACTGAAGTTAAACCTGCCTCTTTGGAGGATTAATTTAAACTCAAATTTAGACCTAGAGTAGCTCTAGTCGTCCGTTTTGCAGTTGGCTTTGTTTAATCCAGAATATCTTTAATCTAGGACTATTTTAAACTGAGTCTGTGCAAGTGGCTTTGAATAAATCCAGCTCAACAGGCATTTGAGCCTCGGACTAGGTTTAAGCCTTGTCTGTGAAACCGGCCCTAGGACTATTTTAAACTGAGTCTGTGCAAGTATCTTTGAATTAATCCAGCTCAAACAGGCATTTTAGTCTCGGACTAGGCTTAAGACTTGTCTGTGAAACCGGCGCTAGATTGTTCAACCAGGAGTGGTTTAAGCGGAAAACCTGGCTTACCGGGAGAGACATACCTAAATATTCAATAGAAAACTGGTGTGAGTCCATCAAAGTTTAGTGCACTAAGATGGAGAAACAAGCAGAAAGCAGCCCATGTCCATGTGAGTAATTATAAAAAAGATCCGGTTAGAATGTGGCATGGAGAGGATAATGAGCCATAAAAATGGATGGTGTCTTCGTTCATTACGCTGATCCCTTAGTATTAATTGTAATCCAAAACCTAACTCTCACTAAGCCCTTCATATTTCCACCTTACTTCAGCTACATTAATTCAGCGCGTGATCTATCTCTCGCAGAGTCCTTCATGCTTCAATATCAGCAGGAAATGGAAACATTCCAGCAGTAGTGGAGCAATACATATAAACATCTTGGAGATTGATTACACTAACCTTTATCAAAAGCAAAAGCCTTTACAGGATTGCAAAAAAAGAACGGAGAGCAGGATGAACATGGCACCCTGGTCACTGTCATCTAATGGCAGCACACTGCAGGCTGCAGCACGTCAAGACCAAAGGGAATGAAGTGTAAATGTAAAACATAACATATCTGAATAGAAACAGAGCCAACCCATCAACAACAGCAGCCTTGTCAGACATAATGTAGAAATCTGTATTCACAGCACACATCATTAACTGCCTAGTGGCTCATGTGCAACTGAGGATTATAAATCTGTCACTCCCTTTAATAAGGACCTCAGATGCCTTATGCTACACCAATAAAGTGGGTTACTGTACGTTATCTCGCTTACAGAGATGGAAGGAGAAATTGACAAAGTCTACATTCCCGTTGGAAAGCTACTGTTGTATGAGAGAAGACATATAAAGAACTATCAGTAACAGGATCTAATCTTTCATTCAGGTATAAATATGAGCTCAAAGTATGGATCCACGACTTCTGTGATACACCACGTATCATTTTCAAAGAGATACAACCGCATGATATAACTTGTATTGAATGCCAAGGTCAAATGTAGTTCATTTATATCCATACCATTTTAATTAAACCTGGTTACAATAGGCTAGGAAAGCTGAGGAATGGCAGTATGTACTTTTCCAACATTATCTCAATACATTTGAATAACCTTTCCCAGTTTAAAGATAAAAAAGACATGCAGAAGATGAGGTTGACAGCTGCTTAATTGCGGCTGCTATTGAAAGCAAATACTGCTAACTAAAATGTATTTTACTTACTTGTTAGGTTTCATGACTTAAGGATCTACTAATAATTCCCCGATGCAGAGACAGTTCAAACATCAAATCACTCACACTCTAGCATCCAATTACACTGCTGACTGCTTTTGAATTAATTTGCTCAGTGTCAAACACAAGTTTGTTCTGAACTAATCTAATATTTATTGAACAATTTAATCAAATTACAGCACATAAACAAGCCTCCATGGTTTTCATTCGTATATTCTGGTTGGATAAAAATTGGACAAAGATTTCCAATGCTCAGCACAACTATATTGCATAATGATTGTTAGGAAAAGAGCAGAATAATTTATTTTCACCTTATCTCGTTATCAAGCGGTCTTTACTTTTGCTGCATCTGCACTGTGATGGCACTACTCTGTTTCAGTACCTGGCTGCCACCCTGATGCAGCGAGCAATATGACGTTGCATGTTTTCCTCCTGATCAGAGAGGCAGCTCATCTCCATAGAAATGAGTATTTGTGTGTACAGGGCTTCGGCCCCAACGGGATGAGGCAGCACATTAACACCTAGGCTGGGATTTGGTTGACTGCCAAAGCCAGCACCAACCGGGAGTTAGCCTAAGTATTCACATTGTTGCTGCAGATGATGTTCCAACACCCTCGTTCCAGGTAAAAGAAAATGGTCTGGTTACCAATTCTAGTAATGTCATGTAGCCTCCTACTTAAAGGGGTTTAAGATCTTGTTGTTTTGCCAAGAGACTTGGTAAGGTGTAATGTTTACCAATGACATTTAGTGAAAGGAAGTGGAATATAAGTCAGTGCTAGCCCAAAGTCCAGCATGTTCAAACTGCTATCTTAGTCACTTACTAAACTCTCAGGAAGGAGTGTAATAAATTACATTATATTGTTTTGAACATATCTTCATCTTCATATATTCATATCTTGTGATATGCCCTTCAGAGGTTGGTGAAGGCAGAGTGTTGCCAAATTGGATCAATGATCAAGGGAATGTCATCTCAATGTTAACAGAGAAATATCATCACAGCAAAACCACAATCAGACATCTTTTCTTAAAAAGAAAATGATGTGTCTTGAAAACACTCAGTCAGGAACAAAATGTAATTCTTTATTTCATAAGAATTGTTTCCTACATGAATACATTTATAAATACAATATTTCTAAAATAAGTTAAATTGTGAACTTCCTGAGCACAAACAACCCATTAGCTCAGTCGTGCATGGATGTGTTAACAAGTGGGATGACACTATGTTGAGCGTAAGAAGCAAACAGAGAAGAAGAAAAGGCTAGTTGAAGGAATATATTTATCAAGCATCATGCTATATCAGTCAATCTCATGACCGCCTCTCTCAACACTATTTCGCACATGTTTCCACATCAGCACTGCACTGCAGCACAGCAACACATTTAGATCCAAAAAGTCCTGAAAGACGTGGTCAGCCACTGCTTCAGAGTCACTGCAACTAGGAATCAGTTTAGCTGGGAGAAACATCCCAGAATGCACGCTGATACAAATATACGCAGCAGCCAAATAATATACCATCAGCATCTCTCCGGGGTAACACTGCATGAGCAAGTAAGAGGGGTGAGCGCTACAAGCAAAAAGTAAGGTCGAACACAGAGAACATAGATCCACAGGCTTTGCATCTCTTTAGCATTCCCTTAAGGCACTGGCGGTTGATTATCATTGAGACCAAAAAGGCTCTATACCCCACAGCAGTTCCATTAAGCTGATGTGGTTCTCTAGAAAGGGCTGGATTACAAAAAATGTTGTATTCCTATTTTGACAACATAACGAATAATGAGCTTAACATTTTATGTAAGAATGTTTGTTTGCCAAGTAGGAGAACAGTAGTAACCACAAAAGAATATCAGAGAGCTGAAGAAATGTTTTTAAAACATACAGTCCTTTAAGTTGTCCTTGGCTGAGGACAGAAAGAAATGCACATCAGCACATGCTCCTCAAATCAATCAGCAGCTCAGGTAAATCATTTTTAAACAAACAAATTTGCACAGAATCAGAATTTCGATTCCCCCTCAAATCCAAAGAAGATTATCAGGAAGTAGATCAGACAAATCTGCTCTTGGCAAAAATTGGATGGCTTAGTAGAGAGAATAAACTTTACTGAGGAAGCACAATTTTAGCATATTGTAGCCCCCTATGCACGCAGTTTTAAAGCTGAAGATATGAAAGGCTTACTAAAGAATTCATGAACTTGAACACTGCTATTCCTAATGAATATTGAAGAGTTAATTCTCTTACCGTAAAGAGCGTGTAGCATATTGGCTCTTATCTCAAGTGAATTAACAGCATTAATGTGATACTTAATTGATCCATGAAGTAGGTACATTATATTTCACTGACCTACTCTACACAGAGGTCTATACAGCTACAGAGGAGCATGTCTGCAATCTACAGGTAAAACTCTTTTCTGAAAAATTAGAATATCGTGCAAAAGTTCATTTATTTCAGTAATTCAACTTAAAAGGTGAAACTAATATATTATATAGACTCATTACATTCAAAGTGAGATATTTCAAGCCTTTATTTTTTATAATTGTGATTTTTATGGCTTACAGCTTATGAAAACCCCAAATTCAAAATCTCAGAAAATTAGAATATTACATAAAATCAATAAAAAAAAGGATTTTAAATACAGAAATGCCAGCCCTCTAGAAAGTATAATCATGCATATGTACTAAGTACTTGGTTTGGGCCCCTTTTGCACAAATTATTGCCTAAATACGGGGTGGCATGGATGCTATCAGCCTGTGGCACTGCTGAGGTGTTATGGAAGCCCAGGTTGCTTTGATAGTGGCCTTCAGCTCGTCTGTATTGTTGGGTCTGGTTTGTATCATCTTCCTCTTGACAGTACTCCATAGTTTCTCTATTGGGTTCAGGTCAGGAGAGTTGTCTGGCCAAAGAACACAGTGATACCATGGTCAGTCAACCAGTTACTTGTGGTTTTGGCACTGTGGACAGGTGTCAAGTCTTGCTGGAAAAAGTAATTCAGCATCTCCATAAAGCTTGTCAACAGACAGGAGCATGAAGTGCTCTAAAATCTTCTGGTAGACAGCTGTGGTGACTTTGGACTTGATAACACAGTGGACCAACACCATCAGAGGAAATGGTGCCTCAAATCATCACTGACTGTAGAAACTTGACAGTGGTCTTCAAGCCCCTTGGATTTTGTGCCCCTCCACTCTTCCTCTATACTGTGGGAGCTTGATTTCCAAATGAAACGCAACATTTAATTTGGATCAGTGATGATTTGAGGTATCATGTCATCTGCTGCTGTTAGTCCACTGTGTTATCAAATCCAAAGTCACCACAGCCATCTACCAGAAGATTGTAGAGCACTTCATGCTTCTGTCTGTTGACAAGCTTTATGGAGATGACAATTTCCATTTTCAGCTAGACTTGGCACCTGCCCACAGTACCATAAACCACTGGTAACTGGTTGACTGACCATGGTATTACTGTGCATGAATGGCCAGACAACTCTCCTGACCTGAACTCCATAGAGAAGCTATGGACTATTGTCAAGAGGAAGATGATACACACCAGAACCAACAATACAGAGGAGCTGAAGGCCACTATCAAAGCAACCTGGGCTTCCATAACACCTCAGCAGTGCCACAGACTGATAGCATCCATGCCACGCCGCATTGAGGCAAGAATTCATACAAAAGGGGCCCAAACCAAGTACTTAGTACATATGCATGATTATACTTTCTAGAGGGCCGGCATTTCTGTATTTAAAATAATCTTTTTATTGATTTCATGTAATATTCTAATTTTCTGAGATTTTGAATTTGGGGTTTTTATAAACTGTAAGCCATAATAATCACAAGTATAACAAATGAAGGCTTCACATATCTCACTTTGCATGTAATGAGTCTGTATAAGATATTATTTTCACCTTTAAAGTTGAATTACTGAAATAAATGAACTTTTGCACGATATTCTAATTTTTCGAGTTTCACCTGTATGTAGTAGAGATTTATGCTTGAGGACATTCCAGCAGGACCTCAGTAGAGCTAGTGGGGTGGAATAAAACCTACACAAGTTTCAGATCAATAACTAAGATACTTCTGTTAGAATTGCCTGGTATGATTTTGACAAAAATACAGACTCGGATTGAAATGTCAGTAAGATTCTTTATGTCGCTGAAAACTTTCTAAAACTGTTTTTTTCTTCAGCAGAACCTTTGGGACTGGCCCAAAGGAAAATAAAGTGTAAATCTATTGTATGTAGCTATCTACATGCATGCATTCAGTGGTTCTGAAGTAAATAGCAACAAACGCAAGGAGCCATTATGTTTCAAGAGTGAAGGGGGAAAAAATTGTGGGGGAAATTATTGGGAGAGTGACATTTGAAAAACTGCTCCAGAGCCCAGAGGTGATATCAATCCAATAGTGACCAAAGTGTGTAATTTACTTAACTGGTGCATTAAAAATTATCAAATTATTAATTAATTTGGGGCAGCTTTGATTTCATTTTCAATTCATTCCACATCTTATTACATAGCTCCGTAGTGGCTACAATAAAAAGAAACATCCTAAAAATGCCAGCTCGGCAAATTCTTTTATAGTGGGACAACATGAATTTCAGATAAGAATAAAGACAATTTCCACAGCAGGAAATGGAAAGGCTGTCCCAAAAGCTATCCTCTAAACGAAAATATTTATTTGTGATTGATATAAAAATTTAAGTTTACATGGAATAAACAGAAGGAATGGAAAAGATGGACAAAAACAGAGGTGAAAAATCCAACAGGTGGGATTTGAATTAAAATGTTGTGCTTAATTATCAATATGATGTGATGTGATGTATTAAGACCACCCAGGTCTTACACAGCAACTTATATTTCAGCTGTTTTAACATTTTCACAAAACAATATGACAATATGAATACAGCATAGTTCAAAAATGTAGGATACTTTAATAATGAGTAAAAAAAATCGACAACACAGAGTTGTGCCCCATGGTAATACCACATGTTCTGTGCTGCTTGAAAATTCACGTTGAGAGGTTAGCTAATGGGAGGGGGCACATGATGCACCCCAAAGCATATTATTTAATTATCATTAGGCTTACTTTTATTTACATGGGGCTGGAGTTTAGCCTAGAATGCAGCTGGCAGAGCACAAAGACTGGGCAGATCGCCAGCCCATCACTGGGACTGCCTCTGACAGACAGAGTCACTCACAAACATATGAGCAATATAGAGCCCTCAATCCACATCCAAGTGTTTGCCTAAGGACTATGGGCAGAATATTCACAAGAAAACAATGGAAGACTGGGGGTTCTGGACACAGATGCTTCGCTTCTAGTTTTGAGCTGACAGCTAGCTACTTTATCATTATGTCACTGACTGAAATACACGACTGTAAGAAAACAGAATCAAATACAGAGAGAAGATTCAGAGTCTCACAATTTAGTTAGTTAAGTGCTTGTGAGATCACTGACTTCTTGTATATTTGCCTAACTTCTTAAATGTGGAGATCAGAGGATGTGAAGGAGCATGGTTTTAAACAGTAAAAATCTGCAGTGACTTAAAACACAAGACATTATGCGTTTAATAACACCAACTTCCCCTAACCTTTGCCAAATTGCTGCCTAGACTTAAGCAATGCCTTTAAGTGAACTTCATTCACTTTAAAAAAAATTGCCACTGAACAAAATCCAAGCAGTGATGACATCGGACAACATAGAACATGATTGGGGAAAAATTATAGTAATCTATAACATAACGTCATTTTTTAAGGGAAAGGGTTGATTATTAAGATACTTGAGGTTGCAGTTAAAACTGGTTGCCCCTTAATTATGACAGTCCGATGTTCACAGCAGATAACCGGTTAAGCTCCAGTGCACTCTACTGTCACCAAGTCTGGAGAGCAACCACATCATTGTTCAGGGAGGCCAACTCTCCAGACACATCACCTTACAAAAGCCCTGCATCCTGACTAATTGGCTTTCAGTGAAACAATAGGACTCGTACAAAAAATGTGTTTCACCTTTACGCTTTTCTTACCATTATTTGGTTCTGATTCAGATAAATTTCTCTCAAGAGTAGGCTGTCTTGTAATCAGAAACAGCAAGGATCAGTGAATACTAATCATATAGTCCAATGTGCATCATTGCACCTGTCATGGTTGTTGGATGATTGTATTAGAACGCGTAATGATTAGGCTAATTAAAAGAATTGAATTGGCAGCTATTGGTGTTCATATATTTAACGGAGCAGTAAGCCCATATGAAATACTTACAATTTATCATTCAAAGTATCTTGGCCTGTTGCTGGTGTGCTTTTCATTTAAACTGACAATTCAAAGTGATATCAAATCAGCAAAAAGTGGTTAAGGCCTCTTTATAGTAAGGACTGAGCAAGTAACAGAGATATCTGTAAAAAAAAAAAAATCACTAACAGTAATGGGAAAGGAATGCTGCATAAACTAGATTAATCCACCTCTGACAGTGGAATATTTTCCCAGAAATGTTTTTAGTAAAACTCTATTTGGCAACTTAGAGGATTTCATTTCCTTTTTAAAGAGCATTGGCCAGCAAGGTCAAGCGTGCTGTGATAATCCTCCGAAAATCTTTCTGGTGCCTAACACTTAGAAATACCAGGTTTTGTTTGGTACAAAATAAAAAATAAATAGTGTCTCTGCTGCTCACCCCGACTTTGTATCTTCATCTCTGCATGAATTCCACCATCCATAATGTAGACATGTAATAATCCACTCAGCAAGCATAATCTTTTCCACAGTTTTTTTTACATGCTCAGTAATATTTTCATTAGAAATCTGTCAAATACTGTACACTCACTCTAACTGTTTGTAGCTCTCTTCACAGTCTCTTGAGACAAACCTAACTACTGTATGTAATCACAAGCTAAAAAAAAATAACGTCTTACGGGAGGAGCTACAAAAAAGAAACTGTAGTTTAACATTTATAGAAATATGAACATGTAGAACATGAACATACTTGGATAGTGGATAAGTAGATGATGCTGCATGAGAGGTTTGACAAGTTTCTGTGGGTGTTCTGACACATTTCCAGTTTCCACCATGAAGACGTTGTTACCACTGCAAACCATTCACAAGTTGACCACAGCTCCTGAACTAATCCCAAACACATTTTAACATGCTTTTGTTTTGTGACCTAATTTAGTTACGTTTTACTTTTTTTATGTCCCATCACAAACATCTGACTCTGAGGTAGGTTTATATAGGCTTTTCATTCATGTTAAAAGGAACAGTGATATTGTCTATTGTCAAATTCCCCATAATGGCAATTAAAGAATAACTGCAGCTAAATAACAAAAATAAACAGAATATATGTGGATCATCAGGTTTATCATGACCTGATGATCCTCTTCCCACAAATAGTCCAATAGACGCAGTGTAGATGTTGAAAAACATTATTTTTTCATCACTCCACAAATTGGACCCCATGAGAAACAGTCAAGGATCCTTCCGGATACTCAGACCATCCCTAAACTTCAAAGATAACCTGAAATTATGAGCATAGAAATTCCTCTAGTCATGGCATCTTCCTTGCAGGAGGGTTGTTTGGAAGACAGCTCTCTCCACCCTCTTTCCTGGCTGGTATTATTCATGAACATTTTGTGATATAATTTAAATGAAGAGGCAGGCACATTACAATTACCGTGTCATCCGGTCCCAATGTAGCTGCTCTGTGGTTCATTGGTATGCACATAATTTGGATGGGAGCATATACAATTGGCCCTTAAATGTTAAAGGATAGTGCAATCTACTGTTTGTTACAGGGGGCATGTACAAATGATGACTTTAACATATTTAAACATGCACAGAAGAGCAAAGGCTGTGACATTAATGCTGTGTGTTGACAATCATTTGTCAACACTGATTTTATTTTACAAATTATTGTAGACAACAGCGATGTATTCCTTGAGCAAAGTTCCTGTGAAAATAGCACTGTAAAGAGTGAATGGCCAAGGTGTGAGGGACTCCAGCCATTGCAGTATAACTCTTATGTCTGAACATGCCAAGGGCTACAATTTGTCTTGCTCCACAAAGTGGATTTCTGTTGTGCCAGAACAGGTTGTAATTAATCTCAAGTGTGCTAACAAGGAGAAGCCAACTACTGCATAGACGCTCCGCTGTACTCCCGCAGATGGTAAAACCAAAAAGGTATTAGCGGTCTCCACGGTTTCATCACGTTTAATTGTACTAATTAAGGAAACTGGTTTCATTTGCAAACTGTGGTCATAACATGGGCTCAAATCCCCAGCCACATTGTGCAGATAATCCATGCTTTTTCACTCACCCCTCATTGTGCTGCAGCCATGATCATAATAATAACAATAATATAATGATCACACAAAGAATCATGAGAATGGGCTATTACGGTTGAGGGAAATACACAACATAATTCACTGGGTCAATATGAATCCGGAGAGAGGGAACTGACACTCCCACAGGTAGCCTACTCATAATTTAGTTAACAGCAGGTCCAGTAGGCTATAAACCAACAATATTCATCCTCTGTATTAACACACTGATGAGCACTACTGTTTTTTAACCCTCTACTTATGGATGCTACAAATTCTTGCTTCCCTGAAAACAGTTGCAGCTATAGTCCTTGTTATGTTAAGGGGACCCTCTGCTTTGGCCCCTTTGAAATCCCCCCTCACACAGGCAGCAGCAGCAGCAGCAGCAGCAGCAGATGCCTCTTCCTGAGTCCTGACACTTTAATCCCAGCAGATATGCACTTTACCTTCACTGACATCATCCACACAGGTCTGCTTGGTTTAAGCAAAGACAGTGAGGATGCGTTGAACTTAGTTGAAACCTTGGGAACTGGATTTCACCTCATCCCTGAACAAATCTTGTCTGTGTGCAATGCATTCGAATGACTTTTGAATGTTAACAGAGTTTTACTCTCACATTTGAGATGGTGCACTCGGAATAGTAGGGTACTACAAATAATGTAATAGCCTACTCCTTGCCGTTGAATAGAAATAGGTATTTTAGGTATCAGGGCAATAATGTCCAGTCATAGAGTGAAAGGAGGGAACAAAACGTCTACTTACCAAATTCAGCACCGTTTCAACAATATCCCGGTTGCTAACTTCTCCAACCTGGATCAATCCGATGAGAACAGCAAATTTGGTTTTGATATTCCGGATAGGAACGGACGGATTGATAATCCCAGCCGGGAGGACCACTGAGCCTGAGCCAGACATCATCATCGTCTCACCGGCGGCGGCAGCGGAGACTGGAACCGCGTGTTGCCTGTGTCCTGGAGGAGGTTGTCGGTCCGAGAGCGACAGCGAGCCCGGCATTGTCACCGGTCTCTCGCTTGTCATCTCACACAACCACCCCCTCCTCTCCTCCCTAGACCGGGAGGCTTCACAGACTATTTACACGCTCTTCTCCTCTGAATTGAACTGAATCACTGCTGCTCTGGAGCATCAAAAAGAAACGAAAAAGAAAAACACTCGCGAAGCACCGAAAAACAAAAACAAAACACACACAAGAAATCACTCTCCGTCAGTACAATCCACTCTTGAGAGTTTCGGTGAGGGAGTCCGACGTGTTGAAGGTGCGTGGCAGTTAACTGGACTGACTGTGTAACACCGGGTACTGTGTTCATGAAGATGTGTGTGTGCCGCTCTCTTGGATGAGAGTCTCCGTGACAGTGCTGCTGTCACCGCCATGTTGCCGCCCCCTGCCTGCGGTTCTACTTACCACGCCTGCGCTGGCTAGCCTGGAGAGAGCATGGACATATAAAGGGAGAGAGTCGAAGATTGACCGCTAGCAGGCCGTTTACAAGTGCTGTCCACCGGGCATTTGTCATTAGAGAAGTGCGGAGAGGAGCTTATAGCGTAAACATCGGTAAGCAGGATAAACATAAGCAATGGGTAGGCTAAATATTGCAGTCCACTTCCATTCAACAACGTTTGTTGTCAGCGGGGCAGGTTGACAGGTTGACAGGTGGACTCGGAAACAAAAGATGGCAGTCGGAAGTCAGGCTTCTTTATGTTTTCTTAGTAGGCCTAATTAAAAAAAAAGAAAAAAACATTATCTATGCCATAGCCTATTTAAAAGTTTAAGTCATTTGTAATAAAAGTAATACAAAAAATTTAATACATTTAAATAATAAATTTAAATGTAGGCTATATCCATAAATTGTTCTTCTCGATTTGTCTTCATGATGATGGCCATAGGCCTACAGCAGTTTTGGTCTATTTGGACGATTAGAATAGCCAAAAAATGAAATTGTATTGCCATGTAACATTGTATTACAATAAGCTGTAAATTTAATTAAATCCATAAAGGTTGAATGGCACATTATATTGATTATTTTTAAGTTTCTTATTTAAATAAGATAGACATAATGCAGCAACAGGTCATATTTTTTTAAATAGGCTACCATGCACACATGCACAAGTCACAATTATGTGTATATTATCCCACAATTTCATCCACCCTTCACATAAATCTGTGCTAGTTTCATTACAGTTTGAGCTCCGGGTGTGTTCTATTCATTGATAAGTCTGTGAGGCACGAAGGTGACCCTGATAGTCTATGCAAAACAATACAACACATCCTATTACAGTGAGATTAATTCCCCTGGTCTAAAGGTCAGTTCATATCCCTGTGCTTGTGAGTTGGTTTAAGGATCTGTGCGTTTGCTTTTTTACTTTTAAGCTGTGTATATTACTTCACATTATTACTTCACATTTGTTTTTCAAATGAAGTATTCCCTTTACCTTTGAATGATCAGGTTTGTTTTACTTTTAATGAACAAAATGTCAACCCATCACTTGCATGAAAATGCATTAAGTAGAAGAAATCCAGTAGGCCTGCTGTACTCCCTTTTGTCTTAAATGTTTTTGAGACAACAAAGAAAAGTGACTTCTCCATTATTCTGTCTTTGTCCTGTTTTATTTTTTCCAAGTCATATGGAAAAATATGTACAACAAAGGAACCTATCAGGTTCCAGTGGTTATAAAAGAGTGAGATTGACAACTTGGCAGCATTCCTGTCCATCCCGATCGTGCTGACTGACAGCCAGAATCTGAGCTGGACATTTCATGTCCTCATTAAGCTGATTTGCGTCAGTGTGGCTATAAAAGTGGTTGAAATAGTGTCACAATTTAAATAGCTGTATATCTATCATGTATACTGTAATGTAATGCTTTACAATTAGCAATCTGATATGTGCCCTGCTCATCTTTGAGTCAATAAAAATAATTAATTTCATCTTTTGATGTTGGTTGTTTTCATTTCAAAGTGGACTTTTGTACTTTTATACATTTATTTTCAGAATGCCATATCTTTGGATTAACAGATGGTAACTCTATTAACACCTCAAGATAGGCGGACTTACTTTTTAATCTATTGTGTCCTTGAGGTATTAGTCCTTTGCATTTATTCTTTTATCGCAACATAACATGATTTAATGTCAGTGGGAAATCAATGCCAGGAGCTCAATCCATTCTATCCTTCTGTCCTCCATGTTTAAATTGCTAGTCGCTGTTCCAATGAGAACCATAAACCCTGCCAGTGCTGAATAGAGGTCAATGGGGAGGGGGGGGAGGGGGGTTGAATTTGCTATCGACACACTTAGAGAGCATACATGGGGAACTAAATCAGGGGAGCAGATCCACAGTCAGTGAGCTGTGGTTATGTTCATGTAATCATATATCATCTCAGCGTATTCTGTAATGGTTGGAGTGACCGTTACATGACTTGTCTGAGCTGCCGCAACCTTACACTTTGTCTCAATGAGATTGAATGGTTACCAGATATAAACAACATGTATAAAAATATATATATATATATATGCATGTGTGTGTTTGTGTAGATATATAAGTTTATACTTCTTCCTACTCCTTTTCAGGCATATCAATTCAATATGTTGTTTGTTAATTTTGCTTCTTTTTTATTTCTTTTGTGAAATCATTTGAACATATTTTTTTATTGTATTTTCATGCTTTTAATTTTTTTTTTTTTATATATGTCTGAAATAAATTTAATCAAATCAAATCAAACCATTACAAAGTTGATCAACTATCTTTGAAAGTAGTAGCATTAGATATCTTCTCACCCTTACTACTTGAATATAATTAGGCCTATACAACTGAATGGTAGAAATACATTTTTATCATATTAATTCTTGAGGAAATAAGATGGTGCCACTGTAAAGATGAATACTCTGCTGATCAGAAAGGGCCATCTAGTGGACACAAATGATAATCAACCAGGTTAAAGTGTCGGAGTAAGTTTTTTCCATTTCCAAACAGTTTGTATTGAAAGGCCAAACAAATTGCTTGCATTTTTCATTTCCCATTAATTTCAAATCACATGTTATGTTTGCATTTAAGGGAGTTGGAAGCTCAAATAGTGTCCATGTAAATCCACCCAATGTCGACTGCCTTCAGTCAAATGTTTCCTTTAAATGGCCAGTAGAGGTCCCTCTCATCCCAGATCAGGGATAATTGTGTTCAAAGTAAGTGTATATGTATATGAGTAGTATACATAGTAGATGTACTACATACACTTTTTATACTACATATTATGTAAACATTTACAGAATGTTATACCAGGCATTTAAACTCCTGCACAGGTCAGTAGGTGTCCATTACTGAATCATCTTAAAATGTATCGTTTCATAGGTGTGACGTGAAAGCAAGATTTAGGAATCAGTGCATACAAATTTCAATTTCATAATTTTGATAGTTTTATTTAAAAATTATATGTCTCTTGTACTTGACTGCACAATCCAGTACCCTTAAGCAGGTAAGATCAAGTCAAACCTTAAGTCATTCTTTTCACAACCATAGGAGGTCAAAGTTTAATAAAATTACACCCATTCCAAAATGGCAATACTGAGGCAAAGTAAAACCAGCTTACAATTTTGTACCATGTGTATTCCAGAAAGCTTGACACAGTAAAATAATCAATATATAGGATATTAACATATGTACTATTTATCCCTTCACATATATACAATATATTCATGATGTTTGAAGGTACAGTATTCACACACATATGTACATACACTTGAGTCTAAATCATAATAATTATAGCTTTAAATCTGAAATGAATAACATATACATGCTTCCCAGAAGCGTTTAAGAGCTTGAATGTCTTAGACATTGTAGATCAAAGCAACAGTAATACATTATTAAAGATAATTATAATGATAATATACAGGTTTAGCAACATGAAGGTAAATACAATCCTAATGCTAAGGACATTAGCAAGATGATTTATTTCCCATTGAGTAATTATGCTCAGCACCTATAAGATGTCCTCTTTTGTCATTGTGCAAGTACAGAAAATATTTTCAGAGCATTCCTAACGGAATAAACTGTGCTTTAGTTCTGGGGTCCTGTTTATGTGTTGTGTCTGCCTGTAAGCGATGACCCAAAGGCTCAATCTTGATCTCAAGGCTGCACAGACACAAGTAGCAAAGAGTTTTATATCTTGGTCTCCGGGCCATCTGCAATGAGTGGCTGGAAGGAGTTGCGAATCCGCGCAGCTTCTGCGGCATAAAGGTGACCAAAGGCTTTGTTGTACCAATCTGGTGACCTTCCCCTGAAATCAAAACAGTATATTCAATATGCAATAGTGTAGATACATGCTCAAATAGGGAGCTTACAATATATTTTGCATTTGCTAAAGGAGAAAATGAAAAAAGAGAAAATTAGTGAGATAATCTTTTCATAGGAATCTTGTGTGACTTACTTTAAGTCCACTCTGCAGATGTGAGTTAATCTGGACTTCCCTGAGCCGCAGGGCTCTAGCAAGTAGCTAGACTCCAGGACTATAGCTCGTACCGCTCCAACAGAAGGACAATCATCCTGCTCTATAGACACAGAAACCAGGGAGCAGGCGCCTTTGGGCAAGTCCGTCCTCCATGACCTTTGATAAACAGAGATAAGAATGAGTATTAACCTTAGAAGAAAACAATCTAGGTCTGCTTATAAACAAAGGATATGTTGTTAAGACTTTTTCTTCACCACCCACCTGAGTACCACAAAGTCCCTGCTGGGATGAGGGGGCATGCGGTTGAGGACATAATGAAACACCTCTGTCTGCTTGTCCAGTGTCTCACACACTTTCCACTGCAGCAGGTCCACATCCCACAGGTGGCGCTCTCGCAGCACACGGTTCAAAACTACAGATGGCGGCGCCTCCACCTCTACAGACACTCGCCAGCGCCTCAAAGGATTCCAATCTCCCACCTGGACAGGGAATACAAAAACAATCATGTCAAGTCGTGGATCCGTCAACAAGATCCATTCTTAAGGTATCAAGCATTTCATTCACGTTTTTTTTTTTCATTATTGATTTGCTTTTGTTAATTTAATAATTTGGAGTTCATAACTGACAGGGGGATTATTTTATTTCAAACAATAATCAATACACTTCACAATCAAAGGAATAACACACACCTTCTTATAGTAGAGCTCTGTGTTATCCGAGCTGCTGCAGGACACCCAGTATTTGGATTTTTCCCGGGCCTCTTTGAGCAGGTTCTGAAGCCTCCCCTCCATATGAGTTTGGTACGTTCCGTCGTCATCTTCCAGCTGCTTGCACAGCTCATCAATTGTTGGTGCATGCAAGTCAGCCTCCACGTATGAATTACGCGACTGAGTAACCATCTCATGAGGGATCTAATGGGCGTATAAAAGCATGAGGTAAGACTCACTTCAAATTTACACAGAGGGAGGCCTGGATGGTGCATCCAGGCTTGAAATTCTTGCATCATCCAAAACCACAGATTCTTGTACCTCAAAGAGACGGTTGCACTCTGTGATCATATGAGCGAGTCCTTGTGTTGCTGCTAAGTTTTCGTTCAGATCCTTCTGGTCTGGTCTGCCAGTGGCGTATTTCTTCTGCATGGCTCTGGGGATTGTAGGAAGAGAAAAAACGGATTAGGCCAGAAGAGTCAGCAGGTCAACGTCCCCACAAAAAGCAGTATATAAACCCCTCTTCCACTCTGCAGGAAACCCCTTTGATCCTTTTAGCAACAATTTCAACATGGTAAATTAGAGAGCTTTGCTTTGTTTGTACACAGCATGATCTCATAAAACACTGAGCTTTAAAAAGAGTGCCATGTCCCTTTGGCCCAGAAAGAGAGTAATCTACTGCATCCCTGAGGGCTGAGCGAACTCTGTAACACTTTTTTATCTATATCTTTATGGAGTCATGGGTGACGATAATCATGCAGGAGTTAATATAATTCATGCATGCTCATTAGCTAGGCACAGAATGGTGGGCAACAGTAACACTAGAAGACACAAGAACAAAACTCACTTCGGTGAGAGATTGTCTTTCTTGAGGATGTTGAGATGAAATAGGGACGGGGCCAGGCACACAGCAATGTTCATGGGTGTCATCTGGTTCTCCTCCACAGAGGAAGTGACATCACTGAGGAAGCAGAGCAGTGTCTGCAGCACCTCTCGGTTCTCATCGGACATCAACATGATGGCTGCCTGGACAGCTTGCAACCTTTGGTCCTTTGGCACATCTGCTCGTTTGAGAGAATTATGTTAATTATGTTTCTGCTTTACAGATATAATGGTAAAGAGAGAAAAGCAAAAATGAACTGTCGAAGTTAATTTACTAGATATAAAATTGCATCAGGGTCACGTATTATGTTCAGGTGCAGTTGTACCCAAAATAAATGGAAATGATTCAACACAATTGAAACCTAACATGGGATAATAGTCAAGCATAGAGATGTGTATGTCCTTACATTGGTAGATATGGAGGAAGGTCTCCCCCAGCTTGCTGGTCAGTAGAGGCTCAGGTAGATCCCTGAAGAACTGCTTAACCATATCGGCCACATCATAGGCAGACTGATCCTCATAATTCACATTGTCTGGAGAATTCTCATTCATCTGCCTGAGAGCTTGAATTCGAGACTTCACTCCTGATTTACGAAAGAGACCCACCTGAAAAAAGCAACACAGGTGTTAATGGGAACTTGTTGTTTTGACCCCAATATGTAACTCAGTGTATTGTTAATATTCTACTTGTGTATCTGCCTACAACCGGTGTCAGTCATTGTGCCTTGAAACCTAACGCCATATTGTACACACTGGATGAACCCAACCATTTGTTACATAACATGTAAAAATGCATGTCACATGCAACCTGATAGTGTTATGTACTGTGGCTGACCTGGTCCAGACACTGGCTCCTCAGGTAGCGCAGGGCCTGCTGCAGACCGAGGGGCAATGGCTGTCCAGAACGCTGCACATGAACTATTAGAGGCACTCCAAACACGTTCTTATCCTTATAGTCTGGTACCTTCATTCTCTTCATAAACTTTGGAACGGACCTAGGAGAGACATCAAGAGAACATCTTTTACAACATGATTCTGGCTAACCAAGACCCTAAAGCAAGGCACAACATATACACATTTAATTAAATAGATAAAATGGTATTATGTAAACCAAAATGGAATCTGGTTAATATGAATAATATATAAATAAAGAATAAATGTAATTAATCATGAATCACACCCAAAAGTGGATCTTGGAAGTTAAAGTGAGATTTACCAAGTCCAGCCATGCTTGTTGGACATGGAGTACTTCTCCATGATGGCGGTAAGACGCAGCAGAGAAAACTTCTGCAGCAAACTCAGCTGGCCTGCCGACTGGTTGGTAATCTGAAGGGATGCCACTGAGTGACTTAGGCGATTAGATATCTGAAAGCTGGGCCATCGTAACCTAATGCCATAAAAGACGAAAACGGCAAAGAAAAAGAAAAACATTTTTGTTTTCTCAATTTTGTTCATAGGAAAATTAAAGTGGTGTCATTTTAACATTTTAATTGTCTTACCGATTAGGTCTTGTGAGCGAAGCGCCTACTCCCGAGTCCCTCCTTTCCCTTATCCTTGTTGATTCTGTCTCAGCCAGTGATACCCTGTCTCTGTCCCCGTAACTAGTCGTGGTCTGGCTTTCTGTGACGGAATTTCCTTCAAAATCCAATGTGATCTGACTAGAGGACTGTAGGCCCCCTGTGTCTTCTCTCTCGCTTTCCACCTGTGTCAACCCATCTCCCACGGGCAAAACGTTCTTCGACCAGTGGTCCACTATCTGCTGTAGACCATTGACATGCAGCAAGATATCGTCTAGGTGAGGAAACAGGTCCTCTTTCTCAATGTCTATTAGGTCTCCGGTGCTGGCGTACAGATGCGAGCCGGGGACATTATCGTACACACTGATCCGGCTGCCTCTGGTGCAACACTGGGTGACAGGCCTGGGTTCCTTCCTGCCTGAAATGAGCGCAGGGTCCAGATGCATGCGGCCTGTGTGCCAGTTAATAGAGGCCCCAACGGTCGGGGACAAGCTCTCTATGGACAGTGCTTTGGGGAAGGTTCCTGGCTTGTGGTCTTTGGGAATGTGGACCACCAAGTCTTCATAGGAGCAGAATTCATTCCTGCGGTTTTGCTCTGTGACTTTATTCACTTGGGTGCCTGAGAAGATGTCAACGTCCTCCAAATACATGCCGCTTCGCTTGTGGTCGGCCCGGTGAAGCTTGCGCTCTTTCAGACTGGGTGTGCTGACGGCGCTGCCACTAGAATGGCTGCTACCTTCACTACTAGACTGGGACGCAAGAACTTTGTTGGCGGACGGTGTTTCTGGAGCCCCGTCGTGTCCATTAAGGATCTCGACACAGCGCAGCATCTTCTGTGCCTGGCTGCCGTCCTGCTGCAGCACTGGATCACTGATGACCAACGTCTTACGATTCCGTCCCAGAGTTCCCCGGGAGCGAAGCGTCTCCATACGCTTCAGGAAGTCTTTGGCACGGATGCGGCTCACCTTGCTGCCGTGCTTATCGGGCAGCGAGCCGTAGTGAGCGATTTCTTTGGGGATGTGAGGCATTGTCAAAGAGGTGGAGTCGGGCATTGCTGCCGAATCGGAGCAGGTGAGGTTGGAGCAGTCAGAGTCTCCCGTGCTGAGGCCCCTGTGAGCGCTGCCCCCGCTGCTCTCGCTGTGTAGAGAAGAGACCTCTGGCTCACTGAGGTCCGTCAGAACACTCTCGCTGCTGGTGGTGGCTCTCAGAGGCACGCCTTCCCCCGAGGTCTGGCCCTCCTCGCCTTGGCTCCCCAGCAGACAGTCAATGTCCTGCAGCCTGGACCAGCGCCGGCTGCTCCACTCAAAGGTCCATTTGTCACTGATAGCAAACAGGTCTTCCTCATCAGAGTCTTCACTCTAGGGGGGAAAGACAGATTAGGTTACAATCAATTATTCTGGACCAAATGATTTAATAGTCTATTTTTAAATCTGTGTAGTGGTGAAGGCTTCTATTTTGGTCTCTCTTCATAACCACACCATCAAATGATAGTAAATACAGTTACATTAAAAATATCATACACATACAGTACCTTTACAGCTTTTGCATATTTTTCAAACTTTGCTAACTCCACTACATATCACATATGCCTGCATATACTGTATAGCATTACACAAATCATCTGCAACTAAGAACAGCATTAGGAAATACAGGAAAGAGCTGGACGATCGGTCTGCTTAGAATGAGTAACAGTATACAATCAGCCAACAGTGATATAACACCAGACACATCCTTCCTTTGACTTTTTCCATAAATAGACTAAGCCCGGAAAAAAACATTAATATATGCCAGCAGGGTACATTCCAAAGAGAGGGACAGATAAAAAGCAACCATATTCAATAGGCATGAATACAACAATGGTAATGGTCTCAGATATCATAGAATCTAGGTTAAAGCCAGATTATATTGGTGTTGGTGGATAATTTAAGGCAATCTTTGTAAGAAAATACAATGACTTGCAACAGGCATTGACGTTTGTCTTTTATTTCTTGGACATTTCCATTGACAGATATTCGTGACAAGGTATTAAGCTGTTTGAGGCATAATAACAACAACAAACTCTAAGTGGTTCATACAAAGTGTTATATTACAAAATAGTCTACGCACAGAGACAAAGCATAACACCCAACAAAGCTCTTGGCTATTTCACTCTTTACCCACTGGGAGTATGGTCTTCCAAAACACATACAGAATAGTTTTCCCAGTAGTCATAATGTTGCACTTCAGTAATTCATGTTAAAAGTCAAGAGCATCATTTTGATGATAGAGTTTGTGATCTAGAACCAACACTTACTTTCTTCTTCGGAAGGTTCACGTCAAGTTTCATAGAGGCACACTTGTTCAAGGTGTTGAGTCGCCTGAAATATAAAAAATAAATGGTTCCATTACAACTGTTCTGGACAAACAAGAGAAAACACCACAATAGTTTCCGAATGAGCACTACAGAAATAAATCCCATTATGTTTTCCTATTTAAGTGTTAACCGAATCAGCTTCTGGGCTGGATGTACGGCCAGACCCACAGGAAAATTCAGTTTGTCTGAGCCACAATATCCTAAACCTAATGAACACCGGTAATTGTAGGTTGCTCTGTTCCCTCTCTCTCTCTCTCTCTCCCTCTCTCTCTCTCAGCACTGGATCGAAAGTGTTTGTGGCTTGAAAGGTGGTGTGCAGTAGTTAAGCCAATGGATAGAGAAGCTATGAATTGTTTTTCAATATTTGAAATCAACTACACACACAGGCTAAGGCTTGGAACATGTGCTTACAGTGATTAGTGATTAGAGGTTTCTGTGGGTGCAAACTGGGATATAAAAAGTAACAGTACTAAAAACACATGGACCAACATTAGCACTGGAGGAAAAGATGACGGCATGAAAAAAACACACTCCAGCTAATTGTGCCTTGGCTTTAGACAAAGAGGACTGTTTTTGTGGTATGATAACCACAAGCTTTAACAGCTCCAGATTTCACTAACAGTCTTTTATTTATTTATTTTTATAGATTGACAGTATTGTTCTGTGACAGTAAATGTCCTCACATGGAGGCTGTAACTATCCTTCCGTACTGTAGGCTATGGGATAGGGGTTAGCCAAACAAAACGTTCTCATCATAGTTATTGTAGAGAGTGGAGAGGACCCAAGAGAGGATTTCTAAGCTGGGGGGCCCTTTATTCCACAGGCCTAAAGAGCTTTGAATAAGGTTGCTAAAATAGGTGGCTGCTTAGCTCAGGGATCAGAGAGAGCACTCACATACATGAAATGTCTATCACTTTCAGTTCTATCAAAGACACCCGGCCACAGTGTGTGGGGGGTGGTATTTATTTTTGTATTCGACTGTAATGGCGTCCAAATGAACAAAGCCATGCTTATGTCACCGTAGAGATGCTGGGAAGTCATTTGCAAAATCACATTGGAGGTGGAACTGTTTCCAATTGTCCTCCATTTATCCTGTGGCTAGCTCAGAATTTAGATGAGTTGCTTTAGGGGTTGTTTAGAGTCACAGTATATTGTGCGCGGAACCCTCACGCTCCTCCTTGCTTTCCTCTCTGTGTCGTGGCCATGGTTACCGTGGTAACTGACGTGTTGTTTTTTCATCCCAGCTTGAAAAAGTACATGAGTAAGTCTCTCCAAACAAGGGTTTGGTAGAGCCACCAGTCGCTGGTTTAGTGCCCTTTTATATTCTTAATCCTGTCTGCTGTCAAATTAGGAATAAACAGGCAAATCCAATATTTGTCATGTAGTTATTTCAGAGAGAAGCTCCACATCTTGAGAAGAAGGTCTGATAAAGTTCTGCATGGACTGATAGGCTGATTTAATCAACTAAATTAAAATATGACGTGAGTTGAGTGTTTTTAATTTAGTTAATTTAATTCATACAATATAAGGACTCTCACATTGCTCCAAATCCTTTTTGCAAGAAATGTGATCTGTGACATTTATTTAGTTGACTCGTGGACGTTCAGTTTCAATCCAACATTTAGTTACCTGCACAGAGGTTCCACAAGATCTTTTTCCAGGAAGTCATGATCTCTTTTCACAGGGGAAATGTCAATGGGGAACTGAGAATCTAAAATAAAGCAAAAAAAAAAAGCGCAACATAATTAGAGAAAAGTGGTGGGTTAAAAGTAGATTTGATATTTCAGTATTTCTTCTATGGACACTGTTCATGGACACAATGAGAAATGGAAAGTAATATCTGGAAAACAATTTTTTTTTCCAGAGTTACACTGACGGCTGGGAGACCATCAAACTTGTTTTGTACTTGATGCTAATGAGAAGAGACAGAATTTACCCAAATAACAGCACTTAGGCTTGTGCCGGGCATTACGTCTTGCTCTGGGTATGGGCCTCCTCTTACATAACTCAAGAGACTGAATCCAGACCCTCTGAATCTAACATTCCACTGTATTCATGGGAAGCTGTTAACTTTTTATGAAAAGCAGAAGCAGCAGCAGCAGCGAGGGCTTTAGACCTCAGCAAGGCTCAGCCTGTTTTTCAAGGAGGGCAGATGTCCCAACAACCGATTTCATCATTTACCTCATTTCTAATACATGAGCATCATGAAGGGAAACTTGTGTTATCTGCTTCGCAATCCAAAGGCCAGCATCAGTGCACATTGCTAGAGCTTTGTTACAACTAACTGTCAGCAAACTAATATATTGCACCAAAGCACATCAGAAGTCTGGCCTCGACACAGAGATCTGAGGGAGTCAAGCTACTTAAAGCTCTGATTAAAAGCCATGACTTTAGTCTTTAAGCGCAGTAGAAGATGTTTATGTAGTAACCGTAGCTTGGACCGATTAGACTTTAAAAGAAGCTGATGTTCCGCTTGTTTTGTGCTGTCTGGGGATCCAACTGGAGGCTTCCAGAGGACAGTTGAGTAAATGAGCTTCACTATGCAGCCAGTGAATACATGGTTTTGTTGCCAGTGTTGGGGACTGGGATGACAGACCAGATGCTGGTCATTATGATACAGTGTAACATAATGCACTTATCATTTTGAAACGCCTACATGAAAACTATAACATTGTTGGATTGTAAAACAGAAATATAAATAGCTCAAATCAAACTGGCATCTTTGGTTTCCTACAGATACTTTTTATTGGAGTGCAACTTCATTTATCTTTATCTTTTAACAAAACAAATTGTCCCCTCTGTGACGTGTGTGTGTGTGTGTGTGTGTGTGTGTGTGTGTGTGTGTGTGTGTGTGTGTGTGTGTGTGTGTGTGGGAGTTAACAAGTGTTTTTTTAATTACCTTCAAAGAGCTGAGCATACTGGGGAAATCCTGCTGCCCGCAGCCAGTCACATGCCTCTTTCGCCTCAATTTCTGAAACACAAGAAAGTGAATGTTTTTTTTTTTAAATGGAACAAAAAGTGAATCTCAAAGACATTAAAAGTCACTTTCATTTTTACAAAAACACTGGAGCATCAACCGAAGCAGGAAACCCCCTCAGCATTTGATATCTTAAAAACACAACAGGGACGGACAGGCCCCGGGCGATTCTCAAACCGAAACCCCTTGTTTGATTATTCTGAGTAAACATGGATGCTATGATGACCCCATCATAGCATCAGACTTACTCAAATGAAACAACAAAGGACCTCATATAACCATCAGTTTTTTTTTACTTTAAAGAAAATATGTATAATATATCAACAAACAAAACACACAGGAAGATAAAATAAGCGAAAAGACAGCACCATTCACTGCAAGGGATTCCTTTCATGTATACACCACGTTTCAAAAGAGGATACTCATATTGAGACTAGGGCTGCAACTAACGATTATTTTGATAATCGATTAATCTGTCGATTATTTTCTCGATTAATCGATTATTAATCGATTCGTGTTTTGGTCCGTAAAATGTCAGAAAATGGTGAAAAATGTTGATAAATTTTCCAAAGCCCATGTTGACGTCATCAAATTTATTTTTATGTCCAAAACACACAGATATTTCAGTTTACTGTCATAATAGGATTAAAGAAACCAGAAAATATTCACATTTGAGAAGCTGAAATCAGAGAATTGAATTTTTTATTAAGAAATTACTAGAAACGATTAATCGATTATCAAAATAGTTGGCGATTATTTTAATAATCGATTAATAATCGATTCGTCGATTAATCGTTGCAGCTCTAATTGAGACAATACAAAAATTAGGAGAATAATACAAAACTATACATCAGTTAAGAAATGATCTCTATCAGAGCTCTCAGTCATTCGTTAATAGAGTCTAATAAGCCAGGCATCACATCAACTCTCCTGTAAATAAATGAGCCCAGCTATAGAGCTGCTGATGGCAGGGAGAGGAAACAGGCCGTTGGCACCTTTCTATTAATGCTAACAGAGTCGGAAGCCAATTACTGCCTCAGTGAGATCTATTCTCTGACACACCAGTGCTACAGAGCAAAGTCTGCTTTGCATTAGAGGAAATAAACACAACATACATGATTAGGTTTTATAAATAAATACCTAAAAGAAACAGAACAAAAAAACAGACCCGTAAACGTAATATTCCACCTTAAATGCTCATACCAGTAATGTCAACTTTACCTTTGTAATATATGGTTTCCCTTCACTTTAGAGCTGATACAAAAAGTAAATGAATCGATAAGTTGACAGACAGAATGTTTGTTTTCTGCAACAAGCTAAATATCGGTTAGGTGAGGTATTGTTCGATGTTTTGTTACCTAAACATGGATGAATTGAGAAAATATCTAATAAATCAATTAACAATGAAAATAAATGTTTTCTGCAGTCATAAACAGAATAATCTAATTTAAAAATCTGCAAAATTTGTGAGCAGGGTATTGCCCAGCGGGGAACATACATGCAATTATTTATATGAATAAAGTCAGTCACTCTACAGCTACATTATTGCCAATTACAATGGTGAATGGCATAAGTAATTTCACAAGAAAATCATATATAAAAGCAAAGTCTTTAAATCTAAAATGAATATGTTCTTACCAGTTCCAGCACTTCTTCAAAAAGCAACAGAGCTAATACATTTCCAACTTATTCTCCTACACACAACAGCAGAGACCTAGCCAGCTCTCTGCATGCAAAGAATTTCAAGAGCATAAACATCAGTTACACACAAGCTGCAGCCACGGGTAACACAAAAGAGCTCTCTCTCTCGTCACACATCTACGGTCTCAGTTCCACCCCTCTCTGTCTGTGCCTGTCACACTACGGCTGAAACATGAACCGCGGGTCATTCATCACACAATGCTGCGCAATTACGGCGACTCTAACCTTGCAATGAAGATATGGCTATCACCCGCTTTACAAAACTGTTGATCCAGGACTCACCTTTTTTTGCCTGCTGTGTCACTCAAGAGAAAAAAATCAATGAAAAGTGACTTTGGGCTTCAGACTGACCAGCAGCAACAAGTGAATAAATATTAACAATTCCCCTGTGCCCTTGGATGACCAGGGGGAAAAAAGAAAATCTACTGTTTACCCCACTGTTAACCAGCAGTTGAGTCAACATGTGTACACTGCCTGCCAGGAGCCTCTCTCTCTCTGCTCTGTTCCCACCTGTATCACTTCAGTACCCTAAACTCTTTCTGTTGAGCCAGGCTTTCCCCCTCCCAGGTGGATAATATCAGGCCTGTATTATTCAACTGCAGGGGCTATAGTGAGAGCGCTGCCAGGTCCTCTAGTGTCCCATAGCCTGCGGGTTGGACCACTGGGAGCAAGTAGTACTGTAATATGAGCTGGGAATTCCTCTCTGTTTGGCATTCTGTAACACAATACCAAGACATTCTGTCCTCTCATCCTCTCTCCTCTCTAAGGAAATCTCTTGTGGATAAAAGGCTGGGGATGGGCATGGTGCCAATGAACGAGAACTTGTGTTTGCTCTCCACAGCCCCACGGCTTTAAAACTGTGTACAGTGTAACATTACAGTTTCACAAAGAGGACGAAACTCTAGTCTAGTCGTGACACAATGGCCCCAGAATGTCAATAGCTGTGTTACGAGTGAAGTATCCGTAGGCAAGGTCAACTCTTCTACTTCTTTTACAGATCACTTTATGCAACCTTCACCTCATCAAGAACAACAGTGGCTTATGTAATTCATCGCTGAGATATGACATGTTACAAGTCGCTGCAGGACAAGATACGGAACGCTCTCAGACAGGGCTTGGGCAGAGCAGACACACGCAAGCGCTGACACAATTATGACAGTTTTACAGTTTTCACATTCCGCTCTTTGGGCAAAATATTTACAGCCAACAAAATGGGTGGAAAACTTTCCAGGATTTTATGATATGCTTTGTTTTTTTCGTCCCGAGCTGCATCCATCTGACAGCAAAGCTATGGGTCTGATAAGATCTTCCTTTCGTACTATTTTGGAAACAAAAACCTTCTTACTATGAATAAAAACAAGCCACCAGCATCACTGAAGAAGCACAGGCCTTAATACTGTATGTCTCCTCTCAGAAAAATCCGTCAATCAACTAACACCATGGTTTATTTCCGGTTACAAATGATTGTGTACTTACGGGACACTTTCATCCTACAGCCAGACTGGTTCATATATCCTTCAAGTGGTTAAATAGTGTCTCCCGACGTGTCAGAGCATCTTCATTCCCACGCCGAGCCACATTCCTGCTCTCTCTCTCTCTCTCTCTCTGAACACAGCTTGCAGTTTGAACTGAGAATCCACAGCTCCCCTCTTTTCCCCTTTCTTTTTCCATCTACCCCGCAACCACCATGTGCCTGTCCCAACACTAAATCTCTCCTTCAAACCCACCCCTTTCTGTGGCAGGCTCCCTAACACTCCCCCCCACCCTCCCTTCCTTCTCCCGTCTGCTTCTTGTGCCCGAACCCTCCTACCCAGTTCTGCCCACGACAACTCTTTTATACCCCAACTCAGCACATTTTTGGCAAAGATCTAAGCTAACAGCGAGCAACGCCTCGGAATTCCAATACTGCTACCACCACCACCACCACCACGTCCTGATATATTTATTTGGTTCTCAAGTCATTTTTCCATCCAGATTACATGATGTCAGCTTTTTACAAACATTCCCAAAAAATGTTTTATCCAAGAAGTGTGTTCATGCTCTGGGAAATGTTACATTTCAACAAACAAAAGGGAAGCGTGTTTTTTTTTTTTGCAGTCCAGATGTTCTCCCAGCGGTTCAACTGAATGGAAAAAACGTAGGCAGCTGAAGTAGGGGGGAAAACCATGACATAAACTGTCAGCAATCAGCAGCAGTGAATCATGCTGAGGCACTCGTCTCACAAGACGCCCGAGCTCACGTCATCAAAGTGATATACTGGTCTGTTTCACCTCCGTTTCGCAGCCTCTTTGTCTGCGGCTCAATCAATGAACGACGGCGATTGTGTGATTGTGTGATTGTGTGTCATGTTAGACAGCTACAGTGTTGCTGTGTCACTTGAGACAAAACAAAGAATATGTTTTTTTCTCTCAAGAAGAATGTAAAAAGACTTCCTCTAATAGAAGGAATAGAAAATGTATTCAAAAAAAAATACTAATTTCGAATTTATACAATAATATAATTACATTGATTTCTTATGTCACACTGTATCCAAAAGACTATCCAATATTTCTAGGCAACAGGTTTTACCATCTAGCCGGGCTTACCAAGGAAATTGTTCAGACGAAAAAGAAGGTCAAATATTATGTGATAAGATTTCAATTTGATTTGTGAAAATGCATATAATGAAGACAAACTCACATTGATGAAATCCAAAAAGATACAGATAAAGGATTTAAAAAAGAAACATTAGGGTGTGTTGGTCATCTTTATATACCTAAATGAACTACTTCCTTTATTTAGCAAAGTGTAGGCAGAGGCGCAACTTACTGTTAGGCAAAGGTAGACAATTTGTCTTGAGCCCCAAGCTACCAAGGGGCCCCATATAACGCCTCCTAAATTTATATTAAAGAGGACCTATTATGCTACTTTTCTGGTCTTAATTTCTTGTTTTCCTTTGGCTGCACAAAAAAATATGTGTTTTGGGTTTTTTTTTTTTGCCCCCTGTGTGTGGGTGTCCCCCGTTCCCCCCCCCCCCCCCCCCCCCCCCCCCTGTTGGGTTGTTTTTTTTTTTGTGTGGGGGGGGGGGGGGGGGGGGGGGGGGGGGGGGGGGGGGGGGGGGGGGGGGGGGGGGGGGGGGGGGGGGGAGTTTTGTGGCGTGGGGGGGGGGGGGTTTGTTTTGGTGGGGGGGGGGGGGGGGGGGGGGGTGGGTTGGGGGGGGGGGGGGGTATTTAGTATGGTTAAGCATGACAGTCATCATAACAACGTTTATAGGTCATAAAAGTCAAAAAGCATCATAGGTCCTCTTTAAAGATTTTGGTTGTCGTCCATTTGCAAAATTTTCATCAGAATGCCTAATTCATGAGTGTCTCAGCCTCAGGGTAAAGGGTTGAATTTGAAGGGAAATATTGTTTCACAAAGGTTGTTCATAGATAAATAAGGATTGTAAGAGGGGGAGAACATGGGATGTTGAGGGCCCCAAGCTTATGTTGTCTTTGGGCCCCAAAATGAAATAAATCTTCCCCTGAGAGTATGTACAGTAGTGACTGCAGCACATCTGTTTGAGAAGAGATCTATCATGCTTTACCGTTTCTACATTGTATTATAAAAGGTGAGACAGACATATAATGTATAAGGAAAATGTATTAGTATTAATGTGTGGATACAATGACCAGCACTTTAAATCACTGGATTTGCCATGGTACTGTGATTACTTAAGGACATTGAATCCATCAATAACTTTCTTTAGCATAAGTACAATTCCATATGTAGCTCTGCTTCTGCTTAGCTTTTCGCCTTGTGACGTTTCTGCCATTTCCTCTTGTAAAACACAAATCTTCAGACCCACTGGGGCCAGGACTGGGTAGAACGCTGCAAGCACAGACAGAAGCACGTAGGCACGAGACAGTCCACTTTAGTAACCTTAACAAACCATTTTACAATAAATACACCCACACACATTTCAGAGCTTTAAAAGCACTCTAACAAACTGCTGAAATGTGTTAAGTACTTACTGTGTAAACCCTTACACAAATGTGTCTGTCCGTTCCTCCCCCACTCCACACTGAATGAATCAGCCAGGCAAGCCAGGCAAATATATCAGTCTAAACACCCATAGACTATAGGTTGAGCACTGAGATTGTCTACATCAAAAACACCTGGAGAAAGACAACCCGAGCCAGCAATATGAAGAAAGAAGAAAAAAAAGTGGGAGGCATGGAGGAGAGCCCCCTCCCACCCCCATCTTTATGATGCTAATTGCATACAGACACCCACTCACAATGAGCAGTCAGCCTTACTGTAAAAGTGAGACTAGACAGGGGAAAACACACACACTGCCCCCTCCTCTAGTCTGCCCAACAAACCACATCATCTGATGTCTCATGCCCAAAATAGCCCAACATTTGCTTCTGTCTCACAGTTCACAATTGTGCACATGGGTAGCAAACAGGAAGCACAAATAACGATGAATGATATACCATTCAAGATGGAAACGATGACCGGATGTCATTGTTAATACAGGAAGATCTGTTCTCTGTTGTGTTAGAGCGTAGGTCCTCTTGGGGGGGATGCTGGAAATGCTCTAGGTGGATTAATGCTGCACTGACTCGTCTCATTCACCTAATGTATTGGGAATAAAGCCTATTTTAAAGAGCAGCTTTTAATTAACAAAGCTCGACATGTCAGACTCCAACACAATCATTAGCTTAACAGGAGGGGCCACTCGCTAAAATTAATACGTCTTTAGTTCACAGCCAATCTCATCACCAGCAAAGGTGTTGAGACAAAGGACAAACGACAAATCTGTAAGAGCTCTGTCCACAAAGGTGAGTAACAACACAGTGCTTTATTCAAGAATGTATTCTTCATGCAGTGATTGGCACATGAGCTGGCTGTCTCCGCAGGACGAGTAATTACAGACAGCCTGTGTTGAATCACCCATGGACTTCCAGCCCCCTCATTTGATTTTGAGGGGCACGCAGGGGAACCTGTTATCCAGCACTCAACATGGGATGCAGCTTTAAAAATGATCAGCTCCAGGCTGCGTTGCTACGACGACAAAGCAAAATTTCCCCAAAATACAAATGAGCTAGCAAATCCTTCGCCCACTTCTGCCCTGTGGTCCACAGTGACCTGTGGAGAAGGCCTTTCAGTGGACCACGGGTCTCCAGCAACAAGTGGATTTACAAAGGAGACATCAATGCCTCGAGTAGGACGGGGGACTTGAGGACAAATACAGTGCCAGGCCAAGAAAAGCCAGCCAGTGCCAAGGAGGTATTAGCATTCTGAACCTGCACAGGTCTCAGTTCTACATCCCTGATTTATTCAAGAGCCACTTCATATATTACAGATTAGCTATTTTTAATATAGCACAAATCATCATCATAATTTGATTTCTCAGTTCTTTTTGGTCTTTGTTAAAAGACATTGCAGACATGTAGTGTTTTAAGTAAGGTTGAAGAATCAGAGTATTTTTTTAATGACTCCTCCAGTGAAATGGTGAGGTCCAACTTTCACTTCACAGCAGACACACACACTCACAGCAAGAGCATATTGAATCTGAGAGTAAATAACATGACTATGTGAGCTAGGGAGCTGCTGTTGTTGACCATTGCCAAAGCCTGCTGGGTCAAAAGTCATCGGAGCTGTGTTTTTCTCTTGAGGTCCTGTATTGAATTCAAACAAGAGCAGCACAGCTGTGGTAACACTCTCCTTCACCCCTGAAGGACACCCAGAGAGAAGGTTCTTTCATCTTCAGGGGTAACAACCCATCAACTATCTCTCTCTCTCTCTCTCTCTCTCTCTCTCTCTCTCTCTCTCTCTCTCTCTGTCTGTCACTCTTTTTGTCTGTCTCTCAGGTCAGGAAATACCAGTCACAGCCTTTGCAGCATTTCCACGTTAACAGTGACAATACAATGCACACTTACAACCTTCAAATACCTAGACGTTAACACACACACGCACACACACACACACACACACACACACACACACACACACACACACACACACACACACACACACACACACACACACACACACACACACACACACACACACACACTTCCGTGCAGTGTTGGCTGCCAAGAAGCCAGAGCGGATTAATTTCTTCTTTCACACAGTCCTGCCAGAGAACACAAAATCTAGACAGATGATTGCTTGAAGGAGTGTTACAGGGTTAAAACCAATGCGAGTTTAGCATGATTTTTTAAACTACGGCAAATCACTTTGGGTTGTCTCAAACAGCATGTGTTCAAAGCCACCAATAAACAGCCTTGGAGAGCAATGGAAAAGATTAGACTCACAGCCTCATCCTAGCACAGTCATCCCGCACCCCGAACTCCAGAATTGCATCTGGTTGGGTGTCACAGCCAGAAGACAAATAATGGGCTATGATTTGTGGGCTGCTTGGCCTCTCAACAAGCCACGGTTTCTCATAGTTCAAACCGTTTGGCTCGGCAGTGTTTTCATCCAACTCGCTGCAGTGTCTTCTCACATTCACTCAGTTTTTTTGAGAAAGTGTTCTAACAACCACATGTCGATTCCCCAGAGTCGTTTAGCAAACAGGGAAAGAGCCAGGGAAGTGTTGAGTGTACTCCAGCTTCACAGACAGGTCTTCTCCTTCTTTCTCCCTTTGGTCACACTCACTACAGGACCCTTTGGCACGTGACGTCCAGCAGACACCTTTAGGAGAAGGGTCCTGTACTATTGAAAAGGGACCTCAGAACCCCAAACATCAATGAAGAAGGAGCCACCTCAGCAAATTTCCCTTTCCCCAAGTACCTCCACTACACTATACTGCCAGTGCCAACAGAGAAGAGATCAATCAGCTGAGCTATCCTTGAAATATATACAGCAGTGACTTCCATGGCACAATGCTGCACAAGCTAAACACTTCCAGACACTGGACTGCAGCCACGTTCCCACGCATGTTAAAGTGTTTTGGCAACCATCTTGGAGGGGCCTTTATGAAAGATTTTGCTTTGCTGTGTGATAAAAAATATCAACTTTAGTCTTTGGGAGATTTCCCTTTTTCATTTCATTTTGAACCTCCCCCAAAACCCTGGACCATTTCTTCAATCCAGTGTTGATCTTTGCAGAGTAATCATTGTGCTGGTCGGTCGTTCAGTTGAAGTAATTTTTTTCTCTATCCACAGATAAAATAAATGAATACAGTGCAGGGGGCGAATAATGCAGGCTGCTCTTGCGATAACACACACACATTAGCGGCTATCTTTCCGTGATGATATTCAACCGTTTTATTCCCTCAGAAATGGTGATTTCAGTCAAATAGCCATTCGTATCTCTATGTTGTTTTTAGTTGTTCTTCTAAAAAATGTTTCAAAGTGAGCTCCTCAAGCGCAACAATAGCAAAACAAATCTTTCCAGGAAGCATATAAACAGTGAGATAGGATCGGTATTGTAGCTGTGGGGCTTCTGTGGTGCCCATCAGTGCAGATTTAAGGCTTGGAAACAGACTTTAGAATGGGGAAAGTTCAACTCTGGGCCTGCCTGACTTTCCCCCAGCTCCGTTTTTCTGTCCAGTGACATCCCCTTGAAGCTCTCCACTTCCCCCTTTCTCCTCCCTCCTTCCTCTGCCAGCAATACCTTGATCTGAGCTTACTCAGTTGTCTTTTTAGCTCCCTTCTCGTCCCCACATGCCAGCTCCTCAACTGTTGGCTCATGCAGTGTCCCATGTGGTCATGCAGTTCACTGTATCTCTCTTTAGTCCTATACCAACATTTACAGTACAGCACATTTTGAAGGTGTGTGAGTCCATACATGTCTCGTTTTATGAACAACACAGTAGGGCTGCATGCCTTGCCATGTCATGCTGTTTTCCCACTCATAATATACGGTTGTGTGGCTGTAATTCTTCCTTGCCTTTGATAGCCTATATAAACACTGTAATTTGGTTTTCCAGGAGTGCCGTATAACACAACTAAAAGGGGGATGACTATGAATTACAAACAAACAGTGAGCCAACTGACTCAAAAAACCTTGATTCAAACATGGAAAAAGGCTGACTGGAAAGACATCAACATGTGTTCCATAAGTCATGGCCCACGCAAAGACGATGTCTCTTACAAAATAATATATAAAAAAAGACCTTTTAAGTTAAGCTAAATACTTATAGCTAAAAAAAATATATGTAAACTAAAGAATGATGTCTCATGGCATGGGTTGACCACAGCTCAAGTTCAGGATACACATTAAAGAGGAGAAGAGAAACATTGAGAAGAAAGTCGTCTATAGTCCAATCCTGCAGGGCTCCATTAGGTCCACCTCCCTCTCATTCTGGACTTGATGCCAGAGGGGGACAACGTGGGGTTCCCTCCTTTTCTGAGAGTGGCCTCTAGAGAGTCAGAGGGTGGAAAGGGGGCCAATGTCAGAACAAGGGCCCCTACCGTGAGAAAGCTCTCCACAGGACCTCCACAATAAAAGCATGGAGCCAAACCCGAGGGATGCTGGTTGGTCCTCCTAATTAAACAACATCAAAGTGGAACCGGCCACAAGACTCGCAGCCCTCATGCAAAGAGGACTTGTGATTTTCAGATGATACCGTCAGCGTGTGTTGTTGTTGTGAATGACGAGATGCGGCATGGCTTATCAAGCATTGGAGCCACTGAAAGAGCCATGTGACTTTTTATCAGGGTGTCTCTCCCTCTCAGACAGACACACAGAGCACTGATAAAAATTTTAGCACCATTTGTCATGCCAGATATCAATGACAGCCTGTGTTCAGACAGTCACCTCCCAGCTGAAAAGGCCTATGGGGTGGAGAGACAGCAGCAGAATGAATGGCTGTGGTCTGGATGCATGCTGCCTTCGAGGCCTGTCAGTTTTTCCACTTAATGACATGTAATGTGCATTTCTGCCACAGGAGGGCAGCTGAACTCTGGCATGATCTACAAGCAGATGGGGTACTGCAGCGTTAAGAAATACAGACTATTCAAAATATGAGGCGCAGCAACCATATAGTAAGAATGCAATGTGCGTTTAAGTGAAGCCTGAAAAAGCGGTTATCTAATCAATTCTTACCAATGTGGACCATGTTACACATCACCTCACAGTTATCTATTCCGTCTAATACTTTATACAAATATATCGATGATAATGTTTTTAAACCTACATGTATTAAATGTAAATTTAAAGTTTTAATATCTACAAACATACTTGACTCATCCAAGTTCAAATTTGATGTAGCGTTGTTATCACTAGAAAGTGAATTTTTGTGTCAAAACAGAGTGAGGTTCATAAGGTTTTATTTTCCTTCGATCAATTACCATTTTCTATCCATGGAATGTGAAAGACCTGCGAACAGGGTTAATATGTGACTTTCCGTTCCTGTTACAGTGCAGCTGAGGCATTTCTGAAATCTCCTCTTAGTAAATGATTAGCCCTGCTGCACATGTGGCAAATGTCTACTCCTGTCTTAATACGTGGTCTGACTGTGTAGGAACTATACACTGACTCACAGGGAGGATGTGAGCTCGGCCTGCCACCTACAGGCAAAAAGAAGGGACCTACTTAAGAGCCGCATGAGTGTGACCTTTATTTTGGCATTCAGTTTGTTCCCGGCCGTTACAAGATTATTGAATCATTTACTAGTTCTTTATCATCAGGGTGGGAAATCGCCAACGGCTACAAACTAACTGTTACATCTTGGCCTCAGAGACAGCACTGGTGATTTATGGAACGTACAGTAAGAACCGTTGAGAATTGTGGCTAAGTAAGACCTGTTCACAGTGTATCTGTGATTTATGTATCTGAAATACATCGATAAACCAATATTACAATATTTATTTTCTTTGACTTCTCAGCAAAGCAGGACTAGGACATGTGAAAAACATACGTTACGATATCCATACATCATGATACACTGGAATTCTTAAGCATTTCAGAAATTATATTAAGATAATGTTGTATCTGTAATTACTACATGTTTCTACTGCAGTCAAATAATTTAAAAAAATGGGGTTTATATTATAAAACATATATAGGACGTATAAATAGCACCAGTCTATTGTGCAACCTGGACTAGTCCCAGTCTATCACAGAACTTAGTCACAAAACCCTTCACATGCATCCATTAGACTTTAGAAATGTCCCAAATAGTATTGAGAGTATTTAGTATGCAATCTGTGTGGTTTGAGTATACTTCATTGTGTCATTTATTCACACACTGCAGACTCAAACTTGATTTAAAAACAGCAGTGTTATGACCGAACCATAGCCATTACAGCCTCATGCGACAGTACTCTTTTTAATGCGTATGTATTGCTTGTTGAACAAAATCATTTTAGAATTGAAGTAGAAAACAAGAGGACAAGCCGTAGATTTCATTAGCTGAAGTGAAATGACGGTATGTGCCAGAGGGAGACCACCAGCTAATCACATTGGTACAATTGCTTTTCACTCCCTGACAGTATTATTTACTGCCCTCCGAAGGCAGCAAACAAAATCTGCATTACAATCACATCGACAACAGAAGGGTTCATGAATAAAAGATAAACCGGGTTGGTGTGTGTACTGAGTAAACAATATGTAAGGCTACATCTTCACTTATCATCAAACCCCCATTTGCATGTAGGATCACTTATATTTGTTTCACACACACGAATGATCTAACAGACCTATGATGAATAATTTAGTGCTTTCGAAAGAGGGGTTTTTGAGTGGGAGAGGAGGACAGAGTCGAACTAGATTCCTCACCATGGAGAGCCTTTTCTTTACAATTACAACTTATCCAAAGACAGAACAACACGAAGCCCTTTTCAGAGCTGTTCTCACAATTATCCACCTACTAGTTAGAGGAAGAAGGGCAGAGCTGGTCCTCTTGACAGGCCCAAGTGCTCCTGTCCTCTCCATGCTAAGCATTTCAAATCGACGAGAGTGTAAGTGTTACACCCTATTATCCTGCTCAGAAACGTTTTGCTTCTCCCTCCGTAGGTTTTTTCTTCATTTACAAAGAGCACTTCAAGTTCTGAAACTTCTCTTTACTATGAGATAAAACAATTAGTGTTGATATGACAAACATTGTCAGTACAATAAAGCGCAATACATTTAACAATGCTACTCTGAGGGAACAATAATACTGAGCAAACAGCATTGTAAAACCGCACTGTGCATTTAGATAGATGGATAGATGGATAGAGATAGACAGACAGACAGACAGACAGACAGACAGACAGACAGACAGACAGACAGACAGACAGACAGACAGACGGACAGACGGACAGACGGACTGACAGACAGATGGATACTTTATTCATCCTCTTTAGGAAATTCAGGTATCCAGTAGCTCACGTTGTCAGTCAACAGGCAGTACAATTGACAAACAATACATGTAGGTGCCAGCAGGAGAACAATTGTGGCTGATTATGAGTAAGTAAACCTTAAAAAGACAGGAGCCTTTCAGCCCTGACAGCCACACAAGAGGCATGCTTTGTTACTGACGCACACAGCCTCAGATTCATGATAGGCGCCACAGCTGCCAGGCAATAACTTGTGCCATTTGACAAGAGACGCACACAACATCCTCAACCATGACAGGATGCACTAATGGCCTTTCCAGGGCAGAGATCGGAGCCCGCTGGCTGCACTGGAGGTCAATAAGCCAGGAAGAGGAGCCATGGAAGGGTCAGGGTGGACACAGCTTTTCATCCGCAACACAACAGCTCTTCAAGGAGCACAAGAACCAAACGGCCACAGTCAGCCAGCAACTCTTTTAGTCACGGTTAAGAATTCAGCTGCTCAGGGTTTCCACAGGCCCCCTAGATGAAGTTTCCAGGACATTTCCGTACTAGCTACACAGGAACACTTCAACGGCCTTAAAATGGTCCGTGAACAAACGGTGAATTGTGGTTTTTCTCACTACAGTTAGGCTTGGTCGATGCACAAGGAAAACAGCTGAAAACCATCATTAAATGCAATAAATGTGTGATTATAAACTATATTTGGGCATATAACTATAAGATGAATATACATTTCTGACATTTGCTGAAATCCCCATTGAATTAGCAAAATGTCATGTTTGAAACACACCTCAATAATTTTAGAACAGTTTGTGATATTCTACAAATTCCATACTAGCAAAATGGGATAAATATTTTTCGAGGCAAAAACAGCAATAGTACTAACTATGTCCCTATGGTAGAAAATATATGACACTTTTGCTTTAAACAGTTAAAAATACAGTGACTTGTTACACAAACTTGTTAAAAAAATCCTAAATTTAAGATGTTTTTCTATGATGGCATGAAAAGCTCACTGACTAGCAAAGTGTTCAACTGTATAAATTATTTTCAATTAAGAGTGTACTAGAATCATACGTTACGCTTAATGCATAGGTAGCAACAACTCCTGATCCGAATAATCTGGACTCCAGATGGGCCGAGCAAAAGTGTCTGACAGAGCAGAAAAGTCAAAGAAACACAGTCACCCTTACAGAGTGATGAAGTATGGAACACTCCTCCAAAATCCAGAGGAAAGGGGACGCATTCCTCCACAGTGAAAATAGGCCCTATCCATGCACAACTATCCCACTGTGCGATTCTCAGGCGCCTGCTACTTTCCATCTTACTCCACACAGCTGTGCATGTATATCCATCCACTCTCCAAGCTCATGAAATACACTGCACAGAAGGTTTGGACAATAGTAACTTTAGTCCGTCCTGGTACTTCGTCGTAGTAGCTAATCCTATAGTGGACCCAACGAGAACCCACACAATAGCTCTGGTGACTTTGAAAGGCCATCAAATCGGAAACATGACTAAGACCCCACACAGGCTTCCCTGGAATTTGGGGTGAAATACTGAGTAACTGCCCATCACCATGTCCCCCTCTCACTTTCAACCTGCTATGTCAACAGGGCTGGTCAGCTGGAATGCAGGAGCCACTGCGACACATTGAAATCAATCCTGTGGCTATGTGCCCACTCTGCAGTCAGTCCCTTAAAATAGTAAATACCTCCGTGCTGTTATCTCTCGTGTTTACAGGTATGCAACACACAACAAGGTGGGACATGATGTAGGAAAGGAAATAAGATTTGCCTAGCGCCAAACCAACGCTCTCCTGGGAAAAATGTGGGAAAACTACAATTACCAAAATGATGCATAATCACAGCACTTAAAGCAGCCAATGAAAACCATTTGAAAGGAATTAAGTGTGTCACAGGTCTACCTCCTTTTGGTTTTTTCAACATAAACATTGAATATAATTGTATTCTGAACTTTCTTGAAAAAAAAATGTGGGATTTATTCACTGTAAAGTTAACATTGACTGTGTTGGTTAACGTAGGTACATAGCATTTTAACAGCACAATACTACAGCACATACAACTTGATTGTACACATTTGGTCAAATATGATATTTTATCTTTGGTCACTTTGAAAGCAGCCTTACACAGAAAAAGCCAGACTGTACAAAAAAAACTGTCAAATGAATCAAACGTTTATATTCCCCCCGACTGCAGTGAAATTAAAGCAACTCATATTTAAAAAGTATGACTGACTGACATGCAAGTAAAAGCTGTTTAAAAAAAATGACTTTTAACTTAAAGAAAGGAACCCCTAAACCCACTTCAAAAAATGTACATGTTTCCAGTCCTTGTCACAGGTGACCCAAATTGTTGGTTGTGCTGTCAGACCAGACATCTGTAATCTGAAAACACATGCCATGGTTACAGGACCGCACACGCAAGCAAACATCAGATCATAAAGATTTCCCTCTTGAAAAATAAGCGTACGCATACACACAGCTCCGGGGACAGAATCCGACATAACAGTAAGCTCTCTGTATCCCTCACGTTGTCATTATCACAAAACATGCCGCGTGCCTTTGCCTCACACAAGAGGCTGCATTATCTGAGTCATTCTATAATGTCAGTGTGACTGAGAGGAGAACTATGCTGTGGGTTTTACCATCGGGATGGCTGAAGTTGCCTACTGGCGATTCTTCTTCTGCTATGAAATGCAGCCACTCTTTGATCACAGGTCTGCCTGATCACACCTGCAGGAATAGTAGTGCTTTGTCCTCTCTATTGTTATGCTGCTGCCCTGCCCCCTCCCAGGATTGACTGACCGCAGATCTTAAATCTCCAGGTAAATGCAAAGACAAGAGGATACAGGCCTTCAGAGAGAGAGAGAGAGAGAGAGAGAGAGAGAGAGTGAGAGAGAGAGATGGATGGGAGGTTAGACCACTATTGCTCTCCTGGCTAAATACAGCTGACCACAAATGAGCTGAGGGGCTTGTAAAACTGTCAGGCTGCCCCGGACGTTTATTGATATATTTTGTTTACTCAGCGGGCTTGCGTCGTGTTACATAACCGATCCTACAGCTTATCACCTAGTGGGTTCCTTAACTTCAGTCAATACTACTTATTTACACCCACTGCACCCTTGACTCTACCTATTGGCTGAAGGTCAAGTGTCTGGCAAACACACACACACACACACACACACACACACACACACACACACACACACACACACACACACACACACACACACACACACACACACACACACACACACACACACACACACACACACACTTTGTTAGCACTATATTTGTCTGCAAAGATCATTTCTATTGCACACCAACTTTATCTGGATATTAACTGACATTTGACAAAGGCAAATCAGCTTACCCATAAACAAACATAACAATGCCCTTGCTCACTTACTACCGGGTTAACCCTACATTTCATACTCTCACACTCATGTGACATATCTTATTCCCTGCATGTATTGACTACCAGCCAGCATGCTAAGCTGTTACACCTAGCATTCCAGGGAGGACTATGACAAAGAAGGATTCATTGAAACAGAACACTCAACAGTTGTCTCTTCTTCTTCAGCAGCAGTCAAAGCTCAAAAACCCCTGCTGATTCCCAACCCAAGTCTTTGTGAACTGTCACTTCAGGATCCAAACACCTTTTTCGTACCTCCAGCGATCCTTTTGAGCAGTTGCTGCCGGGCAATGATCCTGCCCAGCCTGTAGCCAGAGCGTCTGCGGTGATGGTCCATTCTCAGGTAGATATCCTGAGTCTCCGGGGTCATACTCCCAAGACACTCGCTGCCATCGCTGGATTCAGGGAGCCCCCGAAACATAACTGAAGACTCTGTACCCCCCCAAAAAACAAGCCCCCTGACCGCTGGCTGGCTGATACACACAGTCACCCACACACACACACTCTCCCACCAACAGAAAAACTTCACATACAGGCGCAAAAAGCCTTAAGGGAGCTGAGGGCAGAGCATGAGCCTAGGGGGAGGAGTGCCAACACTTCAGACTATCCCTGTGAATCATGTGACTATAAGGGGGCCAATGGCATTGAGGCAGAGGGAGTACTGCCCACCTTTGCTGAGCTGAATCCAATGTCTGTGTGAGCACTGGTCAACTTCCCCCTGCTCTGGAGGGAAATATAAATACCATTGGAATGCCTATGAACTGAGTAAGGAGAGCAGGGGTGGAAGACTGAGAGGTGTGGGAGGGCTTAGAAAAATAGTGGGTTCTTTTTGGACACACCCAGCATTAGAACAACTCTTTTGCTGTTTGCTGCTCACACAGGTGCCAAGTATTTCTGGGCCAGAGTGTAAGTCTTTACCATTTAAGAGAAAACTACAGAGGAGAGAGAAAGAGAGGGAGAAGTTGTTTTCATGGCTGGAGAATGCTAATTTTGTGCTCCCCCCACCCCGACCATATAACCTCCAGTTCCAGCCACAGGAAGGCCTCTCAGCAGGTTTCCTCCAAGTGTCAGCTCTTCAGGGGAAAAATACAAACCTTAGCTTGAATACATATGAGTGACCTAGATCCCCTTTGCTCAACACAAAGGGAAAAATCAGGCTCTGGCACGACATCAATTTATTTCTGATGGCTGTTCAGTGACAGGAATTACAGCCTCCTCCGACACGGCGTCCATAGTCTCCGAATCATACCAAAATATCTAGTATTTAACATATTCCAATGAACTTGTATAAAGTGTTTGTGTTCAAGAAGACATGTGCAGTTCCATTTGGAACTAACAGGAAGTGATATATGAGCTTTGACATAAAGTTACAGAAAGTCATAAAGTAAAACAACAAAAGCATTAGTAGTTCAAAGTTAATAGAACAATTATAACAGGATTAAATTATATATTAAAACATGTCTCAATTGAAATTCAGTTGAACACTTTTTTTTTTGCAGACCTGAACTGCAACCTGACTAATTTTGTGGGTTTTTTTTCAGTGGGAATGCACCTACTGAAGGTCTGCTTAGAGTTATTATGTGACACATACGTATTTGGAGCACACCTTACGCATTTCCATTCAGTGGTTAAACCAAAGATTAACTAAACTTTTATCTGGCAAAATGTAAAACAGTTGCAAAAGCAAATGCATTACAATTGAGATTATATTTATTTGAATTAAAACTTTTTGCTTCACTGATTTAAAAGGACCTCTTGTATCAGCCGGATTACAACATGGAACAACAATCTCCTCACACCTGAAATGAAGTCCACATCCGCACAAGCCGACAAACCCTAGCACCAATCAGGGCCCCGGCGCCCTGGCCTCCACATACAGGCTTGCCCGTGTACTATAAGCAAGGCGCCATACATGTTAATAGAGCACAAATGGGCATGCGACCAAGTCAAACACAGCCCCTGTCTGTTTCATTCCCTGGCAGGCAAAATCCACCCTAGCTTAAACTCACAAAGACCACAATTCAGCAGCACACTTCAGAGTCCGCTGCCCAAGTTTTCATAAACCTCTCCTGGGTTTAATGACCCTCTCCACACCCTCAGGTGGAGCTATTCAAATATGTGATTGGTGTTTGAAAAAAAAAAAAGTTACTAAGCGATGATGTGACACTATGCAGGTGATTTTATTGGGCCATGAGTCATTTCTTTCACACACACACACACACACACACACACACACACACACACACACACACACACACACACACACACACACACACACACACACACACACACACACACACACACACACACACACACACACACCTGTGTTCATTCATACTGTAGCAGGATCCCTTCAGGTGTCAGACGATGTTGAATATGAGTGGCAGCAAGTTGGCAACAGCGTGTTCTCCCTGAACCCGTTTCTGTGTGTTTTTTCTTCCCTCTCCGTCTAGACGGAGAAATGGCCGAGTACATCATACCTATCGCATTACAGAAACAATCACCCACTGCTTTGCAACATCATAATGAATGAGATTAATGGTGTTTTCGTCTCTGTCGGCACTCAAATACCTCAGCAGCGAGGATTTTGAAAGGGCTATGAGATTTCCAGTGTTCTCTTTGGATGAGTTTAACTTTATGCAGCATGCCGTGGAGAAATGGCTGTGGTGTCCCAGGTGGGAGTGTTGTGTGTCAGGCAGTCTGACCTCAACCCTTATCAAACTTGTTTCAACACGCTTCTGTCTGGGTTTCAGAGCTCAACTACTATACAGCATGGCAACAGGAATCCAGGCTCACATAACACACACACCAACACAAACACACACACACACCACACACACTCATAGAGATGCTCGGTAAGAGGCTGGCCAGGTTGACAGAGCAGATTGTATTTGTTTATCACAATGAAGGCAGAACGTATTATTGTGTGAAAAATGAAGACACATTAAAAGTGAATCAAAATCAGTGAATATCTCTTCATAATCCGCTACCTGGTCATATTGTAACAGTGTTGATATACAGCCTAGGCTCTGTAAACAGGCAGGTTTCTAGCAAATGTGGGCCCCTTTGTTCACATACAAGCTTACAGAGCCTAAGCTGTGCATTATGGCTGGATTTCTTTCTCCAGCGCACACAAATTCAGCGGACGCTGATTTAGACAAAGAGTGATTTTGACAACAACATCCTCCGAAATTGCTGTGTCCATCTTTAAAATGTGACGCCAATGCAGGCTTTGAATGGCTGTCCATCTTTCATTCATTCTCTGCTTCAGCCAGGTGTGATTACAAAAAGGGAAACTCAAATTGTAAATCATCACGGAGTGGAAGCTCGAGGCCCACAGGCGAAGAGCAGGGAGGCAGTTGAGTGGGGTTGAGAGACTGTGCTTTGATGTGGTTTTGATTGAGCGGCAGACACATGTAATCTGCACTGGGCACTTCTGCCTCTGACGTTTCCTGTGGTTTGAGGCTTTAAGAATAGCACCAGTGTGACTGAAGATTTCCACCTCATCATGAGCCACCAAATGTCTGAATTCTGAGGTCAGGTCTGGAAGTAAAATCACACTTTATAGCTACAAGATTGGCTGGAAACCTGGAGCGCTTGAGATGATGCCCCCTCTAATGACTCTGTAGATGAGGTGCTGTTTGTCTACTATAGACTCTTTTTTTTTTCAACCACTACCACAGTGACTCAACACAGTCACTCCAGGCATAATTGTACAGACCTTAATCTCATCTTTACTGCTATGTATACCTGTCCTGGAGCAGCTTTAAGATACTGCTGGGTTTTTCCCCTGAAGGGAGGTGTGTACCAAGATATACAGGCTTCTCACCTGTATATCAATGAATAACATAATGGAAAGAATATACATGTTAAAGGATACTAATAGGATATGAGAACAGAACGATATGCCTCATGCATTACATTTTTTTTTAAATAATTATTTACAATTATGGGAGGGATGATTCTGGCCGAGCACTATGACTGATAAGGTTGATTATAAATCCAAGAAAGCACTACTTAGTTTGAATTATGAATCACAATAAGTGGCTGCTGCTTGGTTCGTTAACAATCTCAACAATGTTCTCGTTTTCTTTTTTGTGAGCTGTGCCTTTATGCAACTTAGATTGCTGTGCTACTAGCGGTGTAATGTATACTACCATGCATATTTCTACAAAGCTTAAACAAACATTTTCACATTTTCACCAAAGAGTCAGAGAGAAGCTTCTAAAACACTGTATTTTCTTTAAGCAGTAACAGATGTCGTCATAATAATAATATTAATGTGACATGTACACTTCCAAGTAACATATAATCAAAAAGGACAAATGATATGTGTAAACTCCTCCACACATGATGTTGAGCAGTATTTTAATTTGGTCAAATCTAAATGTGATATTCACTCACAGCTCACCCAAAACTGCTCTACTAATCAACTCAGGTTTGCCAGACATGCAATTGTAATATCTAAAATTCACAGCCCAAGTTTCGGCTCAAGATGAAATATTATTTCTCTGATAGGGTTTGATGATAGCATCCTGTATTTTCATATTTTTTCTGTGGGAATTGAGCATTGACTCAACTCAAAGTCAAACCCTTACAGAATGACATGATTTCACGCCTATCTCCCCTGTAATTAAGAAAGCGGTGTTATGTATGTTTATCTTTATAGAGTGTGACAGCTCACATCTATCAGTATTTGGCTCCTGTTTTCCATCTCACAGAGGTGAATGAAGCACACCATGCCGTTAGGAATAGTTGATCCCAGCAGAGTGATCTTTAACACGGACAGCGGGGTACAGATACAGTCTGATGTTTGAATTTAAATAATGATTAATAGGTAGCCTCCATGATTCTTATTTGATGAACTGCCTGCTACACACTCTTTAAATCCATCAGGTCAGAGTCAGTGCTTTAGTATGCAAATCTATCCATCTATCAGTATTTGGCTCTGGTATTTGACTATAAATAGGTCTAAAAAATGTATTTGGCCAGATCCCTTCCGAAGTTTGAAGTTAGCTATCAATGATCTAAAATACCTGACCAAAGGTTTTTTATATAATCAACATAATCTATATAAAAAAGGCACTGAAAACTGAAGAAAAAGAGATATCTTAGCACACCAAGCAAAAAATAACACTAGAGTTCCTTCCCAGGAAAAAGTAATCAATATTCACATAACTTTTAATCCATCTGTCAAGTCAGCCAGCTGCACCAGGGCTATATACAGTATGTGTCCCCTTTGAATGTGTATATAAGTGGCTCGAGCCAGGCCTCAGGACTGCAGACACTGCCAGGTGCATGGCACACATTACTGAGATACATACTGTATATAGGAAAAGGGCAAGATTAATGTGGCAAATATCCAGACAACTCAGTACTTCATCAGTGATGCGTCTCAGCAGACTGCACAGCTGAGACGAGAATGCTAGTAGAAATTTAACAGCTTTGAAATCCCGTTAAACACAGCCAACACACTGTTCTTGTTTTATTTTTTACAAAAATGCTGCCTTCAAAAGTCCAATTGAAGAAGACAGAACTGTTTTGTAATTCTATGGCTTCTCCACATGAGGAGCTGCTGCAGGCACTTCACTGCATCCAGCGGCACACTCATTTTACTGCACAAATGATTGATCTCCACTTCTCACACACAGCACAGAATCACTGCACCAGACGTCACCTCTAAATCTTCAATGTTTCTCTTATAGTTGTTTTCTCCCCGCACTATATAACATGTCAAATATATAATATTTTTACCCTCTTGAGATGCTTTGAAGGAATATCTTTCCTATGTGCCTGAACAATGCTTGGCAGCACGATGTGTCTCTCCTCAAGAGACAGGTGCTTTTTAAGAGGTTAAAGCACATATGCATTGACCATTTTGGTCCCATTGCTCTAGGAAACTACTTGGGTCCAATTTTAAAGAAAGAAGAGAGGCCGAAAAGCAGCTGCAACAGTGTCCACCCCAATACAGCACATAAAGTGTACACTAATTGAAAGTGAAAATGAATGACAAGAAATGCTTTATAGCAAATATGATAGATAGATAGATAGATAGATAGATAGATAGATAGATAGATAGATAGATAGATAGATAGATAGATAGATAGATAGATAGATAGATAGATAGATAGATGAATAATTGAGGTGCTTTATGAGCATGTGGGTACATTTGCACAACACATCAAATAGCCTACTGTGTCCACTCTGGCCTATATCTGTCAAGTAGGCCTAGGCTACTTTCCATTTCACAGTGCAAAAATGACCCATCAGCGCCCCTCTGTGGCCGTACCAGGCCTGTAGTCATTTGTAGCGGGCAAAGTTGGCTGTTTAAGATGAACACAGTCCAATACCACAAGGCCAAGGATTTCCTCCACGTTTTCATAAAGTTCTACATTCATTTTAATATTCAGTCGGAGTTCAAATCGGTGGGATTTCAGTTCCCTTGGCTCAACAGTTTAGCCTACAACCTCCACTCGTGATGAGAAAAGAACAAATGTCACATTTAATTTTTTAAATGCATTAGATCACATGCTGCACATTGATCAATCATTGCCAGATTTGTATGATTATGCACTGCACCATAGCAACCGATTTAACGTAAGCTAGTTACCAGAAAAGAAATACAGAAACAAATTAAAAGCTTACCTATTTCTAAAAAAATATTTTTGCGTTCTTGAAATACTCCTTTGTGCACCCTGTTGGATGACTATGAATGCACAGCATGAATAATGTGATCAAATTAGATGTGTTTGCAGTAGTGGTCCCTCCACACTCCACTCTTTCAGCGGGCGAGGGTCTCCCCTCAGCCGGCTAACTGACCTGCCAGTCTCCGCTCTCTGACATTCCTCCAGAGTAAATCCCAGGCTTTGGATGTGGAGTTCCGCAGCTGCTCGCTGAAAGACCGCCGGAGCTTCAGTCTCGCTGAGTTTCGTCTAGATGTCATCGCAAATCCTCCACTCGTGCATAATAACTCAATCCTCCTCGTCCCACGCAAACCCGTTAGACTCCGGCAAAAAAAATCCTCTCTCCTTTTACCCGGTAATAACTGTTCCTCTACTGCAGCAGCACACTTGACTTTGGTGCCCAGTTTTCAAACAAAGTTGTCAACATTGTAAAGGTGGGAAAAGCATGTATTCCTCTCAGTAAGAAACGCAAATCAATAAAAGGAGTAACAGTAGAAAAGTGATAGTAAAGCACCAGGACAGACTTTCACACTTCACACCAGATGTGTGTGTGTGCGTGATCCTGTATGTGTGTGAGAGGAGATTCACGCCGCGCTACGAGCGGTGCAGAGCCTTGTTACCTTCAAGTGCTGCGGGAAAAATGGGAATTACAAGCTGAGGCTGAGCACATATGATCCTCCCAACAAAACTCTCCTGAAAACCATGTGAATGTTACCCCCCCCCCCCCCCCCCCACACACACACACACACACACACACACACACACACACACACACACACACACACACACACACACTTTGTTTATTGTTTTATGTTAATTTCGAAAGATATGAATACTTCGGCTACAATATCAAGCCATATCCTTGAGACTGCAGCTGAGCTGAGACTATGTTACAATCCTTTGATGTAGGATATACAACACAGCTCTTAAGCCCATAATTACTAGAATAAAACAATCACTGAACAAAGTCTCAAATATACGGCGATAATTTGGTCCCTTTTTTTCAACCGACAACTCCAGCATAGGATTTCGAAGTAGGATATGGAACTTAACGTAGAGCACCTGAAGGCATCACAAGCTGCAGACCACTCAACACCCCACCACCACCACCACTACAAACACACACTGCTCTCAAGTAACACCATTTAAAACTGAGCAATCACTTTCTCTAGTCCTGTCTCTCACTTCAGTGTCATTGCCAAAAGAACAATAAAGTTAAAGAATAATGACTGCAAGATTACAATAATGCTATATTTTTGTTCTCTTGATGCTACTGAAACATATATGCGTATTCACTATTACCCATAAGGAGGATGTTGTCTAGTATTTTTCAAAATCTTAATCGTCAAAAGTGAAGTGAGTTGTCCCCAGGTAGGTTAGAGTAGGTCAGCTCTTCAACAATAACATGGGTTCAGTTTCAGCACCATTTACTTTTGTTGTCACAATATCCTACACCGCAGATTCCAAAGAGCACCTCAGTGTGTGAAGATTAGAATACACATGATCAGTTCCTCTCTGTAAAGCTATCATTTTACCATCATTATTTAATTCCTATGAGTCCTAGTATTGTGTATCCATGGTAGCGTATCATATCAGCTGTAGTCATTTCTTGTTCAGCGTCTGGGATCATTGCATGAATAAGTTTAATACCATTTAAAGTCTGAGTGAGTGGCCAACCAGGTTGGAGTGGCAGAAGATTGACAGTTCCTCGAATGAACAAATCTCCTTTGACCTCAGTTTGCCCTCTTTCTATAAGGCTCAGCTAACATTACTTCATTTTAAACCCCATTTGCCACCGCGCAGGGACGGGTGATATACAGATTATTACAAGGTCAAACAGTGAGATATCTGAGCGCACGAAGAGCGTGCAGCTGAGGGGGGAATATTAATGAAGGGCTGGCTCTGTTTTCCATTGGTTGTCAAGACTCAAATGATGTGCGGTCAGGAAGAGTATATATATATAAAGACCATATTTCAAGTTGAGAATTAATTTTCTGCTAAACAGAAACATCAAAGATCATACCTTACGGCTCATTCACAGTTTAAATAATTTTCAAGAGTGTGACAGCTTTTTACCTCTGTTTGGATCTACCTGAATGTGCCATCAGTATTTAATAGGTTTAGGCAAATCAAAGGAATGATAAAAATAAGCAAAACTATTTTGATGCCTTTAAGGTCCAGCGTGGGTCAGAGGGGGGGTATATCTGTTCACTGGTGATCAGCATGTTGGTATTTAAAGCGCTGTACGCAAGACACACACACACACACACACACACACACACACACACACACACACACACACACTTGCTCTAGAGAACCTGTTTCATTTGATCCTAGTGGCTTTTCAGGAAGGGCCAGGGTCAGGCCGAGTCAACCACCGACCTCGTTTTCAGCTGGTCATGCAAACTACAAAGCTCACAGAGAAAAAAGACTGACATTTAACACACATGTACCGCCAATTTAACACAAAACACACAATAAATTCATCGATAATTCAAGATGACACAAGTTGTCTTTTCCCTACAAAATGGAAGGCATTCACTTACAAATACAACAGATTGGAAAAAACATTTTCATAAAAAAACCCAAAGACAATCTTTAAAAACATCATGTGTTCATCCTTGACTAATCCTTGGGTTGATATAGGTTGACATTTGTTGAGAAAGAGGATAATGAATGAGTGCACTAGCTGTCAAAGTTGTACACAAGGCATCAATCTCCAGGCCTGTTGAGTGACAGGGCAGGAATGGACAGACGGACAAAGCCGGCCCTGACAGGCTCTGACAGTGAAAGTGATGGAGGGAGAGCAGTGACGTGGTTCTCCACATGAATCAGCACAGAGGTAAACACAGCCCACCGTCCTGCTTCTGCTATCTTGGTAAAAAAAAGAGAAAAAAAGAAAAGGAAAACCTTGTCCAATAAGCATTGTCGTAAGCGGTTATCATTGTGGCTAGACGATGACTTGGTCATTGGCAGTGGAAGTAAAAGCAGATGCAAGGAGAGGAAGCATCAATCAGCTTGAGAATGTTTTCTCTTCACTGACTCACCCCACTTGTTTCTTTTGGCCGGGCAGCATTTTTTTTTTTTTTTTTTTAGAAAAGCGATCGTTTTCCCACTTTCCCTGAAAGACTGGCAAATTTTCTGGGCTGGTTTTTGTCCAATCTCTATCCCGCCTCCTCTCTCTTTCATAAACACATACAGATAAACACACACACGTAGTCATTTGTATACAAAGTCAGGGTTTGTGTGTGTGTGTGTGTGTGTGTGTGTGTGTGTGTGTGTGTGTGTGTGTGTGTGTGTGTGTGTGTGCGTGCGTGCTGTGTGTGTGTGTGTGTGTGCTGTGTGTGTGCTGTGTCTGGTGACTGATGTGGAATGCTGCCTCATGGCTGCAGTGGGAAAATCCCAGATGTAGGAGAAGAAGCGGATTTTCTCCTCAGCGATTGGGTCATCTTGTCGGCCTGGAGGTCTAACACCAGGCCCTCCTTGAACAGTCTGGGAGCCTGCTCTTCTCTTCCCAGCCTAATGGAAACAAGGCTTGGGGAGCAGGGGGGGGGGGGGGGGGGTATATCTCCCCCTCCCACCTACACCCCCCGGCCCCTGAAGGCTATTCCCAGGCATGTGCTATAAATTTCCTGACCATATATTCCCAAGTCGAGTTCATTTTTCCAGAGGAGCCACACATGTGGTGTATATCTGGGTTTAGATTATGGGGTTGAGGGAAGGAGGAGCTGACTTTGGTCCCAATCCATTAAAAGTGGCCACTAATTCTGTTTTCTTAGGGGAAACTCGACTGATGTAACACCGGAGTTTCTTCCTTTAGTGGCCGATAGTTCTTTTGAGAATCATTCATTCCCATAGGCTCCACTGATGATTAATCACGTCACATTTCTTCTCAAACTAGAGATGAAAATATATAAACATCTTCACGACTCGCCCATTGTGTCTATCCAAATCTTCCGGCTGCAGCAGTTTGTTACATAACTTGAATTTTTTTTTAAGACTACAACACTAAGTATACGTTGACAATAATAAAATATTGAGAAATGTCTATAGAAGTGAGAGCTTGCCGGGGTCAAAGTTTTGTATGAAGAGGCTTGTAGAATGTAAAACTGCCATGACAAGCGTACGTGGCTATTGTTTCATTGAATGACAAAGCATGTAATGCTGTCAGGTCGAAATCTGTTGAGGCCGCATTGCCCGCAAAAATGCATGGGAAAACATTTACACCACTGTCCCGCACCTGGTTCCTATTAGAGCAATGAGGATCTAATCACAGAGGTACATTTCTCACTCAATCACTCCCACTCCCGCTCCCTCCACTTCACTCTTCTCTCAAAATTAGCTCATGTTTTACTGATTTTTAAGTTATTTTCAAGATGGTTTCAAGTGTCTTTTTGTCACCAGGGACAGATTTTCCATTAACTTTTTCTTGTGATGGAAAATGGGGGAGTTCAGCTCTGCGGGCACCTTCACAGCAATCGCCTATAAATAGGTCTGACAGGATGAATTACATCTCATGACGTACTGTAGCATTACATTAGCCTTCACCAAACAAATTCAAACAGGAAGTCCATGTTTATAGTTCAAGATGAGTGTGGTCCCAGGAGAGAAACTGGAGTTAAGAGTTTGACAAAGACCGAAAAGCAGAAAATGGCAGCTGCTTAAGAGTACACATTTGGTCTTGTAGCCTCCCCTGCTACGACAAATGAGTCACATATAATGTAGTCCTATTGGAAATTATTACGATTTTGCCTCCAAAAGGTCTCAAGATGCTTCAAATGATTCTCAAAATACTAACGTCGAGTCATACGAAAAATGTCTGCTTAATAGAACTCAAACTGCACCATATGTCTGAAGTATTCTTAAATTAAATTCTTTTTGCCTCCATTCCAATAAAAAAAATAAGAACGTTGAACATGATCAGTTTTATAATTTACGCATGTGTGGACTGTAGCCACCATGTCCAAGCATTCTGCTCAACTCATCAGCCCGTGCACCATAAGCTGGAAGTACAGTGCAGGTATTGTTTTCAAGCTGAGACACAAACAGGTCTTGCTGGGCCCTTAACTTTTTAAGCCGCTGCGCCAGGGAGGATGCAGGAAGTCTGCTCTGCCGCCTATTGCTCTTGATTACTGAGCCAAATTGTTTAATCAGGTCTGAAAACCACAAGAAAGCCGCTACGCTGCTACACTGCCCCGGGACAGAGCCTCTTTTAAGATTGTGCTGTGTTTTTCTTTGTTATCTGGGTACAGGTGGAAGCACACAGCCATATAAAGCTCCAGTAGCATGGTTACCCGTGGCCTTGCTTCTGTAGCAGAATGACACAGTGTGAGCCGTGCCACGTGCTTGGCCAACCCGAGGATGGGAGGCGAAGGGCTGCAGGCCCCGTCGGAGGCGCAGACATTTAGCCTCCCTGCAACATCTGGAATCTCTGTGGTTTATGTGGGAAATATGGGAGGCCAGTGACAGAGCCAATGTGGTTATTGTATCGAAACCGACCTTGCGGAAATGTTCTTTGCTTGGAAAACTGTGTGTGTGTGTGTGTGTGTGTGTGTGTGTGTGTGTGTGTGTGTGTGTGTGTGTGTGTGTGTGTGTGTGTGTGTGTGTCTTTGTGTATGTATGTATGTGTGTGTGTGTGTGTGTGTCTTTGTGTATGTATGTGTGTGTGTATTTGTGTATGTATGTGTGTGTGTCTTTGTGTATGTATGTGTGTGTGTGTGTGTGTGTGTGTGTGTGTGTGTGTGTGTGTGTGTGTGTGTGTGTGTGTGTGTGTGTGTGCAGAAGAAAGAAGGAACTACAAAGTGCACCACCAGACCAGACTTGATAAGGCTTTGGATGATGAGAAAGGAGTGATTGTTTCGATTCATTTACAGAAAAGTGGGGAGCATTCATAGGAAAGGTGTACACCGGCACACAAGCGTGCGCACATTCACACACAAAGGAGATAGCCTGTTGACTGTTTAGTCGCTACATCCTGATGCGGGGCTCTGAAGTAGTGTGGCCCTTCCTGGCTCATTGCTTCCTAAATCCTGTTTCTGCCTTTCTTCTAAGTTGGCAGCTGAGTGCTGGACCAACCTGTTAGTTTTTTGTGTTGCTGCACACACACACACACACACACACACACACACACACACACACACACACACACACACACACACACACACACAGGACAGGCACCACTCGGTGCCTGTCCTGCATCCTGACACGGCTGCCCATGTCTCCTTCCACTCAGTTTACAAAGCCCAGGCCTAAATTCCTCAAGACATATACACACACACACCACCGCACACAGAAACACACTCTCACCTTGGTCGTTTTCTGAGAAAGTTTTACCCCCGAAAGATTTATTAACTGCTTGCCGTTCTAATTGGCAGTTTGGCTATAATTGGGATCAGAACAATAAAGCCGTTTCCTTTCACTGAAGAACATAAAACTGACTATGAACACACACTACACAACATGACAGGGTCTGAACAGATGATTTATACTTGGCCATTAATTATGCCTGAACATGATTGAATGTTTGATACGTTGAACATGGTGATCTCATTCAGCACAAGGGCCTTGAAGGCATTGTGGAAGGGTATGATGTGCTATTTTAAGTCTGATCGCTGCAATAATTGCAATGAAAATGTTAAAATTGCAATAAAAACGTTCAAAGATTTTGAGAGCGGGTTAACCAAATAGTTTCTCTAATGTTTTTGCAACCTTGACAAATGACTGTATATACAAAGAAGAGTCTAGAAATACTACCAGCCCCCCCCCCTCCCTTTTCCCTGTCAAACGGCCGAGCAGGCCTCTGCTCTCAGGAAACCACAATTCATTTTCCATCTTTCCATGTGAGGAATTTTTCATGAACTCGTCCTGCCAGCAGCACCCTTTATAGGCTGCTGAGCTGCATCTACAAATGACGACTCGCTTATAAACTTAGCGCATGATGTCACTGATCTGGCACCTGCTGTGCAACAGATAGACAGGGAGCGAAAAATAATGGTACAATCCCATGAAAATTGATATTCCTGCATATGCTTTAAATCAAGGTGTTTCACAATGTCCAGGTCTGTATTTGAATAGCCAAAAGAACAGATGAAAATGCTTGGCCATATTCAAAGGTGGAAAAAAAAATGTGCTATGTTACTTTTTTTTCTCCGTACCGAAGCCGCTTTATGGCCATACGTTTTCTGGTTGCAGAACACAAGACAGATTCAACGACATGTCTCTTGTCTTGTCTATGCCACTGAGTGTCTCTTCCACATCTGTACACTCAAGCTAATCCACATTGTTTCCCGGGCATTCAAGGGAAACAATAGTACGATTCTTCCAAAATGATATATTCCTTTAAAACCCCATGGCCTGCCGTTGGAGGCTATGTGACACATAGCTAAGTTTGGACCTTTTCTGTCACAACAACAAAAGATTGCATAATGAAAACACTTAGGTCAGAATCCAATAGAGACCAGTGAGTAGGAACAGAGTTAATTATGTTGCATAACGGTCTAAACAATACAATGTAACATAAGATTTCAATATTTGCCCCAGCTAGCCCCCCATGTCTTGTTAAACGCGTTCTTAATACAACTACGTAGGTGTCAGGCTATTTCAAATTTTCTCATTTGTTGCTATGAAGCTCTAGTTACGTGTATATTGTGGTCGCTAACAGGCCTCCGGAGACAGAGAGAGAGAGAGAAAGAGAGATAGAGAGAAAGAGAGATAGAGAGAGTGCAGCTGTCTGTCAGCCTCCACCAGCATGCAGTGACCCTGGGTGAAACAGAAGGCCTCAGAGAACAGCTGAGGAACATGCACTGAGTCAGAAAACACAGGAGACAACACTGCTGTAATGCATTAAGTGGACATTATATAACAACACTGAGGTGTGCTTCATTTATAGCTGCACTGGTGATTTTGATAGCTTTCTATAGTTTTTTATGTATTAGTATGGCCCTGTATAGCACTTCCAATTGCCCTGTGTCTGAATTGTGCTATATAAATAAACTTCCCTTGCCTTCATCAAGTACAATGCTAAAACTATTTATGACAAATAACTTTATTATATATGTTTAACATGAATAAATAAAATGGAAAGCAGCAAGGAGAAAACAAGAAAAGCAAAAAGGGAGAACTTCAACATGGATGCCCACTTTAGATAAAAATACGCCATAAAAATATCTACAGAGGTTCAAACTTCATCGACAGATAATTCAAGGTAAAGCATGTGAAAGCGCTGTAGGCACCAGTCATTTAGCCTGTGATTAGCACAGTGTTAAAATGACATTAAAGCCAGATCATCATCCCCAGCGATGTTGCCAAACCCCAAATGAATACACACACAAATACCATTGTTATTTCATTCTAAACATTTGCTGCCAAAGGATACCAGAGTCACACATTTCTCTGGATTCACATCCCACACTCATTTATTTCATCTTCCTTTCACAGCCTGGGAGCAGCCCGCCAAATGAGCTCCTCTCACTGCCAAGGCCTGACATCAGAATCAATAAGGCTGTATTTGGGGAATCCATCAGCATGTAGGGGGAAATGCTTTAGTTTGGTTTAAGACACTCGACACATCCCCTTTTTTTCCACAGCTTTTCTCTGGGAGTCATTCACACCAACATGTGATGCAGACATAGGGCTTTACGTTAACTCTCCTTACAAACAGAAAGAAGTCTCCGGGGGGATTCACAGAGTTCCCTCTTTGTTTTTTTCTTATAATTAGTGGCAGGATATTTCCACATTTAAAGTAGATTAGCATATTCATTCAGAGATAGAGAGAGGATCTGTGTAAACGTACACACGGTTTGAAAGCTTGGTGGCAGAGTGGGAAGCTCTGGCCTTGACAGTTTCTAGAGCAATGTTTAAAGCCCCACTTGTGTCATTTTCCCTTAAGACTGGCAATTGGGAAGGTGCTGCTTTATCATCACAAAGCACATTCAATTTAATTTATTATGTGAGTTCAAAGTCACTGAGTTCTGCACAATTGCTACTCCTTGGACCCTGTCAATCTAGTCTCTCCACTGCAATTTTTATTTCAACAGTTAACTATATTCAGCAAATGACCTCTATTCAAAATCATAACCACATCCATTACAAACAAATGTTTTAAGGCCAGATGGATGCACTGCTGCTTCCTTCTCCTTATCTGTACTGTATCTCTGACATAAACCTGGCTGGATGTGGAGCATTTCAGCGATGCGTTTCCACTATGGATTCCTTAATTGTATGATTAATTCCAGTTAAGGCAGTGGGATTTTGAGGATGAACATAGCCGCCTCCTCTCACCAGAGGAAGCCATTCATTTCCACACTGCAATTAAAGAGACTGCAGGGAATAGATTTCCATACAAATTACATTGTGTGAGAGGGAATAAGGCACTTTTGGCCCATCATATACTCAAGACCTGAAAAAATGCTCTATAAACGTTGAGTAATGCCTTCTGAAAATAAACATTTGAGAGGGAGGATTAAGTTTTTTCTCCCCCCTCCATAGAGCAAGTCTTCTCTGAGCACATCCATATGCGGTTTCAGGATGGAGCTCTGGGTTTTTGTTTTACGCCTCGGGAGAAACCTAACAGCAACAGAAGAGGGCTTAGAGGTCTAGTGTATTTTCCATAAACGCAGCACATGATCTTCAATAAATAAAAAACAAGCAAGAAGAGTTTCGAAATCCCCCTGAACCACTTTTGTTTATTATCTCAGTTTCACAAAGATTTCACTGGTAAAATTCAAGTGTCGGAAAAAAAGTTATATAAATGTTACAACTTTATCGCAACTTTTTGATAAAGACAAGACACTAACCTCAGACGATCCAAACAGGCCCATTATGCATTAATATGTGTCCATGCACAATCATGTTTAATGGAATGCAAAATGGTATGTTTGCAGTAGAATGTCACTTTCCTTGTAGAAAAATTAAGAGCTTGTAAAATACATGTTTCTGGTTTCATTTATATTTACTTTTTCAAATGGCTTTACTCATTACAAGCATTTTCAAGCTTTCTTTCAGTTAGCGATTGATGAATGTTCATGTGCAGACGAGAGCAATAAAAAGTAACTGCACAATTATAAAACAGAAAATCAACGGTTTCCTCACTGCTGCTTTGCTATTTTGGATCCGGACCCAAAGAATGTGGGTTCCTCTCCTGGACAATGTCATTTTAATGAGGTGGACAGTGTTGTTATGGTTGAATACTGAGAACCATCTGGCCACCTCATATCCGTGTCATAAAAGAGGTCTCCTCAGCCCAGCTGTACAATACGAACAGGGAATATCAGACATAATGTGTCTGACTCTCTGCCAGCTTTGTGCCTTTTTTACATCATTATCATTCTCTAAGTCATTTTAACATATGATTCCAAGTGGACCCATATGCTGTTTTCATTCATTTGATGACTAAATAAAGTTGACAGTGACGCTGTCTCCGGTATGATTTACTCCGGCCAAGAAAACCACCTAAAAGAGAAAGCATGTGGTCGAATACAGTGCACAGCTTGCTATATGAAAATCATATGGTGGAGAAATGTTATGATAAATGCATATCGAGAGAAATTCATAGCCCTGTTGACAAACTTGTTGATGTGATTCACGGTGGTCCCACACACTCAGGTTTCCAAGAGTTACAGTGAAGGAATGACCATCACTCACGGCGCATATCTCATACACACCAGCAGACCACACATTAGTTAACTGCATTTAGAGCGACATGGAATTTTTCCAAGACTATAACTTGTCCACTTGTGCGGTGCCGTTGTGCACAACAAAGGTCATGATGTGAGAGTGCAACCTGAGCCTTAAAATGGCACCTAATCCCGCAGCTGCCCCCGAAGGGCCACATCACACATACACCGGGCCAAATATTTCCTCCACAGCAGAAACAGAAACAATGATCTGGCCCGCTGCCTAATTTTAACAGCATCCCGCCAAGCGACCAACATATAGAAAGGCCTTTTAAAAATAAGACAGCCCGCGCTTGGACATTCTCGAGACACCTGTGGCTGCCCGTCTTGTCAACAATGTCTGAGGCCTTAATATGCAATGTGACCAGGCAGGCCCAGGACACAGGGGCAGGATCAACTTGCAGGGAGATTTTTTAATGATGTGCCAGACAGACAGCAGCGGAGCACTGTTTCAACTGAAGAGTATTGACTGTGTAGATAGACAATGAAAAGATTTCCCTAAAAGATCAAGCTTTTAAGCTGATCTTAGCAGAAAAGCACAAACTATTCGTGGACTCAGGGCGCCCTTAAATACATTTCCATAAGAAAACATTGTCTTAATTCCACGATTCATTTATTCTTGAGTGAAAACGAAAAGATATAAGAAAGGAACATATGCACCCTGATTTCATCGCAAACACAGTGTTAAGCTACTGTGGTCATTAACTCATCCGTCTTTACCTGTTTAACCTGTGTCACTGGGTGCTGTCCCAGCATGCATTGAGTAAAGAAGAAGGGAAAGACCTCTGGACTGTTTGTCATGCAATCTCAGGTCTACAGAACACTCCACTCTACCTGAATGACATGTTTGAGGGAGGTGATATCTAAACAAAGGATTTAGAACCAGAAATCAACAATGGCTCCAGTGATCATGTTAACATCTGAGTGAGCAATGTAAGCATGTAGTATCAAAAAGGCACGCACAAAGAGAAATTATTTCTTACCTGCAGCTGCTGTGTTGGTCATCTTATTGAACATCTAGTAGAAAAAGAGGAAAAACAAAACGTATTAGTAATTGCAGTGCGATGACAAAGGCACTGCACGAATACGTTTCTCAGCACTAGGTGGTGTATAGCTGAATGAGATGTGAGATGTTTGGCTGTATAACTCCAGTCTGAAAGCTGATAAATATATTTGAATTGGTGTGCTGTGAAAACCCACAGAGGCATGCTAGGCTAATCAGCCAGCTATCCACAATTATTGGGTGTTGTTGGTGCAGTTTTGTTCTAAATCAGGCAATGAAAAAAATTAAAAGGCGACAGCAGGAGCTTTAAACAATAAGATAAAGATGACAGATTTGAATCAGCCAGGTACTGTTTGTTTTTATTGGGAAATTGGTGTTGTTAGGAAATGGAGAAAGGTGATTATACAGCATAAATTACCTTGGATTAGGATTTAAAAGCATAAATCTTATAAAAGTTGATAAAGGATTGTCGAACTTGCTAGAATGAAAAAAGTGTCTTCCTGATCTGAACCTGTCAGGATTGCCTCCATTCTCTTCTCTCTCTCTCTCTCTCTCTCTCTCTCTTCACCCTCTGTGCCCCCTGGTCTGATTTACACTCTTGTTTGCTCGTCCTGTTTCCACTGTTCTCCTCTAACAGAGAAAAAAAAGCTGCAAAAACTCCCAGCCTAACTCTGATTCTGATACTGCTGCTGATCCTTCCACCATAACGGTCAACTTGCAACCAGCCCACATAGAGCGCCGATTCAAACTTATATATCAACATATATGCATGTCCTGTACTGTGTTTCTCATGAGGGCCACAGCCCCCCTAGTGTTGTCATGGCAGCAGGGACGCTCAGAGTGTAAAGGAGCACTTGGCTGGATGAGAGACCTACTGTATATGGCTACCACTTTGCCCTGACAACACAAAAAAACTGAGCGGCTGAATTAAACGGGACAGGTGGTTTTGTTTGGGCTCAATCTGTCTTTGTTACACGGTCTTAGACACATTTAGGTCATGCTGCAAATGAGGTCGGAAGACAGCAGGCACCTGGCAGTCCATGTTTAAAAAGAAAAATTCCATGAAGAAGCAACAACAGACAAGACTTTTTTTATTGTTTGTTTTAAGATATTTTTTTTGGCATTTTTTTATGCTTTATTGATAGTGTAGAGACAGAGTTGAAATGGGGCAGAGAGGGGAGTGACATGCAGAGAACGACCGCGAGCTGGAATCGAACCCGAGTCCGCTGCTGGCCGAGGCCCATGGGGGGGACGCCCTACCATCTGAGCTAAGGGCGCCCCACAGACAAGATATTTCACTCAGGTTTCTCATCAGGGTTGTCCATGGCACTTGGGAGTTAGCAGGCTCAACCACTCGATTATCTACGGGGAATTTAGCCTAAAAAATAGCCAGTCATAAAAGTTTGACTTACACCCTCATGTATTTTTTTTACCTCCGTTTAAACATGGAAGAGAGGGAGCGGGGGCCTCTGAAAACTATGAGGTGCAGCCACTGATGCATCCCTCATTATTGACTGTGAGATTTGGCAGAATGGAGAAGAATTCCGACACATATCTAAACATTTCAAAGAATTCAAAGGGCTGGTTTTGATGTGCAGTTATCTTTGTGCTTTCAAAATCCTATCCTACACGTGTCTCGGAAGAGATGGAGGTATGATTGTCTTCTGTAAACACGATGGACATGATAAGTTAACCTCCAAGGACCCAAGTCTGGAGCAAGATTTAGAAATCAAATCTGTGGGGATGTGCACATTTGATAAGTCTGCAAAGCCATGATCAAATCACTTTCTCTCTCTCTCTTTCTTTTTCAACAGCAAAGAGACAGTATTCCTTCCTGGAATATCTGGAGCGATGACTGACCCACTTTTAATCACACAGTGGCCTAGTTCAGGCCATTTGCAGTCAGACACGTGGACACATGTCAAAGGCTGCAGGTCAGGAAAAGTGACATCCTCCACATAGGAGCAGCACACAGTCCCTTTCAGAGCTGTTGTCAGAGGATAAACCTCCCTTTGCTCACACCAACAAGGATGTTTATATGGAGTGACAGCTCTGTGTGGGTGAATGATAGCTGCTGTCACAAGCACAAATGACAGCGTGCCTGAGAGTCAACAGGGCAGTTAAGAGGACCGGTCAGTCCCAATGATGGAGCAGCGTATCCCCTGCCCTGCCCGTCTCTGTCAACACCAATTAAAAGCAGGAATCGTCAACCCAAATACGTCTCTATCCACATAAAGGAACACATTATACAGCTTAACTCCACCAGACATTGTGCTGAAGAGCAAGTTCAAGATAACTATTAGAAATGTTAATACTGCTGAGTATGCAACTAATTATTTCCATTAATGATTAATCGCTTTGGTTAATTCAAATAATAATAAAAGTAAATCAACATTTGTCTAAAAAAATTGATAAAATATTAAAAACCTAAATTTTCCAAGATTATGATTTCACCTTGCTTGTTTTATCCAACTAATGGTCCAATGATAAGCAGCAAATCTTCACATTTAAACAGATTCATTGTCAAATACGACACTGGTTTTGAGAATGACAAACACTTGTTAAAACAGACAAAATAGCAACTTTGATGCAACTTTCAAACTACTGTTATTGAAAACCGAAATCAATTCTTGTTCTGCAAGACTTTGAATATAACTTAATTAATAAAAAAATAATAATAATAATAATACATATTCACACATGGATCACGCTAAGATGACAAGTGAGGTAGTATTTCCTTCACTATTGAAAAAGGTTAAAACTTAGATTAACTATTACATGAATATTCTTATAAATATTTCTTGACGATATAAAATGCGTACTTGAAGTTTGCATTGCTTTTTAGTGTTGTGTTTGGAATCATAACTGATAGAAACACACTTTTACAGCATCAGAGTCTGTTTCCAAGGACTTTTTTATTGGACAAGATAGAATATTTGAACATATTGCTCTTTGCTATTGGAACTGCGTTCAAGAACAATGATGGAGGTGCGCCCTTAGCTCAGTTGGTAGGGCATCCCCCCCATGGGCCTCGGCCAGCAGCAGACCCGGGTTTGATTCCAGCCTGGGGTTGTTCTCTGCATGTCACTCCCCTCTCTGCCCCATTTCAACTCTGTCTCTAATCAGTCAATAAAGCATAAAAAAATGCCAAAAAAAATATCTTAAAACAAACAATAAAAAAAGTCTTGTCTGTCGTTGCTTTTAAATGATCTTCTTCATGGAATTTTTCTTTTTAAACATGGACTGTAACATGGAATAAATAAAAAAGAACAATAATGGTTGTAAAAAAAATCTATATTGTCCTCAAACAAGACAATACAAAGAACATTCCAGCTAGGTTTAGCCCTGTCTGCATGGTGTGCAGCAGATTGAGGGAGATATGCTCTGCTGCATTCCTGGTTTTTACAGATCGTTCAGAGGCAAGGGGAGTCAGAGGTTGTCGAGTAGGTGCCAAAAAACTTTTACCAAATAACTTCCATCAAACATCTCTCGGTAAAGCTGTAACTGCCTATTTAACTGGCTCACACATTCTGCCTGTTTATTCTTAGACACAGAGATTCAATCTGTATCACATTCTCTCTCCCTGCTGTCAGACCTTCCATATGGACTCCAGCGCTCTTATGTAAGACTATGAGAGGGGGAAAAATGTCTCTGCATGTGTGATGCTGCTGACATGTCGTCTCATCTGTGACACTCACCCCTCGCCGGGGGACACATTTAAAAGAATAGTTTGACATTTTGGGGAAAACATTTATGTACGTGCTGCTATGGGGAGTGAGTTGCTCGGAAAGGGGATTTTGTTACCATTTGACAAGAATATCCAGTCCCCAAGCTAAGCTAAGCAAACCAACTTAAAAAAAGGTCATACGAATCTTTTAAACTTAAGCTTTTCTTAAGGTGATAAGATCTTATTTGTCTATCCTAGTTTTCAGCTTTCAGAGTTTCCCGTGCAAAGATAATGGTCAGTTGGGGGGCGCCCTTAGCTCAGTTGGTAGGGCGTCCCCCCCATGGGCCTTGGCCAGCAGCGGACCCGGGTTCGATTCCAGCCCGCGGTCGTTCTCTGCATGTCACTCCCCTCTCTGCCCCATTTCAACTCTGTCTCTACACTATCAATAAAGCATAAAAATGCAAAAAAAATAAAAATGGTCAGTTCACTTTAACCTGCAGTCTTACAAATCCATGTTTTATTTAAACTCTTACAAAATAAAACAATATTATTACAATGTGAAATTCATTATTTTTTAAGAAAATTATATTAGAAAAGTGTAAAAAGTCATTTTTAAAACACCCTTACACTTGTCACCACATGAATAGCACCTGATCTCATTATAAACTGCAGCCAAAATACTCTTGTCTTCAACATATGGTGACATTCTCAGCTGTCCACAAGACAAATTTTAGCCAATGCTGCTGTCATTTTCAAGAGGTAGTTATGGGTTCCCACAAAAAAGACAGGTGGCAACTAAACTTAATTTTGTGTGAAGAACTGGGAAGAGTTCCCAGACCAAATAATATATCATTTCACCTTTTACCCACAACTCTGTCTCAGGCCTGTCTTTCCACACCGTCTTCAAAATATGCTGAATGTAATCTTAAAAATAATATCACAATGAAACATAGTTCCGAATCATATACGATATCACCAAATTTGATCCCATAACATAAAGAGTATCTGAGTGGAGGCCACAGTTTTCTCTTAAGAAGCGGGTTGTTTGCCATCACGTTCCAGAAGAGCCATCAAGAAAGCACAAAGCACAAGCTGAGGGGCTTTGAATTTAAACCCACCCTGCATTCTGCAAATCTCTCACTTGTCTGTTTCATTTAGGGCCGTTAAATAGTGACATGTATATACTTTGTAGAGCAGAAGTGAGTCCTGCTTGTTTAAGAATGCCTAAGCTGGCCTTATTCTCAACGCAAACCTCAAATATTTACAGATGTCGAGGGAAGAGCAGCTGCACAGCTGACTGGCAATGGACTTATCTTAAAAAAAGACAGTGCTATCGTGCAATGTTCATTGTGATTTTGGTTTTTCCAATAACACAGTGATGTGTCAGTATAGTTGTTTTTAATCCACAGTTCATATACAAATAAAACCTTAAGTCATCTCTAGATTGCATCTTGAGGATGTAGGCTACAATCAGCATCTTCCCAGAAATATAACCCTGTATGGCTAACATATAAGTCTTCAGCAAAGTTCAACAACAAAGGCTGAAAGGTCCAATTTAAATTTGATTTCATCTAATTACTTAAAAATATAGTAATCCTAGTTGAACATTTTGATGTGAAAGGCTTATTTAGAATGGGCACAAAGCCGAAATGTCCCAGCTACGGACAGACAAGAACTTTGAACGCAGGGAGAAATACTTTGCAGTGCAGGAAGTACATGGGTTATGGCAGTCTCCCAAAAATGCTAAAGCCAGATTTTGAGCTGGAAAAACAAAACATGTGCAACAAGTTGCAGCATCGAACTCAAAGGAATTTATTACCCAACAGCCTTAAAAATGAGCGGTAGCATGTAGCAGGTTTTGCATGGACAATACTACACAGTACCTATAATTTTTCATTGACACAGAGAAAACTGTGGGACGCCTGTTTTTCATAGATAATCTTACCGTATTCTTGGTTGTTGCTCTGGTTCCCATCATGGCGCCGCGTGGAGCAGAAGACCTGTTGTCCAGGCTCGGACATTCCCCTCCCTCTGCTCTTGGGAAGACTTGGTCTTTTGGGCTTTGGTTGGACGTGGACTTTAAGACAGCAGCACTCGACTGCAAAAACATCACAACAACAATCAAGAACTGGGTCCGTCTCTGTCTGGTCCGAAAAACAGACGAGGGACAGGATGATCTCAACGGTGGCCAGGGGGAAAAGAAAACAAGAGGCTGAGGTCAACTGCTGGGGAAGTGAAAATCTCCACTCTCAATTCAGCTTGATAGAGCCACACAAAGGAGCCTGTATGTGTGGACCTTCTTTGGAGAAGGACAGAGATTATGACCTTGTCAAATATCCCCAGTAAAGATGTCCTGTCTTGCCCAGTCCGCCTGTCATTAGTTAAAGCCAGTAACAGTGAATGCCTGGGATGGTTATGCAGATGCCTGGGAGCTATGTGAGCCTCTCTCCACCATTCCTAATGGACCAAATCATACAAACTCCCTTCAATACAATAGCTCCTCTGTGCGGTACACACATATGGACCCCAAAAAGAGCACTTTTGTTCCCGATTGCTAACTCTAGTGGGATATTTCTTGAAACACGCCACCATGAGAAGAGCCCTTTTTTTAGGGAGGAACATAGTTGCATGGTCCCAGTTGCAACCCTGAAAAGCACAATAGCTGTCTGTTCCTACCACACAATTCTGATGGGGCCAAAGCGCTGTACACTCCACTATCACATCTAAGAGCTGCAGACCGACGTCGTAAAACAGACTGGAATCAGTGGGATGCTATACCATGGCCTGACAAAGCCCATATTGTCACAGTCAAGACTATATCCCCATATCTCACAAGGCAGAGACACAGTTACGACTCACACGAGATGTACATACTGAATCCTCCTCCACATGCTGGGTTTATGGGTCTAGCCCTTGTTTGATTCGAGAGCTTGTTTCGATCTAAACTTTAACGTGGAACACATTTGGAAAAAAAGTGTCAAGGACAAACAAAATTCCAATGAACACCTGTTGCTCACGGGTCCGAATATTCCATTGGGATTTTCTCTCAACAGAGCAAAGTAAATTGATTTAGGGAAGTTTACAAGCATGACCAAGTATGCAGCGTACACTCTGAGGAATGTGTACAGTACCAACCGTGACAGGGCACATACCATAAGGTACTGAAAGTTGAAGGGGCTGCAGTCCACATGCTACTTTAATAACACATTGTCCCTATAGTTAATGCTTTGTTTATGTCAACGCACAAGGGACAAAAGTCTTTGAATTGGTCAAAGATATTCGGCTCATTTCATGGTGCTATAGGCTGTGTGAACACATTCTCACCTGTTTCTTGCGCATAGTGCAGGGCGTGTGGGATGGAGAGGAGTTTGCGCTCAGAGCCTCCTCTATGTCTAGATTAAGCTGGTCCAGTTTCCTCATCAGCTGGCTCATGGACTCAGACCAGGGAGACTTGACCTGTGGACAGTCCTGTGGGCAATCAGGGAAGCATCGGTTTAAGTGAGGACAAGCTACCACTGCGAGTAGAGTATGGAGTCAAAGATTGACATGTTGAGCTGTATTTGAGTTCAACCACATTTTCAGATTTCTTCCCCAAATTTGTACATATTTTTATCTCATCGTTATCTGGATTGTCACTGAATTCTATTCTGTTTATATTTTGTTTTTAATCATTTAAAGCTTAAAACAATTCACAGCTATGATACAGCAAAATATTACTCCCTTATCCAATTCCATCAACTACCAACACACATACTATTATGCACACCCACAATTTCACCTATAGGCTACACAAACAAAGTAATACACACAGGAGTTATTACGCACTAACTTCAGGTTAATGTCAAGTTGAGCCGCTGACACTTTATCGAAATTGCTCGCTATCTTAATTATATGCTTCAGCTCAACTTCATTCAAAATCAAAAAGCCAATCCCACTCCCAAACCCACAGTGGAAGTAATTGAAATTGGGCCATAAAATCAAGTTCATTAGTTAGTCCAGTAATTGCCTGTCATCTTTGCCAGACTTATTTAACACATGAGCGCTTTTGTCGAAAGGTGAGAGCATTTGTCGATTTTTACCAGTCAAACCCCCCCAAACAGTATCTTGTAAATTGCAGATGCTACACTGGGTGGACTATACGCTGCTGCCACACATGGAAATGTGATCTCCTCAGCCGTGTTTCAGGGTGAAAGAGCAAAAGGAGGAGGGCTCCGGACATGTGCGCCAAACAGACACATGATGGAATTCCCTGCACCGGCTTTCACTTCTCCCCAGACACACAGTGTATATAAATAGACCATCCTCAAACAGACAGGAGCAGTGTGTCTGAAGATCTGGAGGGAAAGCCTCGTAAATCTGCAGGATACACCTCACTCACCAAACCATAAATGAACATTGTTGATCTGCAATGTGAGCAGTATACTGAGTAGAAGGACTGACAAAGAAGAGCAATATCAGTCAATGCGTGTGTGTGTGTGTGTGTGTGTGTGTGTGTGTGTGTGTGTGTGTGTGTGTGTGTGTGTGTGTGTGTGTGTGTGTGTGTGTGTGTGTGTGTGTCTAGTCCTGGAGAGTCTCACATGCTATATACTCTCCGACACTTTTTAAGAATCTGCCTCCTCAATAATAGATGACAGACACTGTAGCTATGTCTATGCGTCACCACACAGTCAATTGCCCTTTATTGTGCACTGACGGGACCATTGGCAACTACCATCAAAATAGACCCAAACAGAAAAAAACCTTTATTATTTTCCCTGAATTAAAACTAAATAGTGAAACTGAGTGTCTGAGCCCTGATTAATGCTGGTCATCTAATGCTGGTCATCTAATGCTGGTCATCTAATGCTGGTCATCTAATGCTGGTCATCTAATGCTGGTCATCTAATGCTGGTCATCTAATGCTGGTCATGACAGGCCATCCTCTTATTCTGAGAGTGTTTATAATCACTTAATTTATTCAGTAACTGAAGAAAAAAACAGTTGAGTGAAAGATATCACAAACGGCCGTATGAATCTGGTTACTGTATATACATCAACATTTGGCAAAATAATATATGCTACAGCTTCCCACAAATGATTCTCCGTGAAGCATTACATCTGAATAAGACAAATGAATGCACTGACAAACTTTCATAATGTTGCATTCATTCTACCATAAAAATGTAGGAATTAGTGGGACCAGACACCAGACGGTCCATTCTCCCTGCTGACCACCCAACGTCAGCTGACGCACCCAGCAGCACTGCAGGGAGAAAGTGCCTTTTTGCACTCAATCCCTTTGGAATGACCTAAATCTGGCCAATCCTCTAAACTGTTGACCTCTGAGGCCCATAGGGGTCACCTGGGGTCACAGACAGGAAAAATAAAAGCTTCCCTGCTCTGCTACATCTGTCATCCAAGCATGATGCTGACCAGGGAATGTAAAAAGGTTTGACATGAGATCATTATGTTTAGACAGCTCAATTCTTTGTGTCAGCCGTACAAATAAAATGCCTTCACATACCTTTATACTTTTGCAAGACTGATCATTTACAAAATGTAAACATCCCCTCCAAAAAAACCGAAATCAAGAATCCCAAACTAATAGCACGCTAATGTTCACCCTACAGCCACCCCTGTAACATGTGAGGAAACTAAAATAACATAGATGAACCTTTGCTCAACTTTTCCTCTCTATTGAAGCTTTATAATATTATTCCAATTCCAAAGAAATTAATACGGATTCCCGGAAAAAATCCTTCGCAAATACTTTTTCTGTTTCCATCTTTCCACGATATTATCCGATGCGTATCGGAGGGTCATCGCAGATTAAAGACAAGTTGTTCCTTTATACGAAATCAGGGACACAAACTTGTAAACAGTGTGAGCATTCATATCATGTGATTTGGATGAGGTGGAGACTGAAATGCTTTCATACCTTCCTCGGGGTTACAGATAAGAAAGAGACTGGCCAAACTGTCCTAAAGTGAGTCCATGAATACTTCAGTATGTATTGACCTGAAGATGTGGAATTTATCTGTTCTGATGCCAAATACCAATCCTCTTGCAAATATCCACAAGCAAGACATTGACTTGTAGCTTCAGCAGTCTCGGGTGTATTTTTATGTGTGGAAAAAAACAAACATTTAACCCTTAAGATCAAGAGCAGAAAGCTGAATTTCAGTGGTCTTCAAAAGATAATTCTGAGGGGGGGGGGGATATTTTGCAATTTAATTATTATGCAGGAAATGAAAGAATCTGAAGATTTTGGAAGCTGGACTCCAATTAACCCTTAGAGTCAGACACAACACAAATGCGAGAAACAGATGCCCCCAATTCTGACACATGCTCAAGCCAAATCTGGAACACATTCTCACTGTCTCCTTTTCAGTGACATGCCCACAAGGTGCAGTTCAGGAATGCGGGCCCTTCTACTTTAGAATGAGACAAATTCCAGAGAGGGCCTGACGCCCAAGTGAGACACTAGCCTTGATTCATCTCTTCGTGCCTTTCCCCTCGTCCCGGCCCCGGTGATTGTGTGAAGTCCTCACACCATGGCAACTAAGCTGGTATGAGTCAATCCTTTTAAATAAATGCATTAATGTTATCTGCCCGGGGACAAAAAAATGTGGGCCGACTATAACTTTATCAGCGCAAATTGGCCACATTGTGAACCCCTAACGCAGCGGCTTTGACATGGAAATGAGGAGTTAAGTGTGTGAGCTCTGGGCTTGGTGCCTAGTCTGTGCCACCCACAGAGAGTGCCAGAGATCACCATGGAGGTATCCAAATGTAGCAGTCGGTCATGCGAAAGGGCAACGGCTACCTGGCTACTTGGAGGCATAAATTACACTCTTAATATCCTGCCATGCCAAAACACCCAACAGAACACAGCCACAGCCCTGTCTGCGGAGTAGGAAGGATTGGTGAAGAAATGTGTATTTTTAGGGTTTTTTGAGTCACAGTGGAGCTAAATAAAGCAAGCACAGGAGGAGGCATGAGATGACTGGTGGAAACACTAAGCAGACAGTGCCCTCATATGGTTAACGTGAACAACTGCATCTAAGCATTATTCCAGCAACTTTCATTCACCTAAATATGTTCAGTACATTTTTACAGTTATGCATGTTTACAATGTAAACAATAGACTTAAACATCTAGTAATCTGCTAGTTGTTTTATGTTGAATCCTAATTGCATATATTTGTTTACCTGTAAATTGATGTATTACGACCTCATACTTTGGACAATTTGTTGCTCAATTAACATAAAAAGTCAGTTTCATTAAGGACTGTCATGCATTATATATATATATATATATATATATATATATATATATATATATATATATATATATATATATATATATATATATATAGAGAGAGAGAGAGAGAGAGAGAGAGAGAGAGAGAGAGAGAGAGAGAGAGAGAGCAAGAATGGAGGCAATCCTGACTGGTTCAGATCAGGAAGACACTTTTTTCATTCTAGCAAGTTCGACAAAAGAGAGAGATGGGAAAGACAGCTTGTTTTCACTCATATTTTCCTGTGAAATCAATTCCCGGAGAGACCTTTTGTTTCCAAGCATGGAATTTAAGTCTGCATGTCAGCCCACCATGTGATGAAGCATTGACCTGCTGTACTTTGTCAATATTTACAAGAGGATTCCTTGCATTCCTTCGCTCTTCTTTGACTGTCATTCTGCACATAAAGCTGGCATTACCTCGACATCCTACCCGACCAACACAAAGAGGAGCTAATCTCCATCAGCCCAGTTTACATGTGTGCTATTATCTGCAGACTGTTTAGGAAAGGATGACAGTTATGTGCCATTGGATAGTCAGTTGTAATGGAAGACACACCAACAGATTTGAGCATGTATGGATGTCAATTTGAGGGTTTTTAAAAGGGCAATAAAAAGCAGGGATGATAGGTAACAGGATGTTTACAAGAAAGGTCAAGGTAGAGGTTGTGTGAAAAGGAGACTTTTGTGTTCCTTGACTTGTTAAAGAAAGGTTCAGTGATGGAAGGCTAAGTACAGCACTTCTACAGCCGGCAATGGGCTCTATCAAAAGAGCACTGCCTGCTGAGGGACTGGAGAGAAAGCAGAAGCTGTTTGCATTCTTTCTGGATCTGTGACTCACCAGTACAAATGTGAAGTCAGTGCACTCATACACACTAGAACCAACTATGCAACAATTGAACTATGCAACTATCTCAAAGTGTAATGATGTCATCTGCTGGGATCTGTTTAATATGGTCTCTGATACTGTGGAATTTTCAAAGAACATGCAAATCAGTCCAGACCAAAATGAAGCCAAATAATGCAGCTAACGGCCCATTGTGTATTAGAAATATACAAAGCTATCTAGATTGACGCATGGAGATATCTCACATTAAAAATGTAAGAAATCCCATTTAACATGTGCTTTTTATAAGGGACAAACAATTGGTGTGGTATTTGGACATTTCACATACACATATTTGTAAAGCAATGGTAAAAGTTTCCCTAAATCTAGTTTGTGCCTTAACACAGTTGAAGATGCCCACTATAAAAAACTGGGGCATTATTTATTGATGGATGTCTACTTGACTATTTTGTGCAAATGTATTTTTTACGATTCAGAATTCTGTATATAAACTTTTAGGCTAATTGGTTAATTTTAATTTTTTTTTCTCCTGCTGATCAATAATTATTCTCCTTGTTAAATTAATAGGGTCAAAATATCTTGACATTTGTTCAAATGTGATTATATAACCAACAATACAAGATCAACACTGAACGACTATGGATGGTATTGAATCAACAGCAGCATACCTCCTTACTGCTGCTTTCCCCCTCTGCTTCATATCCACAGTTTCTGGCAGGGCTGTATTCCATTCCTACTCGGGGACCCGTGGCACCTCTCTTCTTCTGTTTGCCTTTGCCTGTACTTCTCAGTCTGTGGTTGACAATCAGCTCTCTGCTCTGGGGCAGCAGCTCTGGGAACACATCATCATCATCATCATCATCATCATCATCATCATCTTCGTGTTCTTCCTCCACCGATGAAGACTCTCCATCGTCAGAGCTCCCATTGACAAAAGAGAGGCTGTCTGCTCCAGAGGGACAGCTGTAGAAGGTGATGGAGCTGGGTTTGTGCCTGACGATGCGTGGCATATCGGAGATTCTCCGGCCTGAATCACAGTGAGTTGCGGGGACGGTGAAGGTAGGAGTGGACTCTTCATTGACAATGGGGCAGGGGTCCTCTGGAGGTCCCAAGACATGGCCATTTGAGATAGTCTTTAACCTATCAATGTCTGTTTTTCCACATCCAGCAGGGTTCAGGTGTGCTCTCAGACCAATATGATTTTGAACTGCCCGATCCCACTGGCCTTTCACCACAGGAACAGGAAGTGAAATGTTACCACAGCAGTTGTCACATGACCTAGGTAATGCACACACAGTACCTGCTTCGTGAAGGAGAGGACCTGCGCCCAGGAGCAATTCACCAGGAATGATGATTGACACTTGGTCAGAGTCTTGTAAGCACACAGCTCCTGCTAATTCAATGTTGTTAGGACTGACACACATTAAGCTCTTCCTCCACTTGTGTGTGCTCTCGTCTGGCTCAAACAGCACGCTTTGAGCTTCAGGTAGACAGTCATCAAGGGCTGCCGAGTCGTCCGCCGAAACAGCAGAACTTTCTGAGGTGAACTCCTGCGTTGGGAAGGCTAATGTATTTAATCCAGAAGACTGGTGTGCCTCCAAATGCACCACAGGTGGGAACTCCATTATTCTTTAATTCTATAGTTTCTCATAATTCAAAACATAAATCCAAAGGTACTTGAGCTTGATGTATCGGATGGCCATTTCTTTCCAAGATGCTCAGTCAAACCACACTGCAGGGCAACCTGAAATGAACAGAAAGGGAAGAATGTGAATGGCATGCACACACACATACCTGGAAAGCAACAAAGACCGACCAAGATTATTTCCAAAGGCAGTACAGGTAAAAACAAGACTAACTAAACTGTACATACTTATTTTGAGAGTGTTTCCACATGTCTCTGTGTCCTGTGGTGATCAGAGTCTCAGAACCACAACATAGTTCAATGTAAAGCTTCAAAATATCCACTTCTGAACAGCTCGACGTGCCATCTAGCGAGAAGTTTGCTGTGAAATCTAACATCTGGCTCAGGCTGGGCTGTTCAAGTCTGGATCTGTTTCAACACACGATCGTGGTGACATCACTGCACGGAGGAATCTGACTGCTCTTTCGCAGTGGGTGATTTACTATGCACTATACCATTCATCTAGGCAGGAGCTGTCCCTGTTCGACTGTGGTTAACGTCCCACTCACCCCGTCATTAAGCCCTCCTTTCAAGACACACCTTGGGACATGTACCACACATCCAAAGTACACATGGGAAAACAGACAATTGCATTGTTGTGCTGCACCATTGTCATCTTGTTGCAACACAAACACTTTCCTCAGAAGACATAACAATGCAACTGAACCTGGAAATGAAACATAACACAATACCTGCAGTGTCCAGTCAACATGTTATTCCCTTCTTATTTTAACTAGATGTTTTAATGGAAAAACAATAGTTATATTGGGCTAAAGCTGCCTAAAGCTAATTAATGCACATTTTTTCACACACAGATTGCTGCTGTTCCGGAGAGAAAGTTGCAGTTGCCAGCGTCTTTACCATGGCCTTGAGACACCCACACACATTTTCACTCTCACACACACACACACACACACACACACACACACACACACACACACACACACACTTTCACACACACACACTTTCAGACACACACACACACACACACACATGCATCCTCTTGCTTTTTAGTACACAAGCCAAAAAAACAACCTCAGACAACGACAAAAAACTAACTCTGAAGATTATTTTTTCATTATCTGTAATCATGGAAAATAATGCAATGAGTCAAAATTACATTCAGCAACATTTAAATACCAAGTCATTGAAATGCTGCTAGGTGTCTCCCGTAAAACCTGTCCCTACATGGTAAATGTGAAGTGAGTGAACAGGAGATTAGGGTTCCTTTCCAAGAAACCCCTCCGCAAAGAAGGTCTCATTATTCCCCAAATGAATGCCGGGTACATTTTAAAAAGGGGGAAGAAGTCACTGAGTGAAAATGAACTGTGAGTGATGACTGGCACGGCGAGACCACGACTTATTTGGGGGAGAGTGAAAGAGAAAGGCATCCAGCTGAGATTTTTTTAACAGAGAGGTCCCGAACAAGTCCTCTCACGTAGGGACAACCTATAGTAAAAGTTCCTCAACGCAGCCAAGGAGGAGTTAGTAGAGAGAGAAATCAGATCATCATGAGCAGATGCCAATCATTACTGTGTAAAGCGTTACAGGATAACAGGGAAAATAAGCGACTCACCTGCTGAGTGAAAAAAGCTGTCTGTGTTGACCAAACAGTGTCACTGAGATCATGGCAAAAGAGTGGCTGTGAGGCTTGTTCCTGGAAAGAGCAGGTTGAAAGAGAGATGGTTGGGACAGCCCCGGAGTGCAGAGCCACACTTATGTCTCCATAGGCCTATCCTGTTCAAAGGCCAGCTTGTCATCCCAACTCATATCACCCCCCTTCTCCTAAATTTCCCTGGGGGGGGCGAGGGGGCTGCCTGCAGGAGCGCACAGTTAGCAGTGACTAAACCATTCAGAATATGCGTAAGAGAGCAGGGAGAATGTGTACTTGTTGGGAGATGAAAGGGGGAGGAGAAAGGAGAGAGAGAGAGGGGAAGGAGGGAGGGAGAGAGAGAGGAGGCAAAGGGTGGGTCGGTGGGTCGGTGGGTGAGTGGTGGAGGGAGCAGCAGTGGTGGTTGGCGCTGTAGAAAGTACAAGATGAAATGGGTTTCCAGCACAAACCGGCTGTGAGGAATGGCCAAACTTCGCAAGAGCAAGACGAACCACAAGCCATGACCTATAGCTTCAAAACAGCGGGGCCCAGGAATGCTTTCAAGTCGGACTGGGGGAGAGAGAGCTGTGGAGCATCATGATTTACTGGGGAATATTACACATAGATTAAGATGTTATCAAAATCTGAAATGTAATCAAAAAGCATGTCCCCTCAGGTTTTTTATTTGACACTATATCCATAGGAAAAAAAACCCTCACTAATTAGGCGTCTGTTTCAGGCACCGAGCCAATTTACAAAAAAAAACATAGTCAAATATCTTCATTTCTTATTCTCAAATCCTATATTCCAATCCTTTGATATCCTTCCTATTCTTTGATATTATTTGTTCTGACTTATTTCATCCAATTTTAACTGTTATTATTCAGGTTTTAAACTCTTTTAATCTTTTTGCTCTTACTCTTTCTTTTATCAAGTGTGCTTTAATGTTCATCTTATCTTCTTTTTAAAGGTATTTCATCCACGTTTTTTATACTCATTAATGTACAGTAAATCACTCTTGTAATGCACGTATGACATATCTGTATTGTACAGCACATTACGCTGCATTTCTTGTATGAAAGGTTGCTAAAGAAATACAGTTAATTATTAATATTATCTTCATTATTTCAATACTTTATTATTTGTTTCTGGTAAAGATGCTTGAAACGATTCCCATTTGATATAACTGATTTACAAAAGTCACAATGCAAAAATGGAAGCAAGCTAATGTGAGCCTATTCAGTTTGAGGTAAAAACACATGCGGGAAGAGCCAAGTTCACCACATGAAGGAACTGTGGGTGACAGCGAGGGAAAGTGAGAAATGAGCAAGGGGAGCAAACATGAAAGGGGGTGTGTATGAGCCCTTGCTTGTTCACTGGCTGAGCACTTGTTGTTTCTGCTCCTGCTGGGCTCCGTGACTTGTCCTTGACTTTATATAACATTGTTTTCTTTTCATACATACATTCATTTGTTTGTTTATTCATTCAGTCTCCTCCGCCAGCATTGAGGTAGTGAAGCCACGGCCACAAATCAAGGCTTGGGCTAAGTTTGACCTCTGACAGGAGGGGGGAGAAAACGAGCGCTGACTAACTTTTCCCATTCATAAAACACTTCACTCATCTCCCAGCAATGTTTTAAAGCTTCCTCCTGTTTCTCCTTCTTGTGTTTTTTTTCTTCTTTTTTTACAGGTCATCATCTGCCTCTGCCCTTTACTGTGAAAAAGTGATGCACACTTTATCAAATAAAGATCCCCAGGAATGAGGCATTGTCTGCTTAGTTTTTTTAAACTGTACTGACTAATGTTCTAGTATTTTTGCAAATTAAAATTTGGATACAAGCCATGAAAGTCAAATGTAGAAAATGTTTTGTTGTATATTCAGAAATACTCTAAAAAAGGCCAGCTCGACAAAGCAGCCATGCAACGTCACTACATCAACGGTTTGAGCTGTGAGATAAGGTATGTATGTGCACACTTTTAATGTTTCCTGATCTATTGTTCGGAGGAAGTGACATTCCTGATGCCCTTGTTGGTTATCTGTGTTTACATTTCCCCTATTGGCTGAATGCTTCCATGGAAAGGTTACAGGGAAAGGTTACAGGAGGGGCAAGAGAGGTTTGGCTTTTGCCAGCTAATCATAAAAAAGTAAAGTTGAACAACTTGATCCAAGTCCCTGAAATGGAAAAGTACAACCCACAATATAAAATAATGTTCTTGCCTCTGTTGTGTACACATTCCTATAAAGACCAAGTGTGACCGTGGCGCAACTGGCAGACGACTTGATGTGGTGTTGTTTACTTGGAGAAAGGTTACAAAAATGTGCAGGTGCATGTGAATGCATGCAAGACAGACAGACAGACAGACAGACAGACAGACAGACAGACAGACAGACAAAGTGTGTGTCCTGTCTCGGCTCACATTTAGGAAACAATTGGCTGCACTAAATGAATAGCAGCCTTTTTTCTCTATCAGTGCTGTGTAGGTGAACAGTCCAAGGCCAGTGGGAGTGAGAACAGTTGGGCTCAAACACAGCTGGACGTTCTCACAGGCTGAGCTGGGAGGCCCTGCCTGCCTGCCTCAAAAAAACAGCCTTGTTTGTGTCACTGCGAGAAAAACACTGACTTTTTTTGAGCAGGGAACAGAGGACAGAACCAGCACTAGGAGTAGATGGGAGGGAAAAAAGCAGGGTTTCTTAAAGGCACTCACTTATTAAAAAAAAAATACTGTTACAAGCTCATCTGAAAGATCAGTTCTTGGGATAGTATGCCAATTCAAAGACTAATTTTACGTCTGGGGCACTAAACCTAACCCTATTTTACAGATGGAAAGTCCTACATGGATATTTGTTTTGGTGGCATTTGGGCACAAATAGTATGAGAGATAGAGAAAATAGATGCTACATGTTTGCATTATCTTAAGGGTATAAAGTGCTGAACTATGGTCTGAATCCAACCTGAGGCGTTCATTGTCTTTTCTGGTCCTTAACTCTTATATTTGTTTGCTGTGCCTGTCTACTCTGTGTATATACAACATCTATTGAATGTCTGCCTTCCAAGAAAAGGATACGGCCAAAGGTCACCTATGTTGCATTTTCTTCTCTCCTTTTTTCCGGTGCCAGGGGGCTCCTTATCTAAGCTATGTTTCTAGGAAAAGAGGGTGACGTATGTTTTGCAGATTGTGAAACCTTATTTTGGGGCTATATGTATTACATTTACTTGACATGACTCTCAAATACAAAGTATGCTTACATTTAAAACACACTATCCTAAAAAGTCAGGGTCTGTGTGTCTATTTGAGTTTATCCCCCCCATCCTTCTAGTGATTGAAATGAAAAACTGATCAAAATGAAACTTTTATAACCACAGTCATGTGCGGAGCTGTGTTGAATTAAATGGGAATAAGAGAAGGCATCCTGCTGCAGATCACAGCTACGACAACAATGTCAAGACAGGACCGGGAGGAGTTGGACTCACTGCCAAAGCAAACTGCTAGAGATGGCAGGCATACCAAGGTCCGGACGCACATCCTCAGCAGGCGGAGAAGCCACTCTGCCAAATATTCAGAAGGCAGCAAATGTGAGTGTAAGAGGATATTACTGTTTGTCTTTTGGCTTGATTTACAGAGCGATATGAATGGTTATTTCCCAGTCTGTTAACCGTTCACTTCAGCCGGAGCAGTGCGAGGGATTGAAATTGACAGAGTTCACGACCCCCGTTCACGAAAGAATTGCGACACCTGCGGCGGGTACAAGAAAATACTGTTTCAATCAATTCTCAAAAACCAAGTCACCTCAAACCAGGCTAGAAATGTACATTAAATATATATCGTGTTGTTTTGGAATTTCTCTTCTGGTCTGTTTTCACTTTAGACTATTTGAAATATGACGGTAAGTAGGCCAACATACTGACTTTAATATTTCAGCCTTCAAGAACGGCCCTTGAGTACACACAGACTTATGATACGCTGCAGAAACGCACAATAAAAAAAAATGGCAGTGCTGTAAATCAACTGCACAAGTTAGATTAACACGCTAGTGATGTGCATTATGTGAAATGTATGAACTTTTTTAGAGTTTGACTCACATTAAATAAAACTATTTTGGTTACTTTGACCTTAGGCATTATGAAATCTGCCTCTCACAAAACAGACAACACTGCAAGTACAATATTAATCTCAAAAAATAGATTATGATTTAATATCTACATCAAAACTTGCCTTTTTGGCACAAAACAGTAACTGTATATCCAGACATCTAATGCTGCCTGTGCCAATGTTATACAATGTATGAGGAGAAACCCATTCATCGCTGTCATTTCTCTTGCTGTCTCTCCTCTCTCCCTTATCAGTGGTATCAACGCGGCTGTCAAGACGGGGCAGACGTTGTGAAGTGCCTGTGGTCTTCACATGGCGTGGTGAGATTAAAATGAGGGGAAGAGAATGGAGCCAGCTGTGTTGCTGAAACATGTGGCTGTATGGTTGGGGGGTTTGCCTGCCAGCAACGCAACATGTTATTGCTGCACAGAACAAGAGTGAGTCTGTTGAGAGTTAAATTACATCTACAGTAGGGGTGTAACGATACACGTATTTGTACCGTACCGTGACGGTACAGGCACGTATTTGGTGTTACAGAGGTGGACCGCGGTCCGTTCGTGGCGTAGCCTACATAGCGTTAATATATGGCGAATGTACAGGCTTGTTTTGCGGTGTGGAACTTAAAACTTGTAGTCGGAGTTCCCCCCGGACCATTTAGCCTCCGGCTCGCTCGCACGTGCGCATTAGCAGCCAGCGAGAGTCTGTTATCTCCATGGTGAGCACAGCATGAGGGTGCAGTGTTGCTAACTTATGGCGCTTTTCCACCGCACATGTAGCTCGACTCGACTCAACTCGACTCGACTCAACTTGGTTTGGTAGCAGCACGGGTCGTTTTCCACCGCAAATAGTACCTGCTGAACGTGGGGGGGTCGTCGTAAGGGGCTGAAAGCACTCCGGAGCAAAGTAGCAAAGCAGAAATTACGAGCAGTTGTTGCACTATTAACTGAACCAACCGCCAAAAACACGGATGAAAAATGTTTAAGAAATACCCCCCTTGTAACTGTTTGCTAAAAGAAGTAGAAGAATATTGCTACGGGCCATTAAAAGGGATGGTTGTTGTCCCGATGTGTGACTCTGCCACACAGTCAGCTGTAGGGACACGTACACCCTATGCACGTAAACACGGGCATGATAAAGTTGACTGTTTAGTGCTTGTTTCAGGATACGTGTTTTCAAATGCAAGCGTGTCTCAGCCTGAATATTTTATTGAGGTAATCAGTTTAGTCCGAGGCTTGTAATGTAATCGCGCTATCATGTTGTCCCAGCTGGCTACTATTTAGCCTAGTGCTAGCGCCCTACATGTTCCTCTCGTATGTAAGTAACCCCCAACAACCAACACTGGGTGAGCTTAGCGAATATATGGAAAATAAATTCGGATCTGTGATGCAAATCAAATGAAAGAGAGCCAGAGAAGGCTGCAGGCGTAAATACACTCAAAAGTCCCGGAGACTTGGGGAGAATAAACAACAGAATGAAGCGGTAGTCTCTGGCACTGATTGGCCAGACAATAGTCTCTGGCCAATCAGTGGCCGGCCGTCTGCGACGTCACCTTTAGCATCGGCTCAGCTCGCTTGGACCCTAGAGCGGCGATACCAAAAAAGCAGCCGCTACGTGGTACCAGGTACCATGAAATTGCGGTGGAAAAGCCAAAAATGCGAGTCGAGTAGAGCCGAGTCGAGCTGATACCATGCGGTGGAAAAGCGCCATTAGCAACTTTTCAGAGCCCTCTGGCGACTTTTTTTTTCTCAAAAAAGCGACTAGCGACAAATCTAGCTACTTTTTCTGGTGTTATTGGTGACTTTTGGAGACTGTTGCTAAAGCATGTATCGCGCTTTACTTCTAAACGAGCAGCGGCTGGCTCCCGAGGCTCCTGCCCCCTCCCAGAGCACTGACAGGCGGCCGAGTCCTCACGCAGCAGTCCCTCCCAGCTGCGGTCAGAGCAAGAGATACACACCTCTCCGCTCAAGTGTTCCGTTTGCATCACTATTAGCAGTTGTAGCAGCGTTCCCCCCTCTTCTACAGTCTATGAGTAGTGCAAATAAAGATGTTATACAGTGCTTTCGAACAGAGAGCGAACTGCATGGCGAAAGACAACAGGAAACCGGAGCTTGCAGGCGTACCCCTGTCATTCAAATCCCGCTTGAGGGATAACTTCGGATTCCAGTAGAATTATGAAAACAGTGATAAACATGTGGAACAATGTCGGCACACAGGTTATTGTTTCACCGCGATCGCCTATGTAGGAGCCAACACGTCGAACATGCATACGCATTTGAAAAGGCACCATCCAGGTCTTACTATCACCGTTACTGTGAAGAAAAATCGAGCTGTGCAAACAGACAGTATTTTCTTTTTTATACTGAAAATACATAAGCTGTCATTTAATTAGTTGCACTTTTATTTGATAATTGTTGTATTTATAAGAGCACTTCAGAGCTGCAGTAATATTTTATTTTTTTAAAGTCAAAAATACCTTAAAGAAGACATACCCTTTTTTTACATACCAGCTTACAGAGCCTGCTGAGTATTAACACTGGCTTTATTTTCACTGCAATTTTAGTTTATGCTGCACATTCACTAGTATTTAATAAGTATTTTATTTGTTGGAGAATTGCAGCAGTATTCTTTTTAGATTTGTTAGGCCTATGCATTTTATTTGTATGTTACATAATGTCAGCTAGTTAAAACTGTTCATTCTCCCTTAACTATGAACCGTACCGTACTGTACCGTACCGTGACTTCAAAACCGAGGTACGTACCGAACCGTGACTTTAGTGTACCGTTACACCCCTAATCTACAGTACTGAACATTGTTACATTTTATCCGCTTATGTAACTCTGATCACATTTTACTTCACTGCATTTATATCTACTAAAGGATATAGTGTGTAAAAAGCATGAATACCTAGTATGTGTTTTTTTTTGTGTGTATGTAACATGGAGCATACTCAGCTGTGGAAAACAGACGAGTACATTACAAAATGTAAACTTCATTGGAAAACATTCCAGCAATACCACAGTCTGACTCAATATCTCCAGCATACCAAAGATGCTCTGCATTATCATCTCTCTCTCTCTCTCTGAGCAGGCTAACTGTGTCTCGACCCCAAGAGCTGATCAAATCATCACAGAGCTGGTATGGGCGCTGAGATAATGGCCTGGTATGGAGGTGATAACACAATTTGATTCCCAATCAAGCATCCCCAATCAAAGCAAAGAGAGATTCATAATTAGAAAAACGTAACAAACAAAGAAATTTCCCTTGTGTAATCCAACTTTTCTAAATTGAATAACAAAATAAAAATGTCAGCAAAATTAGCAACTTGTCAGGGCAATGGTGAACAAAAGGGGAGAAGTCACTTCATGTTATTGTGTTGAATTGATTTTAAATCCATCTTTTAGGATTAAGGAGTGTTTCAAGCTAAATGGATGACGCAAATTGTGAGGAAATGTCTGATCTGTAACACTTTGGGTCTTGGGAAATGTTTGCATTAGTGTCTATTCTAGGCCTTGCTCCTCTTCATCAATTCTTGGTATTTCATTGGCTCACACATTCCTGCAACAAATGCAGCACCCGCTGTTTATACCCACACAAAGCCAAGATGCCAAAATGAAGTAAACAGCTGAAAGGACATTTCCAAACAATGAGCGATTGTAGAGGAGGGTAAAAAGAAGATGCCAGCTCCAGTAATAACGAGGGAGCCATGTTTAAAATGATGTTAAATTAGCCTATACTATACTGCGCTATGATTCCACACAACCTATTTCCCCTGAATGCTTGTGATTATATGGAAGACAGGGATGGATGAGGGGGTGAATCAGCCCAGCCTTTTCAAGTGCCCGGGGCATTGCCTCAGAGCGGGCCGTCAACATCACAGAGAGAGCAGCTACAAATTCATTCACTCCGAACAACAACCCCCTGTCCTCACCTGCTGCAACATGCTCTCTGCCAGCGCTCGCAATCAACCTGTGAATTCCTTCCGCTTTAAATTCTGCGGTGGAGGGGAAGGACGCTGGGGCTTTGCGGTCTCAGTGTTGTGATTGCCATGTTGTGTCATTGACAGGTATGTATAAAATCCATTGTCTAATACAAACATCACACCCATCCGCTGTCCCCCACGTCTGGTGTCGGACAACAAACACGTTTTTTTTTTTGCTTCCAGGAACCTGAAGATACATGCCAAGATGACAGGGCTATTCAGGGATGACGGCGGTGTTATTTTGCTGGTTAAACACACATTGCGTGCAGCAAATCATTGATCCCATCAACGTGTGAACCGAAGACAAAATGTATAGTTCAACAAGTACTTTAGGCTTACATCACGTCTGGGCTTTTTGGTTGAGAGAACTTAAACACTCACTTTAAAAACAAGGAAACAACCTGTCGACCCCCTGAAATAATTAGATTTTGATTTAAGACAACTAAATACACAGTAGGAAGAACTGCATTCAGGAGGCTGACTGGAGTCTGCCTGCTGTTATTTTGCCCCACGAGGAAAGAGAAAATCAGATCAAAGCTGAGCAGTTGTCATCTCCTTCTTTTGTCTTCCAGGAATCAGACTTGGAGCTGCAGGGCTTTAGAAACAGCCGCCCTGCAGCACATTGCAGCTCACTCACAGCTGCCTCTCAGATGTGCAAAATGCAATATGTGAAAGAACCATACCAGTGTGTTTCCAGGTTTTTTAACTCTCACCGTAAATCACATACGCTTTAAATTCTGTTGACCATTTTCAAATGCAGCCATTGATTTATATTGATTTCCCAATGGTATGAAAATCTATTAGGAAGAGTAGATTTTTAATTTAGAGAAATACCACAGCAGACGCAGGCAGAGTAGAAAATCTACATGTTAATGAATTAAGACCTTTATCTGCTGCTTCACAAAGAAAGCAATCTTTCTGTCAGGATTTATTGGAGTTTCTCATTTGGCAAGAGAGTCCCTTTTGCTCCTTCCTCTCTCTCTCTCTCTTTCTCTCTCTCTCTCTCCCTCTCCATTTGAACTGACTGTTAAGAAGGCTGAGAGCCAGTAATTGATTTTACCTCTCTAATCTCCTCTCTCTATTATGAGGGGATCTCTCCACTGCACCTGGGGCCTACGCTCTCATCTTTTTTCTTATGTCGCCTGGAGTAAACTAGCCCCTTCTGTCAGGGGCTGTATTAATCCCCCCATTAATCCCTCTCTCTCTCTCTCTCTCTCTCTCTCTCTCTCTCTCTCTCATGAGAAACCCCTATGGCCGAGTATACCAGACAGTGCCTTGAGCTGCCTGCTAGCAGAGAAAAGGAGGCAGATGGAAAGGCAAAACCAGACACAAAAGTAGCTGAAGGCCATTCTAGTACAGTGATAAGGATAATGTGGATATTTCCAAGCTAAATTAACCCATTTGTCATCTATAAAATGCACCAATATGTGAAGGTAGGCCTACACAAATATAGCAAAAATGTCTTGGACACAGTCCAAAACAAGTTATCTTTATCATCACATCACTTACCCTTCCACAGAGTTGTCTGTCACTTCAATCTGTAACACGTTAGGAGTGAAGACAGTGCATCTCTCTGGCTCTCAGTCTGACATGATTTCAGTTTGACACCATAAGCGATCTGCTGCCACTGTGATTAACCAGCTCAGGCCCACGCACACTGTGGTCTGACAGGAGGGGAGTTGAGTGTTACCGCTGCAGAGGGACAGCGGAGGAGTGGAGAGAGATGGTCAGGCCACAGATAAATAAATAGCAGAGAGGAGATCTGGTGAATGCTCAGAAAGACAACTTCTCTTTCAAAGTTCTAAACATTTCTGTGTAAACACACACTCGACTACAAAAGATTGAAGAACATATTACAAAGGTGAAAACATATTAAGTTCAAATGCATGCTCAAGATGCTTACGTTTAAAGATGCAGTCCTGGTGCTGAGCCTTCATGCCAGTTCAGATGATACTTCTAACATTCCTGGAAAAAAATAACAAATAAGGTATGTTAGTAGGCCTACACATATTATTGTAGTAGCCTCTTGATGGGATATGGGATTGTTTCGAAGATTTAAATAAAATACTATTTTACACAGTGTTATTTTGCCTAATTTGAGTTGAGAGCCTGTAGGTAATTGACTGTCCAATTATTATTAATTTTAATTAAAACCTGATGGTGCATTAAACACGTGAACAGCATGCATTCACAGGGAGACAGGCTTAGATGTAGGCCTATGCAAAAAAATATATCCAATGAAGACTACAACTCGACTGCAGTATTCACAACAAATCAGTAGATGGTGTTAATGAACCACGTTACAGCCGCTCTGCGATATTGTCACTCCATGACAGAGGGTGGCAGTGTCAGGGGCAAACACCATAGACATTATAAAGGATAGACGCCGCATTGGGCGTTGAGCGCGAGAAATGCGGGCGCCATCTTGGACCGGTCACACGTTCCACTCAGTGTAGTCTGTTTGGCAGGTGGAATGAACTGTCAGCGCATGTAATTAATCATATCTCATTAAATACCAAACTGATTTTCACGCGGTTTTCTTTGCTGCAAAGATCATACATGTAGCTAAGATACAGGGCACAAGTTTCGACGTGTTTTAATATTCATAGTGGGCTTAACAGTCATAGAAGATTCTGATATGATATAATAACCAGACATCCGAGTCACACACTTCGTCCGGGAGGAGATTGAAACGGAGGATGTGTTTTTGCTTGGGGAACATATTGAGGAGACACAGTTTGGCATCGACAACCACCATTCCGACTTGTTGTCATTGGTTGTGTCTGTCTTTCACAAATTAAGGCTGCACCACATTGCCAAACTCGCGAGTAAAATGCGATTGTAAGGATGGTTAACTTTATTTTATGCATTTGAGTATTATTGTTGGCTGTTGTTGTTTGATTTTCCCTTAATTTAATACTTTTGATTGCTGTGGTTTTGTATTGAATGTGTTTTTATATGTACCGCGCTGCAAGGCACGCATTGATTTCCTGTCTGTGTCTGAGGAACCAACTCGAGACTAGACTGAACTTGGTATCCCCCCCCAGTATAGAACATTGGACAACCAAGAAGACTTTGCTTTTAAAAAATCCCGTCCTCTTTTAAGAGGCAATTGCCTAACAAACTTGTGTTTTAAATTAGAGAAATAAAACATATTTTTACATGAACACTCATGTTGTCCTTCTCTTTTAATGATATATTATATACACTGGTTTTTATTTATAGGCTATTTAATGCCTTCATGGGAAACATCCACCCTTCATATTATGTACCATGCTCGACTACTCCTCCTAAATTGCCCCGAGCTAACTCCAGTTTAGGAATAACTGCCTTTTCATGTAGTGCCCCTAATTCATGGAACGCTCTGCAGAGCAATTTAAAAATGACTGCTCTTCCTCTTGGTTTATCTGAAATCTATGATTTCTGAATTTTACACATCTGACTGTAACTGTTTTATCTGAATTCATTGTTCATTTAGTATTCTATTTTTGCTCTTGTTTTGTATTTTGTATAGGCCTACTTTATTTAAATTAATATATTTTATCCTATTTTATTTCTGTTCTCTGTTTATGTTATCCCTGTGATTGTCTTTATTGTGTATGCTCGTCACTGTAAATTAATAAATATATTTATATATAGCCTAATCATATATTGTTAACTTATTAAAATAGCTGACTTTACTGCCCCTATCTGTTTCTGCTTCCCTTTTCGGGGGATGTTCCTCGTTTTGATCTCGGACGTCTGGTTACTTATATCATATCAGAATATTCTATGACTGTTAAGCCCACTATGAATATTAAAACACGTCGAAACTTGTGGCCTGTATCTTAGCTACATGTATGATCTTTGCAGCTAAGAAAACCGCGTGAAAATCAGTTTGGTATTTAATGAGATATGATTAATTACATGTGCTGACAGTTCATTCCACCTGCCAAACAGACTACACTGAAGCTGCATTCCAATAGTAGTTGCACTTCCCCTAGTTCATTTACCCTCAGCCCTTGGCATGACGTAACAGCATACGTTGCACGGAGGGAACTTGGAGCGCGGAGGGAGACTGGGCTGGGGAGGAGCGGAGGATTTAAATGGAACCCACTTGCCCACTTGCCCTTGTAGTCGCAATGGACCGTCAGTTACATAGGTAGTTCTGAATGCAAATAATACAGAATTATAACATTCTGCTAAGGTAGCCTATGTTGCAGAAAGCCATTTCCATTGCATAACAAACATTGAATTTCGACACGGTAACTCAGATTATCAAGACATTGTTACTTACACATGTAAATTGTTTGCTCCGACATATTTTCTTATTTATGTTAGTTTCAACCAAAAACATTTGTTTTAAATAGTCCTCTAATTGGCAGCCATCTGTGTTATAGCAGCAATGTGTAAACTGCAATACATTCACTGGATTGTTCGTATGGAAATAGGATAGCCTAATTGTGACGTTTTGGAATATATTTAAATATATATATTTGTCCTGCTGGTGGCCGCGATGTCCCTAAAAGCATACAGTCTACCGGAAAATAAAAGGAGAAGAAGAAGAAGACAAACTGCAATGCACTGTGGGTGATATCCACCTCGGAGTGACCATGGATGTTCACTTGATCACTCAGCCCTCCGAGGGTCTATATCACGAAGTTCACTTCAGTTTCCAGACAATTGGAACGACACTTAAGATGGCGGCGGGGATTCCCCCGAGGGCAAGTGAACGAGGGCATGTTGAATGGGTATTGGAACGCAGGGTGAGTGGAACGTGTGACCGGTCCAAGATGGCGGCCGCATTTCTCGTCAGCGCCAATAGGCAGTAGCGGCCAACGCGGCGTCTATCCTTTATAATGTCTATGGCAAACACTGTCAAACATCCGTCAACAAACAGGAGGACAGCCCCTGCACGTTTTATGGTCGAGCAGTTTCATAACATCAAGCTAGCTCTAACACGCTCAGCACTATGCTAACCTGTATGTAACCTTGTGTAAGCGAGTCGCTGAGGATTCAAGTCAGTCGGAGAAATGACCTGGATTAAACACTTGTTTTGTAAGAGACCTGGCCTGACAGTGGGACCGCTCCTGCTCGGTGCAACTCTCACCTCCTCCTGCAGATGTTTCCACGCTGAACTAGTAAGAACATGTCCACCACAAATAGATAGGCTAAACTAGTGTGTTTCAGTGAAAAACACCGACACAATGCATTCAGCATGAAAACTGACCTCGCTAACTGTGAACCCTTTTCCCCCTTGGCGGCAGGTGAGACATGAATGCGTCGGACTTCCCATAGTTCATCACAGCAGGTACGTGTGTGAGCTGCCCCCCAACCACAGGTTCCCCATGGGCAAGTTCCCCCGGGTTCTAAACTGTTTAATCAAGGACCAAGTCATCACAGAGAAACAGGTGAGTGAGGCACAGGTACTTTAAAATAAAAAAAATTAATAATAAATTGAGAATAACAATTGTTGACCACAATTGTTACACCTAATGTTGATTTTCCCTGGTTTTAATTGGTCAATAACAAAATACTGATTAATTGCTAATGAAAACCATTAATTAGTTAGCCTACAACTCATAATATTTTTTTGAAGGGAAAGCACTTAAATCACATTTTCTGATTAATGTGATTTGCCTTCTCCACAGTATAGGTGTGGGTCCCTGAAATCGCCTGCAAAGATCTACTCAGCTGTGTGCACACCGAGGAATACTTGAACAACTTCCTTAATGGGAAAGTGAGCGAGCAAGATCAAAAGAGGACAGGTTTCCCCTGGAGCGAAGGCTTGGTGAGACGCTGTCGATATGAAACGGGTAAGAGAGGAACATCTGATGTCTCTTGATGATTTCTATTTCTCATTTGAAGGGCTTGTTAAAGCTATCACACCACACTCACCTCTCTCTCTCTCTGTCTGTCTGGTTGCCAGGGGGGACAGTGCTGGCTGCTGAAGTGGCCCTACAGAGGGGCATGGCCTGCAGTACAGCAGGAGGAACACATCATGCGTTCCCCAGCTACGGTTCAGGGTATTGTCTCCTTAATGACTTGGCAGTGGCAGCCAAATACCTGACAGGCAAATCCTCGCCCAAAAAGAAGGTCCTCGTTGTGGATCTAGATGTTCATCAGGTAGAGTTCATTTGTGTGCTACCTTTAATGTTGTGGGGTGTTACCTTTATGTCATAAGTACAATGTTTGTTTTTGTTCCTTGTTAATGAGCTCAACCTTTTCTGTCATTTGAATCCAACAGGGTGACGGCACTGCTTTTATTTTCAAAGAGGAGCCGTGTGTGTTTACCTTATCGATGCATTGTGGGAAAAACTTCCCCCTCCGTAAACAACAGAGTGATCTAGATATCAGCGTGGAGGATGGGCTGGAAGACAAGGAGTACCTCTCCACAGGCACGTTATTCACTAAATCTCAATATCAATTCTTACATTTCGTCAATTAAAAAAGAAAAAATAGACATTTACCTCTTGTTTTCTTTAACCCATTGATGACTATGGCAATCTAGGATGCATGTCCTTAATGCCTGAGGGTTTTCTGAAAAAATAGTACGAATTGTCAAGTCTACCAAAACCTTAATATCTAAGCCTGTGTAGCACATAGAAACATAAAATAAAATACATTTAAAAGTTTAGGTTCACAGGTTTTATTTAAACATGCTCCCTTAGCGCTTACAAACCAACAAATATTTCTAAAAATCGTCAAAATTAGATGAATTAGAAAATTATTAAATATTGTTAATAAATAGATGCAATGTGTTGTGTGATTTTCGTCAGTAGTCTATAGTAGACCTTGATTCTGAACACCAAACGCCACTAACTGTTCCGTCGCCGACATAGCCGGCGTATTTTTTTTATGATTTTGTTTTATTTTTTTATTTTTTATTTTTTTGATTGACGTGATTTTCGGCAAACCACACAACTTTCGGGTGGTCACGTGGTCTTAAAAAAATCAACAAAACCCACCTCATGTGTATTTGAACCAATGACAGTGCATTCTATGCTGGGAATGCCATGAAAATTAGATAAAGTAATAATGCTGCGCGATGCAGCATCAGGCAGGAGAGCCAATGTGGCATCGCGCAGCAGCCGTCATCAATGGGTTAAGCTGGTTTCAAAAGAGGCATGCAAAATGAAAATCGCAACACGATTATTGTAATTAGTGGTGTTAGCAGTCATTTGAATGGCTAAACTTCACGTCTGATGATGTTCTCACCAGTGGAGGCCCACCTTCCCTCGCTGATGGAGACCTTTCGTCCAGACCTGGTCCTGTACGACGCAGGTGTGGACCCTCATTGGGAAGATGAACTGGGCCGACTCCGTCTCACTGACCAAGGTGAGTGATCACTTTCTACCCACAAGTCTCTGTGCCTACAAGTCATTTCTAGACTTTTCCTATATGACTGTTCCTACCTCCTAGGGCTGTACCAGAGAGACCTGTACGTGATGAAGACAGCAGTGAGCAGAGGGGTTCCTGTCGCCACGGTAATCGGAGGAGGATACTCCAGAGACATCGACAAACTGGCCGTCAGACACTCCATCGTCCACAGAGCGGCCTCTCAGGTACAGGAAACACAGCTGCTTATTAAGACACATGTTTTTAGATGAAGCTTTTGGAAATCCAGAATCATTTACTGAAAACAGTTTCACTGGACTAGAGCGGATATTATTTTCATGTTCTTCATATTTCAGGTTTGGAAGGAGCTTGGGATGTGAAAGCTCCATGGCCTAAAACAAGAGGAACCCAACATCCTGAATTATACTTGATCTTTATATCCCAATGTCAATATTGATATTTGTGAATAAAAACAGTGTTTTCATTAACTGTATATTTATATGAAACAGCATTACATTTATCAAGAATTTTAAAAAAGATATTGGAGACAATGAATTCACTGCAAACTCCATCAGCTCAGATTTATGTAATGTTTTAAATAGAATTATTTAACCTTTTTTAGTCAATGGACAGGATATAGGCAGCTAACCAACATTCTGTATGTGAAAAGCTAACACTGTATTAATGTATAGATTATACTCTACTCAGTGTGTTGGCTGAAAAGCGCCATTTACCTTATCAAGATACTATATCAGTCCTTCTATTGCAGTAACTGTAACTTATACATATTCTGTTATTGAACTATACAGTTTGTGGTTGTGTCTCCAAAATAAGTATCATTCTTGACATTAAATGCAACACACCATCACTCATGAACAAAAATATTTAATGAAAAAAAAAATCAAACTTAAAAAGTATTTACATCAGATCACATACTGTAAGACATTAAGATACTAGTGTCACATCAGAACAAACACGGTTGGTCCACACAAACTGTACTGATAAGGATGTGCACCGTCCTTGGCACGATGGGTACAATTAACCAGCATGTTTCAAGTTTCACTTATTTATATGTCATTCGCTGACATCAAGCAGCGACATATGGGTGATACAGTGCAATGTTTATTCACAGTGTATGGAGCAGTCGATTGAATTAAAAGTTCTGCTTGTTACTTCTACACAAGACGGTGTACCTCTACTACAAACATCAAGCACACACACACAGACACACAGACTGGCTGGCAACACATTCTCTGAAACACAACCAGCAAATGCACAAATCCTTTTGGAAGATTTTCTGCACTACTTTGAGCTCTTCTTGGATAGTGTTTTTGATAAATTACACGAGCAGTTCACAGGAAGTCCATAGAAGGAACTTAGTGCAACCTCCTCATAGTCAGAGTTAAGGAATGTGCAATTGTAAAATCCGGCAGACGCAATAAATAAAGTACCACTGTAATCAATACATTAAAACATTTAAGAGTAGATGGAAGAACATACTGTAGTGCCTCAAATGTCCATCTTGGCTACTGCAAGAAACAGTGCATTTCTTAACTTTTACCTTACAGAAATGCTCTGTCTTAAAGAGTTCAAAATCATTAGCAGCACTGGAGCTCGCTGTGGTTTGATTATAAAAACAAATTCAACACTAAAAGAGAAAAAAAAAACCTTGGCTATCTGGAGACTGCCTGTTGGTCTCATCTGTTAAAATATAATAAATACCTTAAAAAAAAAAAGTGTTGTATATTCATTATGCAGCCATTGTCATACAAAAATTCCGTCCTCTGTGCATCCTCCACTGCTGCTTTAAAGCCATTATAGTGAGAACATTTAAATCAACATGTAATGCTAAATATGGATAGATCTGTCATTGAGAATTCTAGCAGTGGAGTGTTTGGTATACCTGCAAAAATGGCTGCATCTGAATATTTAAACACTTTTCAGTTACAACATGACTTTAAAAAAATCATCAAATGTCTGCCAAATCAATGCTAAAACTTTAAAACTTGAGGCAGAGTTGACGCAAAAACAAAACATAAAAATAAAATCAAAGTTTAAAATCAAATCTTCCATAACCGAACTTTCTCCGCCACCACACACCAGTTGGCGTGGTCATAGTAAGTGTGTGTGACTTGGAGCTCTTCCACGTGATTCTTAATCAACTCCGCTAGCTCTCCCTCCCTGAAGACGTGATAGTATCTCAGACAGGAGCCCTTGGCCTGCTCAGGACTCTGTGTACACTGCTGCTGCGGCCCTGCTTCACTGTCCTCTCCGGTCTGCTTCAGATGCTCCTTCTGGAAGGGCACTAGATCAGGCAGGGCCAGAGAGCCACACTCCTTGGCTAAAGATACTGAGACACTGTGGTTTTCTGTGCTGTTGTTGTTTACGGTGGTGGTGGTGGTATTATTGTTGCCTCCAGCGCCACTGTGTCCTTTGAGCAGGTCCTGTGTGACCGGATCAAAGACGTCCTCTTCTAATCCTATCATGGATGTGGGGGAGAAGAAGCTGGAGACTTGCTCTATGAGGCCTCGTCCTCTCCCACGCTGCTGGCAGACCACAGCCTGGCTTTGGCCCGTGGGTGAAGCTAAAGTGCTGAGGTCTCTGGAGGACGAGCGGGAGATGGTCAGGCTCCCAAAGTCAAAGACTGAATCCAGAGAGCGGGAGAAGAACCACAGCCGCTGCGTCCTCTTGCGTGGCGTGGTGCAGGTGAGGTCTTCTTCTTGGTCGTCGGCCACTGAGGATGTGCTTCGAACCTTCCTGTGCTTGTCAGTGTTGTTGTCTGTGGAGTTGGTGACGCTCTGAGCCGTGGCCCTGCGCCTGGGTTTGACCACGTGTTCCCTGCTAGAGTTAGAAGGAGAATGAGGGTTGGGGTTCCAGGGAACGAAGATGTCCTGCTTCTCAAACTTGCGGCGCTTCTGCTCCATGGCCCACACGTAGATCATGATGCGTCCGCCCACTCGCAGCGTGCGGGCCATCTCCTTTATTGCTCGAATACGCCGCTCTTTGGTGGACAAGTGGTGGATGACTGTGAGAAAATGAAATGAAATAAGATCTGTCAGAATTAAGTTGGACAATGAGTGGGCATTCGTCTAATTACGATGTGTCACAACTACGGCACACAACATAAATGAATAGTGTGGGTGTGTGCTGCTGTCGCCTTTGGTCCTAATTACACTCTTTTGCTGGAGGACACACGGTTATTTGTTTCAGACGGTTGGCTAGGCAACACAAGCACATTGTAAACTGATGTTCATCGTTACTGAGAGTTCATTTAATTGGAGGCAAAGGCAAATTAATGCAGTGACTTGTTAGAACATCCTAACCTCCCTCTATCTGTGTGTGTGTGTGTTTTGTCCGTTACCTGCGATGGAGAGCACGGCATCGAAGCAGCCGTCTCTGTAAGGCAACTGCAGCCCGTCACACACCTGCACCTCGTGTCCTTGGTTCCAGGCAAAGTCCACCAGGGGGCGACATACATCGCAGCCCAGCTTGAACACCTCCTTGTTGATGTGGAGATACTTGCCATTGCCACAACCTGCCAAGGTCAAGACAGCACTAGTGACTGATTGAGAATGATTAATGGTCCCATTAGACCCACGATACTCCTCTCCACTCTCCTTTCTGATTCTGGAAAATGCTTATTGTCAATATCAATTATTGTCAAAATCAGTAAATATCTCCTCCACCACTACCTGTCCATACTGTGTGTGCGCGGAAAAATAAATCTGGTGGTAATACACAGCCTAGGCTCTCTAAACTGGTAGGTTAACAAAGGATATGTCAACAAATGGGGCCCATCATAGCTAGCAACATGCCCATTTACAGAGCATAGGCTGTGTATCAACACTGGGTTCATTTGTGAGGAGATAATCACTGATTTTGACAAAAGGTGATTTTGACAATAAGCATTCCCCGGAACCTTTAAGGTAACCAATTTTAAAATGACTTATTGTGTGTCCAAAGAACAGGAAATAAAAAACAAAGTATTTTATGTTCAAGTGTCAATGGGATGGCCGATACTATTACATAACTGCTAGAGGAGACACCCACCAATGTCAGCGACGATGCTCCCGGGCTGCAGGTCCAGCAGGAACTGTCTGACCTTAGGCCAGGCTTTGTAGCGGCTGTCGTTGAAATACGGAGCAATCTTGTCATAGACGCTGTGCACGTGGTCTCTCTCCAGCTGACTGGCAGCCTCCTCCATCATGTCCGTCCAGGCTGCCCCGTGCAGCTGCCTCACAGTATCATGTCTGCAAGGACAAACACATCTCCCTGCTTACTTACAACTCATAAATCCATCAATGAGCTACTCTGTTTCATTAAAACATAGGCAAGGCAAGGCAAGGCAAGTTTATTTATATAGCACAATTCAAACACAAGGCCACTCAAAGTGCTTTACAGGGTCAATATTAAAATACATAAAACACATTAGAAGACATTTAAAAGCGAATGAAAAGAAGTAAAACATTTAAATTAAATAAAAAGTACAGGTTAAAATGGAAACAGAAAAGTCTTCAGACTCGATTTAAAAGAACTGAGGGTTGCAGCAGACCTCAAGTTTTCTGGGAGTTTGTTCCAGATATTTGGAGCATAAAAACTAAAAGCTGCTTCTCCTCGTTTAGTCCTAACTCTTGGGACTGTAAGTAAACCTGACCCAGACAACCTAAGGGCTCTGGACGGTTCATAACGTATCAGCAGATCAGTAATGCATTTTGGCGCTAAACCATTTAGTGCTTTATAAACCAACATCAGTATTTTGAAATCAATTCTTTGAGTGACAGGAAGCCAGTGTAAAGACCTCAGAACTGGGGTAATGTGATCCACTTTTTTGGTCCTAGTGAGGACTCGAGCAGCAGCGTTCTGAATTAGCTGAAGCTGTCTGATAGATTTTTTTGGAAGGCCTGCAGGGACACTGTTACAGTAGTCAAGTCTACTAAAGATAAATGCATGGACAAGTTTTTCTAAATCTTGCTGAGACATAAGTCCTTTTATTCTTGATATGTTTTTAAGGTGGTAGTATGCTGACTTATTAATTGATTTAATGTGTTTCTTGAAATTCAAGTCGGAGTCTATGACAACACCAAGATTTCTGGCTTGGTGTGTGGTTTCTAGCATAACAGATGTAAGCTGTGCGCTGACTTTTAATTGTTCATCTTTGGCACCAAAGGCAATTACTTCAGTTTTGTCGTTGTTTAATTGAAGGAAATTTTGGCACATCCAATCATTGATTTGTTCAATGCACTTACTCAGTGCTTGTATCGGACTGTAGTCTCCTGGTGATATGGTTATGTAAATTTGTGTGTCGTCTGCATAATTATGGTAGCATAATTTGTTCTTATTCATAATCTGAGCTAGTGGGAGCATGTAGATGTTAAACAGAAGAGGCCCAAGAATGGAACCTTGGGGGACCCCGCATTCAATATGTGTCCGCTCAGATGTGAAATTGCCTATTGACACATAGTAGTCTCTGTCCTTTAAGTAGGATTCAAACCAGTTTAGTACAGTTCCAGAGAGTCCAACCCAGTTTGCTAGTCGATCTAGTAATATGCTGTGGTCAACTGTGTCAAAAGCGGCACTGAGATCCAGTAAAACTAAAACAGAACTATTGCCACTGTCTGTGTTTAAGTGGATGTCATTGAGGACCTTAACCAGAGCAGTCTCAGTGCTGTGGTGTTGACGAAATCCTGACTGGAAAACATCAAAGCAGTTGTTCATTCCTAAGTAGTTATTTAGCTGTTGATAAACAGCTTTTTCAATGATTTTGCTTAAAAATGGTAGGTAAGATATGGGCCTATAATTGTTCATAAGCGATGTATCTAGATTGTTCTTTTTTAGGAGCGGCTTGATGACTGCTGTTTTCAGGGCCTGTGGTAATACACCTGTCCGAAGGGACATGTTGACAATTTGTAGAACATCTGAGGCCATACAGCTAAAAACAGTTTTAAAGAAGCCTGTGGGAAGAATGTCAAGGCAACAGGAGGAGGAGTTCAGGTGTTGTATAATGTCCTCCAGGTTTTTGTGGTTTATCAGATAAAATTGTGTCATTGCATTTGGATTGATTTTAAGTGGGCATAGCGATGACACATATGTTGAACTTTGTATTGATGCAGTGACAGCTTGTCTAATTTTGTGAATTTTCTCAGTAAAGAGATGTTCAGACGCTACTGACACAGGAGGGTTTGTTAATCTGTCGACAGTAGCAAACAGGGCATGTGCATTGTAGTTGTTTTTGGTGATGATGTCAGAAAAGAAAGACTGCCTTGCACTTTTCATCTCTGAGTTAAAAGTGCACAGTTTCTCTTTGAAGATGTCATAATGAACCCGGAGATTTGTTTTTCGCCACCTGCGTTCCGCTTTACGGCACTCTCTTTTTTCTATTCTGACCTGCTGGGCATTTCTCCAGGGAGACCTTTTCTTACCAGAGACAACCTTCATCTTAGTGGGCGCAATAGCATCTATAACACTTGTAATTTTGCCGTTAAAGTTGTCTAAAAGCTCATTAACTGAGTTACAGGGGAGGGGTGGTATTAAAGAAAATGCTTGAATAAATGTTTCACTGGTATTTTCTGTAATATACCATTTCTTGATTACTTTTGATTGATCAGTTGTGTGCACAGACATTTTACTCTCAAAAAATAAACAGGAATGGTCTGAGAGGGGACCTATATCTGCCACTGTTACGTCTGAAATGTTCATTCCTCTAGCAATGTGGACCCCCTGAGGAGAGCAGCGTAGCGGGTGGTGCTCTCTAAATGCTTGTTAAGGGGGTCAGCTGGAAACCCTAATCAGCAGATGCACTCAAAAACATCTGTCAGGCCGCCATGGCAATTGAGCACCAAGCCCTACGCTTAATAAGTGCATGCTGCAGTCAATATCAGTAAGCCAGTTCTTCACATCCCCTCTGCATGTCCTCCAGAAGGACACACTGAGGTTAAGCCTCTATGAATATAAGTCACCAGCTTTTTAATTTGTCATCAATCGTCTGTAACCGAATGGATGAGAGTGGAGATCATAAATTAACTAACAAGGTATCACCAGCGAGGACTCGGCGGCTCCATTTCCACAGTGCCTGTGTCAGATAGTTTTTTTACGATAATGCTCAAGCAAAAGGTCAACACATGAATTATTTGACAAGGCAACAAGATGCAAAATTGACAAACTCAATCATGTTTGGGTGAAAGAAGAGGCTGCTGCTGGATGGCCTTTATATTATAGTATGTCATTATGTCAGCGTAACAAGAAAAGGAAGGTTGCAGCATCAGCCCTCGTTCTAGGAATCTCTTTTACCTTAGATGAACCTTGTTGATTCTGAGGAGGGCTTTCAATTTTTTCCTGGAAATAAAAGACTGCTATATGGGAATATGTTTTCCAGTCTGATTACATTATTTTCTGTCAACTGACTGCATAACTAAATGTCACTTAACTAGTTGAGGTTTTTGCTGTAAATGTCAAAGAGAAAAAAATGTTTTGTCCTCTGATACATAATAGTGACTACTTTCATCGTCCTTTCACAGCTTGTACCATCTAGTCGATTTTCAATTTGGAAATATACAAAAAGGTTGCTTACTAACAATTGAATAAGGCCAACAAAGAGGTTTGCCCTCTCTCTGTATGCCTGAATTCAACATTTGATTTGCACAAACACCGATATCTAGAAAAACAACAGTGAATCACACAGATAGCAAGATCTGAGCACAACATGGGCACGTTTGTTGCCTGCAACACACTCCAAATTCTCAACCCATCTTGAGCAGTGTGACAAGCATGATTTTTTCTGTGATTGAGACATAATTGGCTCTTTTGAATCACATGTGATGGATGGAAGTTGTCAGCGCCAACTCATACCAGCAGGCATCCTGCATCACTCTGCCATATGTTGCTAAATCAGTTAGCGCTTGTAAAAATATCACTTTGGCAAATATGAGCTGCAGATGCTTGAGAAATGTTTACCTATTCATTTCTGCTCCATTTGCATAGCAACATACTCAATTACCAACCACTTCATCCACAGTGAGAGTTACCTCTATTAGACCTCAAATTGCAACACCTGCCCTTTTTATTTAGAGACAAGTCAACATTGTATCTACCTCTGTTTTATGTTTTCCTGCCGGTAATGTTATTCACAATAACAAATTTCAAACAGAGCGATGCAACCTAATCATCATGTAAATGCCACAGCACACTTTAAACCAGAAGAAAAGATATCAGACATTTCCACTCCACATCTCTAAAAACACATTGGACTGATATGTCCTTGGATGTAATATTGTCTGGTGCCCAGGTGTGTTTACACTGTTCACAATGAATCTTACAGGGAAACTTCTACAGCAGGATATTGGTTACAAAGGGAAATGCGTTCTACATCAAATATAAAAAGGTGGAGTCAGCGATTCTGAAGAACGCTTGTTATTAATCAGTGAATACCTCCTCACGTTCTGCTAGCTGTCCATACTGTGTGTGTGTGTGCCAAACAGAAATCCAATGTTAGAGACAGCCTAGACTAACAGACATGTTGCTAGCTAGGTTGGCCCCCTTTTGTTTATATATCCTTACATACCAGTTTACAGAGCTTAGGCTGTGTATTAAAACCAGACCAGTGCACACACAGTATGGACAGGTAGCGGACCATGAGGAGATGTTGATTGACTTAGACAAAAAAGGATTTTGTAAACAAGCGTTCGCCACAATCGCTGACTACACCTTTAAGTATTTCTCTCAATAAACTGATAGAGCCGTTCCCTTACTGTGCACTGCAGGCTTCACTGTGTGCACACCTCCCTTGGTAAACAGTGTGTGTGTGTGTGTGTGTGTGCGTGTGGTGTGTGTGTGTGTGTGTGCAGCATCCCATCTTCCTTCACTCAGACCTATTTCTGGAGCACCATCATCTGCATTATCCCAGCCAAGTGGAAGGAAAACATCCCTTATGTAACGTGCAGATCTAGCCTCCTCTCAGTATCATCTCAGTATTGAGTTTTCCCCTCTGCCCGCTAAACTGTGGAAGTCCTCGGGTGACATTATATAACCGGCAGCTGGGGAGCACTGCCTCTCACTGACAATGGGAACTCAAATTAAATCAGCAGGCAGAGGCAGCGTCTGGCACACAGATCTCAGCCAAGGTATATGACATTTAGTGGGGAAAGAGATAAAAGGCACCCATCACTTACAGCCTTTGTTCCTTTAGATTTGTATGGAATGAATTTGAATTCCCTGGTCAAAAAAGGGTCTCTAAGAAAATTGTTTGATTAAGAACCACACAGCTCAAAATGTGTCTTTAAAAAGTTGTACTATTATGCACAAATGTTCCAGGACCATGTTGATAACTGAGCCCTCAGGTCAGAGCTCAGTTTAGGGCTTTGATGAGATTAGTGGTGTTTTTCTAAGCAGACAGTGCTGCACACTTCTCCTGCCAGCCGCCACTAACCACTACACTAAGAAGGAACCACAGGAAACAGGTTTGTGGTGAGAGAGGTTATCCTCTAAACATAGGCTCCCCTAACTGCTTCAAGCCTACTGTTCTCACATTGCATTGTGTAGGACCCTACATGCTCTATTAGCGTGTTAAAACAATATGGGTTAATAGATTGTAAATGTGGAGCACAATTGTTGGATAATTAAATTGAATTAGATAAAAAAAAAATTGTGTGTCAATTCAAGTCTACCTATAGAGCCGAATGTATTTAAATTTAAGAATGGATATTAGGGTACAAGACCTCCCCTGTCTGTGTGCTGCTAGCCACTGGTTTATGTCCCGTCAAAGTTTTTAAATGGCTATTTTAAAAAGGTAGAATTTTAGACATTCACCCAAACAAAATTGTATGTAGGCTAAAAACTGCAGTAGCTTCTATAACCATTCCAATATTTGTTCGCAGAAAATGCAGAGCCACTTACCGTGCAGTGTGTAAAACGATCCGCCTGTATCCTCAGCTAGCTGGAGGTAAACTTCCCTCTCTGCAGCGATGGATCTACATCACTGATCTACTGTCAGGATCACACGCGCGCGCTCCACACGGAGGCACCGGGCACATTGTCAACGACATTGTGAGGAGGGTTACCGTGGACCGGAGGAAACACCTGCCGTCAGTTACAACCAGCAGCAGCAGCCTACTGTCAGCCCAGTTGGACGGTATCAAATCCATAGCATTACTTACAAGCTCCACACCTGTCAAGGTAGATATAAATTACAGCGAGACTTCCGGTGAGATATTTCAAAAGTAAAGCCTCATTGGTGCGTGAAACCATTTTCTACTAAGTAGCCCAAACATTCAGGGAAGCCTTCCCTTTTATCACAACAAGAGCTTACGTCTGCGTGTGAGAAAAATATAAAATGTTCATGGTAAAATGTAGCCTATGTTTTTCCATTAAAAATAAATGCCTAAACTTTAAAACATGGACAGAAAATAAAAAAATAAACAAAAAGCCAGTGTTATTCACCAAAGACAGGGCAATAGCTTATATTTTAAAATGAATAGAGCAATGTGAGGCAAAGGCTAAGCAAATGATTAAGAAATAGGAATGTAAGAAAGAGCCTCCTTTATGGTAGGAGAAATATTGCACATGCAATGAATATAAAAATATATAGAAAACACATGCATCAGTCCAGCAGTTCAGATAGGCCCTGTTTCTGTAGTTTTAACGACAAGTAATGTCAAATAACTGGGCACAGTAATTCCAAACCTATTTGTTGATTGGTTTTCAAAGTTAGTTTGGCTGAATGGTTAAATGATGAGCAGATCTAGATCAGCTTCTGTTGAGAGGGGTGGACTATTGTTAAGCTGTACACATATCAACATTGAGTAATGTATTAACTTAGGCCTGCATGCTTTTGGTGTATTCTGTTAAAAACCAGGTTCAATTATAAAAATTCACCAATCGGGGAAATCTGGTTATTTTTTTCATTGTAGCTATATGATAGACAGTTGCATTCAATTAGTAGTAGTACTTGTTTTTTTCAGTCTTGTCCAGTAATTACTCAATATGAATTGTACCATTTCTCTCAGCTGCTCAATTATCTTTTAAAAAATATTACAATGCACCTTTTATTTCGAAGGATGTATAACTCAGTGTCCAGCCTCATTATGGTTGACTTGACTAAGCTGGTCTTTGGTGGTATAAAGATGACACGCTGTTCGCTTTCAGAACATGGTTGTAATTGGCTGTCAGCCTCACGTGACTACGATAAACAGCATAAAACATGAAATGTGTAGCCGCCAGGCAGCACCTGCAGTTCCCTTCAAAAACAAGTTTTACAGGGAAGTTAAATAATGGCTCATGTTTATTCCTTTAGTTGTCAAACCAATCATCATTATCCACAAAGTGTTTTCATTGTGGCTTTCATTTCATGTTGCATCCCCCTTCATATCTTGGGGCTGCATCATGAGGAAACTACTGAGAACTAGCCTATCTAACCAGTTTAATTTGGGGATGATATAGTTTATAAGATGTAAAATATAGCCTGCAATAGACTACAGTTAAAATTGGGGTAAGTAGCCAAAACCTACTATTAGCCTATCCCTCTAACCCTAACCAATGTTTGCAGTAGGAATGGAGACAATAATCTTCACACACTCATTTATAAACAATAGCCCACAGACAATAGACAAAACATTGTGAATGATCATAGTAAAAAGGGGTAGTAATCAGCATAGGCCTACATTGCTGTTGTTTCTTGTTTTCGTTGCCCTCTCTGCCTCACATGTCGGTGACAGCTCTGCTTGGATCTACCCTTTTCTGTCTGCCTAACCTCATCGCCACCTTCTTCTCTCTTACTCTTATGGTTAACGGAGGCATCCTAATTGTGGCTCATCAGTGGCATTCAGGGAGCACAAAGAGCTCAACAAATCGCCCTCACATCATCATTCAAAGCACATGCAATATGCTTTATTTCTGGCTACTGCCTCCAATTATAATTTCACACCTTCACACTTGGAGAGTACAATTTAAAGACACTTATAGAGTGAACGGAGTGAGACCTCAACAGCAATGACAGTTTCTCTTCCGTTGCCTTTTAATCTATTCAATAGTGACTTCATCCATTGAAATTCCCTGTACACTTAGTCAATGTCTATTTTCTGTATGTTCCTCAACAAAACACCAAGCGTACAGATCGAAACCTTCAAAGCTTTCTTGTGGATTTATTAACTGAGGTCACCCAAACAAACTGTAAATATAGGCTTACAGGTAAGAAAGGTACAACACACCATTAGTTCCTGTTTGATGAACTTAGACTACAGTTTTTATTTTTCAGACGTAAATGTAGTTTTTGTATTGATTTATGTTGAGACTTTTGCAGTTCCAATGCAGGGAGCTGCTTCAGAGATTCAGAATGAACAGCAGGATATTATGTCACAGTTGAATACATTACATTGGTCCATGTTTGGCACAGCCTTGTTGGTATCTTTATTGTCTACTGAAGTAGGATTTTTGCTGCAGCTATTGGCTCTTAACCATTTGAAGTATGTACGCTATAAATGGCAAATAGGCTATGCAACAAGCTATTTTAATTTGTTCCTTGGGGGACGGGGGTCATGGCAATCTTCAATCACATCATTCCCTGGTTCCTAAATCAACTAGACAGTCGATTGCAACCCTTGTTTACTGTGGGTTTGTGGCTCCACTTTTAATCAATAACTGACATAATAATAGGTTGAACATCTTGTCCTTTCTATCATCAGTAGGAATCTCTTAAGGAGGTCACTGACTGAAAGCTTGCCTAAATGAACATTCAACAGGTTGGAGTGTATACATCTCAATGAGCATTAATATAAATAACAAGTAATGCCCTTCTTGCTGATTCCTTGGTGAGGGTGCATCTATAACCACTTGTTTTAGGAGCTCTGTGTTAACTACACGCTTTTCTGTATTAGGGCAAATTGTGTAGAAGGGTTTGGTGTGTTGGTCAAGGTTTTAAAACAAGATACGCGTGTTTTATTTCATGTAAATGAGCTGTACATTTCATCCTACTACTGTCAGAGTTTCAGTGCTCCTGGTCATGTACAGAGCCCGGCTTTACCGACGTCTACAATGCAGAACAGCTACATGATTTCAAAGGTCAAAGCTTTTACAGAAGCCAGCTAATGACGTGCGCCTTGAACTCCCGAGCCTCTGAAATGTATATGAATACTGTCCAGTTGTCAGTGTTATTTCCTTTCTGAAAACATGAAATAGTGGACTTTGCATATATTGTGAAGCAGAGAACACAAATCTGTTCCATCAAGCTGCACAGAAAAATATCAACTTCCCAAAGGAAGCAATAAAGCACTAGGGAGCTTCATATGGTACGATAATCAATGTAACATATCAACATAAGGATTTCAGCAAAGTACATCAATTATCTAGAGTTCCAAACTATGGAGACGTGTTATAGAATTTAAAAAAAACAGTCTGAGGACCAGAGACTTCTGTGCGATTTCAGATTGGAAAAACATCAAGTCCACAATACAGCACCTCTGTGTGCTGCTGCATTAATGAACACCAGAGGGAATACAAAGGCAAAATGGGATTTCCTGCCAGAAACAATAATGAATGCTCTCAGACACAGGCCTCTCCACACTCACTGTTATTCTGCTGTACATCAGAGCTGTTACTGTGATAAGGTCTCGGAGTCGGTACAATGTGTTGCCACTGTAATTTCATGCTGGGGGGGGGGGGGTCGCAATTATTTTGCTTTAGACAGCCGTCTTCACCAGAAAAATTCAGTGTTTCATCGGTTTGAGAATATTTTGGATTAGAGATATATTTATAGTTACTTTCGTTTTACACTTATCCCAGAAATCAAAAGGTACACTGTGCAGTGTACCTGTGCAGTTTCCTAAAAGACATTGTGTGAATCCTTTGAAATCTCACTATGTGATTAATGATTTTCAGTCCTTACGAAACACTTGGAAAGTTGTTAACCGGTATTGTCTAAATTGTGTTGCTGTGAAACAACTGGCATGAATGGGCACATGAAAAAATAAATAATAATAATAATAAATTAAATGGGGACCCACTCACAGAAACACTGCTCCATAGTGCTACTAGAGGTAAAAAGAGGTAACGCTATTACGAAACTAGCTGTTTATCAGAATGGAAAAATGTTGCGGTTCTGCTGATTTCAGGGAATAAGAAAATAGTTTTAACAGTCAGCGGGTTATCGATAAAGAAGGGAAACTAACATGAGCCATTTTGGATTCCCATGTTGTGGCATAGTGTACAAAACACACAAACTGCAAAAGGTAAGGTTTGAAAAACGCCTGAATTATTAATTTAACAAAGAATGTAAAAATAATGCAAATCACAATATAATAATGAAAACTTCAGAAAATAAATTTCTTCTCTCATTATATCAAATTTACAGTATACAAAATAATGTATAAAACATAATGCAGAAACAACTGCGAACAATATTTACACCAATACTAAATTGTTGTTCTTCATGGCAAATGATTTGGCCGATAAAACTAACGGAAATCTTGGTCTTTCCTCATCATCTGTGGCTGATCTGGTCGACGCCTGTGGTCCAAGTGTTGCGGCTCTTGTGAAGTCATCACGATGTCTACAGATATGGGGACCGAAAAACGAACCATCATCTGTGCAATCTTCTCGTGAGAAACTCCGTGTTTGTTCCTCCTGAAAGGAAAACAGAGCAATTTGGTAATATAAGTTTATGTATGTTTTTTCAATGTTTACACTGGTATATATATATATATAATCATGTATATGATCATATATATGTATATATAATATGATATTGAAGAAATCATACTTCTCCAGCTCATAAGGATCAAACTTCCAGCTGGTGTCAGGTTCACAAAAGTCTACTTTGTATCCTCTCTCCAAGGCCTGTTGAAAATAATTGGACATTTGAATTAGGAACCAAGAAGACCACAACTAAACACTCAATTATGTGTCAAATCTTATACCCACCATTTTAACATATGGCTTCATTTCCCAGGCTTGGAGGTTTGTATTATCAATGATAATGGGCGATCGGCTATCATGCATGGCATCTCTAGCTGAAGGAGGATTAAACACAAAAGTGATTGAAATAAGATCTGTCAACAAAATCATAAAACCATATTTGTTAAACTTTAAGACCACTGTTACTAACTACCCTTAAAGAGGACCTATGATGCTTTTTGACTTTTATGACCTATAAACGTAGTTATGATGATTCATAGTCATGCTTAACTATACTAAATTATCAAATAATGACTTACATGCATTTCGACATATTCCCTGCTGACCGTCTGGGGTGTCTGTGCAGAGCACTAAACACTATTCTAGCCAGTCGAGAAGTCACGTCTTCAAAGCGGTCTAGCCTTTCATAATTTGTGACGTCGCATAAAACTTTGTGACGTCTCCACGCGGATGTTTCCATGTATGGTAATGCTGTCACTTCCCTGTTCGCGTCTGCCTCGCGCCCTTATAGGTCCATGCTCGCGCTTCCCGCCACTGAAAGTGTTCCGGAAGGAAGGTAACCAATCACAACGGAGTGGGGTTTGCAGGAGGGGGGGGAGGGGAGCGGAGATGGCCGAAGCACAGGCGGAGGGAGCCGAAGCACACACACTCAAGTGTTGACAGGATGTGCTGGATCGCCAAAATAAGAGAAAGAATCTACAAAAAATCTACATAGTTTTTTGTGATGTGATTCGTGTCAGGTTGCTCTATAGCAGTGTAAAACAAGAAATTAAGACCAGAAAAGTAGCATAATAGGTCCTCTTTAATATGTTCCAAAATAGCATGTAAAGCGAGGACAAAACAGGAAAGAAAAGTCCCGATTGACAGAAATGACATAACAATGCCAATATGATGAAGCAATAAAAACGTGTGCATGACGTGAAAATAGCTTTTAGAAAAACCATTTAGTGAGTGTTTAAGGAGACAATTATACCTCTGCTATGGTTCCAGTCATGTGCGGCCCCAAGAAGGCCTGGGTCATAGCCATTTCTTTGAACAAAGTAGTCATCTGTGCTCAGTATTAGCCCACTAGGACCAGTGGAGAGCAGCTCCCTATAAAAATGACACAAATGTACAATGAACATATACATTCACAATCTTTGAATTTGAGTTTTAGGCTTCTTTAAACTGACAATGGACTAATTCAAGACTCAAGATTATACATAGAAGTACCTGGCTAGTGTTGATTTCCCAGATCCTGGAAGTCCCCTCATCAAGATCAGCACCAGAGAGGAATGGTTTGCATTAGTTTTGGTGGGGGATTGGCAATGATGACGCGCCCACACTTCACTTTCTGAAACAGATTTCTGGCGCCAGTCACAATCTTCATCATATTTCTGGCGCCAATCCCGATCCTCAACATACTGAGGCTTTTCTTCTTTTCCTTCTCTAGACCATCCAGCAGCATTGACATTATCTGAGTGTGTGTCAAAGGTACGAAGCCGTTCGTCCCTGTCAAAGTGTTGTGGAGAATTTTTGTAAAAGCCCTGGGAAGGGTGAGCACGTACATTCGGAGGTGGGAAACGAGAACATGTTGGAAAATGCGACTCCCCTTGATACTGGTTTGACGTGCCGGATCCCTTCCAGTTTTGATCAACAAGTGGTGGCGGATTTTGGGGATTTTGGTATACAGATGGGGGTGGCGGGCGATGGAATGGGGGCGGTGGGGGTCTGTGAGATCTGGGGTCTGGCGGTATGTTGGGCGTCTGAGGATAATGCCACTGATTTTGAATAGGAGGTGAAGGTCTACCAGAGCTCAGGTCTGTGCCTGGCCGTGGTCTTCTGGGGTAGTATGGCTCATTTTGATGCCAGTGTGGCCTGGGAGGCTGTCGCTGCACACTGCTTCTCTGGTAGCCGTCTGTTTCTACACATCTGCTGGTCAAGGTTTGGGGAGATATTTTTTGCGGTTGAACAAATCTTTCATCTCGTCTCCCTGAGTTATCCTCCTTAGCACCATCGGGTGTGTCGATCTTCTCAAGCTCTTTGTAAAACTCACTCAGTGTGTCTTCAATGTCACTCTTGACTGGGGTCGTTTGTGGAGGAAATGCTGGACCAATGAAAGTGGAGCTGGTGAGTCCTACCTTCTTCAACACACGCTCCCTCACACTTCTGTCTGGACTGCTGGAGTCTGTATCATCTCTGCCATTTTTTGGTCGTTCAGCCGCACAAGGGTTTGCTACGTCCTCAGAGGTCATACAGGGGGATTTAGTGTGAGACATCTGTATGAATTAAATAACACACACATATACATTGAGGAAACACACATTATTCAATTATTATACATCTGTGTAGTTATTTTCATAACGTTTTAGTTGCTGCAAATTCATGGCTATCATTTCAGTATGTAGATATGCCAGTGTGTGTGACTATACTTAATTAAATTAAAATCCAAACAATTTAAAAAAGTTTGTTTTTAGTTCATATTGTGCATAAACCATGGTATGGGCATAAACTGAAGTAAAACCCGAAGCTAAACCATACGGCTCTGTCACCACACGAGCTACACAGCTTTACGTTAATGTATTAACTATCTTCACACAACGATGTAGAGTCAATGTCGATATTCATTCATGCTCACCGTATACTTTCAGGATACATAAAAGATGGAAACATTAAAAAACAACCGGCACACAATTTCCACATTGCAGTCGCCATGTGTTTACGGAAGTGACGTAATTCTTCTTCTTCCCCTCATTAACAGCCGGGCGAGTGTCAGCGCCACCAACTGGACTAAATCATTACCAGGCACGAACAAAAATGTTTTACAAATATAAAACCTACCCTGCATTCCAACACCCATTGTTCCCTACTATTTAGTATGCCAAAAAAAGGATTTAGGATGTCCCAATACATGCACGTCAATTGTAACATGCTGAAAATAACTAGATGCCCCACTAACTCCAATAGCATTTTCGAGTATTCGCCTTTATTCTTGACATTTCTCGACAAAATGAAAATAAATTTTCCTTATCTGATTTTCTTTTCTCTCCTGTACTTTAGTATGTAGTGTAGTAAAAAGAAAAAGTATGTGATTTGTAACGCAGGGCTAGTTTGCAAAATATTCCATATATTTTGACAAACTAGACTTAATATTGTGAAAACATTTTGATAGTGTCTGGTAATGCTTTAGTATATTAAATACGGTGTAATTTTGCTGCCATCTACCTTATATAAATAATGTCCATTAGCCTTATAAAGTAATTATCAATCTACGTTCCTCTAAAAGCTAATTTGTGTAGAAGAAAAAAGCTGATCACATTTATAAGCTTACTATTTAAATAACAAAGGAGTGTAAGTATTTTAATTAGTTTTAAATATAACTTACATGAGCCAGATTTAATTTCATATTGCATTATCCTAAGCAGTAAATGTATGGTGTGTGTAGGTGTGAAGTTTTGATAGAAGCCTCTCTGATCAGCTCAGTTTAAAAAAGAAATCTCAAGCACAGCACAAAGTGGGGATCATGCAGCCTAACTTCCAGAACACAATTTTTTATTTGTGTTTAAACTTAATTAATTTTGCAGACAAAAAAGTAGAATTTAGATCATAAAAGAAGCGATGAACAAATTCTACTTTAATGATTCCAGTGAGACAACAAAAACAACCACAATGTGCAATACACAGCCTTTAGTCTTTACATTTGTAATTTTTTTATTGACGTTGTAGCATGCTTTTCTATTATACAGTCTTGTGTATTTACATTAAATCCCCAATAAGCATTGCCTGAGTATCAATCATAGCCAGTTCCTCGTCATTCACCCATTGGTCCTCCACCGGTGCATTGACAGGTTTGGTAGTCGGAGTAGGTACGGTTTTTAAAGTGCTAGGTGTCGTGTACCTTCGAGGGGGATTGAAAGTCTTATTTACACATGGAGAAGCCACTGAGCTCAGGTTGGAGAGAGGTGGTGGTGACGGGACACGAGACAGATAGTCCAGAGCTCTTCTCCTCTTCAGGGTGACCGGGTCTTTCTCTGTTGAACAGTTTGTAGCAGGAGGGTTCCTGCTGACGGGTGTGAAGGATCCAAGGCTCCTGACTGGAGGCTGAGATGTCACCTGTGTAAAAAGGCCACCGTTTTAGTTTTTAACCAATATGAAGTGGTTATGAGTTATTATGAGCCCCAGATCTCACAGCAAGTACATCAGAGACGTATTACAGAAAGGTGGGTTGATAGAAATGGCCAGTGAGGTTTATGTAGCCGATAGCCTCAAAAGGTCACCAGTTCAAATCTGTGGCCAGGTGTCACTAAAGTTATGTAGAAAGGTCATGTATTCATTTTTGATTTGGCCTGTCATTAGGTCTCCCTTCATCTTGCAAAACTGCTCTGTGCAGCAAACAGCTCTGCTTCAAAACTATGTGTGTTTGTGCCTGAATATGACTAGAAGAGGGGGTGAGCAGCGGGAGACTTACGAGACAGCCACAACCAATCAGAAGTAAAAAATAAATAAATAAGGTACTGGCATTTCCTGTGCTTCTTTTCCACTGGCTGTACAAAAATGGATCCTTAATCTTTGATTGGCTAAAGCTAGCGTTGGCCTTGAAGTATAGGAACTCACACTTGTCATTGTGCCTCGTCTACTGTCTGTTGTAGAAGCTGGGGTTCGTATTTGCAGAGCAGGAGAGGAGTCGGAGCTCAGGCCATCAAACCTAGTTAAAGGTGAAAGCTTCTCTTCAGCAGTAAGAAAGAAGTTCTCCTGACCCTGAAAACACACGATGAAAATGATATTCATGTCATTTTGACATTTAACATTAAGGAGAAAAGAAAGATCAGAAAAGTCTGCGTGATTTAACAGTAAAACCCTTTTAAACAATAAAGTCAGGATCTGTTCATTAGTCCATTACATACATCAGCCCTCACACCTAATCATGATCCGGCTAGGTTTATTTCTTTTCATGTGTGAAATTGAGTGTTTTTTAAGGTCCAATACTTCAACTGGTCAATTTCAGAAACCGCATTGACAACTTTGCTATTTATATTCTATAAATGCATTTCCATCAGTTCAAGATGTATTAAAGCTTAACCCAGTGAGCATGACAAAAATGACCATGTCCAGCATTTCTAATTTCATCCATTATGATCTGCAAGTGTACCATAATGGAGCTAAAGCAACTTTGATTTTGACTTTGATAAAACAATAAGCACTTTGTCTGAGAGAGCATCTATAGTTTGACAAAAGAGGTATCTAAAATGAATGAAAAGTGGTATCTAAAATGAATGAAAAGTGAATATGTTCTGAAGCATGAAAGCCGCTATACAAGTTTTTTGGATGATAGCTCTGTACCTGGACCAGGTTCCTGAGTTGGCTGAGTGATTCCCGTAGATGAACTTCTTTGGGGTTTGTTGAGAAGACGGTCAGATCTACAGCGTACACGACAGAAGTGGTCTGACCTCTCAGCTGCAAGTTGCTCAGAGCCAACAGTACACGTGGTTTAATCACTTCTTCCAAACCAGATTGAGCCAAGGGGCTAAAACAGCGAACTTTAACAAAGTTCAGTTTCTCATCAGCCAGATAAAATGCAGGAGAAGAACCTGTGTTCAAACACATAAAAAATATTTTAGTAAACAATATAGGTATGGGAAAAAGAGTTAAAGAATGATCACCTACCCTGTCCATCTATTATGCTGATGACATATCCTGTGAGATCAACCTCTCCACACAGTGGTTGGAATTCTGGATTTTGCAGCTCCATAAAATCCGTGGAGAACCTCGGTTGAAATCGTTTTGATAACCATTCCTGAGAAGCCTGAATCATGAAAAACACCATAAATAATAGAAATGCTCCATTATATTTCTAAATTTATAATATACAATGTGATATGCACAGGGTGCTCATTATACTTTCAACAGTACCTGTAAGTCCTGAAACTGTGTTTTCTTAGTCCCAGTCAGCTGAACGGTTGTGCTCCCACCAATTTTCTTTCCTTCCGAGGTGGAGAGGTTATAGACTTTGTATCGACAGCCTTCCTTCACCAAAGACTGAAGATCCGAGGAAGGTCTCCAAAGGTTCAACTGAAAAACTACAACAGAAAGAAAAATTACATGATTTAAAATTCATCTTTTAATACACAATAGTACATATATTAAAGTAATCACAGAACATCTCAAATTAATCAAAATAATACACACCATTTCCGGGTTGGTCCATGGAGTCAGCCAAGCAGAGCCTCCACACAGGTGTAACTTCCCGCTTGGGACAGCTACCTTCGCTCTCCTCTGCACTTTCTAAAGCCGTTCGGTACCGCTCCTGCAAGTTCAGCCTGTTTCTTCTCCATCAGAGAACATCTGTAGGTGTGTAGAGTCTCCAACTGCTGTTTGCTCAAATGAGCCTTGGACATGTAAGCAAAATAGGTATAATTAAAAGTCTATTCATAGAGAGAATTAAGTCAACAATATGTAATGCCACATTTGCATTACCTCAAGATACGCTGGGTCATCCCCTACTGCTTCATAGAGCTCCTCTCCATCTTGAAGATTAGCTATATCCTGATGACCGATAGTCCGTCTTCTACGTTGAAGTTTGCCATTACCTGATGATGACAGTTTGTAAAAAAATAAACATATTCCATTTCAAGCTGTACTGAAGATGCTGAAAACATGATTTCTACCTTTCTCTTCCTTTTCAAATTCAGCTTGAATTTTGGCAAATAGGATCTCCACAGCTTTTTGTTTCTGGCTGTTGTATCGTCTCGCCTCCTTCTCTTCCGCACGAATAGAACGGAACATAACCCCTCCATCAGCTTTCCTCTCCATCCACTGGAAAATATGACATGCAAACAGTCAAAAGGGGTCATCACATAAACTTCCAGGAGTAAAAGTGTAATCGATCCAAGTCACACCTGTATGGGGTAGCTTCTTAGTATGATAATATCAACACATCCCACTGATCCTCCATTGCTGTACAAACAGGAGACAGGAAGCAGGAATGGCCGAGGATCCTTGTAGAATCCCAGCTTCACATCCCATCGTGTAGGTCTGCTGCAATTGGCGTTAATCTAAACAAGAACAATTAATAAGCCAACTTATTCTTTGATTTATATTTGGATAAATACAATCGCTTGTGGCCTCCTTTTTAAAGCACCTTTAACATGAGCGATTCAGGTGCCTCCAAAGGGGAGCAAGCATCTTGTGACCCCACCAGTTGAGCCCCATGGATGATCAATTTCCCACCGACAGCAAGTCGACCTTTGTGTAGCATTGCAGTCAACGGTTCATCCATCTGTGCTTTAATGGCGTACCAGCCATCTGTCAACCAAACAACTGCAGATGTGGTTTCAACCTTGGTATCAGGACCTTGGGGCTTCTTGTTGTCACCGAAACTCTGTCTATTTGGGGAGAGACCCCTGAAGACAATCCCACAAACACAGAGGACAAGGGTTTTGGCTGCTGTGTCATCCTTTTCCATGATCTTTCTCAGAGCCGGCCTACGGCTGTGGTCCACCTCAACATCATATCT